>BSBM01000067.1:7657500-8857500 GCA_027924585.1 Larix kaempferi
TCATCATTATAATCATGTTCTCATCACCATCAACATGTTCATCATCATCATTATCATCATCATCTTCACCACCATCATCATCATCATTTGCATCCTCCTCCTCATCTTCATTGTCATCTCCCCCTTCCTCATCAACATATCCATCATCACCATCATCCTCACCATCATCATCATCATCTCCATCATCATCATCATCTTCATCATCATCATCATCATCTACATCACCATCGTCATCATCATCAACATTTTCATCATCATCACCATCATCACCATCGTCATCATCTTCATCATTATCACCATCACCACCACCATCCTCATCACCATCATCATCATCATCATCATGTCATCACCATCACCACCATCATCATCATCCTCATCACCATCATCCTCGTCATCATCATCATCGTCGTCCTCCTCTTCATCATCACCATCATCATCATCATCCTCACCATCATCATCATCATCCTCAGATGATGATGATGATGATGATGGTGGTGGTGGTGGTGATGAGGATGATGATGATGATGATGATCACAATGATAATGATGATGATCACAATGATGATGATGATGATGATCATCTTCATCATCATCACCATCATCCTCATCATCTTCATCGTCCTCCTCTCCCCCATCATCATCAAACCCTCCTCGCATCGTCATCATCACCATCTCATCAACATATCCATCATCATGATCATGATCATGATCATCATCATGGAGACGAAAATGATGATGAAGAGGAGGATGATGATGATGATGATGACGATGAAGGGGGAGATGAAAATGATGATGAAGATGATGATTGTGCTGAAGATGAAGACCCTCCTCCTCATCATCAAACCCTCCTCCCATCATCATCACCATCATCACCATCACCATCATCATCATCATTGTCATCCCCCCCTTCCTCATCAACATCTCCATCATCATCATCTTCTCTATCATCATCATCATCATCATCATCATCATCATCATCATCATCTTCATCACCATCACCATTACCATCACCATCACCATCAACATCTTCATCATCATCAACATCTCCATCACCACCATCATCATCATCATCTTATATCCTCCTTATATCCAAAATTAGACAAGCTCCATATGATGATGAAAACTATCTAGATAACGCTGATGAAGATGAAGATGATGATGATATTTAACCCCATAACTTGCCTATAATTCCTATAACCTTTAAGTCTTAATCTACAATCCTTATAGCCCTAACCCCAAAACCCCTAAACACCTAGAAGCACTTAAATGCACTTAGAGATTATGGGTTAGAATAGGGCCTAAAGGCTTTTATGGGGGAGAGGCTCTAGGAATAAACTGACACATTTAGATTTGTTGGGTAATAAATGCAGTGAAAATTACCCACCGAACTATATAACGTTCAGCAGGGACGCGCACGTGCTAGCTGCGTGCACGTTCTCTTGGCGCATGCACGTCCCTGATGAACATGAAATTTAGAAAAACACCCGCGCTCTTCTCCCGCATTTTCTCCCTGCTTCATCGTGTTTTGTTCGTTATTTTCATGCACAGTCCGACAAGCATTTACATTTTAGATTGAATTCATACACCATTTGGTGCTTCCTTGACCATTTGGATATAATACACAACATTTGGGGCTCTATTTGGCTATTTGGATTGAATACACACCTCTTGGGTTCTATTTGGATCATTTGAGTGAATACACAACAGTTGGACTCTATTTGGCTCCTTGGATTGAATTCTCATGCTACTTGGACACACATGAACTCTTCTTACATATAGTGGACACATCAAAAGAGAATTTTACATTTGAAGCAAAGAGCAATCATAATCCTTGAGGTATGGTGACAATTTTATCTTGTTAAATGTATTTTAGTCTTCATTCACTTGTTTGAATGACATCTATTTTGGTTTTTTCTCATGAATTGTATGATAGATCTATTTTAGTCTTTTTAATCTTCAACATAGACAATAAAAACATCTTACCAAAAAAAACTACAACATGCACTAACCAATGCTTTCAACCTCTCATGAAGATAATAAAAAAAATTACTTTCATCACCACCAATAACATTTCATAATCACATTCCTCCATCTAGTAGACAAACATTTGTTGAATTCCTCATGGTTTCACTACAACAACTCACACTAACACCTAAAGAATTGAAAACTCTTAGTCTTTTGGGGCTATTTTCCCTCATCCATACCATGAAAATGAAGTGAGTAGGAGCTTCTCCCTTGTAGGGAATTTTCTTGTAATAACATCCCATACCATCATCCAATACCATCCTACTGAGTTCCTAGAGGTGCTGTTGTAGTTATATGTAGGGCATTCCCAATAGCTTTTAAGATTATATGAAAACATTCTCACTAGATGTTGTTGTACATAATCAATTGCTACATTGAGCTTTAATAATCATGCACATCGAGTTTTAATATCTTGTTTGTTGTTCATTCTTGCAGGGGTGATATTTTTGTTTTTTTCTAAAAAATGCATTGAATATGGGAAACAGACGTAATAATAAAAGAAAGTCTAGAAGGAAGGAGCTGCCCCCTGAAAGGCCCATGAGATAAGAGAAAATGCCAGGTTGTACATGCAAAACCGTAGAAATCAAAATGTTAGTGCCTTAGATTCATCAACAAGTAATGACGAATTGGTTGAAGTCAATCAAATCTTGCCTGATGTCGAGTATGAATGGATGGATGTTGAACAAGTTCCTTATTGGCAACCTCCCCAAGAAGAGCACACACATGGCGAACACACTCCCTTGCAGGACCAATTTGTGAACGAAGGGCCACAACAAACCGTTGACGAGACTCGTACTTCCTTGCCGACTCCCTTGCCTCGACTATCAACTGGACGATGAAGAACTCCCAGACGTATTCATGTGGATGAAAGTTTATTTTCAGGACTTGAAGGTAAGATGCCCAAATGCACTATTGATTTCCATTGTAGCAAGATAATCAAAGATTTTTTTGAATCCAAAATCGATGCAACAAAATGTCAATTGTTTGTTGCTTTGTTAAAATCACATTGTATAGCTCATGTTAGGAGAATTTTGGGCATAAAGGTAGTTAGAAGTTCAGAGGCCAACAATCATGTTGTTAGAAATCTACAATCTCCATTTAATTTTATTGGAAAAACTTCTCGTACAAAATATTTTAATGTGGCCCATCGTGTACTGTCGGAATCGATTGTAGACAAATCCATAAGGCAACGTCGCCTACTAGCACACACATGTAAAATCTTTAAAGTAGATAGAAAGAATCTTCAAAAGTATTCTACCATTAGAGAAAAACTTGAGACCCCAGGCCAAAAAGATTGTTGGGCCTTTGTTGGTAGGTTACCTCATTTAGACATAAAGCTCATTGATGTTGTTAAAGAACTAGTGCAAAAGTTTTGGCATGATAACACTAGACCGTCATCGAATCAAAGAGATGTTTTAAAGTTGAGAAAAGGTGTTAGGGGGGGTGAACTCCATGTCAAGCACTTCCTTGACACGACACAAACAGAACTCTATGAGAGGTTCAAGAATGAGCACACACAATTGAACTTGGGCCAAAGGTCCTTTGAAAAATGCAAACCCTGGTATGTTATAATTTGCATTGATCGCAATACATGTTGTTGTAGATACCATGTAGAATTTGAGTACTATTATGATACATATAGACATATATTTTGTGGTTTGCATACTAACATTGTGTAGGATTGCCCATCGTTACAGCGACCGAATGCATCCAGAGAATTTATACATATCATAATGTGTCCAAGACTTGATGGACAAAAATATTATAAAAGATCATGTTTATATGGGTCATGTTCCAGTTGCAGTGGATTTGCATTATTGAGCCGCTGCATCCACGCAACCGCGGAGCACGAATTTGGGAAGATGTCAGTAGAAATGCAGAACTTCCAGTACATAACATATCAAGTAGATAGTTCGAAGGAAAGAAAAAAAATTGCATTGGTGAAGTCACAGGTAATCTAAGTTTGCATACTTTCATACTGTACATGTTGAATTTGTACATATATATTCAGATTGAAAATGTCATGTTGTATTAATGCCCTTGGTTTTGTGGCACCAGGTACAAATTTGCAATTTCATGAAGGAAGTCTACCAAAAGACCGAGTAGTATGTATAGCATGTCCATGTAGCACGATGGCAGGATGAACAATACAGACAGTGCAGGGACACCTTTCCCAATGGCACAATATTGTCAGTTGTGGACTTTGCTGAAAACTACACCCTACAGCCACATAATGAGATTCAAAGTCAACACTACCATTCATACCAAGTTAGCATAATGGTCCATATCACGTATAGGCACGCGCTAGAGAGCAACAACGACATGAGGATAATATTGAAAGAGACCAACTTCTACATCAGTGAGGACAGGTGCCACGACCTGCATTATGTGCAACATTGCTTCAAAATTTTCTATGATCAACTGAAGGAGAGAGGTACACAGATGGATCAGCATTGGATATGGTCAGATGGTTGTGCAGGCCAGTTCAAAAATGCATGTGTTTTCCAGTGGTTGATTATTTTGCACAAGACTTATGATGTGCTGCATGTATGGAACTATTTTGAGACCAGGCATGGAAAGGGAGAGCACGATGGGGTAGGAGCATGTCTCAAAACTACCCTATGAAGGGAGGAGATGAGGTGCATGAGAGACCCTCATATTCAGAATGTCAAATCCATAGTTCGATGGTGCAAAGAAAAAATGTCTGATCGAACCACAGAGCAACACATACCAACAGGTAGAGGACATGTTGTCAGAAATTTCTGGAATGTAGTTGATATAGATCGATTACGTTGTTATAGTTGTAGTACTGTGCAAGGCACTCATGGATTTCATTCGGTTCAAAGCTCAAACAACCCCTTATTTGAAATATGGACGTGAAAACTTGCTTGTTTTTTTGGCTCTTGCAGCAGTTATGAGTGGGATGAGTGCGAATCAATGGATTGGGTTGATGGATGGGATCATGTATCACTTACAGTGGACCCACGTGCAGTTGTTGAAACAATCCAGTTAGAGTAAGGCCAATCCTCTATTTCGAATGAATATGATCATATATTTGATCTTGTACAGCCAGGTAAATATTTATGCATGCATGTCCCAGTTCCCTCCTTGTTTTTGTAATTATCCAAGTTATCAAACCACTACTTGTTGGAATATGACCTTAAAATGCATTTTTGTAGGACACATCTACGCAGTTTTTGCCCTAACAGACAGTGCAATTGGGACAAATTATTGGTTGGCACGATGCATCCAGGGGAATCAAACCCTCCTCGCATCATTAATCGATAGTGAAGGCATTACCTTTCCGACTGGCTCGATGGTTGTTCAAGGGGAATATCTTATAGTAGATGGAAAGGGACCAAAGAGCAATGGCTACACATACATGGATTATAGACCAAGTTCACGGGTGTATCACTTTATGCACCTCATAGTTGGTACAAACATCCAACTGCAAATAATGTCAACAAAGACATCAAACAAGGTATGCTACTTACTACCTCATGCAGAGCATCCAGAAGGCCTAATTGATTGAGGTACATAGTGTAGACTGTGATTGTTTATTCATGCACGATTAATGTTATTCATGTTAGATAGTTTATTTGATATCGTTATCTTATATCGTTTATTTGATGTTTGAGATATGATTAAGTTATGATTTATAGCCATGTGATTGTTTATTCATGCATGATTAATGTTATTCATGTTAGATAGGAATTTGATATCTTATATCTTATATCGTTTATTTGATGCATGAGTTATGATTAAGTTATGATTTATAGCCATGTGATTGTTTATTCATGCATGATTAACCCTAGAAGCACTAATATAACCCTACAAACATAATCTAGAAAGCTGAACTAACCCTAGAATACTAAAGTTAACACTAGAAAACTAAGCTAGAATACTATAAACCTAATCTAGTCCTAGAAACCTAAACTAGCCTTAGAAACACTAATCTAACCCTCGGAAACTCTAGAATCCTAGAAACCTAATATGGATATTGCCCCTATTTTCTCTACCACTCACTCCATTTGGAGCTTTAGGAATTGTTTCAATATTGGTCTAGTACTTGGATGAATATGAGGATCATTTGGGAGTTATGATTCTTCTTCATTGGCTTCTTGAGTTGGTTCTTCATTGCCTTCATCCACATAATAATGGATAATTTCATTGTTGTTCAAATATGTTGGAAACAAAGGCATGTTAAGGCATTTTTCATTAGCGTTAGTAACAATATTCATATTCATATTTGTTGGACACTAATCTGTCAGGTTGGGAGACGAACAGTCATCTTGGGAGTCCAAGAGATTCTTTGGAATACGAATCCAAAGGGTCACATATTATTGTATTTATATGTGCACATCTTCATTCTATTTGTCTTTGTGTTTGTTATTTGGCTCTATGTAAGCCAATCTGCTCATTTGCCCATTGGGCAACCTAACAGTGGTATCAGAGCTATACTTAATTTTGTGGCCTGGCCATTATCCTCCTTCCTGGTGCTTCTTATTCTCAGAGTTGATTCTGAGCCTTGGCCTGTGCCATAACTCTGCTCTCCTCCATCTACGCCCTCCTGGCTGCTAGTCTACTATATCATACGTTTTTCCTGCCATCTACTAGAGCTGAGGTTCTGTCCAATCTGCTTGTTATGGTATTTGATATTCTGAGCACTACCATAACTTTTTCCTTCCTGAAAAAAACTTGTTGTATGACCACAACCTAACAGTGGTATCAGAGCTCAATGAGTTGTGTGGCCCGTGTTAATCTTTCCTGCTCCGATCAGCTTCCTGGTTACAGTCTCCTTCTTCCGTTTTGAGCTACGTCTTGGTGTTTTCAAAGTTTCATATTTTTTGAATGTTTGAGAGTTACTTGCTGCGTATTGCAGCGTTGAAGACTCTTCTTGTTGTAGACTGCTGAGCTGAGTGTGAAATCGTGACCATTCTGTGGAGCTGCGCTTACTACATGAATCTAGTGGCTTCCTGCATAAAGCTTAGTGAAGTCTGTTGGTTAAACGCTCTCCATATTCCATTATGAAGAGTCCATGGGCTATTGAGAGGCCACCATAAATTGAAGACCTGTACGCCAGAAAGGAGAATGCATATTGGAGACCAGCTACGAATTGGAGATTTGCATGAGCCGGAGGAGAAAAGACTGTTGATCTCAATGTTGGAGACCTACGTCCATGAATGGTAAGGTTGTATTTTAATTGTTGTTGCCTTTCATTAAAGCACATATGCCGGGGTTGAAAAGATAATATGTGAAGATACATAGTGGCACCATGGAGATCCTCTGCTATGTCAACTAACACTGTATTTCATGGAATCGATGATATATTATTATAAACAACAACAATATAAAGATTTCTGATACACACTGGTGATGTTTCATTTACCTACGGCCTCTGACTAATAGATAACCTGTCCCTATTGATCCTCTACGAACTGAGAAATACGAACTAGGAACTCCATCACATTACAATTCATTCGCTTTGCTAGGGTTACGCATTGGATACCATCACGATGGGTGTGTGAAGTTTCCTCTTCATCTGTGCGTGAGACCCTTCTTTCAGAGTGCTGTGACTGTTATGAATGCATGTTGTGCGACAGTGGTGACGGTTGAAGAGTGGTACTACTGTGACCTACGCCCTGAAGAATGCCACTTGCATTTCCAAGAGACCAATGTGAAGATTGACTGCCAATTGTGGTTGAGGTCTTTCCTGCCATGTTTTTGATTCAGTTTTGGAACTGTTGCGTTGAACCCTAAAGGTATTATGTTATTGTGTGAATATTGAACTATTGCACATTGTTGGGAACTCAACCATTAGCATTATTCTTAATTTATAATAGTATTTTCAAATCCATATGGGCAAGTGACTATTAGGATCAAGACAGATTTCTGTTGACTGCATGAATAATGGTGTGGCCAAGCTCCTAGCATATTTTCTCTTCTTCTCAGCTTGTCCGACTCGAACTTTCCTGTGCTTTCTCTCATCATGTGAGTGCCTGATTGGTTCACTCTCTGCACTAGTTCGTGTGACCAACATGGTATTCAGTAGAATTTGTGAAGATTGCTCTCTACATGTAGAAGCTTTGAAGCATTGAGAACTGGAGCTACGACTATGCTTGTTGGGAGTTGGTGTAGGATCCAACACTTTCCTTCTATGCGAGTGGAATGGAAATTGATTATTGTTGGTTGAACACCCTCTCTGTGCGTTTCATTGCTGCGTGGAGCTATTGCGACTGCTTGGAGTGTTGACGGTTGAGACCATTTTCTCTTGCTGCACGTGGAGAACAGTTGCAACGAGCTAACTTCAGAAGATGTGCGACCTGCTTCTTGGTAACACTTGCAATATGATCATCGACCGTGTACATCTGCTTCGTGAACTTGGAGGCCATTGGAGGTGAAGCAAAATTGTTGGTATTGCTATTGTTTTATCTTGCAACGACGGACCTACCTCTTGTTTTGAAGGACCAGAAGCATGGGAATCTCTTATTGAAGGCTTCCTGGACCAATAGGAAAATACGTTCCTCATTGTGCTGAAAGAAACATGACCTAATTCTGAGTGTTGTGCAGGACCTGCACATACTCTCATGTTCCTAGAGATCCGTTAAACGATAGCCATTGGAATATATCCTTGTTGCTTTGAAGACTGTTGCTTCTCATTGATAATTGAAGATTTTATATATCAACATAGACTGTCTACGTGGATTCTGCTTGCTTCCACACATTTGAAAATTTTGATATTGACTACGTGAAGACCTCTCTCCATTGTGGTGCAAGCTCTCCTCCTTTTCAAGCTCATGGCATCGTCGAGCTGACCATTAAATCTCTACGTGAAGCTTGCTGTGATTTGGAGGAAACATTGAAGAATTGGAGTTGTATTTCCTTCCTGACTACAGCGTTAAGTGATCCTCTACTGAAGCTGTGATCTTCTTCAAAAATTGAAACCGTCTTGCACATTATCTGAGAAGAGAAATTACCTCATGAATACTAAGCGTGAGGTGAATCTATTGTGCTGCAAGTTGTAAAGCATTGTTCCTTTTCTTTTGCGTGGAGAAGCTTGTTACTTCTTGTGTTGTGATTTGATGTGGAGGAAGCTCGACCTCCACTATATTTGAAGCTACGACCAACTTTGTAAAAGGTTGCGCTCTCCATAGCGTGTAGATTTTGATCACTTGAGAACTCAACCAGCTTCCATCAAAGGGAGGTAAAGGCTGTTGCCTCGACACCGCAACATTCAATCCCAAAGGCCTATCTTTATGAAGGTAAAACACTCAATTTTCTGAATTTTATTTCAACTTGCAGATCATAATCAAATTTGTAACTTGCAAACTATGGGTTTTGTAAGTTCATTCGCACTTGAAATTATTTATTGTGAGTCACTGTAAATGGGTGCATTCTCGGTTGAACCCGACACCCCTCAAGTTGTTGAGTTTATTTGTTGAGATTGAGTCTTATTTGTAAGAGGGCGGAATTGCAAGAAGCCCTTCTCATTTGAGTGAGTCTTGAGTTTTTCAATGGCTAGATTAAATAGCCTTGTAGAGCTACTGAACACTTTACTATTTTCCTCTGTCGACAACAATGTCATGATCAACAAGAGCACTCTCACTCACATTCGAGATTCTGTCAAAGATTCATAAGAAACACTTGATTTCCTACAGCTTGAGTTGTAGCTCATATGAGAAGAAAGACATCTTGAACATGTTCATGTTTAGAAGAATCCCCTTCATGATTATATTCAACATCCTACACAGATTGATGTCACTTCAGAAGCACATGAACAAATCAGTGGCACACCATTAGAAGTGGAAGAAAATGAAGATGAAGACATGCATGCAGAGGTTCTACTTGCTCCTTCCAAGCCCATCATCAGACCATGGGAAGAGATCAGCCATAACAAGCATAGAACCGGTCTTGGATACGACAAGGAAGTGACAGTTCACATTCCCAATTTCTCCATGCCCATCCAGTTTCAGAGTGTTGGATTCATCAACGAGAGTCCATCTTCATCCACACTAGTTCAGAGTTCGACATGCCAACACTGTGATCGAGTTGGCCACATGAAAGATCATTGTTTTGATCTTCACCCTTGTAAACATTGTGGAAAACATACACATGCATCAGACAGATGCTTCAGTTTGAAGAAACCTGCAAGAGAGAAGATTCATTATGGGTGGATCGCTTCTTGGAAATGGTCATCAACAACCAAGAAGATTTATAAGTCATACCAGAGAGTTCATTCATGAGTATTGACACATCTTGCAGTTGAGACATCTTCCTCTCCTCACTTTGTACCTGACAGGGGGGAACATGATGTCAGGTGTCAAGTTTCAAAGCCTCCATCTAACAACAAACAGCCATGTCCCTCTACAAGTAAGTGAGATCAAACAAGCATGATCCAAATCCAGTTTCAGAGGCTAGATTCAGTGATAGAGACACCCAGACAAAAGATATACATGACATAGAGTACTCACATGAGACTCTTCTCTCCTCACATTGTTCCTGACAGGGGGGAATGAAAACCGTTAGAAACAAGCGAGTGAGTGCAAGCGAGCCAGAGCAAGTGAGCCTATGAACAGCTATGTTCGACTGAGCTCTAGATTTGGTGGTCATCCTTAAACCATCGGTATCGAGAGCACCTTCATTTAGCAGAAGCATGTGCAAGCTTCTAGCTAACTTGGCGAACAGTTGTCAAGATGGAAATTTTCAGCAAGTTGCAGTTGTTCTCTTCCTGTTCTCAGCTCTCCAATTGGTTTGGTGTTAGCCCATTCCAACCATTCCAGAAAAAACCTCTGAGCCTTCGATCCAAGTTCGAGATTTTGTGGTCAGCATTGAACCACACACATAGTAGAATATTCCAGCCTTCTTCTATCCTATTTCGGTTGATGGTCAACCTAAAAACCATCCCTTGTGAGAGCCATTGTATCTAGCAGAAGCATGTGCAAGCTTCTAGCTAACCTTCTTAGTAAAGGATGTTCGATATGGAAAGGTTCAGCTGGTGGTAGCTGTCCACTTCCACTTATTCAGCTCTCTTATTATTCTTGGACTCATATACACCCTTCAGATTAAGGGGGGATTTGTTGGACACTAATCCGTCAGGTTGGGAGACGAACAGTCATCTTGGGAGTCCAAGAGATTCTTTGGAATATGAATCCAAAGGGTCACATATTATTGTATTTATATCTGCATATCTTAATGAAATGTATTGCGCTTTCACGCCATTCTATTTGTCTTTGTGTTTTTTACTTGGCTCTGTGTAAGCCAATCTGCTCATTTTCCCATTGGGCAACCTAAAAATATTCATGATGGCTTATGATAACCATTCATGCTAGGGTTTTTGGCTTGCAATTTCATTTGTTCATTGAGGCTTCTTGCCACTTGACAACCTTCAATCATATTCAATTCAATAGTGTCATTTTGAATCAGTTCTAAAGAGTACGTATGTGGTTCATGTGATGCAACAACTTCCATATTGTCTTCAACTACTTCATCATCTAATTGAGTAGCACTAACATGTTCATCATTGTCACCTAATGGTAGGAAATGTCCTTGAGGGAGGCTTTAGACCTACCTCACCCATGTCAATGCTTCAGGTTTTGGAGCTCGACCTCCCACCCCACATGTCCTCGTCATCATCATCTTCTTCATAATCATCTTCATCACCATCTTCATCACCATCTTCATCATCATCAACGTCTTCATCATCATCACCATCTTCATCATCACCATCTTCATCGTCATCATCAACATCTTCATCATCATTGTCATCTCTAGGTTCCTCATCAACATCTCCATCATCATCATCATCATCTTGATCACCATCACCATCATCATCTTCATCACCATCACCATCATCATCAACGTCTTCATCATCATCATCAACATCTTCATCATCATTGTCATCTCTAGGTTCCTCATCAACATCTCCGTCATCATCATCATCACCTTCATCACCATCACCATCATCATCAACGTCTTCATCATCATCACCATCATCATCATCATCATCAACATCTTCATCATCGTTGTCATCTCTAGGTTCCTCATCAACATCTCCGTCATCATCATCATCACCTTCATCACCATCACCATCATCATCAACGTATTCATCATCATCACCATCATCATCATCATCATCATCATCTTCTTCATCATCATCATCATCTTCTTCATCATCATCACCATCATCATCAACGTCGTCATCATCATCACCATCTTCATCATCATTATCATCTCTAGGCTCCTCATCAACATCTCCATCATCATCATCTTCTTCGTCATCATCATCATCATCTTTATCACCATCACCATCATCATCTTTATCACCATCACCATCACCATCATCATCAACGTCTTCATCATCATCATCACCATAAGTGCCTGGTGGATGATTTTCCAATGTTGACCCCCATGTGCAAAAATTGCACACTCGCTTACTGAGCAAAACCCTAATTTCCAAAATGGACCTACAAAGTGACACCCGGGCCACGGGACCAGAGGAGAGAGGAACCCCTAGCACTATCTCGACATCTTGAATCCAACAGAGTCAACGTTTGTCGATCAGAGCCACGGTCGTCATTATATGGCTCATTCTGTCTCGCATCTAAAAGGCCTTCAGGGACACCTGCTGGATACCTACCAGGGGCATAGAACTCCAACCGTGCAACAAAACCAGGTTTCGGGGAGTCTTGCAAGTGTGTCTAGGGAGGTTCAGGCTGGGAATGCTAGCCATAAGTGCCCAATGGATGATTCTCCAAAGTTGACCCCCGTGTGCAAAAATTGCACACTCCCTTACTGAGCAAAACCCTATTTTCCAAAATGGACCTAGAAGGTGACACTTGGGCCACTGGACCGGAGGAGAGGGGCACCCCTAGCACTATCCCGGCGTCCTGAATCCAATAGAGTCGACGGTTTGTCGATCGGAGCCACGGTCGTCATTCTATAGCTCGATCCGTCTCACATCCAAAAGGCCTTCAAGGACACCTACTGGATACCTGCCGGGGGCATAGAACTCCAACCATGCAACAAAATCGGGTTCCAGGGAGTCCTGCAAGTGTGTCTAGGGAGGTTCTGGCTGGGAACGCTAGCCATAAGTGCCTGTTGGACGATTTTGCAAAGTTGACCCCTGTGTGCAAAAATTGCACACTCCCTTACTAAGCAAAACCCTAGTTTCCAAAATGGACCTACAAGGTGACACTCGGGCCACGGATCAGAGGAGAGGGACACCCCTAGCTCTATCTCGGCATCCTGAATCCAACGGAGTCAACAGTTTGTCGATCGGATCCACTGTCGTCATTCTATGGGTTGTTCCGTCCCGCATCCAAAAGGCATTTAGGGACACCTGCTGGATACCTGCCGGGGGCATAGAACTCCAACCGTGCAACAAAACTGGGTTCCGGGGAGTCCTGCAAGTGTGTCTAGGGAGGTTCCGGCTGGGAACGCTAGCCATAAGTGCCCGGTGGACAATTTTACAAAGTTGACCCCTATGTGCAAAAATTGCACACTCCCTTACTGAGCAAAACCCTAGTTTCCAAAATGGACCTACAAGGTGACACCCGAGCCACAGGACCGGAGGAGAGGGGCGCCCCTAGCACTATCCCGACATCCTGAATCCAACGGAATCAATAGTTTGTCGATCGGAGCCACGATCGTCATTCTATGGCTCATTCCATCTCGCATCCAAAAGGCCTTCAGGGATACCTACTGGATACCTGCCGAGGGCATAGAACTCCAACCGTGCAACAAAACCGGGTTCCGGGGAGTCCTACAAGTGTGTCTAGGGAGGTTTTGGCTGGAAATGCTATCCATAAGTGCCCGGTCGATGATTTTGCAAATTTGAACAATGTTTCTATTTTGCAAAGCCTCACTGATATGTAGCAGAGGATAAACCTTGGGTCCAACCCAAGCAATGTGGGTGAAGAAGGAAGAGATGCAAAGAGTCGCTCTAGATTTCGTTCAAAGAAGAGGACTCCAAGCCCAAGGAAGAGTTCTGTGAACAAGAAGCATAGAACACCTTCCTCTAGATCTTCTTCCAGCGGATCATGTGACTCTAGAGGCTCTTAAAGAAGTCCAAGGCATATGCCTAGGAGATTTGATGGAAGAAAGAAGTTTAAAGGAATTCCATAGGGAGAATTCAGGAAGGCAAGGCCTCCCACATTTGGTGGAGAAGGTAAGACAGGCAAAGAGACAGAGGCATGGCTTCTTGGAATAAAGAAATATTTCAGAATTCAGGACTACTCAGGAAATGAAAAGGATAGAATTGTCATTTACAATCTAAATGGTAGAGCTTCAAGTTGGTGGGATAACCTCTTGCAAGTGAAAGGGATTAGTGAAAGGAAGATTAGCTGGGAGAGATTTAAGAAGTATTTCAAGGAAAAATACCTTTATGCTGGGTATTATGACTATAAGAGGAAAGAGTTCAATGAAATCAGATTGGGGCAGAAATATATGGAAGAACATGTCCATAAACTTTTGGAATTATTGAGGTATGTGGATTACATTAAAGATGAGAGAATGTGGATTACATTAAATATGAGAGAGTAAAAATCCAATGCTTCCTTGGGAGTCTACCTCAAAGTTTCAGATATAGGATTGAGTTTGTTAATCCATCAAGTCTTGATGAAGCCATTAGGATAGCAATACATTGCTATGAACAAAGTAAAGGAAAATCAAAGATCAACCTAGCATGGAAAGGAAAACCAAGAGGGAGGTTTGATCAAAGGAAAAGTGGTTTCAAACCACTATTCAAAAGTCATCCCAGAACCTTTCCACAGGGGCAACAAGCAAGGAGTGGATTCAAGTCAGCAGTAGCAATAGATAAGACATCAAAAGGGCCACTTCAATGTTGGGGATGTGGAGAAAACCACATGCTAAAGGATTGTCCACATCGTAAGGGGAGTCCTCGGAGCTTGCACAACTTAAAGGGAGCAGCTACAGTGGAGGATATGGCAAGGGAAACACCTAGAATTTATGCAGCGTTGGATAATCATCAGGTAGAACATCAATCATCAGTGGTGGAAGTTGAATGTAAGATTGCTAAGCAATCTATTTCTGTTTTGATTGATCCAGGATCTACTCATAGTTATGTTTCTCCAAAAGTGGTTGAAGGTTGTTCTCTTAGAAAAGTGAAACATAATAAGTCTTGGCTAGTTCAATTAGCCACAGGGACCAAGAGAAAAGTTAGTGAAGTAGTAGTGGAGTGCCCCATAGAATTGAATGGACTTCACACACATGCAGATTTAAATGTACTACCATTAGGATCTTGTGATGCCTTAATTGGCATGGATTGGTTGGAAAGACATAGAGCCAAGTTGGACTGTTATGAGAAAGCACTTGAATGCATTGATGAAGAGGGAAGACCAAGATTGGTAAGAGGAATCCCCAAGCAAGTTTCAGTAAGGCAGATTTCAGCCTTACAGTTGAAATTTTTTTATAACAAAGGTTGTCAACTATATGCAGTTCATATGTCAGATTCATTAGAGGACAAAGGACCAAGGATAGAAGATTTCCCATTATTGTAAGAGTTCCAAGATGTGTTTCTGGATGAAGTGCCGGGATTACCACCAAAGAGAGATATTGATTTTACCATCGATCTTGTTCCAGGGGCAGCGCCGAATTCCAAAGCTCCTTATAGAATGAGCGCACCGGAATTGGTAGAGTTAAAGATGCAGCCACAAGAGTTAATGGACAAGAGGTATATCAAGCCAAGTGTGTCTCCTTGGGGAGCATCGATGTTATTTGTCAAGAAGAAGGATGAGACTTTAAGGTTGTGTATTGATTACAAACAACTTAATAAAGTGACAGTCAAGAATAAGTATCCATTGCCAAGAATTGCTGACTTATTTGATCAAATGAAGGAAGCTAAAGTGTTTTCAAAGATTGACTTGAGGTCTGGCTACCATCAAGTGAGGATTAAAGAAGAAGACATTCACAAGACAACTTTCAGAAGTAGATATGGTCATTATGAGTTCACTGTGGTGCCATTTGGTCTTTACAATGCACCTACCACATTCATGTGTCTCATGAATAGTGTCTTCAACAAATATTTGGATAAGTTTGTGATTTTGTTCTTGGATGACATTCTTGTCTATTCAAGGAATGAAGAAGAACATGAGGAGCATCTAAGGATGGTGTTGCAAGTCCTTAGAGAACATCAACTATATGCCAAGTTAAGCAAGTGTGAGTTTTACCAAAAGAAGGTGCAATATTTGGGTCATATCATTTATGAAGAAGGAATTGCAGTTGATCCAGAGAAGATTAATGCCATCATGGATTGGTCTACTCCAAGGAACATTTCAGATGTGAGATCTTTCATGGGTCTTATTGGTTACTACAGAAGGTTTATTGAAGGCTTCTCCAAGATAGCTTATCCAATCAATTCATTGCAAAGGAAGAATATCAAGTTTGTATGGTTTGAAAAATGTGAGAAACGTTTTCAGCAGTTAAAGGAGTTACTTATCAACGCTCCTATTTTGAAGATAGCAGATCCAAAGAAGTATTTTGTAGTGTGCACAGATGCTTGCATTGAAGGGATAGGTGGAGTGCTTATGCAAGAAGGATTTGTGATTTGTTATGAGTCAAGGAAATTAAAGGAGCATGAAAAGAATTATGCCACGTATGATTTAGAATTAGCAGCCATAGTACATGCTCTCAAGATGTGGAGACATTATTTGTTGGGAAGAAGATTCAAGCTTAGAACAGACCACATGAGCTTGAAGTATTTGTTTGACTAGCCAAACTTGAATGCTAGGCAAGCTAGATGGATGGAGTTTCTTTGTGAGTTTGATTTTGAAATTAAGCATGTAAAAGGGAAAGAGAATAAGGTTGCAGATGCCCTTAGCAGAAAATTTCATGTTGCAGCAGTAACTATGTGCAAATCAGATTTGAAGACAAGAGTCCTTGAGGCTCAAACTAGTGATGAAACTTACCTTCAAATTAAAGAAAAGTTGCAGCAAGGAAATATAGATGAAAAGTGTGCGAGATATCAACTTGGTGAAGACGATATCCTCATCTACAAAGATAGACTGTACATTCCAAATAGTGCAGATTTGAAGAAGCTAGTGATGGATGAAATACATCAAATGCCATACTGTGGACATCCAGGATATCAGAAGACTATAAAAGCAGCAAGAAAGCAATACTTTTGGAATGGTATGAACAAGGACATAACTGAGTACATTGCTAAGTGTCAAAAGTGCCAACAAGTCAAGGAAGAGCACCAACATCTAGTAGGATTGTTGCATTCCTTACCCATTCTGAAGTGGAAGTGGAAAGTAATCTCTATGGATTTTATAACAAGTCTGCCCATGACAATGAAGAAGCATGATTCAATCATGGTTGTGGTGGACAAGCTATCAAAAGTAGCTCACTTTATTCTAGTCAAGTCCACTCACAAGGCTAATGACATTGCAAATATTTTCATGAGAGAGATATTCAAGTTGCATAGATTGCCCAAGGCAATAATTTCTGATCGTGATACAAAGTTCACTTCCAATTTCTGGAAAGGATTATTTCAGTAATTGGGAACTAAATTGAATTTCCGTACAACATTTCATCCTCAAACAGATGGCCAAATTGAGAGGGTGAATCAGGTTCTTGAAGACATGCTGAGAATGTATGTGATGGATAAACAATCCAAGTGGGAAGATTACCTACACTTGGTAGAATTTGCATACAATAATGGACATCATGCATCATTGGGAATGAGTCCATTTGAGGCATTGTATGGCAAGAGATGCAGGACTCCAGTGAACTGGGACAGCCAGTGAACATGGTAGTACTTGGACCAGAGATGATCAAGGAAATGGAACAGGAAGTTTATAAGATCAAGAAGAATTTAAAGGCAACTCAGGATAGGCAAAAGGGTTATGCAGATTTGAAAAGAGTGCATAAGAAATTTCAGATTGGGGATCATGTTTATTAGAGAGTGAAACCAAGGAAGAGCTCTCTCAATTTGGGGAGTTGTGCCAAGTTGGAACCAAGATATTGTGGGCCATTTGAAGTCCTTGATAGGATAGGACCAGTTGCATATAGAGTTGCATTGTCTACTAATATAAGAGCTCATAATGTTTTCCATGTATCTTTGCTTAAGAAGTATGTACATGACCCTAATCATATGATTGATTGGAATGTGATACAGGTGGAACCCGAGGGAGAGTTCCAAGTAGAGCCTATGCGCATCCTCGACAAAAAGGTCACTTTGCTCCGGAACAGAGCCATCGGGTAGGTAAAGGTCCAATGGGAGCACTTTAGTTCTGATGAGGCTACATGGGAGTTGTAGGATGCCATGAGAGAGGCATTCTCATTTTTGTTCATTTTTTAGAACACTGAGGACGGTTTTGTTCTAAGGGGGAGGGGAATGTAATACCCCAATTTTGACCCTTATGAAATATTGGATTTTAATGTAAATATTGTATATATGCGATGTATGTTTCCCTAGCATGGAGCTCAAGGCCAAGGCCCTGCTTGTGTATGTTCGGATTTTATTTAGAAAGGAAAGTATTTGATATTCTGCTACCCATGTTCTATTAAGCCATGGAATATTGTAAATTGATGTAAATATTTAATATTGCAATAAAATACCAAAATTGGATATTGGAGCAACTAATGAGAAGGGGCCATGTGTATTTCACTAGGGAGTGGTGAGGGGGCTGTGGGGTTGAACCATACGCTGCCAAATTTCATCTTGAAAACCCATTTGACTTTCCTTGCTGACATTTATTTCAGTTGTAAGGAAGTTGTTGAGAAATCAGTCCATGGCTTCAATGGAGCATGGGAATCCCATAAATTTGTATGGCAGAGTATGGGCTATGTTTCCTTGACCCACAAGTCACTTTACCTCATGGGAATGGGTTCTTCCTCATTCCCATTCCATTGTGGAAGATCCCAACATCAGTTTGCATCCATTTACGAATGCCCAGCAGTGAGAAAAACCAGAAATCGCAACTTTGCAAGAACCCACGTTTTGAAATGCCATAAATGCCCAGAATTGGGTTTTGGCAGTGAAATCCAATGAGAGATCCATAGATATGAACCTTGGGGTGAAATTGAGAGTATTAGATACCCCGAAATCCATTGGAAAACCCAGTTTTTATAGCCCAGAATTCCAGTGACGGGATTGAGTTATTTGATGATAGAATTGTGAGAAATCTATGTATGAATGATTGAACAAAGGTTGGGTTTGCTTGATAAACCCAGTGAAGGTTGGAATCTCAAGGAATTAGCAGCTAGACCTTTCTATTCCCACAATGAAGATCACTGGAGGGAAGGGATGCTTGAGGGACTATGCGGCAGAGAAGGGGACCTTCCTTGTGTTGGGTGAGGTAGGTATTATGGGTGCCATTACTGTTGAGTTCATTTGAGATGCCTGTAACTCTGTGGTTGAGCTCACTAGCTTAGAATCCTCCTCCTTTTCTTTTTGTATGCTTGATAAACCCAACTGTGTGTGGGATTAACATGACTGTTTGAGTGAAACCATGGCTGTGAGTGAGCCCATTTAGTCCCTCCTTAGTGGATACACAACCCAGCTCGAGGGTGATCTCTCAGCTGAAAGAATATAGGCTGGATAGAGATCTATGGTTGGGTGGAACGTTTCTCTCACATAGCCAGTTGTTTGGACAGTTACATTTCAAGATAAGTATTCTTGTGGGTGAGTTATGTTAATTCTGTGCTCTACAATGTTTTAATTAATGACCGCTGTTTATATGCTAAATGCATGATGAAATTGTGTGTATATATAGTTTTTAATTCCACTGTGTTTGTTGAGGAAGAATATGTATACATAATTTTTTATTTATCCATGAAATTCTTAGTAATGTATGGGGCTAAGATTGTCAAATAAGCCCGATATGTTTGGTCATGTTTCCTTCCTTGCACTAGATTGATGGAAGGGGGACATGACACTTAAGGTGAACTAGAATTATGGCAATGAGAGTGTTTGGATAACAAAATGTATTTACACATAGATCAAACACCTTAAGCAAGCACTCATGCAAACAGATCACATATCAACACATCAACATTTTACATGGTTAAAACCCTTAAAGAGGGAAACAACCCATGACCCCAACCAAACATATACTTGAGACAATATATTAATGCAAAAGGAAAAACAATTTACCTATGAATTTCTCACAATAAAACATCAATCAAATGGCCCTCCATGCTCTTTAAATAGAGATCGTGGATGAATTGAGTGCTAATCCATGAAGCAATATCCATTAAAATTGAGGTGAAGATGAACCATTAAATCACTTTATGTCTAGCACATATCGTGACCACCATATTGCATAAGTACAAATGCATACTAATTCATACTAAATAAACACATTTTACCTAAAGACACATTAGAAGAAGTTGATATTAACAAAATCATAAGTGTCTAAATATCCTAACATATCCCCTTAAGAATAGCTTCAAATATGAATGAAGGATTTACAATGGCGACAAATAGGAAAATAAATGAGGCATTAAATCCTATCTTCCCTTACTGAGAAATTATTGAACTCCTAACATATATCAAATTTTAGAAAACTTGGCTTCTGTAAGAAAATTTGTGAATATGTCTGCAACTTGATCATTTGTAGGGAAAAATAACACTTCAAGTACATAATCTTAAATAAGCTTTCTGATGAACTACATCCTTACATCAATCTATTTGTTGCCTTGATGTTTAACCAGACCTTTGCCGAGTTTGATGGCACTCTGATTATCACACCAAAGGGTATTCAGATGCTACTCTTGGAATCCAAACTCTAAAAGGATATTTCAAGGCCATAGAATTTGTTGACTTGCATTAATTATGGATCGATACTCTGCTTCTATTGAAGAAAGAGAAAGAGCTTGTTGTTTCTTACAAACCCAAGTGACAAGTCTAAAATAAAGACTGAAAACACAACCTACAATACACTTCCAATCATCAGCGTTTCAAGCCCATTCCAAATCAGTGGAACCAACCAACAAAGGATCCCCCCTTGAACTATAATGAATCCCAAACTAAATTATAACCTACATATACATAAGCATAATTTTTGTTGCTTTCCAATGAATTTCATGGCGTGTTTGTATGTACCGGGAAACAAGAATAACAACAAAGGAAATATCCATATAGGTATGAGTCAAGTACAAAATATTACCAACTAACTGATGGTATAAGGTGGCATCTACTTTAGGTGTCGTGCATGTGGCAGTAAGTTTGAATCTCCTTACATATTGTCCTATTAGCAAAATACAGAAGAAAAACATTGCTGAAAAGTAGTAACGTCTGTCCTTAGAGAAACTACACTACTGTTGCTACAAGCAAAGACAAAATTACTTCTCGGCTAGATTTCAAAAACATCAAAAAGTTAATCAATTTTTTTCCTACAGAACCAGGAAAACCCATATCCCGAGCTGAAGCGAAAAAATTGGTGGCAGAGATCAAATTACTGCTGAAGAATATCCACATTGGTCCCTTCGTTTCCTCCCACCGAACCTCCAATGCCACCATGTGATTCCAAGGTGCATTTTCTGATTTCAGCTCTCATGTTGTCAATCTTAGCTTCCACTATCCTAACACTATTGTGAACTGCAATAATTTTGTAGCCAAATTGATAGAACATGGACAACCCTTGTCGAGGGTTTCTACCAGGATAACAACTTGCTCAGTAATATTATTGCTGTTGCTTTGAATTTCTAAATTCGTTGCTTGGACGAGTGAGTAAAGATGGGAAATGGCTTGTTTGATTTTGAAATTTTCACCCCGAAGCTTGCGGATTTGGGTTTCCATATCCTTCATATAGGTTTGAACCTCATCCGGGAGGCTATCAAACCCCAACACAAGGTCCTTGTTTCCATCGTCTACACCAACCAAGGAAGAGTGAATTCTTACCCAACTCAAAAAATTATGTCTTACAGGAGTCGTGCAGGAACTGTTGCACCTTATCCAAGCCATCATGTGCCATTACTTGGAAGTCATCATTCGCGAAGGGCATCTTCGGGGTACCTACACTTGCAAAACCCCCAAAGGACGCTATATGCTTCCTGCAGCGCAAGCACTGTAGCGAGGAAGGACCTGAAACGAAGGAAGGGGTAGCATCGCCCATCTCAGCACAAATAGATTTCACTCTGCCTCCCTGCTTGTGATTCCTGACTAGGTTCAAGCGATAGAATACATTGCTCCACCGACCGACATTTAAACCTTTTTTGCCTCAATTTTCCAACGCCATAAAATCCTGCATCGTGGCCATGTGGCTCATACGTACGAGCAACTCCTAATCCGCTGGGGTGATGCGAAGAAGGTCCGAGAACTTGAAGGTGTCCCTTATGTTGATCAAAGATTCATTGCAAATGTATCCCATAGTTGTAGAGTGCAAGATGGTGGGGATTAGTTCACTCCAAACAAATGAGATTTGCCACTTCCAAATGCAAGAAGAGCTATGTTGTCTCTCCATCATTATCAAAAAAACAAAACTAAGGAACCCAGATTGCAAACCAAGACTCCACAGTCAAGCCTTGCTTCTATGTTTGCCATTCCATCCGCTTACTAGTTGTTATATCTCAACAGATGAAGGAAGTTAATAGCTTTGTATTCATTGCGATGCATTTAAGGAGATGATGCATCTTGGTGATAGGAGTCTTACGATTCTTCGTCAGGTTTCTAGCTTCCCTAATGACCAGCATTGAGTCACCGAAGACCACCAGGTCCTCAATTCCTTTTTTTCCTTGCTAATTCCAATCCTTTCATCAAGGCTTGCCATTCTTTCCCATTGTTGGACCTCCTACCAATTCCCCAGGAAAAGTCTTTCAATTTGTTTCCCTCAGAGTCAAAGAGGACTCCTCCCACACCTTCCAACCCAGAATGCAGCAATGCAATGTTACTAACTCTATAATTCAAATATTTTTTTGTGGGGGGAAATCAATTTGTTTTTAAAATTTTTGAATCGATTCAAATCATAAGTTATTTCAACAACGAACCAGTCTATTAAATTTACAACTGACATTTGAAACGTTCTAGTTTACAACTAATCCATATAGACTATGAAAAACTATCAATATAGACTCTTGTGGAAAGAGGATGTGATAGATTATCTCATAACCGTTCGAGCTTGCATTGCTCTGAAACTGAAATTATTAAAGCAAAATTCAATTGTTACCAAAGTTGCAGTTCAAATTTGAATTTTGCACGATTAGTGTTTAAAATTTGGCACTATGCATCCTCATCTAAGCCTATGTTATTCATAAAAATGTAAAAGTTCCATATCAATGGATTTCACATGGGTCAAACAATCTCCACGGAAGGTCGAGTTGTTAAATAAGTGAGAAAATGTCTATGGCTTGCACGTTTATGGATGGGAGGTTCACAGCTTTGCACTTTTGTTGATGTTCTTCTTCAATGTTGAACTGTTCTTCAGATCAAGTGTGTAATGTAATGTTTATGGTTTTAATTGATTTAATTTGAGCCTGCATTTTATGTTTTATAATATTTTTTTAAAGCACATGTGTCAACTCCAGGATGAGCATGGAAGGAGTTGCACATCTCCCCCCATCTGGTTTATTTTTTTATATATATTTTCATAAATTAATTTGATTATTAGGCCAATAAGTTTTATTATGTTTTGATTATTAAACAGACAAGTTTTTCTTTTTCTTTATATTCAAATTTGAGCCAATTTTCAGCACAGAAAGAGTTACACATCTCCCCCTAGTGGGTTGTAGAATAATAACATAGTTCATGATGACAATCCTTGTTTGCAAATTGTTGTTGTGGTGACTATGTAGCACATTGTAAGGTTATTGGCCTTTGATTGAGTTGTACAAACAACCCACGAAGATGCATTGAAGTGAGATTTCCTGCTATTCCAATGCTCCTTCAGACTTTTTTGAAAGAGTTCTTCGATTAATTTGATAAATGTTTGGTTTATTTTTTATATATAGACTTAGAAATTAATTTGATTTTTAAGCCGACAACTTTTTATTATGTTTTGATATTTACTTTAATTTTGTTTTGTTTTGATTATTAAGCCGACATATTTTTCTCCTTATTCAAGTTTTTTTTTTATAATTTGAGCCGATCCGATTATAAGCACGAAATGAGTGACACATCGCCCCCCTACTAGGCTGTAAAATGTGCCTCCGACGCAATCACGACAAATTAATTAATTAATAGATTTCACTATTCTTCCGCTATTTTATGCTTCAAATGATATAAATTAAAAATATATATATATGTTGCAAATTTTAGCATTGATCATTAAACCATTGTAATATAATATTTGAATATAAATTCACAAAAAATAACATGTTGCAAATTTTAGCATTGATTATTAAACCATTGTAATATAATATTTGAATCGCATAAATCATAGTGGCATCCACATTATACATATTATATTATAGTTATAATACATTATATTATTATACTTATTGCAATTTTACAACGTGTCTTTACACTATTAAAAATATTAAAAACAGTAGATGATTATGCATTCTTCACTAAATGATCAATAACATAAAATTTGATCACTAGATTCTAGTGCATTGAGCAATATACTCACCTCACAAAATGATGATGTCACCACACATATAGACACATTCAAAGTCAATGGATTGGAATGTGATACAGGTGGAACCCGAGGGAGAGTTCCAAGTAGAGCCTATGCGCATCCTTGACAAGAAGGTCACTTTGCTCCGGAACAGAGACATCGGGTAGGGAAAGGTCCAATGGGAGCACCTTAGTTCTGATTAGGCTACATGGGAGCTGAAGGATGCCATGAGAGAAGCATTCCCATTTTTGTTTTTTTTTAGAACACCGAGGACGGTGTTGTTCTAGGGGGGAGGGGAATGTAATACCCCAATTTTGACCCTTATGAAATATTGGCTTTTAATGTAAATATTGTATACATGCGATGTATGTTTCCCTAGCGTAGAGCTCAAGGCCAAGGCCCTGCTTGTGTATGTTCGGATTTTATTTAGAAAGAAAAGTATTTGATATTTTGCTATCTATGTTCTATTAAGCCATGGAATATTGTAAATTGATGTAAATATTTAATATTGCAATAAAATACCAAAACTGGATATTGGAGCAACTAATGAGAAGGGGCCATGTGTATTCCACTAGGGAGTGGTGAGGGGGCTGTGGGGTTGAACCATATGCTGCCAAATTTCATCTTGAAAACCCATTTGACTTTCCTTGCTGACATTTATTTCAATTGTAAGGAAGTTGTTGAGAAATCAGTCCATGGCTTCAATGGAGCAAGGGAAACCCAGAAATTTGTATGGCAGAGTATGGGCTCTATTTCCTTGGCCGACAAGTCACTTTACCTCATGGGAATGGGTTCTTCCTCATTCCCATTCCATTGTGGAAGATCCCAACATCAGTTTGCATCCATTTACGAATGCCCAGCAGTGAGAAAAACTAGAAATCGCAACTTTGCAAGAACCCACGTTTGAAGTGCCATAAACGCCTAGAATTGGGTTTTGACAATGAAATCCAATGGGGGATCCATATATATGAACCTTGGGGCGAAATTGAAAGTATTAGATACCCCAAAATCCATTGGAAAACCCAGTTTTTATAGCCCAGAATTCCAATGACAGGATTGAGTTATTTGATGATAGAATTGTGAGAAATCCATGTATGAATGATTAAACAAAGGTTGGGTTTGTTTGATAAACCCAGTGAAGGATGGAATCTCAAGAAATTAGCAGCTAGACCTTTCTATTCCCATCCTAAAAAGCACTGGAGGGAAGGGACGCCTAAGGGACTGTGCAATAGAGAAGGGGACCTTCCTTGTGTTGGGTGAGGTAGGTATTATGGGTGCCATTACTGTTGAGTTCATTTGAGATGCCTGTAGCTCTGTGGTTGAGCTCACTATCTTAGCATTCTCCTCCTTTTCTTTTTGCATGCTTGATAAACCCAACTGTGTGTGGGATTAACATGATTGTTTGAGTGAAACCATGGCTGTGAGTAAGCCCATTTAGTTCCTCCTTAGTGGATACACAACCCAGCCCAAGGGTGATATCTCAACTGAAAGAATATAGGCTGGACAGAGATCTATGGTTGGGTGGAGCGTTGCTCTCACATAGCCAATTGTTTGGACAGTTACAATTCAAGATAAGTATTCTTGTGGGTGAGTTATGTTAATTCTGTGCTCTACAATGTTTTAATTAATGACCACTGTTTATATGTTGAATGGATGATGAAAGTGTGTGTATATATAGTGTTTAATTCCACTATGTTTGTTGAGTAATAATATGTATACATAAGTTTTTATTTATCCATGAATTTCTTAGTAATGTATGGGGTTGAGATTGTCAAATAAGCCTGATATGTTTGGTCATGTTTCCTTCCTTGCATTAGATTGATGGAAGGGGGACATGACACTTAAGGTGAACTAGAATTATGGCAATGAGAGTTTTTGGCTAA
The DNA here is from genome assembly GCA_027924585.1 of Larix kaempferi. Lineage (NCBI taxonomy): Eukaryota > Viridiplantae > Streptophyta > Pinopsida > Pinales > Pinaceae > Larix > Larix kaempferi. The sequence goes on from BSBM01000067.1 coordinate 7,683,925, forward strand.
CAAAATGTATTTACACATAGATCAGACACCTTAAGCAAGCACTCACGCAAATAGATCAAATATTGACACATCAACATTTTACATGGTTAAAACCCTTAGAGAGGGAAACAACCAACGACCCCAACCAAACATCTACTTGAGACAATATATTAATGCAAAAGGAAAAACAATTTACCTATGAATTTCTCACAATCAGGCATCAATCAAATGGCCCTCCATGCTCTTTAAATAGAGATCGTGGATGAATTGAGTGCTAATCCACGAAGCAATATCCATTAAAATCGAGGTGAAGATGAACCATTAAATCACTTTATGTCTAGATATCGTGACCACCATATTGCATAAGTACAAATGCATACTAACTCATACTAAATAAACACATTTTACCTAAAGACAAATTAGAAGAAGTTGATATTAACTAAATCATAAGTGTCTAAATATCCTAACATCTTCCCTGAAGAATAGCTTTAGATATGAATGAAGGATTTACAATGGCGACAAATAGGAAAGTAAATGAGGCAACAAATCCTATCTTCTCTTATTGAGAAATTATTGAACTCCTAACATATATCAAATTTTAGAAAACTTGGCTTCTGTAAGAAAATTTGTGAATATGTCTGCAACTTTATCATTTGTAGGGAAAAATAACACTTCAAGTACATAATCTTAAATAAGCTTTCTGATGAACTATATCTATACATCAATCTGTTTGTTGCATTGATGTTAAACTAGACCTTTGCCGAGTTTGATGGCACTCTGATTATCACACCAAAGGTTATTCAGATGCTACTCTTGGAATCCAAACTCTAAAAGGATATTTCAAGGCCATAGAATTTGTTGACTTGCATTAATTATGGATCAATACTTTGCTTATATTGAAGAAAGAGAAAGAGCTTGTTGTTTCTTACAAGCCAAAGTGACAAGTCTAAAATAAAGACTGAAAACACAACCTACAATACACTTCCAATCATCAGCGTTGCAAGCCCAATCCAAATCAGTGGAACCAACCAACAAAGGATCCCCCCTTGAACTATAATGAATCCCAAACTAAATTATAACCTAGATATACATAAGCATCATTTTTGTTGCTTTCGAATGAATTTCATGGGGTGTTTGTATGTACTGGGAAACAAGAATAACCACAAAGGAAATATCCGGATAGGTATGAGTCAAGTATAAAATATTACCAACTAACTGATGGTATAAGGTGGCATCTACTTCAGGTGTAGTGCATGTGGCAGTAAGTTTGAATCTAGACTAGAAGAGAGATGGGCCTCGTTTAAAATATTCCATGTGAAAGAGACAAAGAAGGTCACAAGACTACTTAGATCACGGGGGCTTCACTCAATAAATTGCTATCATAGCACGTCCATTCGTGGCATATGAAACAATACCCCTAATTTCACTAAATATTGGAAAATATCTTCCAAAATAATTTTTTTAACCCCCTCCCAATATGCCTTGCCAATTTTAAAAAACCCCTATTTTCACTAGATATTGTATGTATCAATTTTTTCATTAACATTTTTTATACCCCTTTATATTTCTACATAGTATATTGATATGATACCCCTCTTATGACCCCACATGCATTCTACAATGCACCTTTTTTCTTTCGATGTATATTTTGGATGCACATTACTTCACCCACAATGCAATTACTCAACCACATATCATGATGATTTGCAACATCTAATGGTCTAATGAAGAGATAGGAGATCACTTCTTGTATGTCACTAGAGCCAATGCACATAGTACAACATTTAGATTGCATGTTGCAGTTCCCCAATAGCTGACTAAGCCTGTTGTGGGCTAGGTATCCAAGCCCCCAGGGCCTGTAACAAGCTCTAGGAGGCTGACTAAACCTCCCAAGGCCTGTAATAGGCACGAGTGGTTGGGTATTCAAGCCCCCAAGGCCTATCGAGGGCCTATAACAGGCCCTGGAGGCTTAGAGCCTCCCAAGGCTATTGGTAACAACTGGATGAGTGCTATTGGTAACAATTGGCTATCAATGACCATTGTCTCTCGACTATTATCGACTGGAAACCCACTTCACCACAAAACCCTTGGCCTCAAGCATGCCTCAAGATGCGATTTCCCTACGTAGTAGTAAGCCTGAGCCTTGCCTCAACTCGATTTCTCATCTGGCCATGATCCCGCCATCTCCATTTCGTGGATATTTGTCAGCCCACCCATATAAAAAAGACCCCAAAGTATTTTTATATTGTTACATTACATGAAAAAAAACCCTTTGCCCCTTAATATATAAGCAATATAATTTTTAGGTTTTCATGAATATTTAATACCGCAATATGAATGAACGTGATATTATATTGCTTTCTAATGAAGCCCCCCGTGACTTAGACTGAGAAAAAAAAAGGTTTTCAAGACTTAGAGGCCACTAGAAAATAGGAAAATGTCACGTTAGTTAAAATTTTAATGCCACTACTATTCATAATAAATGCATAAACATAAATAACAAGGATTATGAGATGGTTTCCTACTTTCTTGGTATAGGCATTCAGGCCAAAACGAAATCTAGAAAAAATGATGCCATGAACAAATCTATCAATTTTGGTGTATCGAGATCAAGGAACTTGCTTAAGGTCATAGAGAGATTTCTTAAGGTGACAAAAAAGGATGGAGTCATTCTAAACATAGTTATAAGGCGGTTACATAGATCCATCTTAAAAGTGTCTCTACCAAGCACCGAGAGGGATCAAATATCTCGAGGTGCAAACCCTTCCTCTGCATTTGTACTCTAAAAAGGTTTGTACCTCGAGGGATTTGATCCCTCTCGGTGCTTGGTAGAGCCACTTTTAATATGGATCTATGCTGGTTCCAGTCGTGGGCAAGGGAGAACATGGGGGAGTAGGAAGCAGTAAAATCTATGCACCATGTGAAGGTAATTAAGAACCGGATTCTTAAATTAATGCTATTATGAATGATTTATCGTAAGAATATACAAAATATCACCGATTTAAGTTAATGCATATTAACAATTTTTTATTGTAAGAAGATATTCAATTAACTCCATCAACGAACTTATGTAAGTTCTTACAAATTATCTATCTTTTATAGAGTTCCACATATTTCAATGCAACGGATTTTGGTGACTAAGATAATTTCATTGATATTAATTCATCAAGAATTGCTAGGTGGAGTGCAAGGGCCATAGTACTACAGTGGAGAGGCCATCCCTTACCGACTTACATTGAAATTAATGCAACATATATTGATGATTCATATACGTTTGCTAAAGTCAATGCGGTGAGTATTGGTGGGTGGAGTGAGAGGGATGCATGATTGTAGAGGAGAGACCATCTCTTGCAAAGTTATATTGAAATCAATGTGACTGAGATTGATGCCATATACATTTGTTGAAACCAATGTAGCAAGTATTGGTGAGTGTAGTAAGAGGGCCATAGGACTATTGAGAAGATGCCATCTCTTATAGAGTTACATAGAAATCAATGCAACATAGATTGATGATTGAGATAAGTTTGCATAAATCAATGCAATGAGTATTGGTGTGCAGAGTGAGAAGGTCACATGGCATAATTTTATAAGTATAGACAGAGGCATGGGAAGCGATATCTCTTGTAGAGTTACACTGAAATCAATGCAATGCTTGCCGTAATTCATTGTGTTTATTTTGATTACACAAAATCAAACATATCATAACCCCGAAACCAAAAATGTTTTTGTGTCAACCGTATACACAAATCTTTCAATTCCTTTAATTTCATGCATTCAAAGCTTTTTGATATAGTCAAGTTCTTCTATCCTGTAAAAATGTATAGTATTCTTGATGTTTGCATATGAATATATAGTTGTAAATGTTTGCAAAAGGCTCTCTTTTAAGAACATAACTATATAAAAGAGTTCTTGTGAATGTGATTTTAATAGTTCAGCATGTATGCAATAGTTCTTGTGATTTTATTTTTTAATGAATATGAAATACCCTAATAAAGGTGGGCATTATTTGTTCCATATTTTCATGTGTCTATTATGGGCATATATTTTGTCTATTTTTGCTATTCATATGGCTCTCCAATCTTTAAAAAATTTAATTTTTAATCTAGTTAGGATCGTGGTAACAAACATCTTCTCCACACGTAAACTAAGAATGGGATTTACCATACAAGATATGTTGGATTTAAATTCAAGAAGGATTACATTTTTGCAATCAATAAAAATTATTAGACAATGATAAATATAAATTAAGAGCAATTCTAATCATCATTGTAGCGTTGACGGAGGGTATTATTTGCTATCCCAAGAAATTCAAACATAAATAAGTGTAAGTCCATTGCAATCTTTGCATAGTTACCTTCCTCGGATAGTTCTAAGAAAGGATAGTGAGCCTCCAAGATGATGGAACTTTTTGAAGAAGCAACCCAACAATAGCTCAGTAAGATATGGACTGATATTGCTTGAATTTAGGAATTTTTTCTTCTTGTAAGTGAACAATAAAGATTATGTAATCTTGCCTTTCTGTACTACCTTATAGATCCAGTCATGTAGCTTTAGCTGTTAGATAATGTAGATATACATTTAAATCTCTAACTTATATTTTAGTGGCTCTATATCCTTTTTTCAAGTATGCAAAATCAAGTTTTATTTTTAATGTCCTGAGAAAAAAAATTTAGCCAATCTAGTCTACCATGGATGCTTTTAAGTTTCTTGAAATTCTTCGGCAATTGTCTTTGAAAAAAGTCTTTGTCATGTCTTTATTATAAGATCCATGGCCGAAGGCTCTCTGGAGTGTTGGAATTTCACTATGATCAAGCATTTTGGCCCACAACTAAGGCTAAAAGTTTTAGGCAGGGCTAAGTATTGACTAAGTCGATTCTTTCTGTAGCATTTTTTGTATGGAATTCCATAATATGGCAAGTTTAATAATGCAACAATGCAATGTGTCTTTTTTTAACAGAAACGAGTAAGAAGCTTTTATATATAAAATGTAAACAAAGGTTACACAATAATGCGAGTAGACTATTCCCAAAGGAGTAGGACTACCATAACACCTTGCTCTTCTTTTTCTAGCTTGTAATGTTCATGATAATTTCTTATTCTATGGAGACTATATCTCTTTACAAATTTTCCTAGTAGCAAAATACAAAAGAAAAACATTGTTGAAAAGTAGTAACGTCTGTCCTTAGAGAAACTACACTACCATTGCTACAAGCAAAGACAAAATTACTTCTTGGCTAGATTTCATAAACATGAAAAAGTTAATCATTTTTTTTTCTATAGAACCAGGAAAACCCATATCCCAAGCTGAAGCAAAAAAATTGGTGGCAGAGATCAAATTACTGCTAAAGAATATCCACATTGGTCCCTTCGTTTCCTCCCACCGAACCTCCAATGCCACCATGTGATTCTAGGGTGCATTTTCTGATTTTAGCTCTCATGTTGTCAATCTTAGCTTCCACGATCCTGACACTATTGTGAACTGCAATAAATCTGTATCCAAATTGACAGAACAGGGACAACCCTTGTCGAGGGTTTCTACCAAGATAACAACTTGCTCAGTGATCTTACTGCTGCTGCCTTGAATTTCTAAATTCGTTGCTTGGACGAGTGTGTAAAGATGAGAAACGACCTGTTTGATTTTGAAATTTTCACCATGAAGCTTGCGGATTTGGGTTTCCATATCCTTCATATAGGTTTGAGCCTCATTCGGGAGGCTATCAAACCCCAATGCAAGGCCCTTGTTTCCATCGTCTACACCAACCGAGGAAGAGTGAATTCTTACCCAACTCAAAAAATTATGCCTTACAGGAGTCATGTAGGACCTGTTGCACCTTATCCGAGCCATCATGTGCCATTACCTGGCAGTCATCATTCGTGAAGGGCATCTTCAGGGTACCTACGCTTTCAAAACCCCCAAAGGATGCTATCTGCTTCCTGCAGCGCAAGCACTGTAGCGAGGAAGGACCTGAAACGAAGGAAGGGGTAGCATCGCCCATCTCAGCACAAAGAGATTTCACTCTGCCTCCCTACTTGTGATTCCTGACCAGGTTCAAGCGATAGAATACATTGCTCCACCGACCGACATTTAAACCTTTTTTGCCTCAATTTTCCAATGCCATAAAATCCCGCATCATGGCCATGTGGCTCATACATGCGAGCAGCTCCTGATCCGCTGGGGTGATGTGAAGAAGGTTCGAGAACTTGAAGGTGTCCCTTATGTTGATCAAAGCTTCATTGTAAATGTATCCCATAGTTGTAGAGTGCAAGATGGTGGGGATTAGTTCAATCCAAACAAATGAGATTTGCCACTTCCAAATGTAAGAAGAGCTATGTTGTCTCTCCATTATTATCAAAAACACAAAACTAAGGAACCCAGGTGTTCCTATAAACTTGTTGATTGCAAACCAAGACTCCATAGTCAAGCCTTGCTCCTATGTTTGCCATTCCATCCGCTTACTGGTTGTTATATCTCAACGAATGAAGGAAGTTAATAGCTTTGTATTCATTGGCGATGCATTTGAGGAGATGATGCATCTTGGCGATAGGAGTCTTACGGTTCTTCGTCAGGTTTCTAGCTTCCCTAATGACCAGCATTAAGTCACCGAAGACCACCAGGTCTTCAATTCCTTTTTTTCCTTGCTAATTCCAATCCTTTGATCAAGGCTAGCCATTCTTCCCCATTGTTGGACCTCCTACCAATTCCCCAGGAAAAGTCTTTCAATTTGTTTCCCTCAGAGTCAAAGAGGACTCCTCCCACACCTTCCAACCCAGAATGCAGCAATGCAATGTTACTAACTCTATAATTCAAATATTTTTTTGTGGGGAGCAATCAATTTGTTTTTAAAATTTTTGAATCGATTCAAACCATAAGTTATTTCAACATCCAACCAGTCTATTAAATTTACAACTGACATTTGAAACATTCTAGTTTACAACTAATCCATATAGACTATGAAAAACTATCAATATATACTCTTATGGAAAGAGGATGTGATAGGTTATCTCATAACCGTTTGAGCTATGCATTGCTCCGAAACTGAAATTATTAAAACAAAATTCAATTGTTACCAAAGTTACAGTTCAAATTTGAATTTTGCACGATTAGTGTTTAAAATTTGGCACTATGCATCCTCATCTGAGCCTATGTTATTCATAAAAATGTATAAGTTCCATAGCAATGGATTTCACACAGGTCAATCAATCTCCAAGGAAGGTCGAGTTGTTAAATAAGTGAGAAAATGTCTATGTCTTGCAAGTTTGTGGCTTGCACGTTTATGGGTGGGAGGTTCAGAGCTTTGCACTTTTGTTGATGTTCTTCTTCAATGTTGAACTGTTCTTAATATCAAGTGTGTAATGTAATGTTTATGGTTTTAATTGATTTAATTTGAGCCTACATTTTATGTTTTATAATATATTTTTTAAAGCACACATGTCAACTCCAGGATGAGCATGGAAGGAGTTGCACATCTCCCCCGATCTGGTTTATTTTTTTATATATATTTTCATAAATTAATTTGATTATTAAGCCAACAGGTTTTATTATGTTTTGATTATTAAACGGACAAGTTTTTCTTTTTCTTTATATTCAAATTTGAGCCAATTATAAGCACAGAAAGAGTTACACATCTCCCCCTAGTGGGTTGTAGAATAATAACATAGTTCATGATGACAATCCTTATTTGCAAATTGTTGTTGTGGTGACTATGTAGCACATTGTAAGGTTATTGGCCTTTGATTGAGTTGTACCAACAACTCACGAAGATGCATTGAAGTGAGATTTCCTGCTATTCCAATGCTCCTTAGACTTTTTTGAAAGAGTTCTTCGATTAATTTGATAAATGTTTGGTTTATTTTTTATATATAGACTTAGAAATTAATTTGATTTTTAAGCCGACAACTTTTTATTATGTTTTGATATTTATTTTAATTTTATTTTGTTTTGATTATTAAGCCGACATATTTTTCTCCTTATTCAAGTTTTTTTTTATAATTTGAGTCGATCCAATTATAAACATGAAATAAGTTACACATCCCCCTACTAGGCTGTAAAATGCACCTCTCGACGCAATCACGACAAATTAATTAATTAATAAATTTCACTATTCTTTTGCTACTTTATGCTTCACATAATATAAATTAAAAGAAAAAAAAAGTTGCAAATTTTAGCATTGATTATTAAACCATTGTAATATAATATTTGAATATAAATTCACAAAAAATAACATGTTGCAAATTTTAGCCTTGATTATTAAACCATTGTAATATAATATTTGAATCGCATAAATCATAGTGGCATCCACATTATACATATTATATTATAGTTATAATACATTATATTATTATACTTATTGCAATTTTACGTGTCTTTACACTATTAAAAATACAAAAACAGTAGATGATTATGCATTCTTCACTAAATGATCAATAACATAAAATTTGATTATGCATTTAGCAATATACTCACCTCACAAAATGATGATGTCACCACACATATAGACAAATTCAAAGTCAATGGATGGATATTCTCTTCCACATAATTTTCCAAATGGATGAGCAACATATCTTCCACGCAGCAATTGGCATATATGCTAATACTTCGCAAAGTGATGATGTCATCAGAAATAGACACCCTAAGAGTCCATGGATAGATATTATCTTCCACATAATTTTCCAAGTGATTACGTTAGTCATCTCTTCCACGCAACTGCACACTACCCTCTCAATCGATTCCTCATAAATTTGAGTTGTATTTCCTCGAGGTTTCGGGTATGATCAAAGACCAAAAAATAAAAAAATAAATTCAATACGAGTTAAGTTAATTGTAGCAAAGTGACAGGCTGAGTTAAATAATTCTAAACTACCATGGGATAAAAAAACTTAATCTTCTAACAATCCCTTTATAAATTTGACTTATTAAACAATCAACAAAGAAGATTGTTACAAAATTTACCTAATCGAAGGAAAAATTAGAGCCACATTTAATCATCATCTGACTTTTAGAAAATCTTATATATATTTTTTTGAATTTTTACATAAATTTTTATTTTTCACAATTTGAATTCTAAGAGAATTTCTACAAGTGGATTAGTAATTATATTTTTTTTCTAGATTGCACGAAAATGAAATCAATAACTATCTATATTGATTTTCTAAATTTCAATATAAACACTAATAATTATGAATATATGATTGATAGATAACGCATAGCAACTACACTTGCGGATATTCTCAAACCACAAATTAAATGAATGTACTAATAATATAATTTTTTTATATTTTTTAGATTCCTACAAAAATTTGATTGTACCGGGCAGAATTTTTAGAATCTCAAATAACAGTAGTAATCCTGCATAATTTAAATACTTTGAGGTTTTCTAAAATATTGAATTCATCTAAATGTTTAAAAAAACAATTTAATCAACACAAATTGCGAAATTTTGCTGAGATTTTTAGATTCTATATCGCGAAATTCCAAACAATTATGACGAGACGAGGAAATCGTCACACTTTTAGATGGCTTCCCATCTAAATTTTCAAAGCGGAATGTTCTCCATATTTGAACATTCATTCGGTTTATAACCATACGCGTCGCCGGCGGCCGCCCAAAGCCAAAATAGTGAATGGACTATGCGCATTGCACGGAGAATATCTTCATCTCCAATGACGTCGAAGGAGAGCCGGGTATAATATAAAGTGATCATTTTTTCGTATATGTTTTCTATGTGGAGAGCGTTTAATATCAGAAAGTTTGAGATTGCATCTTCATTAATTCCGGTTACTGTAACTTGTCCAGATAATTCATATAGTATTAATGGCGCTTTCTATGGATATCGATGAAATACGCAGACTGTTTGAGACGCTGGACGAAAATGGGGACGGCAGGCTGACTGTAAATGAAATCAATCGCTACCTGAAAAGGCTCGGAATGGAAATTTCAGAAGAAGACTTGAAATATCTGGTTGTACCAATCTCTGAGAGCGAAGATGGTAGCTTGACGGTTGATGGATTTGTTTGCCTGTGCGAGTCTGTTCTGGACGAGAGATCAGAAGATGGAAAAAGCAATGGCGACAATGGATCTGCAGACTTGATGGAGGCGTTCAAGATCTATGATATCAATAACGATGGCTTCATCTCCTCCACGGAGCTTCAGGTGGTGCTCTGTAATTTAGGATTCGTGCAGGGTGAAGAACTGGGCAATTGCGAGCAGATGATATGCAAATATGATTCAGACTCCAATGGGCTCTTGGACTTTTCTGAATTCAAAAACATGATGATGTCTAAGATCACTGCAGCTCCTCATGCTGATCTTCACCGGTCCAAGAGTCATCGCCTTTCTGATTTAAATTGAGGAGTTTTCCTTGCAATTGTGTGGAACAATACTATTTTGTAGATTATCTACCTACGTTTTACGATCTTCTCTTCTTTATGTCTGTGAGATCAATTGTTGCGAGATCTGTAAATGTATGATTGACTCTTTTAGGTTTTGAGTACAAAAGTATATAAGCATATTTTATACAAAAGACAATATAAAAACAAGTTTGTGTTCAAACTAAAAAACAAGTAACTTCTCTTGTAATTATAATGTGAAGGGAATAAATGGACTTATACCATTATAATGTGAATGGAATACATGGATTTATATGTTTGAATTATGAATTATTAGATTATAAATTCTATAAAAAAAAATTTAAGTGATATTTAGACCAGTACGTTATTTTGAAGAAGGTATTGGGGGTAAAAGCACAAAGGGGAAGGAAAATGGGTTCCTATATTCCCAAGTAGTGGAAATATGATTAACGGTTGTTGAATTTCCTATATTCATAAGTAAATGAAAATGAGATAAGTGTGATTTTATTGGATGAATTTTGTATCATAAAAATGAGGGGAGAAGAAATCTCAATATTTTTACTATTAAACATTTTCTTATTCACATTTTTCATTGAATAGTCATTTTAGTAACTTAACTTATAACATCATTGGCTTCCTTACACATCATTAATGAGTAAACCAACATATCATGCAAAGGGGTTGACTTAACATGTTTTCCCTTGCTATGAGTGTGAGTGTGACTTGTCAATTCTTTTCCAAAGAGACCAAGCGTTGGTGAGGAACCTAACTTTAATGCTTCCCAATTCCCAAGATATCGTGACACTGTTTTGAAATGGTTATTGCAACCTATTTTGTGGTAACCTCATTTCTACCAATTGTTGCTGCATGCAAGTATCCACTCATTAGGATCATGTGGGCATAACACATGTTTTAAATTAACTATTGCATTCTATAAATAAACAGAGTGGTGGGGAATAATTTGAAAATGTAGACCTGCCTAAAAAGCTAAAAATTATATCCCAAAACTATAACCTATATCTTAATAACTACTATAACTTGTCATGTGACCATAAGTATTCCTCTTTTTCTCCCACTCATAACAAAACTAACTTATGTATATTCTCTTAATAATTAAAATGGAAACAATAAGAGCCTAGTCCACTAACAATAAGTATTCCTCTTTTTCTCCCACTCATAACAAAACTAACTTATGTATATTCTCTTAATAATTAAAATGGAAACAATAAGAGCCTAGTCCACTAAAGAATCTTGATCATGCTTCTTAACATCTTGGCATCTTATTTATAAATTTTCAAATTACCACATTTAACAGAATTGTTTTGATACATATGGGTGCTTTTATGAAAAATTGCGAAGTTTTTAATGCATATCTAGAATGCCATGAAGTGTTTAGCCGTGTATGTTTCCTTGCATAGTGGCTATGTTGCAAGCTAAAACCCTTTATTTGAAACCATAGCTAACCAAATATATATGCCTTGCATGGTGGCTATGTTACAAGCTAAAACCCTTTTGTTTACAACCACATACATGTTGCTTGTACATGAGTGGCTCTTGCTAATGGCATTGGAAATGAGAACTTGGTGATCATCCATTTTTTAGTTTTCTCCCATAGGCTTCCCAACATATGAGGGAAAAACTTTTAAAAGTTTATTTGGAGCCCCTCCTACAGACCGCTTGGGGCAAAGAAACCTTTGGATTCATATTGGGTCTTAGCGTCTTAGCGTCTTAGCGAATTTGGCTGCAATTATTAATTCATTTCATAGTCTTTCTACGACACTCCAACTTTCACATGTTATATTGAAGTATCAAATAGAGGTTGGCCTCATTTTTCAACCAGAAAAAAACCATGTCTCTTGGTGTTCAAAATAAATCAAAGAGAACATATGAACAATACACAGATCAATTATAGTCATAGAAGATGTCATCATTAGTTGAATATCTCTCAATAGTGATGAGAATGCCACACCATATACTATCCAAAAAATCAAAACGTGCCAAAACTATCTGTCACACCAAGTTACAATGTATTTGAAACATATCTTAAGAAGCTACACAACACTCGAAGCATACATGATCGAATATATCTTTTACAAATTCCTCAAAGTATAGCATGCCTTCATGACCTTTAATAGGATTTTTCAAAAGCCCATTTGCAACTATATTTGATTGTTTAAAAATATGAAAATACTATATATGTAAAGCATAGGAGAATCTCAATTCTTCTACACTAGGAAAAGCACCTGTAAATTAACTTATGTATATTCTTTAAGGATGAAAGGAGAATCTCAATTCTTCTACACTAGGATATGCTTTAAGTATTTCTCTTTTTCTCCCACTCATAACAAAACTAACTTATGTATATTCTCTTAATAATTAAAATGGAAACTATAAGAGCCTAGTCCAATAAAGAATCTTGATCATGCTTCTTAACATCTTGGCATCTTATTTATAAATTTTCAAATTACCATATTTAACAAAATTGTTTTTATACATATGGGTGCTTTTATGAAAAATTGCAAAGTTTTTAATGCATATCTAGCATGCCATGAAGTGTTTAGCCGTGTACGTTTCCTTGCATGGTGGTTATGTTGCAAGCTAAAACCTTTTATTTGAAACCATAGCTAGCCACATATATGCCTTGCATGGTGGCTATGTTACAAGCTAAAACCCTTTTGTTTACAACCACATACATGTCGCTTGTACATGAGTGGCTCTTGCTAATGGCATTGGAAATGGGAACCTGGTGATCATCCATTTTTTAGTTTTCTCCCATAGGATTCCCAACATATGAGGGAGAAACCTTTAAAAGTTTATTTGGAGCCCCTGCTATAGACCGCTTGGGGCAAAGAAACCTCTGGATTCATATTGGGTCTTAGCGTCTTAGCAAATTTGGCTACAATTATTAATTCATTTCATAGTCTTTCTACGACACTCTAACTTTCACATGTTACAATGAAGTAGATCAAATAGAGGTTGGCCTCATTTTTCAACTAGAGAAAACCATGTCTCTTGGTATTCAAAATAAATCAAAGAGAACATATGAACAATACAAAAATCAATTATCGTCATAGTAGATGTCATCATTAGTTGAATATCTCTCAATAGTGATGAGAATGCCACACCATATACTATCCAAAAAATCAAAACTTGCCAAAACTATTTGTCACACCGAGTTACAATGTCTTTGAAACATATCTTAGGAAGCTACACAACACTTGAAGCATACATGATCGAATATCTTTTATAAATTCCACAAAGTATAGCATGCCTTCATGACCATTAATAGGATTTTTCAAAAGCCTATTTGCAACTATATTTGATTGTTTAAAAATATGAAAATACTATATATGTAAAGGATGAAAGGAGAATCTCAATTCTTCTACACTAGGAAAAGCACCTGTAAATTAGACAAATCATTTCTTAACCATTTTCCCAGTCCATAATAATATCTGAATCACCATGAATCTTGAGGGAAATTATATTGTTTCAAATTTAATAAATCCCCAAAGGACAAGTAATTCTTCTCTTATATTAGTTCCAACTCACAGTTTATCCAAAAATTGAAATAGTAATACATATAGATATAAGAGAAAATATACATTTTAATTTTTGGAGAGTGACTTATATATATTAAACATATATGCTTGGTGCCTTCCTAAGGAGGAATGTGAGGAATGATTTACTAATAGAAGATGGATGAGTATAATAAGAGAGGTGCTTGCTTACTTACATTATTTATTTATTTATAAAAGGAGTGGAAAAGCATTTTATTCATATATTATTATACTATTATTTGAGATTGTCTTTTTGTTGTTTATTATAAAAAGAATGGAGCAACCTCCATGTGGAGATTCCTTTTCATTTTGCTAATTGATTATCGTTATTTTTAGAGAGGAGATAATTTTCTAATTGAGAGTGGATTTCAAAGATCAAGTGTTTTGCCACTTGTTCATTATAGAAAAAGGAGTGTAATAGTTGGTAATTAATAACATCGGGTTGAAATTTAAGGATTGGATCTTTTCCTATTCGGTTGTTCTATGGATCATTGAGAGGGGATTGGAGAAAGGGGTTCAAATCCCTTTGATTTGGGGGTTAATTGTTGGGAGGCCTCTCTTGAGTGAGGGAGAGAGCTGAGTCCATTAACCTTGATTACAATTATTTATTTATAATTATATTGATTATGGAAGGAGGGAGAGAGCCAAGTATTTCCATTATTTTTCCTTTCAAGGGTCGATGGCCATGATATATTCTAGTTGTTATTTGAGGATTCTACTTGATTTATATATTTTTCTTGTTGTTGATTAGAGAGAGTGGCGGCTCTTAGAGAAGAGTCGACACCACTCTTATTTTTTTCCTGTTGTTTTGTTGGATGGTCTTTCACTATCCCTCCGAACTGTTTGCATTATTTAGAAAATTGGTCAATTATGTTGGGAGGGGTAACCTAGGATTAACTGCTTAAATTCTGCTCTGTCAAGAGAAAAAGGGGGCAACCCTCGGATTGGTTGTGATTTTATTATGTGAAATCAGTTATAAATTATTTTTTATAATGCTGCGATGGCACCATGAGGAAGATTACGGCTCCTTGAGAACCCGATCCTCTGAATTATGTTTTAAATTATTTCTTATATTACTGCGAGGGCACCATGAGGAATAGGATGGCTCCTTGAGAGCCCGATCCCCTGAAATCAGTTATAGATTGTTTGTTATATTGTTGCGATGGCACCGTGAGGAAGAGGACGATTCCTTGAGATCCCGATCTTCCGAATTCTGTTTTAAATTATTTGTTATATTACTGATATGGCACCGTGAGGGAGAGGACGGCTCCTTGAGAGCCCGATCCTCTGAAATCAAGCATGCCTTTAGTCACTTAGTCTACATTGGTCCAGATAAGTACTCTTTTTTGTTTTATTGTTGTTAGAAGATATCTAGTTTATGAATATATGATTGGAGTATGTTATATGGATCGTCAAGTTTTATTTAAGTTGTGTTATTATGATTCAAGGTAAATGCATAAATAACATTATCATCTATTAATTGATAGTAATGGGAGTCATATCTATACATGTTGCATATTTTATATCAATTGATTATCATAAAAATAAGATCATGGATTATAGGCAAGATATCATCAAATATCAAAATTATATGTATGTATGAATGATTCTTTTCTAAGCATGCCTATATGTTTTTATTTATAATTGATGTTAATATTTGACCAAATAAAAAATAAGTATTAAGATGAACCTAAGAAGTGTTAATAGTATCATGTTTTCCATAAATAAAAGCGGGTGTTCTAGAGAATTTAAATAGGATGTTTTGAATTGAAGAAGCACTACTTTCATGAGAGGATCATTGTCAATATATAATGGCTTTTATGTAAAAGAATCATACAATTGATTACGAATTAAATAATTGTTTTTAATATGTTAATATGAATGAAAGGTTTACATGTGAAAAGTATATCTCATAGATGTAAATAACTATGTTTGGATATTGACATTAACTAAGAAATGATGCATAAAGTCACTTAAATGTATATGTTATGAGAATGCATTTATATAGAGATATATTGCTATTATAACACTAACTACTATGTGTTCGAGAGCTAATAGCGAATTATAATAGAATATAAGGTTATCTTAATATGTATACTAATGAGAGAAGAAACATATTGTACAAATTCTAGATTGATTTGTAAAGGGTATAAGATTGTACTAGTTTACTTACTTCCTCATGATGCAATAGTTAAAGCATAACTAATAGATGAATCTAGTGTTTATGAATTGGGATAGTACTTAAATTCTAAAGTGTTAGAATAGTTACATAAAAATTGATGAGGTTTAATGATAACTTAATTTGGCGGTTTATATATGCGTATGAATTGATGGCAATTTAGTATAATGCATACCGAGGATTATGGATGGGTGCATTACATAAAAACTAAGTGGGAATATGTAATAAATCAAATCACTTTTCTAGTATAGGATTTTATTTTGCAATCATTTTGAAATAAAAGACTAATTTAATTTTTTTTGGTAATATACCTTGATTGTTAAGGAAAAACCTTATAACTATAACTATGTCAATATTTAAAAACAAAATTTCAATCAATTTATATAGTTAATGTTTTTAAATATTAATACTAATTTAATAATTTTAAAATATCAAAAATTATCAAATTAATAAATTAATAAAAATATTGTTATCAACAACTATGACCAAGATTTTATTCTTCTCCAAATAAATCTATAATAATTTTAAATACCTCTTCTTACAAACTTTCCACAAATAATACCATATTCATTTGCAAAAGTGTTTTCATTATAATTTAGTAAAACAAATCTTCATAATCCCTATTAATATCCACTCACATAACTAAAATATAAACCATGTATTCATCAAATTAAAAATAATAAATATATTAAAAAAACTAAATCATAATACCTTTAACCATTAACCATTAAACTTCAACATAATTATCAATTATCTCATCATTAAATTAAAAATAATATAATATATTAATTACTTTAAAATTTTTATAAAATATTTAACCAAATCATCATTAAACTCCAACATGGTTAATTATAGGTGAATCACTAATATAAATTTGAGGGTGAGAGCATCGTCTTTGACTATAGGTGAATCACTAATATAAATTTGAGGATGAGAGCATTGTCTTTGATGATAAGTGAATCACTAATATAAATTTGAGGGTAAGAGCATTCTCTTTCATATTTTCTCTTATTATTGCCCTCCTTCACATGTCTCCATAATAATAACATTGTAGAATATTATCACATTATCAAAGCATAATAAATAGAAGGGTGAAAATATTGTCATAGAGATTTTTTTTATAATAATAACATTGTCAAGAATCATGATATAAATAAATAGGTGAGAACACTTTTTTAGATTTTTTTTATTTTTATTTTGTTTGTATAAGTTTTTGATGCATTTTTATAAGCCACAATGTTGGAAAAAGTATTATATGGATTTAGGTTTTTTTAGTTCAAGCAAATATAAACCTAATGTGTATTTAAATTTATAAATTATAAAATTATTTATATTATTTAATTTTTGTTAATGTTATTTTACTTATTATTATTATTTTAGTTTAGACAAATATAAGTCATCACAAATTATAAAATTATTTATATTATTTTATTTTTGTTAATGTTATTTTATTTATTATTATTCTTATTTTGCAAAAATATTAATAATGATTATTAAGTATTTTAAATATTATTTATTTTCATTATTTTTATTTTACTTATTATTATTTCTATTTTACAAAAAATATTAATAATGATTATCAAATATTTTAAAATAGTTCATGTAACATGTAAATTTGAATCGCAAAGTCGTATAACACACAAACTACAATGATACTTCACAGCATGCTTGTAAAAAAAATCTTTAAATAGCACGCTGCAAATTTTATATTATTGCAATTTTACATATAATATTAAATTACAAGTCTATTGTAATTTTACGTCTCTTTATAATATCGAAGACAATCGATATATTCTTCACTAAATGAAGAATAACATAAAATGTGATCACATACTTTGCAAAGTGATGATGTGACCACAAATAACAAATAGAGACTCCATGGATATCTCATGCCACATAATTTTCCAAGTGATTACGTTAATAATATCTTCCATGCAATTGCACACTACCCTCTCAATCCATTCCTCATAAATTTGAGCTGTATTTCCGCGAAGTTTCTGGTCTGCTCAAAATTTCATCAATTCTATGGAAGATGGGAATTTATCAATTCAACTTTTTTTAAAATAACAATTCAGAAGGAAATAAGAAAAACAAATTCATTTCAAAAATATTTAAGTTAAATGTAGCAAAGTGATTTAAATAATTTTATAAGTGAGAAATTTGACTTATAAAACCATTAAACCACCGACAGAGAAGATGATTACAAAATTAATCTACTCCCCCAAAAAAGTTACAAAATTAACCTACTCAAGAAAAATGAGCCACCTGACTTTCCAACATCTTATTACGACTCTCCATATTTTCTCATGTCGTACGAGAATATCTAATTTTGACCAATTGATTCGTACGATTATCCGTACTTGAATCAAATGCCGTTTTAAAAAGGCAACCTTTTGCACTTGGGTGGCCGGTAACTCGATTTTAGTAGAGTTTTATCGATCCAGAACTCTGTTTCATTTTTCGAACATTTAGATCAGTTTTAAACGGGGCAAAACATTGTGATTTTAGACTAAATTATAAACACGTATTAATGTAAGAGTATTTTTTTTTAATTCTTTTTAATTAATATATAGATGTGTAGATGTATGCTTATCAACTATGAGTTATCCACTTGTCTCATCTTCTTGCAATCTAAAAAAGCATAGATACTAATCCACCCCAACTTCTAAATTATAAACACGTATTAATATAAAAGTCTATTTTTTTAATTCCTTTTAAAATTAATATATATTGCTTTGTATACATATATTATTATATATGTTCTAAGGAATAAATTGTTGCAAGATGTGTAAATATATGCTTATCAACTATGAGTTATCCACTTGTCTCATCTTCTTGCAATCTAAAAAAAAGCATAGATACTAATCCACCCCAAATTCTAAATTATAAGTTACACGTATTAATGTAAAAGTCTATTAATTACTTTGTATACATGTATTATTATATATGTTCTATGGAATCAGAGAAACCACAGTATCCATATTCGTATATCTTCACAAATCCTTCCGATACACTTTTTCCTTAAATCCCCATTTAGAAAAGCAAACTTAACATCCAACTGATGTAGCTTCCAATTATGTTTTGTAGCTAATGCAACCATCAATCTGTTAGTGTTTATATTGGCAATAGGAGCAAAAATGTCTCCATAATCAATTCCCTCTTTCTGTGAATAACCTTTTCCAACCAATCTAGCCTTATGTTTATCTATGCTACCATCAGCATGAAATTTGGATTTGAACAACCATTTGGGTACTATGGGAACTTTATTCTCAAGAAACATTGCAAATTCTCAAGTTTCATTCTTCATTATAGAATTATATTCTTCTGTTATAGCATTCATCCATTCTCATTCTTTCTGATTTTTAGCTTGTTCAAAATTCAAAGGTTCTACAACCTTCATTACCTGAGTCATTAAGGAATAATATTTAAACCTTATAGGTGGTTCAGTTTTTCATGTTGACCTCCTCTGTACTACAATGCCTATTGCAGTTTCATCGAAGATTCTTTTGCTTGAACCATCATTTTGACATACCAAAAAACTCAGCTTGATAAATAATATGATAAACATTCTTAGCAGTAACATGTCTAGAAGAATATTATAAGACCAAACCAATGTGTCTTCTTCATCCTTCAGCTTAAACCATGCTTTGTTAAGTGCCAAAATATATTATGTCCATTCATCAACCCAAATACCTCTCATTCCTAGATCTTCTACACATAACCAATAAGAGTAAGAATTTATCAACCAACCAGGCATTTTAATAGGATTTAGAGTTTAACAAATCCAAACTCAACAAGATACTAATAGATAATTCAACAGAACATGATTTTCCTCTCCTCCAATATAAGGATCTGTGCCCCAATGAGGACTTGTGCACCATTTCCAATATTCCAGGAGATTCCACTACTGATTCAGGAGAAATATCTAACAAAACCATTCCAAAAATTGAATACACCATTAACAGATTCCTCAAAATTTCTGATCCAATTGGAAGCAAATCTCCCTTTTAAATATTTAGTTCTTAGCACATCACACCATAGCCCTTTTCCACATAGCCCTCTCCACATACTCTTCATTCTCAAAGCAAGACTAAACCAATAAATATTCTTGATATCCTAGCCTCCCATGGATTTTGGTTTTACTAATCTATCCCAAATAACTAAATGAATTTTATTGCCCAACACATAACCAAATTACCAAAGGAAATTAAACATATTTTTTCTAACCATTTTTATGATTGACTGTGGCACCTTTGCCATTGAAAACCAGTACACAACTAGGTAATTTTTAGGGGCGAAATTTCACCAATTGGCTATTTTGGGGGATTTTTTCAAAAAATAAATTCACTATTTGGTCATTTTTAGTCTCTAATATCACCTATATATTTACATAAAATATGATAAATTTTTATCATAATATTTGCCAAACTTTACAACTTTCAATAGTAAATTGTAGGTTTTATATTTAATATTCACCTACCAATGTATATATATGTTTTTTTCAATCCAAAATAATCGCGTAGAATACTATACTTAAGTATAATATTAGAATCCTTAAAAAATACCCTAGTACACAGGGATTCCAACCACCACATATCTGATCAAAGTAAGCCTGCCACCCAAAGATAGTAACCTGTAAGACCAATTCCCAATATGTTTCTAAACTTTCTGAACAAGCCACATCCAGTCTTTGACCTTGTAACTATTAGGTGTTAGATAGTATCCAAGGTATTTGATACCTTCATCTATATCATGCACTTTGAAAGGGAAAATTGAGGTAATATGTGCTAAAGTATCTTCATTCATCTTATTCTTTAGAAAAATATATTTATTACTACTCACTTCCACCCCAGAAGCCTCACAGAATAACCTAATAATCTCTACAACATTAGACCATTCTTCCACATTGCCTTTCCAAATAACACCACATCGTCTACAAAATGTAAATGTGTGATAAACATAGAAGAATAAATTTTGATACTTTTTAGTTTCCCCTCATTTTTGCATCAACAATCAAGATACTAAGTCCTTAAATGACTAGCATAAACAATGTTGGAGATAGTGGGAATCCCTATCTAATCCCCCTACTACTCTTGAAAAGGTTAGAAGGAGTACCATTTACTAGAACAACAAAGCAAAAACAAGTTACACAAGCCATAATCCAATTGGTCACCGCTAATGGGAGTCCAATCTGTAGCAATAGAAGCCTTAGGAAAACCCAATTTACCTTATCATAGAATTTGACTATATCCATTTTTAAGATCAAGGCCTCCAACTTTTTAGATTTGATGGAATGTATGCACTCCTGAGTCACCCCAACAACATCAAGTATTTTTCTATTAGATAAAAATAAAAATTGCTCCTTTGACATCACCTCAACCAATTTTGGTTTGAGCCTATTTGAAAGGATATTAGTGATAATATTATATATTAGATTACAGAGAGAGATGGGTCTGAAATCTTATAAATTAGTGATCAAAAGTAATATACTGCATCCTTTTCTAAGTCTTCTTGTGAACTTATCCAATTCTTGGAACCATGCTTCAGATCCCAAATAGAGCTTAAAATCCTTTGAAAGTTTTCATATGTATGAAAAAATTTAGTATTATTGTCTCTGTTGACGCAGTGTCTATCGACAGGGGTTCACTTCGCACCGTCGTCAACAAATACCAACCCAAAATCCCTTACACACCAACGCGGAAAGGTGTAACCCTTTCCAGCAACACTTGCGGAGCAAGTGCAGTCTCACCCGAGATGGATAAGGAGGCTACAGGAACCAAGTTTCCGTAGTGGAGTTGAGGATATGCTTCCAACGCACATTACCCTTGTACAAACCAGAGATTATAACTTCCGCGACATATTATCAATTCATCATTTGCACATTAAGTCATTCGTAGATTTCAACAGATAACAAATATTTGAACAACATATTCAATCTACTTATCAACAGTAATCCTTAAACTCATAGCATATTCGCATCAAAGATACTCTACGACATACTAAACTTGTAGCAAACATTCACATTCATCATCGCATAAAGATAGAGACAAAGATTGCACCATAATAGAACATCTTCATGCATTCATTAAACCCTGCGGAATGAACCTCGCAGAAACAGTCAATACACCATGTCGCTGATACAAAACAGATCAAAAGATGGAATGAATTGTCCAAAAAACTGGATTCCCTTAGACTTACAATCCTACTCTATTTATATGCTTCTATTTGGTTACAAAACGGTCCACATGACCAATTCTAACTATTTTAACTATTCTGGTGCTTCCGCGAACTCCGCGAATGGTCCTTCTTTCACGGATTGACCCTTTCGCACCTGTCGGCTTCTGCACTTCCTGCGGACTTATCCCGTGCCAACATTCTCCATGGGAAATCCATATAGACCGACTCTTCAATCGCCAAGCCATTTCCTCCTACTTAAGAATTTTATCTTTTTCATTCTCCAAATCAAGTAATAGCACATTTTCCTCCATAGTATAAGAACCATAGGGACTCGACTCAATCATGTTATCCATCTTCCTCTCAATTTCAGTAAGCTCCTAAGAGGATTTTATCTTCTTCTCCTTTTCTCATAAAACCACCAGATTTTTCAAACATTTAAGCCTATGTAATAAGTTCTCCATAGCATTTGCTTCCTCATAGACAAAAATAGAGGCCCACTTTGATCTAACCATAACACATAATTCAACCTCCTCTAACCACATGTGGCTAAATTTAAAAGGGTATTTATGTACCGAGGAACTCCCATCTATTTGTAGACGTATAGGGGAGTGGTCAAAGATAGTTGAATTGTGAACTCAGGATCTAAGCATGCTTTAAGAACTAGTTAAATCTTCTTTAATTGAAAACCTATACAATATCTCAGTGATTCCGTCAATACCACACCTAACATTCTTCCAACTGAGACTTAATTGTGCAAGTAACACATCAACTAAATGATAAATCTGAAATAATTGAAGGAAGTAGTCAGAAAAAGGATCCAATCTATTACAATTTCCCCAAGATTCAATTGTAGACATAGTAAGATTCAAATCACTAACCAGAATGAGGTTTGAATCAAATAGTAGACCATTGTCATCAGCCGCATCCCAAAAAAATTAATGATCCTTATATGCACAATAACACTTCAAAATAGAGAACTTATGATCAAAACCCTTTAGTATTCCCACTAGAAGAATACTTGCACATGCCCTAAAGGGCTTCAGATACTACAGGGTTCCATACAACCAACAAACCACCTGAAAGACCATTAGCATCTACTGCATAACTTTCCCACCCAAGAAATAATTTTGAAAAATCTTCTACAACATAAAAACACATTATTTCTTGAATTAATACAATATATGGTTTAGTAATCTCAAAAATTCTCTTGAGATCCCTAAACTTTGAGGCTCTCCCTAATCCTCTGATTTTGAAAGACATAATTAACATTGATCAACCTCTATCCTAAGGATTGACACTCTAAGAGCCCAAGAATTCGCAATGGAGACTTCATCTATTTCAGACGAGGACACATCCATCAAATGCTTCGAAAGAGGGATATATTCACCACCAATGTGTTCAACATTACCAACAAAATCCCATGTCTTAGCTTGTCAACATTTTTCCTTCATGTTTTTTATAGTTTCATTTTGGTGATGAATAGAGGAGACATGGATAACTTCGAGATTATTTGAAAGCTTACTTGCATAAAATGGAAGAGGGGCTTAATAGCCTTATCATTAGATGAAGGCGAAAACCTAGAAATTCCCCCCGAATTCGACAAAGGATTACTTGAACCCCCTCAAGCAAACCCGAAACCTTAGCATTATTAAGGGGAGGAATATCAGACTCTTTAAACCTAGATGAAGTTTCCCCAAAATCATATGAATCGAAACGAAACTTAGATATGGGTTCCAAGAGAGGAGTAACAGTAGATTTAACATAATTCCCAAACATCGACAAACAATTTTGTCAATATTTACAAGTAAGAATAAATTTAACATAATTCCCACACATTGACAAACAATTTTGTCATCTACAGTTGATCTTATTACTAAGAAGTTCCCTCACTACTTATTATTATTTTAATAAATATTATTTGTCTATATTGTATTTGATTTGTGTTTCGCTTCTTTATAATTCATTTTTTTAACTTTTCCATCTTTTCTATTATTTTGTATTCCTTCATAAGTTTTTCACTTTTCCATCTTTTCTCTTCAATGCTTGTTCTTTCTTTCGTGGGCTTTCTTGCAACATTATAGCCACATGGTTCCTATTATTGAAAATAGAAAAGGGAGGTTTAGAAGCATGACTTTAAAATTACATGGTAAATATATGGACACGTCACTATTATTGAAAATAGAAAAGGGAGGTTTAGAAGCATGACTTTAAAATTACATGGTAAATATATGGACACGTCACTAATATAAATTTGAGGGTAAAAGCATTGTCTTTCATATTTTCTCTTATTATTGCCCTCCTTCACATGTCTCCATAATAATAACATTGTAGAATATTATCACAGTATCAAAGCATAATAAATAGGAGGGTGAAAATATTGTCATAGAGATTTTTTTTATAATAATAACATTGTCAAGAATCATAAAATAAATAAATAGGTGAGAACACTTTTTTAGATTTATTTTTATTTTTATTTTATTTGTATAAGTTATTGATGCATTTTTATAAGCCACAATGTTGGAAAAAGTATTGTATGGATTTAAGTTTTTTTAGTTCATGCAAATATAAACCTAGATATAATGTGTATTTAAATTTATAAATTATAAAATTATTTATATTATTTTATTTTTGTTATTGTTATTTTACTTATTATTATTATTTTAGTTCAGACAAATATAAATCATCACAAATTATAAAATTATTTATATTATATTATTTTTGTTAGTATTATTTTATTTATTATTATTCTTATTTTGCAAAAATATTAATAATGATTATTAAGTATTTTAAATATTATTTATTTTCATTATTTTTAGTTTACTTATTATTATTTCTGTTTTACAAAAATATTAATAATGATTATCGAATATTTTAAAATAGTTCATGTAATATGGAAATTTGACTCTCAAAATAGTATAACACACAAACTACAATGATACTTCACAGAATGTTTGTAAAAAAAATCTTCAAATATCATGTTGCAAATTTTATATCATTGCAGTTTTACATATTATATTAAATTACAAGTCTATTGTAATTTTATGTCTCTTTACACAATCGATATATTCTTCACTAAATGAAGAATAACATAAAATTTGATCACATACTTTGCAAAGTGATGATGTGACCACAAATAACAAATAGAGAGTCCATGGATAGATATTCATGCCACATAATTTTCCAAGTGATTACGTTAATAATATCTTCCATGCAATTGCACACTACCCTCTCAATCCATTCCTCATAAATTTGAGCTGTATTCCCGCGAAGTTTTTGGTCTGCTCAAAATTTCATCAATTCTATGGAAGATGGGAATTTATCAATTCAACCTTTTTTAAAATAACAATTCAGAAGGAAATAAGAAAAATCAAATTCATTTCAAAAATATTTAAGTTAAGTGTAGCAAAGTGATTTAAATAATTTTATAAGTTAGACATTTGAATTATAGAACCATTAAACCAACGATAGAGAAGATGATTACAAAATTAATCTACTCTCAAAAAAAATTACAAAATTAACCTATTCAAAAGAAAAATGAGTCATGGGACTTTCCAACATCTTATTACGACTCTCAAATATATTTAAAATTTTAGCTAACCATCTTTTATGAAAGATTATAAAATTTCTAAAACGTATTGTTGAAGGACAATAAAATTTCTAAACAGTGATTATATTACTACTATTTGTATAGGACAACAAAATTCCTAAAATGTTATTATATTACTAATTTTATAGTAGTATTAATATATTTATGTTATATAAATTATACTTTCTAAATTCCAACTTAGAAAGCATACATTCATTAAATAAATAAAAACATCTATTAAATTAAAATTATTTCCATGTGCAAGTTGCATTGATTTGTTAATCTATACTTTTTAAATTCCAACTTCCAAAGAATACATTTATTAAAAAATAGAAACATCTGTTAAATTATAATTATTTCCATGCCTTTCCATTTGCAAGTTGCATTGATTTTTCTTAAAAATAGGAAAACTCGTATTTTTATTTTATTTTTTTATTAGTACAATGGGCTTCTACAATCTACAAATTTCAGTGCTCAATACTCATTGATTATATTAGCATGCTGCCACAACTTTGGGAGTTGGAAGTTGGGAGTTGGAGGGCTTTGGAGACAAAGGTTGAGAGTTATTTGCATTATAGAGGTAATTCTTGCACTATTTTTTTTGCATGTGTATTTAGTCATTTATCCATAATTTCAATAATCTATATAGATTTGGACTCTAAGAGTATTGGTTAATTCTCCAACTCCCATTGAAATTGAAATGAGCATCTCTTAAATATTTCTCTCATGGTTCAATTTTAGTGAGAAATGCAGAATTTAAATGAAGGAAAGTACAGACATGAAATGTGTGCAACATTTGGAATGAAAATTGCCTATGCAATTTGTAGAATAAATGATACATACAAAAAAATGCATATAGAGCTATATTTTGTAGAGCCTTGCATTCATTATTTCAGAGGCTTGCATCTATTTAAAATATGGATTATGATTACATGTGTTATATATTTATAAAGACTCAAGCATCTTTTATAACAATAATGACTCGCGTATAGATATATAACTTTCCACTGGGCAAAGTGATTCAATTCAAATATAATGTAACTCTTACCTCCATTTTATGATAACAATTTTGCAAACAAGAATAATTATGTAATATTTGTTTTGTTTTTATATGCATAATTGTGCGACATTATAAAACCATTTTTTGTTTATTTATGTTTCATTATTTATTTATTTTTACTTATTAGGAAGTGCATTCATATTTATTCTTTTTAAGTTATCCTTTTATATAATATTAATTTAGTACATAAATGATAAATAAAATGAATGTGAATCAAGTTAATGAATAGTGATAGATATTAATAATGATTATTTTAATTTTAATATAACAAATTCAAAAAAAAAAACATTTTTAAAAAAATCAACAAAATTAAATTATTGAAAGTTGATGAATAGTGATAAATATTAATAATGATTATTTTAATTTAAATATAAAAAAGTCAAGAAAAAACATATTTCTAAGAAATCAACAAAATTAAATTATTGAAAGATATTTTTTTGGGGAAAACTTTTAACAATGAAAGGTAAAATTGTAAACAAAACGTTTAAGGACTGATAATATAAAAACCCAAAATTCCAAACACTGCTTTCCATATTTTCTCATGTAGTACGAGAATATCTAATTCGTACTTGAATCCAAATGACCTTTTAAAAACGCAACCTTTAGCACTTGGGTGGCCGGAATCCGCTCGATTTTGGTAGAGTTTCCATCAATCTAAACTCTGCTCAATTTTTTCATAATAGAAGTCTGCCACCACACCTTTAGAACTGTGCTCCCACCTAAAATTTAGCAGGATTTATAGAAGAACTATACCTGGAAAAAGTCATCTCAAACGGGACAAAACATTGTGATTTTAGACTACTTCAATTCAGAAGATTATCTATCATTCCAAACCTCTCAATTCACGTGGAATGTTCTCCATATTTGAACTGCAACGGCATTGATTGGGTCCTTCGATTTATAACCATACGCGTAACCGGCGGCCGCCCAGCCTCTTACATCCCTGAAAAGCCAAAACAATGGGTGGACTAACCTCATTGCACGGAGAAGCCTCTCGGTAACTTCATTTCCATTGTCATGAGAATCGAATTGAGAATATCTTCATCTCAAATGACCTCCAAAGAGAGCCCAAATCGAGTATAATATAATGATAGAAAGTGATCTATTTTTCGTACATGTTTTCTATCTGGATTCTAGAGATCGTCTGATATCTGAAAGTCTGAGATTGCATATTTCATTGACTCCAGTTGATCTAACTTTTCCAGAGAATTCACAGTATTAATGGCGCTTTCTATGGATATCGATGAAATACGCAGACTGTTTGAGACGCTGGACGAAAATGGGGATGGTAGGCTGACTGTGAATGAAATGAATCGCTACCTGAAAAGGCTGGGAATGGAAATTTCAGAAGAAGAATTGAAATATCTAGTTGTACCAATGTCTGAGAATGAAGATGGTAGCTTGAGATTTGATGAATTTGTTTGCCTGTGTGAGTCTGTTCTCGACGAGAGATCAGAAGATGGAAAAAGCAATGGCGACAATGGATCTGGCGACTTGATGGAGGCGTTCAAGATCTATGATATCAATAACGATGGCTTCATTTCCTCCACGGAGCTTCAAGTGGTGCTCTGTAATTTAGGATTCGTGCAGGGTGAAGAGCTGGGCAATTGCGAGCAGATGATACGCAAATATGATTCAGACTCCAACGGGCTCTTGGACTTTTCTGAATTCAAGAACATGATGACCTCTAAGGTCACTGCAACTACTGCTGATCTTCACGGATCCCAGAGTCATCGCCTTCTCATATAGATATTTAAATTGAGGTGTTTATGTTTTAACTACTTTTTAACTACTGGTTAATATCAATTTTTTTAGTTAAACAAATTGTAGGGTGGTTATTTATGTATTATTTATTTATCAACTATGAGTTATCTATTTGTTTAATCTTCTTGCAATCTAAAAAAAGCATAGATACTAATCCACTTTAAATTCTAAATTATAAACACGTATTAATGTAAAAGTCTATTTTTTTAAATTTCTTTTCATTAATATATATTACTTTGTATACATATATTAATATATTATTATATATGTTCTAAGGAATAAATTGTTGCAAGATGTGCAAATGTATGCTTATCAACTATGAGTTATCTACTTGTCTCATCTTCTTGCAATCTTAAAAAAAGCATCGATACTAATCCACCCCAAATTCTAAATTATAAACACGTATTTTTTTCAGTAGAAAAAAAAAGGTACTATTTCTATTCATCTGAATCAAATAGTACAATGATATATCCAGTCTCATATTTCCAAGACTTCCCTCCAAAATATCATAAGCACTCAGGCTCGAACATGATAACATAACATCAAAAAAAATGTAACAATACCAAACTAGTTCTGGATTTTTAACAGAAAATCCATCATAATATCCCTTTACAACCTCATAATTCACCAAAAAAGTAAAGAAACCCATCAACCACGATCTCTTGATCAAACCATTCCTCCCAAATGAGATAACCTTCAATACCATCTAAAGCTTGTTTTGATAAATTATCCGCCATGTCATTGTGTTCTCTAAAAATATGCAAGTCTATTTTTTTTAATTCATTTTAATTAATATATATTACTTTGTATACATGTATTATTATATATGTTCTATGGAATCAGAGAAACCACAACCACAGTATCCATATTCGTATATCTTCACAAATCCTTCCAATACACTTTTTCCTTAAATCCCCATTTAGAAAAGCAAACTTAACATCCAGCTGATGTAGCTTCCAATTATGTTTTGTAGCTAATGCAACCATCAATCTGTTAGTGTTTATATTGGCAATAGGAGCAAAAGTGTCTCCATAATCAATTCCCTCTTTATGTGAATAACCTTTTGCAACCAATCTAGCCTTATGTTTATCTATGCTACCATCAGCATTAAATTTGGATTTGAACAACCATTTGGATACTATGGGAACTTTATTCTCAAGAAACATTGCAAATTCTCAAGTTTCATTCTTCATTATAGAATTATATTCTTCTGCTATAGCATTCATCCATTCTTTCTGATTTTTAGCTTGTTCAAAATTCAAAGGTTGTACAACCTTCATTACCTGAGTCATTAAGGAATAATATTTAAACCGTATAGGTGATTCAGTTTTTCATGTTGACCTCCTCTATACTACAATGCCTATTGGAGTTTCATCGAAGATTCTTATGCTTAAACCATCATTTTGACATACCAAAAAACTCAGCTTGACAAATAATATGATAAACATTCTTAGCAGTAACATGTCTAGAAGAAATATTATAAGACCAAACCAACGTGTCTTCTTCATCTTCAGCTTAAACCATGCTCTGTTAAGTGCCAAAATATATTATGTCCATTCATCAACCCAAATACCTCTCATTCCTAGATCTTCTGCACATAACCAATAAGAGTAGGAATTTATCAACCAACCAGGCCTTTTAATAGGATTTAGAGTTTAACAAATCCAAACTCAACAAGATACTAATAGATAATTCAATAGAACATGATTTTCCTCTCCTCCAATATAAGGATCCACCCCAATGAGGACTTGTGCACCATTTCCAAAATTCTAGGAGATTCCACTACTGATTCAGGAGAAATACCTAACAAAACCATTCCAAAAATTGAATACACCATTAACAGATTCCTCAAAATTTCTGATCCAATTGGAAGCAAATCTCCCTTTTAAATATTTAGTTCTTAGCATATCACACCATAGCCCTTTTCCAAATAGCCCTCTCCACATACTCTTCATTCTCAAAGCAAGACTAAACCAATAAATATTCTTGATGTCCTAGCCTCCCATGGATTTTGGTTTTACTAATCTATCCCAGATAACTAAATGAATTTTATTGCCCAACACATAACCAAATTACCAAAGGAAATTAAACATATTTTTTCTAACCATTTTTATGATTGACTGTGGCACCTTTGCCATTGAAAACCAGTACACAATAGCGTAATTTTTAGGGGCGAAATTTCACCAATTGGCTATTTTGGGGAATTTCTTCAAAAAATAAATTCACTATTTGGTCATTTTTAGTCTCTAATATCACCTATATATTTACATAAAATATGATAAATTTTTATCATAATATTTGCCAAACTTTACAACTTTCAATAGTAAATTGTAGGTTTTATATTTAATATTCACCTACCAATCTATATATATGTTTTTTTCAATCCAAAATAATCGTGTAGAATACTATACTTAAGTATAATATTAGAATCCTTAAAAAATACCCTAGTACACAGGGATTCCAACCACCACATATCTGATCAAAGTAAGCCTGCCACCCAAAGATAGTAACCTGTAAGACCAATTCCCAATACGTTTCTGAACTTTCTGAACAAGCCACATCCAATCTTTGACCTTGTAACTATTAGGTGTTAGATAATATCCAAGGTATTTGATACCTTCACCTATATCATGCACTTTGAAAGGGAAAATTGAGGTAATATGTGCTAAAGTATCTTCATTCATCTTATTCTTTAGAAAAATATATTTATTACTACTCACTTCCACCCCAGAAGCCTCACAGAATAACCTAATAATCTCTACAACATTAGACCATTCTTCCACATTGCCTTTCCAAATAACACCACATCGTCTACAAAAAGTAAATGTGTGATAAGCATAGAAGAATAAATTTTGATACTTTTTAGTTTCCCCTCATTTTCTGCATCAATAATCAAGATACTAAGTCCTTAAATGACTAGCATAAATAATATTGGAGATAGTGGGAATCCCTATCTAAGCCCCCTAGTACTCTTGAAAAGGTTAGAAGGAGTACCATTTACTAGAACAACAAAGCAAAAACAAGTTACACTAGCCATAATCCAATTGGTCACTGCTAATGGGAGTCCAATCTGTAGCAACAGAAGCCTTAGGAAAACCCCATTTACCTTATCATAGGATTTGACTATATCCATTTTTAAGATCAAGGCCTCCAACTTTTTAGATTTGATGGAATGTCTGCACTCCTGAGTGACCCCAACAACATCAAGTATTTTTCTATTAGATAAAAATAAAAATTGCTCCTTTGACATCAACTCAACCAATTTTGGTTTGAGCCTATTTGAAAGGATATTAGTGATAATATTATATATTAGATTACAGAGAGAGATGGGTCTGAAATCTTATATATTAGTGATCAAAAGTAATATAATACATCCTTTTCTAAGTCTTCTTGTGAACTTATCCAATTCTTGGAACCATCCTTTAGATCCCAAATAGAGCTTAAATTCCTTTGATAGTTTTCATATGTATGAAAAAATTTAGTATTATTGTCTCTGTTGACGCAGCGTCTATCGACAGGGGTTCACTTCACGCTGTCATCAACAAAATACCAACCCAAACTCCCTTACAAACCGGCCCGGAAAGGTGTAACCCTTTCCAACAACACTTGTGGAGAAAGTGCAGTCTCACCCGAGATGGATAAGGGGGCTACAAGAACCAAGTTTCCACAGTGGAGTTGAGGATATGCTTCCAACGCACATTACCCTTGTAGAAACTAGAGATTATAACTTCCGCGACAGATTATCAATTCATCATTCGCACATTAAGTCATTCGTAGATTGCAACAAATAACAAATATTTGAACAACATATTCAATCTACTTATCAACAGTAATCCTTAAACCCATAGCATATTCACATCAAAGATACTCTACGACATACTAAACTTGTAGCAAACATTCACATTCATCATCGCATAAAGATAGAGACAAAGATTGCACCATAATCGAACATCTTCATGCATTCATTAAACCCTGCGGAATGAACCTCTCAAAAACATTCAATACACCATGTCGCAGATACAAAACAGATCAAAAGATGGAATGAATCGTCCAAAAAACTGGATTCCCTTAGGCTTACAATCCTACTCTATTTATATGCTTCTATTTGGTTACAAAACGGTCCGCATGACCAATTCTAACTAATTTAACTATTATTGTGCTTCCGCGAACTCCACGAATGGTCCTTCTTTCACGAATTGACCCTTTCGCACCTGTCGGCTTCCGCACTTCCTACGGACTTATCCCGTGCCAACATTCTCCATGGGAAATCCATATAGACCGACTCTTCAATTGCCAAGCCATTTCGTCCTACTTAAGAATTTTATCTTTTTTATTCTCCAAATCAAGTAATAGAACATTTTCCTCCATAGTATAAGAACCATAGGGACTCGACTCAATCATGTTATCCATCTTCCTCTCAATTTCAGTAAGCTCCTAAGAGGATTTTATCTTCTTCTCCTTTTCTCATAAAACCACCAGATTTTTCAAACATTTAAGCCTATGTAAAAAGTTCTCCATAGCATTTGCTTCCTCATAGAAATAGAGGCCCACTTTGATCTAACCATAGCACATAATTCATCCTCCTCTAACCACATGTGGCTAAATTTAAAAGGATATTTATGTACCGAGGAACTCCCATCTATTTGTAGACGTATAGGGGAGTGGTCAAAAATAGTTGAATTGTGAACTCAGGATCTAAACATGCTTGAAGAACTAGTTAATCATCTTTAATTGAAAACCTATACAATATCTTAGTGATTCCCTCAATACCACACCTAGCATTCTTCCAACTGAGAGTTAATTTTGCAGGTAACACATCAACTAAATGATAACTCTGAAATAATTGAAGGAAGTAGTTAGAGAAAGGATCCAATCTATTACAATTTCCCCAAGATTCACTTGTAGACAGAGTAATATTCAAATCACTAACCAGAATGAGGTTTGAATCAAATAGTAGACCATTGTCATCAGCCGCATCCCAAAAAAATTATGATCCTTATATACACCATAACACTTCAAAATAGAGAACTTATGATCAAAACCCTTTAGTATTCCCACTAGAAGAATACTTGCACACATCCTAAAGGGATTCAGATACTACAGGGTTCCATACAACCAACAAACCACCTGAAAGACCATTAGCATCTACTGCATAAATTTCCCACCCAAGAAATAATTTTGAAAAATCTTCTACAACATAAAAACACATTGTTTCTTGCATTAATACAATATATGGTTTAGTAATCTAAAAAATTCTCTTGAGATCCCTAAACTTCGAGGCTCTCCCTAATCCCCTGATTTTGAAAGACATAATTAACATTGATCAACCTCTATCCTAAGGATTGACACTCTAAGAGCCCAAGAATTCGCAATGGAGACTTCATCTATTTCAAACGAGGACACATCCATCAAATGCTTCGAAAGAGGGATATATTCACCACCAGTATGTTCAACATTACCAACAAAATCCCATACCTTAGCTTGTCAACATTTTTCCTTCATGTTTTTTATAGTTTCATTTTGGTGATGAATAGAGGCGACATGGATAACTTCTAGATTCTTTGAAAGCATACTTGCATAAAATGGAAGTGGGGCCTTAATAGCCTTATCATTAGATGAAGGCGAAAACCTAGAAATTCCCCCCGAATTCGACAAAGGATTACTCGACCCCACTCAAGCAAACCCGAAACCTTAGAATTGTTAAGGGGAGGAATATCAGACTCTTTAAACCTAAATGAAGTTTCCCCAAAATCATATGAATCGAAACGAAACTTGGATAGGGGTTCCAAGAGAGGAGTAACAATAGATTTAACATAATTCCCAAACATCGACAAACAATTTTGTCAATATCTACAAGTAAGAATAAATTTAACATAATTCCCACACATCGACAAACAATTTTGTCATCTACAGTTGATCTCATTACTAAGCAATTCCCTCACTACTTATTATTATTTTAATAAATATTATTTGTATATATTGTATTTGATTTGTGTTTCGTTTCTTTATAATTCATATTTTTAACTTTTCCATCTTTTCTATTATTTTGTATTCCTTCATAAGTTTTTCACTTTTCCATCTTTTCTCTTCTCTGTTTGTTCTTTCTTTCGTGGGCTTTCTTGCAACATTATAGTCACATGGTTCCTATTATTGAAAATAAAAAAGGGAGGTTTAGAAGCATGACTTTAAAATTACATGGTAAATATATGGACACACCATAAGATTTTATTTTATATAAAGGGAGGTTAGGAAACATGACTTTATAATTACATGGTAAATATATGGAATCACTCATAAGATTTTACTAAAAAAATTAAATTTACGTTTGATATTAAAAGTAAATTTATGTTTGATATTAAAAGTGATTTTTTATATATAAAATTAAAATTTATAAATAATAAATTTATAACATTTAAAAATATAATGTATATATTAATCAAATATTATGGAAATAAATATAAAAGATTAAAATTATAAATTCATGAATAAAGATTAAAAATATGAATTCAATGAAAATGGTTTAATTTTTTTGAACTGATTTTAAAACTAGTTAAATGAAAATTATAAATAAGGTTAGAGAATAAATATGCAAAAAAACCTAACAAACTAACATTTCAAAACCAACATTACATAAAAATATATTAATTTGAGTTAAGATAAGTTGCATTATGAATAGAAATGACACATCAAATAAAATATATACTTTAAAAGTAAAGAAAGAGTTCTAAGTGAAATGATTATTAAGTTTTCAGAGATTAAAAATATTAAATATAATTAAATTTTTAATCAAATTAATATTGTTTTATTGGTAAAATGTAATATCTTTATTTTTATTTTTATTTTGTGTACTTGTTTATGGTGAAGAGCTCAAGGTCAAGGCCCCACCAATAAACTTTGTAAGTACTGTCAAAATACTAGAGGAGAAAGGTTATAAGTCATGGAGAACGAGTTATTGATGATTGGTGTCATTGTCGTGTCTTATGTGTTAGGGTTAACCTAACTTGGGAATGAGCAAAGATGTAAATGACTTCTAACACACGGTTTTAGTAGCCTATGGTTTGAAAAAACAATGTTAAAGAAAAAGTAGAAAAGTTCAAAGACCAGTTCAGCGTGAAAGAAATCGTTGTACAAATAGTGCATGATCTGCGTGAGGTCGTGGAGACCGTGTCCTTACAGATCTGTGCGAAGCCGCGCTGCAGAAGATGGTGGATAAGTGCTGTTGTGAAAATTGGTACCTGAAGGAAAAACCTAGATCTAGCGCCGTCTGTGGGAACCTGAGCTGGTGGAGAAGTTCTGCTCTTGAATTTGCAGACAGCGCGAGCAAGAAGGAGCCTCGGTCAAGGAGCGTCTGCTACCAGTGAAGCCTGAAAGCCTATGTGTGAAGTTGTTGCCACGTGATGAGAAAAGCTGTCATCGTTGCTAGAACCATTGTTAGCCATCGTGCATTGAAAGGAGCCGCCTTTAATTAAAGCATGAGAAGAAGTCGAGACAGACAAAGTTGAGGCAGAGCCAAAAGAAACCCTGGCGCCACTGAAATTTGAGAATTCAACCGTGAGGATAAAGAGTTGTAGATCTGGAAAATATAATGTACTTATTATTTTTGTGTTGTAAAGTATGAAATGTTCTTGTACTTGAGCTGAAATGATTGAACATGTGTTGTAGGGGTGTATGATCGGTGGTACTCGACATCCTATAGTTTTTTGGTTTCTAGTTAATGTTTGATTTTCTTGAGTGTTTAGAAGCACAAGTCCCTCTTATGTGTAGAAGAGGATGTGGCATCAAGTTGTGGAATGAACCACTTGGGTAGGTACTAGGGTGGAAGGTGTACTCGTAGCCTAGCTTGATGTGGAATTGAAGAGGATGAGTTTTCGATTTAAGGGGAGGAATGTGAGATGGATTTATCTCAGAGTGTTGGGACCAGGTCATGCTCAAGAAAGAGTTTAATGTGTTGATGAACCACGTAGGAGAAAAGGATTCCTAGAGAACTGGTGGTTACAGTCGCTGAGCACCCATGTATTCCAATAGATGGATTCCTTTTTATATGGACATCTGGACATCAATTATGAATTGTTTGGAAGTACAAAAGGCTTCTAGAAATGCAACAAAACAAGGGCAAGTCAATGCGAGAGAAATGAGAGTTGAAAGAAGCAATGGTTATCCTAGAGGATTGTGGGTGTAATAACAATGAAAACGCGAAATGAATGGAGATGACAATGTGTTTAATATACATGTAAATGAGAGTCCTGAGTACTCTAGCTGTTTTTGGGGGGTTTAGATCCGATACTATTTACCGAATCAAGTTTAAAGGGGGATTGTTAGGGTTAACCTTGACTTGAGAATGAGCAAGGATGTAAATGGTCTCGGGCACACGATTTTCGTAGCCCATGGTTTCTTGCTAGTTGTATTTGCATGTAAAGAACCATATTTTTAGGGCTGGATTCCTCCATTGTATGGTGCCAAAGTGAGCGGGAGAGACGCTCTTGGAGTCCTTGGCCTAGTTTGGCCAGGGACCAATAATAGATCTATTATTGATGGTTGGTTTTTCCCTATGGGGTTTTCTAGGGTAAATCTTGTTTTGTTGTTGATTGCTATTATCCGTCTTTAATTTTCTCTCACATATTTTATTCCCAACATTAGGAACTTGAAGAAAAGCAAACGATTAGCGTTCACTTTATGGTCTAAAGCTCTTAGATGTCATCCTAAATAGAGGTAAATCCTAAGCAGACTTAATTACTATTTGCCGCTATCCAATAGTGAAACTAATTATTATTATTATTGTTAAGTTAAATAAGATTAAATGATTATCATAATTATCATAATCATCTTAATCATGGCGCTAAATGTCAAAGAGCTGAAGCCATGGAAACCTAGTTGCTAATGATGATATCATTTTGGTCCCTGGAAGAAAAATGAACTACTAATATCCACTTATTGAACTAAAAACTTGAAAGTTCAAACATATACAAAGTGACGAGAGAATTATTATATGCTTACAAGAGAAAGAATAACGATGTACTATTTTAGCATGACTCTTCTAATACTATTACAATCTTAACCCAGACCAAAAGATATTTGGCACATAATTATTTAATAACCTAAACATACAATCTTAACCCATACCAAAAGATATTTGGCACATAATTATTTAATAACCTAAACATAGGAGAGAGACACATTATATACAAAGGAGAAATTAAAATCCTATCATATGTAAAAAATGCTACACATATATATAGTCACTTATATATAATTAAGTAAATGTATTTATAAAAAGTATAATGGTTATTTTCCTAGACATGAGAAGCTGTTAAAAGGACAATAATTTTTATAGATAAAAGATATTAATATTAATTTGGAAGTATGAAATATATTTATATATTATACATATAGATATAAGAGAAAGGGTACATTTTAATGGGTGGAGAGTGATATATATATATATATATATATATATATGCTTGCTTGGCGTTTTCCTAAGGAGGAATGATTTATTAATAGAAGATGGATGAGTATAACAAGAGGAATACTTACTTTATTTATAAAAGGAGTGGAAAAGCATTTCATTCATATATTATTATACTATTATTTGAGATTGTCTTTTTGTTGTTTATTATAAAAAGAATGGAGCAACCTCCATGTGGAGATTCCTTTTCTTTTTGCTAATTGATTATCGTTATTTTTAGAGGGGAGACAATTTTCTAATTGAGAGTGTGGATTTCAAATATCAAGTGTTTTGTCACTTGTTCATTATAGAAAAAAGGAGTGTAATAGTGGGTAGTTAATAACATTAGGTTGAAATTTAAGGATTGGATATTTTCCTATTTGGTTGTTCGATGGATAATTGAGAGGGGATCGGAGAATTGGGCTCAAATCCCTTTGATTTGGGCGTTAATTGTTGGGTGGTCTCTCTCGAGTGAGGGAGAGAGTTGAGTCCATTAACCTTGATTACAATTATTTATTTATAATCGTATTGATCATGGAAGGAGGGTGAGAGCCAAGTATTTCCATTCTTTTCATTTTTAAGGGTCGACGGTCATGATATATTCTGGTTGTTATTTGAGGATTTTTCTTGATTGATATATTTTTCTTGTTGTTGATTAGAGAGAGTAGCGGTCTCTTAGAGAAGAGCCGAGGCTACTCTTATTTTTTTTCATGTTGTTTTGTTGGGTGGTCTTTTGCTATCCCTCCAAACTGTTTGCATTATTTATAAAATTGATCAATTTCGTTGGGAGGGGTAACCTGGTATTAACTGCTTAAAGTCTGCTCTGTCAAGAGAAAAAGGGGTAGCCCTTGTGATGGCATTGCCTATGCCTTGACCCTTTTCAAATCTAACTTTTATAGTTCGTCACTTCTAGATATTGAAGTTAAATTTAAACACAGTTGTGAAGTAAGCACTTAAACCTGGTTGAAGGATCTTGTGAGGGTTTTTGTTTATCTCGTCGTCCTAGAAAGTTCGTGTCCAACTTGAGGGTGGTCTCTTGGTGAAAAAACATACGCCGAACATAGAACATGTTGGTTGTGGAGCCAGATCTTACAGTCTCATAGATGATATTGTCTTCGCCGTGCACTCGAGAGGACTGTACATTCATTCCCCTACCTTGGGGTTCGGGGGAAACGCCCTCAAGAAAAAAAATTGGGGCTGTTTTCGCCAGCAATTTTTGGGCCCATGGTTTTGGGTATCCCGTGGAATTTTCCCATTGTATTTCCATTATAAAAGAAAGTCATTGTAATACGGCTAGGGTTGATGTATTAGGTTTTATGCATTGTAAAGATCTCTAAGATCGGAAGAGAGACTGTGAGACAATGAAGAGGAAGTGCAACGGTTGTGTTGCAGGTTGTATCCCTTCACTTTGTTGGATGGAATAATAATAAGGACTGGCAACTTTAGTGTGGACGTAGCCCAAGTTGGGTGAACCACGATATATCTGTGTCTCTCTTGTAATGTGTATGTGTGATTATATTTGCATTTATGTTTATTGTTATTGCTTTGCGATCCTGTTTTTTTAACAAAACCTAAGGTTGGGAGGAAAGTTATAGTCACGTATTTAGTTGCTTAGTCTACATTGATCCATATAAGTACTCTTCTTTGTTTTATTGTTGTTAGAAGATATATAGTTTAGTTTATGAATATATGATTGGAGTATGTTATATGAATCGTCAAGTTTTATTTAAGTTGTGTTATTATGATTAAAGGTAAATGCATAAATAGACTTATCATCTATTAATTTATAGTAATGGGAGTCCTTATCTTTATACATGTTGCATATTTTATATCAATTGACTATCATAAAGATAAGATCATGATAATCCTATCTTTATAGTAATGCGAGTCCATATTTTTATAGTAATGGGAGTCAGGGTTCAAATTTGAAGAGTGGGTCTTAATTTCAGTTTGAAGGGTATATATTCGTGTTGCACTTCTAGGATGAAAAGCTTTAAAAAAATCACATTTCATTTGACAATAATAAATTAATTACACATTTCATAAAAAAATTGCTAAATAGAATATTATATTTTCAATCAAATTTATGTCACTAAATAAATCAATAAATCCATAATTATCACATCTACAAAAAGACATTGTTTCAATAACAAACACACTAGAAAACAAAAATAAAAATAAAAATAAATGGAGGGAAGATACTCATCTACCCTGAATCCTTGCTTAGAAATCATTGGTGTCGATTTTAGGAATCTTTGCTTGTAAATAGTTTATGCCCAGCTTAGGAATCTAGTGCAGCTGAACCCAATCATGTTTTCCTTTCTTTTCTTTTTAATTAGCCAATACCAATTCAAAAATTCATTATTTGTAACCCTCTCTGTGGTAGAACTAATGGTGAAAAACCCAAGTATGCTTAAACCCTGTCTCGGAACCCATGCATCCATTTATCCAGTATTTTTACTTCAAATTAAATGGAAGTCCAGATCCGGGTTTCTAATAACTAGACTTGAACCTTTATAATATTGTATAAACCCTCAAATATTTGGATGGTTGTACCTTATCCCAAACTCTGCAACCTGATATTTTATTCAAAATATCATTTTCGATTGCACATGGCTCCCTCTAAGCTCCCTCTCTACACTCTCGAATCTGCCTGCACATTCCTTCTAAGGAAAAGATATTCATTCTTATATAACATTTACCCATTTTCAATTTTTTAATTTGTGACATTTGGATTTATTGTTGCTGAAATGTATTTATAGAAGTGAGGAAAGACTTCTTATTAGCATTAGTGAGAACCATGGTCTATTCCCTATAAGAAACACTTACTACGAAAATGCAATGAGTAATTGAAGAACAACCGGTTTGTTAAATGAATGTGTGTATAGTAAGTCATGAAAATCTATCCCGGTGAGTAATTTTGTGATTGATAAAGGAAATTACGATGCGACGCAACCATTCTTTTCTTGTAATGGTGAATGGGATAGAGACTAATCTTAACGGGTGAGCAGAGCATTGAGTCTTGACATGACAACCTGCCTCGAGGAAATTCCTTGAAGTGATACGACACCCTTCATCAATACATTACATGTTCAGAAATTAATAGAGAGAAAATAACTCGTTCTATGGTATGATTAATAGAAAGTAACTCAGGTAGATATAAATACAACTGAAGAATATTTTTATTCTCAGACTAACAAAATAACAAGCATCCAAATGAATCATTCTCAAACCAAAATCCCACTTGATCCTCTTCATGGGCATGCCAT
Source organism: Larix kaempferi (assembly GCA_027924585.1). Lineage (NCBI taxonomy): Eukaryota > Viridiplantae > Streptophyta > Pinopsida > Pinales > Pinaceae > Larix > Larix kaempferi. The sequence continues at coordinate 7,725,285 of BSBM01000067.1, forward strand.
TTATACAAAGAATTGTAGTGGATGTAGGTACAATTATTGAATAGACTGGAGTTGAGACTAAAACTAAAAATTTTCCATGCTCAAAATTGTCATGAAGATCATGAATTAAGCAATTTGATGTGAACAGAAGGAAACCTAGTTGTATCATATATCACTATGATATGTTCAGTAATGGAGACTGATAAATTCAGATGTGATGCTGAGTAAAATAAATTAAGCTCGCTCAATCGCTAACCTATCACGTTTATCCTTTTGTTATTAAAGAAATCAAGAAACAAATAAATCTCAAAACTTGTTGAGATTAGATATGCGAATAGTGGAAGATAAGTTCGTAACAATGTATTTAATAGTTTTTATTTTTATTTTTTCAAGTGGCGAACTTGCAAATAGAGATGGCCAATGGCCATTGTCCATCCCAGAATTTTTTTCAAGGAGAAAAAATTTGTACTTTTGCTATTATGTAAAATAAATAAAAAAATACTTTTCCATATTACATAGACACTCTGGCCGTGGCTATAAATAACCATTTCATCGAAAAACATTGATGCAGACAAAAAACCTAACCCTCCAAATAAACAAAGGATGCAAAAAACAAAGGATCGGAGTCAAAGAAAGAGCAACCTACATATCTGCTATACATGAAAAACCTTCAAAACAAGCAAACATAAAAACAATTTCAACAAGGAAACCAGATCAACTTAGTCTTCAAGGAAAGGAGCACATCCATTAAAGAGTAGAGCACCATCAATCCACTCTTCCCAAACTAATTTTCCTTTTTCCTAGAGAGATATTTCATGACACGTTTAATGCTAGCAGCACATCAAGAATTGAAAAGTGAATTAAAAATATTTGACGAGCAATTTGAAACTTAACACTTCTTATGTAGTTTTAATATAATTATTGCACTTTTTCATAAAATGTCAAAATTAAAAATTATAATTTTTTTTTACGTGAAATTTTTTTATAACACTTTTGGGATGTGCTGGAAGCCCTTTGACGTGCTATGACATGTTCAATTTTGAACCCTGATGGGAGTCCATATCTTTAGGATAATCCTATCTTAATAGTAATGGGAGTCCTTAACTTTATGTACGGGTGGGTGTGTTACATAAAAACTTGGGAATATGTGATAAACAAGTCACTTTTTTAGTATGGATTTTATTTTGCAATCATTTTGAAATTAAAGATTAATTAAAAAAATAGCAATATACTTTGATTGTTAAGGAAAAACCTTATAACTATAACTATGTCAATATTTAAAAAAAACTTTCAATCCATTTATAGAATTAATGTTTTTAAATATTAATACTAATTTAATAATTTTAAAATATCAAAAATACAAAATTATTATTAATAAATATAATAAAAATATTGTTACCAACAACTATGACCAAAATTGTATATTATTATTCTTTAAATAAAATTATTATCAATTTAAATGTCATTTCCTAACAACTTTCCATCATATTTTTTTTAAAAGTGTTTTCATTATAATTTAAAAAAACAAATCTTTAAATAAAATGTTGCAAATTGTATATATATATTAAGGGATTTAAACATCTTCATCATCATCGTCATATTAAATTATAAACCTATTATAATTTTACATCTCCTTACACTATCAACCATCGATATATTATATTCTTCACTAAAAGAAAAACAACATAAAATTTGATCCACATATTCCACTACACACAAATATACTCACCTCAAAAATGACGATGCCCCCGCAAAGAGACACATTCAAAGTCACTTTGGATACATATTATTTTCACATAATTTTCCAAATGGACCTTAAGCATAGATTCTTCCACGCGATTGGCATATGCTAATACTTCGCAAAGTGATGATGCGACCACAAATAACAAATAGACACTCCATGGATAGATATTCATACCACATAATTTTCCAAGTGATTACGTTAATCAGATCTTAGATGCAATTGCACACTACCCTATACATATATTATATGATACATGTTCTATGGAATAAATTGTTGCAAGATGTGTAAATGTATGCTTAACTCACTTCAGTTGGCTGGTGTTGATTAAAACGTTTATCACACATATTTAAATTTTTATATTCCTTATAAAAGACAATATCAAGATAAGTAGATGGGTTCAAAATGAAAAACAGGTAATTAATTTTATAAAATGGAATAATTATCATTATAATATGAATTAATATATGGATTAGATGTGTTGATCTATGAAGTATTAGATTAAAATTATGCATTTTTTTTCTAGTATTATCCAAAGTAAACTTAAGTATAAAGTGGAGAGGATAACACTACATCTTAGAACCACACAAGCTAGACTCAATTGATAAAACATTGTTGAACTTATGTGATGTCATGTCCAACATAAGAGCACCAACAAAAAAATAACTTGTGACTAATTCTAAGATGTGGATTTAATAACAAACGGTTGGATTTTTACCCCTATAATATAAGGTTGGGTTTGTCTTCCAATGGGGTGAAATCATTATCAAATAAAAATATTAAAAGATCAACTTAATCAGTGTTTTAAATAAATTATAACTTGCCTCCATGGTTAGCAACTAAACCATTTATGTTATCATTGATTATATTAGAGAAGGAAAATGTGACTTAAGGTTAAATTGATGTTTATTTAAATTCATTATTTGATAAGTTAACCAAATTGTGGAAAGAGATTGAACCAATTCCATATTTAACAAGTAGTGATTCAATCAAATTGATTATTATTGATTATACAATGGCATCCCTAAAGACCAGGTGTTCTCATATTTATATGTTGAAATCCATGGCCTAGAGGACCAAGAAAAAATAAGACAACCAGCATCTCAGATGTCTAGAAAGAGCAGAGGGCCAAGGAGTTATTGGGATATAAAGAACAAACACAGCCTGCTCCAACTCTTTCCACATTTTACCACATAATAGGGCTTGCTTAAAGCTTGGATAAGCAAGCAATGATGAAGGAAGGCCCTTCTGCCCATGTATCATAAAAGCTCCTTATCACCACCTAGTGAACTTTTGAATGAGCAAAAGCAAGCACCGTTACTCTCTTTATAAACACTCACTATTGAGCATTGATGTTTAATTTAAATCCATTATTTAATAGGTAAACTAAATTGTGGACTGGGGAGCAAGAATCACTGCAAGAATTACAGTATGAAGGTGTACGTTTAACCAAGATTGGGATTAAACAGAGGTTTTTGGGTGGCTTCGAGGCGGATTATTAGCTGCCCACCATTGTTTATTGAGTTGTAGACACCTGAAATGGGCACGAGGATGGTTAGCAGACGCGCTTCTCAACTGATCAGCAGTCCTGCCTTCATCTTGGAATCGGCAGATGGAGTATACGCTTGAATGACAGAGACGATGTTCGTATTACATTGGATCGGATACCCCTGTGAACGCTGGTGAATTCGCGTTGGAGCTCTGCGTTGGTGTGGTGAAGATTCCTGATTCTGCATTGGCTCTTTAAGATTGCTTGTAGGCCGTGGGTACTGGGGACCCATTGATTTCTGTCGTTGTAGTCCGGCTGGGATGGGACTTATGCTGGGAATTTAAGTCATTGCTGTTTTTTTGTGAATTGCATATCTACTGGTGCTATGATGGCTGCCCAGGGGAGAGGAGACTTTCCTGTTGAAGAATCCCTGCCTCGATCAGGGATGCCTGCTAAAGCTGGATCTCTTAAACACCCTGTAAAAACGGTCAAGGAAAGAAAGAGACCAGACCTGTTAGTGTTGGGGGTGGATGTGACTATGGCAGAGGCAGAGGATTTCTCTATTACTGCTGTGGTTGGTCATGTGAGGGGACGAAGATTTGGCCGTGGCTTCCTTCAACGCTGGGTGTCTGAACAGTGGATGAACATCATGTCATCAGCTCCTGAGGTCCGTGTATTGACGAAAGGCTGGTTTTCCTTTATCTTCAGGAACCAAGGAGAGGTCAAGACTGTCTTGAGTAGAAATTGATCGATTCTGGGAATCCCTCGATTATGGGAATCCCTCTTGTTTTGAAACGATGGTCACCCTTCTTTGACTCTAAGACGGAGAGAGTTGCGAAAGAACCTTTGTGGGTGAAGCTTCCTGGCCTGCCCATGCATATGTGGAATGAAACACGGTTTACTGAGATTGGGAATTATCTTGGTGAATATGTGTGTTCTGATTCCTCCCATATTAAGACTGGCATCTACACGGTTGCTAAAATATTGGTGAAAATCGATATTCGGTTGGGACTCTCGGCTGAGATTAAAGTTCACTCCAAGGATGGGGAGTTTACTCAATTACTGGATTATGTGGGTGTGCCGTTTCGGTGTCATCGCTGTCACTCTCAGAGTCATCTTGTAGCCGGCTGCCCTTTACCGTTTCGGACCTGTAAGCCTCTGTCCGGTATAGCAGCAGATGTAGAGGCTGTTCCAGAGTCGAAGGTGGTCTCTCCGGCGGTGGTGGATGATGGGAGTGGGCTTGCTAAGGAGGGGGATGTGAATTTTGTTTCTGAGGTGCCACCCATTCATTGTGGGCGGCTTGGATCAGAGGATTTGTTGCCACCTTTGGTTAACATTGGTTTGGAGCATAATGGGAGGGCACCTCCTGTTACTGAGGGGGATTCTTCTTCCATACCACCGTCTTCTATGATACTGGAGCTGCCAAATTCTCGTCGGGATTCACCTGCGAATCCCTCAGGTATGTCTCATTTAATTTCCCCTACTGTTTCATTATTGGACGATTCTATGGTATTGGGGGGGGGGGGCTGCCATGGGTCTCCACCGCGTCCGGTTGCTCCTTGTCATCGGCCTGATGTGGATTGTATGGTCACTCCGACTATGGTTTCAACCAATCACTCTTCCAGCACCGAGGGCAGTATCCGTTATGCCCTTCGTAGTAGGGAGATTCCTGATTGTGGAACGGGGGGCAAGGGTCTACCTGAATTGGCCTCCAGTGTTGGGGGGAAAGGTCGTGGACGAAAATCCCATTTGTCCAAAGCTAAAGAACGGGCTAAAGTGGATGTAGTGATGGGTACACAATCTTCAATCGAGTGGGCACTTAGAGCAGTGAAAGCCCATGATGGGGGTTTATTATGAAACTTATGTCCTTCAACTGTCGTGGGTTGGCGAGTCCCATTAAAAAATCGTCGCTTAAGCGGCTGGTAGAACTAAACCAACCGGATGTATTAATGCTGCAAGAAACATTGGGTGGCAGTGAGGAAGTAGTACGTACTTTAGAATCTTTGCTGACTGGTTGGAAGTTTGTAGGAGTGGATGCTCGGGGGCGATCGGGAGGCCTGGCCTCGGGGTGGAAGGTCAAGAGCTGCAGATGTGATTGTTCTTGGGGCATCTCCTCTGGTCTCGGTTTGGAGGTTTGGGATGCAGAAATTGGTCGGACGATCACGGTTCTCAATATTTACGGGCCCTACTTAAATAGGGTGGGCTACTGGGACTCCTTGTTAGGTATGGATAGTTTTGATGGCAGGGATGTGATTCTGGGTGGGGATTTCAATCTTACCCTGGGGTCTTCTGAAATTTGGGGGCCGCGGGCTGCTCCGGATAATTTAGCAAACTATTTCATTAATGCCTTTGTCAGGAAGGATCTCCTCGACATTATACCATCCCAGCTATCTCCTACTTGGAGGAATATGAGAGCTGGTGTTCATAGAGTGGCTAAACGACTGGATAGGTTTCTGGTGGCCGAAGGGTTGGCACTTGGTGTTGATGTTGTCAGACAGTGGGTAGGTTCATGTGGGATATCTGACCATTGCCCCATCTTCCTGGAGTTACGCGGTAGCAGGAAAAAACCACCCAGCCCCTTCAAATTCAATCCTAGCTGGCTGAAGGAGGAGAGTTTCATTAATCTGGTTCAGGAGCATTGGGTTCATCGACCACATGACTCTCAGACGCAGGCTGGTGCTCACTTTTATCACAATCTTAAGAGAATTAAAGAGGCCACGAGTACATGGGCTCATGACAAAAGGGTGTTGGATGACCTGAACTTACAAGCGGTTGAATTAAACATTGCTAGGATACTTAACAGTCTGGGCATGGGATTCCTGGATGAACTGCAGAAAGGTGAGTTGTTGGAGTGGGAGAGGCGCAGGAATGTGATTCTGTGTGAGAGAGAAGAGCTGTGGAGAATGAAAAGCAGGGCGGTTTGGCTTCAGTGCGGTGATGAGAATACTAAATTTTTTCAAGCTTATGTTAAGGGGAGAAAATTCACAAACTCGATCTGGGAACTATCTGCTGATAATGGGGAACAGGTTTCCAGCTTTGATGGATTAGCGGAGTTGGGCGTTCGACATTTTGGAGATTTATTCACGGCTCCACCTGGAGTCTCCATCGCTGAGGTTATTCGCGTGACACAGCTTTTCCCCAGTTTTGTGGGGGAGGATGATAACAGACTGCTGATGGAGGAGGTAACGCAGAATGAGCTCTCATTGGTTATGAAATCCTTTAATAAAGATAGCAGCCCGGGGCCAGATGGCTGGCCTATAGAATTCTTCATAGGATTCTATGATTTATTCGGGGAGGAGATTTTGAATGTGGTGGAAGAATCACGCAAGGCTGGGTTTGTCCATGGACCCTTCAACTCCACCTTCTTAACTCTTATCCCGAAGACGGACAAGCCTGTCAGCTTTGATGAATTCAGACCCATATCTCTCTGCAATTGCATCTACAAGATCATCTCTAAGGTTATGGCGCGTAGACTCAAGAAAATATTGTCTAAGCATATTTCTTGTGAGCAATTTGGCTTCTTGGAAGGACGCCAAATTCATGAGGCTATTGGAGTTGCACAGGAAGGTTTACACACTCTCAAGGTGCAGAAGCAGAAGGGTGCGGTGATTAAGATTGATCTCTCCAAAGCATTTGACAGGGTGAGCTGGCTTTATATCCGGATGCTTCTTACCCATCTGGGGTTCTGCTATGAATTTATCAGATGGATAATGGCCTGCCTCACAACGGTGAACTTTGCAGTTCTGATTAATGGTTCTGCTGGCCCTTTCTTCCAAGCTGGGAGGGGGCTACGACATGGATGCCCCCTGTCTCCGCTGTTGTTTCTCCTTGTTGCAGAAGGTCTTAGCCGATTTATACTGAATGCAAAAGCTGATGGTTCATTTAGAGGCATATCTATCTCACAGGTACTGTTCATTACACATCTCCTTTTTGTTGATGACATTCTAATTTTCTGTGATGGCACGAGACAGGATACTGACAAGGTGGTTGAAGGCCTCCATTTAGTGCAAGTTGCAGCGGGTATGGTAGTGAATATTGACAAATCTACTATCACATGTTCGAATTTAACCGAGCAGGAGATCCTTAGTATGGTTAACAAACTACCATATAGGATTTTGGATATAGATGATGGATTAATGTACCTTGGTTTTCACTTAAAACCGAATGCATACTTGAAGGCTGATTGGTGCTGGTTAATTGCAAAATTAGAACAGCGACTTCATGGTTGGAGTCATAAATGGCTCTCTCGGGCAGGGAGGCTGGTATTGATAAAATCAGTCTTGGAAGCGGTTCCGGTGTATTGGATGTCTCTTGCTTGGATACCCATTGGAGTTCTGGAGCAGATAAGGCGACTGTGTTTTGCCTTTCTTTGGAAGGGTACAAGTGATCATCGTGCATTGGTGTGGGTCAGATGGGAGAAAATTGCTGTTCCTAAAGCATTGGGAGGGTGGGGATTAAAGAATATTTTTATGTTTGCCAAAGCCTTGGGGGCCAAAGTGTCGTGGCGTATAATTCATACACAGAGTCTCTGGACTAGTGTGGTCTATCATAAATATATTGCCCCTTTAACTCTTCTCGAATGGATCAGGCTGAGAAATAAGACGAGGGCAAATTGTTCTGTGGTCTGGAAAGCGGTGGTGCAGCATTTCTCTTTAGTCGGATCTGGATTAGTGTGGCGGATTGGCGATGGGCGTCTCCTTCGAATTGGGATGGACCCTTGGGTTGGATGCAGGGGTGAACATGTCCTTTCTGTGGAACTGAGAACTTATTTGGCTACTAGAGGATGTCATTATCTGGCTGATTTAGCGGATCCGAGAGCAACTACACTTTGGCAACAGGGGTGGATTTCTGCACGACTTCTGGGGATCTCGGCTGAACTACAGGGGGCCTGGGAGGATTATATACGGATGTTAAAACATACTCACATTCGATTGACTGATAGGTCTGATGTACTTATCTGGGATCACCATCCCTCCGGAGTATATACACCTAAATATGGATATATCCATCTCAATGTGGAATTACATAACCGGGAATTGGTGTGGTGGTGGAAATACTTGTGGAAGCTAAGATGTCCGGGTAAAGCAAAATTACTCTTCTGGGCGATCCTGGAAAATAAGGCCCCTACTTGGGACATTCTGCAAAAACGTTTTATCCAGGGTCCGGGGATATGTCCTCTTTGTAGGGATGCCGAAGAGAACTTGGCTCATCTTTTTATTCATTGTCGTTTTTCATAGGCTGTTTGGAATGATATCAGCAATATATTGGATATTAAGGTGAGGTGGAGGGGTACGAGTGTGCTGGAAGCATTCCAATTGTGGTGGTCTGTTCAATATTCCTCCACTTTCCGGGCATTCCCGTGTATATACACTTGGGGCATATGGATTGCCCGCAATAAGGTGTTATTCCAGGACTGCAGGGTTCCACTGGAATCTGTCGTGGCACAAATGGTGGCGGTTTATCTACATTATGTGGCCCCTGTAAAAGTGAGCAGAACTAGACTTGTGCGGGTAGAAACGATTGATTTCTCCATGCCGTGGGCTTTTTTTGATGGCGCCTCCTTAAACCATCAATCGGTATGTGGAGGGGGGGGATTCCTTTACAAATCAGAGGCGCATTATTTCCATCTGGTGGCTGGTTTGGGAAGAGGATCAAATAACTATGCAGAACTCATGTCTCTAAAATTGCTGATGTTATTTGCTCTAGAACAAGGATGCTTATCCCTCCAGATTTTTGGTGACTCCTTGTTAGTCATCAACTGGGAAAAGGAGATCTCACTGTGTCATGTGATGGTTCTATTACCTATCCTGGAGGAGGTGAACCGGATAAAATTGTCTTTTAACCACATCACATTTACACATGTGTACAGGGAGCGGAATGGGATGGCAGACCAGCTATCCAAGGAGGCAACGCAGCAGGATTTAGCTCATGGAACATGGAGGATAACTATACATTCTCCGGAAGACACATTCAGCTATTATCATAGACCATTTTATGAGGATAATGAGGATAATGAGGCACTGCATTGATCTACCATGCATTTGATGATTGGGGAGATATGGGATGGCTGATCGCCGAAATCCACTCAACGGGAGGCATCACACAGGCATTTTGAGGACAGACTGGAACTTTCTGAAGCTATCATGCGCGGGCGGTATCCTCTGTTTACTGTATCAATCCTCTGTATAGATTGAAGCTAAATGACGGGCTGTATGGACAGCAATAATGAGCAGAGATGGTCACGACCTTCTTGTATTAGAGAAATTGTATATCGCGTTGCTGGCTGGAGGACAGCAATATATATTGAATTTGAATGGGCTTTTATTTACGGGCTGTATGGATAGCATCATTTTGTTGATCAGTGATGGTCACGATCACTTAGAGACAGTAGTAGGATGCAGACTGGAGATTTTGATTGGATTTCTGATGTCAATTATATGAGCTGTAATATGTGACAATGTAGGGATCTTAGTGATTCTATTACATGTGCAGAATGTAATTTTGTTCCTCTTTTTGAAATAAAATTACGAATTTTTCCAAGGAAAAAAAAAGGTAAACTAAATTGTGGAAAGGGATTGGAGCAATTTATTTAAGAGATAGTGATTCAATCAAATTCACTTTAAGATCTTAATTGTTTTTAAATATAATACAAAATATGTCAACATATAGCACATTGACTTATAACTGTTCATAAATACCATGGATTTTGTGAATGGACTCAAACACTTTGTATAAATATATTTATCCTAATTGTTTATGGATACCATGGATATCCTATATACATTTTTAATGAATTTGTGAAGCACTCAAACACTTTGCATGAGTATATTTATCAAAAATGTTAAAATTTGTGATAATAGAAATGATCCAACTAATTAAAATATACATATTTAATAAATTTCCATACTTTAATCATATAACTTATTTAATTTATCTTAAAGCCAATTATAACTTGTTGAATTTATCCATAGTGATAAAAACAACATCAAAACTATGTTTGATGCTTATAAAAACTTATCATGATATTATAAAAACTTTAAAACAACATAAAAACTTTGTTTGATGCTTTCAAAAACCTATCATGATATTATAAAAACTTATTTCGATACTTTTAAAATGCTATGCTTAGATTCTTGATATTTAAAATACCATGAATCAATGCCAATATTAATGTTTTACAGCGAAATTCTATGCTTGGATTCTTGATATTTAAAATACCATGGATCAATGCCAATACTAATATTTGATGGCATAGTGACACATGCCATATCCAACTAGCCATTAGACTTCTTCAATCCTCCATTGGAGCTGTTATATTGGTCTCTCTAAGGTTTATGCTCTATGCTTTAGGAGGGTTCTACCATACTTTGTGTTTTAACAACAACAAAAAATCCATATCAACACTGGGAATCGTGTTAATAAAAGAGTGGCATATAAAAATTGCAATGTAGTTTGTTGTGATGTCATCGGGTTCTTTATATTTTGGCTCCTCTTTCCACTATTTTGCTTTAGGGATGTAGTTATGCTTTTGCTTCATGTGAGTCTATGCTTAAAAATGAATTAGGTTAACAATGTCAAGTTTTTCGATCTCATGGAAATAAGTATTTGAAGATATAATTTTTCAAAATTTATAAGGTTTAGTTTAATTAGTTTGTATTGAGTTTAGTCTTTATTAAATCATAAATTTAAATATCTGTGGGGTTTAGTCTCCATAAAATCATAGATTTAAGAAGAAAAATTAAAGATGTTAGCTTTTCACTACCCAGAGCACATTTTTATATTTTGTCTTTTAAATCATAAAACACATATTTATGTTTGTGCCAAGATATAGGTATAATTAAAAAATTACACAGCAGACAAGCCAAGCCATAATAGGATCACACACAAGAGAGACTGCACTCTCACACAACATGATTAATCTTGGAAAATGGTTACATATATATATATATATGGGCTGGGAGAGTCTCAATAACTTCATAAAATTATGGATTTGAAAACCACTCGTGCACTTGAAGACAAATTCAACTCCAACAACTTACAATAAGGCACACAACAAAATGGAACAAACTCTAACAATCTCCTAATTTTGTCATTTCAACATTATTCTATAACTTTCCCATTTAATGGAGAAAATATTTTTCTATGACACTTAGTTGATTTCTAAATGTTTCAAACTTGTCCTTTCTAAGAGGCTTTGTGAAAATGTCAGCCATATTTTCATCTATATTATAATAGCTTACATCAATCTCCTTGGGCTGTATATTTTCACTTACAAAGTGATTTTGGATCTCAATATGCTTTGATATAGCATGACACACATGATTGTTGGCTAGTTTGATGGAACTTTGGTTATCACGCTTGATAATTGTTGGCATTGTTTGTTCTTCTCCAATGTCTTCAAGTAGTCGTTGCATAAGGCTTTGTACTCATATTCAGTTGATGACAAAGAAACAATTGGTTTCTTCTTGTTTCTCCATGACATGATCTCTGAACAATTATGAATGCATAACATGTGGTTGACTTTCTATCATCAGGATTTCCAGCCCAATCTAAACCTGAATGACCTATCAACTCAACTTCAAACTCGTCAGTATATTCAATGCCAAAATTAACAGTCGCCTTGAAATATAGAAGGACTCTCTTTGCTCCTTTCCAGTGGCTTTCATGCGGCTTAGCCATGAACTAACAAAGAATGCTGACAGAGTATGCAATATCTGGCCTGGTTGTAGTGAGATAGTTCAAAATTCCTACTAGTTGTCGATACAAAGTACCATCAACCTCTTTTGTCCCATCATCACTGTAGAGTTTAGCATTTTGTTCTAATGGAGTACACAATGCCTTTCATTCATTCCTAGGAAACCTTTGAAGTAACTTCTTTATGTATTTAATTTGTGTGACTAGTGTCTTACCAACCTCTCTCCATACTTCAAGGCCTAAACAATAATGAAACTCTCAAAGATCCTTCATCTTAAACAACTGTGACAATTGTTCGTTGATTTATTCAATCAATTTAGAAGCCTTGCCTATTATGATAAGGTCATCAACATGTACAAGCAAATCAAAGCAATATTCTGCTTCGTATGTAACTTGACATACATGTTAGGATCACTTTTTATTTTCACACTTGTTGAGTGAAGAACGTGTCAATCTTTACATACCAAGATCTCGATACTCGTTTCAATCCATATAAAGCTTTCTTTAACATGCAAACAATATTTTCTTGACCCTTCTTCGCAAATCCTTCTGGCTGAACAAGATACATTTCTTCCTTCAATTCTCCATTCAGAAAAGTAGACTTAACATCCAGCTGATGCAGTTTCCAATTATGTTTTGTAGCTAATGCAACCATCAATATGATAGTGTTCATCTTGGAAACAAGAATAAAAGTTTCTTCATAATCAATTCCCTCTTTCTGTAAATAACCTTTTGCAATCAATCTAGCCTTATATCTATCTATGCTACCATCAACATTAACGCTAAAATTAACGCTATGTTATATCTATCTATGCTACCATCAATATTATTGTAAGTGGAAATACAGTAAATTTAACGCTATGTTACATAAGAGGAGGAGGGAAATCATGTATCCTTTCCCTCCACTCCCTAATAACCCTACCATCACAATTACATGGTTAGCTTGAATATCTATATGCATTGTGTGAGCAAATAAAATATGGATATGGAAATAAAATGTGTCTCAAACCATGAAAAACAGCTTACATGTTCCCTACTATTAAATAAAACTTCATTCATATGAAAATAAAAGATTCAACACAAATCATTTTCCATGAAGGATGAAATTCTAAGCCTAAGGTAATTTGTCTCCTAGAAGAGTCACTCTCTTAGAAATAGACGTGGATAAAGGCCAACTACAAAATTACTCGACCAAAAAATGTGTTTTAGTGTTATAAGCCAACCACATTGTGGGAAAAAAGGTCTATGAACTACTAAGTGAGTAATTTTCTTGTGAGCAAGTAGGAATCTCATTACTAAATTTCACATAATAAAAATGCATTTAGATCCTGGCATTGGTTTCCATATGAAATGACACATGAAAAATCATGTATTTAATTTAGACTCAAGCTTCTAAAGTTTATTCAAACGGATCTGTTATACTAAAGTGGTAAAAGGATCTGGTGGCAAAAGATTTTACAAAAGCCTTGGGGTTTGATGGTTGTTATGACACCAGTCCAGTTTCGAATTGATGGAAGAGTGAAAGGAGGCCTCGTACGACTTTATACCATGCTTTCAACAAAGTGTTCCAATAAGAAAAAAAGGTTTTTTTTTCTTTATGGGTTTTGAAATTAACACAAAATAAAATAATCATATATATAAATAAGCTAATCTATGACAGATTAATTAAAATTTATTACTTACTTATCATAATTGGAAATTACACCTACCAATTAGTATCTAAAAAAAATTGACTTTGCTCAATAATTATTAGAACACAATAAAAAATATGTTTTTCCCCATATTTAATGGAACAGTGAAATCTCCAATTAAAAAAAGAAACCTATGGATTACAACATAAACTAGACTTTTGTTAATCCATAAACTAAACTTTTGTGATAATCCATAAGCTTATCTCTATTGGAGATTCCACCTATCCAATAAACATAAACAAAGTCAACAAGTCAACTGTTGATTTTGCTTCATACCAATTGGATGGATACTTATATGATGATCCATAAAGTATATCTAATAAATATTCCACTGCTCCAGTAAACATGAAGGAAAGTCAGTTGTTTATTGTTTTCCATTCCTCTCCAATCGAGATTAGGGTTCCCATAATAATATCGTGTATCACAATTCTATTTACTTTAAACCTGAAGAATGAGCTTATAACGGAAAAGATAGATGGGTAGGGTTTGCATGGGCTGCTTTGTACTGCCAATGTTGCAACTCCGACCCACACCGAACATTAAATACAGACCTAGGAACTGTCTAACCTCGTGTATATCATCCCAACACAGTGAACGCATATATATATATATATGGCCTGGGGATGATATCGTAGCTGTAGCAGACCACCAAATTGGATTGTTAAATGCTACATTGGTATTCAACGTCAAGGTTGGCACAACCCGGTCTGGGTCAACCCATCAGTTATACTAAACGGAAGCTCCGACAGGCCATTGGAACAATTGGTAGAAGCACTCCACGACCTAAATTTCTCTTCAAATTCAACAATTAATGGATAATAGGAACTGGCAAAGACTAAGGTCTTAATTCTTCTTCCATCGTGTTCTCTGGTAAATCTGATGCATTTAACGAAGCATTATTTCTCAGCATGATTGAAGGCAATCCTAGAAATCCAATTCCCTTTTGATGATGGTTCTCATTCATTCGAATATCTTGTTCCCGTTATTGTCTGTCACGCATTTGGGGACACATTTTAATATATCTGAATCTTGAACTGACAAAATGATCGATTCATCTCTAGAGCTTATATTCTCTTTCTGACATAGAACTAACAACAATGAAGTTAAAATAAGGCCCATGGGTAGATTTCGTGTTAAACCATTTAAAGGCTTCAGGTTAGTACAAAAAAGTAGCTACTAAGCTACTATGCTCAGATCGTAATGAGTTAATCATTATTGTCTGTTTATAGTAATAAAATTGGTAGAGCAAACTTGTTCCAAGGATAATGCATTTGCTAGTGTTGTTTCTGAATTACTTGTTCGATTGTCCATGGTTTAAACATCAACGATAATGCGATTTGCAGTTGGTTCAGTCAATTAAGCAGTCGGTGAAGCACAAGTATATATAATGGGTGACCTAGTTGCTTAGCTTGATCCATTAGATCTAGTCATTGACCAAACAATAATACCAGTAGTTGTAGATGTATATGATCCATAAGTAGATATAGCAGTTTAAGCACACGTTTAAGCATCTTAACCAGATTGAGACCCTCCACCTTCTGCCCATGACCGGATGACAATGACTACATGGCTTGGACATATATGATTGGGAATGACCTCCTCTTGGTTATGTTGACCACCTCTAGGTTATAAGCTACCTTCTGGCTATGACCAACTGACAATGTCAGTAAATCATTATGACTTCAATCCGCAATGAAACATGAGAGATGTCTATATGGGAGCACTCGGGTGTAATAACCTTAAGGGAGAGATCTAAGCAACAACTATACTTCACCAAAAGAGAGTTCAAAACCCTGAACTATCACCTCTATCATGTGGGTGGGCTTTCATAAAGTTTAGAACCGAGTCAACGACAGGTTCCTGAAGAGACTGGGCGTTTACACCAAGCTTGCTTATTTCACTCTACAAAATCGATTCTTTATCAATTAAACAATAGAAGTGGGGTGGTATATCTCTGTCAGAGATCGTAGAGATTATAAAAGGGTTTGCACATAAGAGAAACCGACACCGGATCATTAATTTTCTTAGCTAGAGAGACCAATCAAACCATCTTTAACAGAAACACTAACAAACATCCCTAATACCTGGAAGATTTGACTTGAAGATTTGTGTATCCGAAGATTCTCTCCAGTCCCACTGAAATTGACCTATAAAGTATTTAGCGAACCCTCCGGCAGCTGCATCCCTTACTAGTGTTAAAAGCTCTTTGGGACAGCTAGGTAATGAAGACATGAACGTTGTAAAGTCTTCGAGAAAGCTGCGAAATGAAGACATTGTTGCAATGAATATTGAGCAAATAGCAGTGCTAGATCTGATGATGCGAATGCCAAATTATGAAACAGTTCTTCAAGTTCTTAGATGAGCATTTATATCATCAATGATATATTGGATAAAATGTTGAAAATACCTAAATGGATTTGAGTGTGGCAAGCTTGATTGTTTTAGGGTTTTAAACCACATATTGTGGAATATTTTTATTGAGATAATAATTTTATATTCAATATATTATATTTAAAATAGTTAGATTTATAGCATATTAGAGGTAAATATGGCAAGTATATATTAAGTAAAAAATTGGATTGTTATAATAAACATAAAAATATGGTTATAATAAATTTAAAATTGGAATGACATAAAAAATATATATATTTATAATGAATTTAGTTGGCATAGCAAACCCATGTTGAAGTCCCCTTAGGGATGAGATAATTGGTGCGACCCCCGTACTTAAACACATTTGGGTCATTGTTTCTTACATCAAAGGGAGAATCTAGCAAACAAAACGAACTTTAAATCTTTTCAAAATTAGGAATTAAGTAAGTAAAAAAGAACATTAAAAAGTTAAAGAGATAATTAGTTGTTTTATTTCATCTATATTTTAATTAAGATAAGGAAATTAATTTTTTTAATCTAGTTTTGAAAACTTTATCAGACTTTGACCCTTCTAGCATTATCATAAGAGATTGATGTCTCACTAAGGATAAACAAATTAATATTAACCATCATAGATCCATCTTAAAGGGGATATACCAAGTGCCCTATTTCCATGATCGCTCAAGGGCTAATTTACCAAAAAACCTGATTTCTTTGATCACTCAAGGGTGAATTTACCCTCAGTAACTACCATTTCTACAGATTTGGGCGAATTAAAGGGAGCGGGCTTATTTTATGGGCTATGGGAGCTCCAAATCTAATTAAACAAGGGCTAAATGGTTAGATTTACGGTCTCTTTATATATTTTATGGGGCTAATGTGTCATTTATTAAAAATAAGTATATAAAAATTGGGCTAATCATAGTAAATGATGGTTTAGTTAAAAAATAACCCACTAAAAAATTAAAACCCCTAAATTTAACCCATGGACTAAGATTAGCCCCTAAAATTTTCCCGATCACTTGCTTTAAGAGGGCTCTAAAATAATTCTATTTCAATATGTGAAAATCCATAACAACAAATGGAATGCTTTCCCAACTAGCAATCATGCTGATTAAAAAAGACTTTATAAAAAAACTAAAATGTTTTACAACCCTAATGTTATAACTTGGCGTGGCAATCATGTTGATTAAAAAGAGACTTTATAAAAAAACTAAAATGTTTTCCAACCCTAATGTTATAACTTGGCGTGATGGGATCAAGAGGAGGAGTTGCTACATTTTAGTTCTTCTTTCCATTACTCTACTTCAAGGATGTGAAGTGCTTTTGTTTTTGCTTCATGTGGGTGTATGCCCAAGCGATAGAATGGATAGTGTTGCCCAAGCCATAGGATGAATTACGCTCATAATGCCAAAGTTTTTAATCTAATCGAAAAAATGTGCTTTTATTTTTGCTTCATGTGGTTGTATGCCCAAGCTATAGGATGAATTATGTTGATAATGCCAAAGTTTTTTTATTTAATCAAAACAAGTTTTTGAAGTTACAATATAATACCATTAAAATTTACTTTTCCTTCTTTTATGTCCATAGTCCGTCTAGTTCATATTGCTACAACCTTGCCATATTCTCTACAAGCACATCTATATTTCTTGTATTTTAGAAAAAAACATATGTATTTTCTTATAATACACCAACATGTCCTAAAATTCCCCAAAACTGTATATGTATAGGCTAGTGTGGTAGGGCCACACATTAAATTGTTACGTGATGGTGTGAACGCCATGAAGGATATTGTTAGTTTGATGGTGAGGTGGTATTCTTTGGTTGGTTGTTTGCTTGAGGGAGTAGAGCACTCTCTTTCTTTGGCATGTTTTAATATATGATGGAACTCTGAGGCCTTGCACATTTTTCTAGGGTGACCTCTTGGTGGAATTTGGTTTTTAGTGGAGGATGAAGGTTTTGACCATGGTTTTCTCTTCCTACACATACTATTTACTTTTTCTTAGTTTATGGTTGGAGGGTCTTAATGTTCATCTCTTATTAACCACAATAACCACACCTGTGGAGCTATAGCACATGATGCGAACTTTGCGTGTGGAGTTATAGCACATGATGGAGGAAAAGAACTTTGCATATGTATATTTTAAACATTAGCTAACCAAAATTATCATAAAACAAAATCCATTCAGCAATATTACACACAAGGGTGTATGCTAGCTAACCAAAATTATCATGAAACAAAATCCATTCAGCAATATTACACACAAGGGTCTATGCCAATGGTAGGAATGCGTAGTTTGTGCATTTTGTAAGAATGATTCCATAAGCATTATTTGTTGTAGTGTATGTTTCAAGCTTATAAGAGTAAATGAGCACTATAACGTAATTACAATGTTAATGTCATACAGTGTTAATGTCACATAGACATCATCATAATTGCACATTAATAATTAAAGAAAATGATATTAATAAGAAATAATAAGGTTTGATTTTTCAGTAGTTTGATTAGGTGTTTTTAAAATGCCTAATCAAGAGTTTTCAATAGCTCAATCGAGCTAATACATTGATCGAGATAACAACTGGATTTAACTTTCACTAACAACACATAAATCCTTGATCAAGGTACTTGAAATAAACGTGTAGAACCTCAATTGAGCATTTTAAAACCCTCGTATTAGCTCAATCGAGGGCTTTAAAATAGGTTTTTAGCCATATTTTCAACAAATTTAATTTTGCTAGCCTCTTTGGAAACCCTAAACCCTATCCTTGGATGCACCTTAAGTGGCGGACTTTAGTGATGGATTTGTCAATGAATCATCTATCTATTGGCATATAATTTACAGGTTTTTGAATTCATATGATAAAAAATTTCTCTTTTTTCTTTTCAAACTTACACTTACAAAACCGTGTCCACAACTTCAAATCAATGCAAAGAAAAATCAACAACAAAATTTTAATAAATGTATATGCCCCAGATCAACGCATCATCTTCAAAAGGATATTTTTTGTTTTTCGATTTTTACAACCAGTAAAATAAAATTTTACATGCACACATATATGTATAAAATGCGATTAAAATTTTTCAATGGTGAGTTTCGAAAATTAGTAAAAAACATAAATTTTCAAAATAAATTACAGAAAAAATATATTTGCCCCATTGGATTCTATGTAGATTATGTTCATATATATATTTTAAATTATGCATCATCACTAAATTATTGTATATGCACATAGGTCACTTATTAACGTTTCCTTCAATTTACTATAACAAATCTTTCATTAAATGCAATTTTGATATATTAAATTATATTATTGTTATTATTATTTAAATATAAGTGGAAAGACATCATAATTCTCTATAATTTATTTTTTGTTTCATATTAGAATTCACAAGACATATATGAGTTTTGAGAGCTTTGATTTAATAAATAAGTAAAACACAAATTTTCATTGTTACTTTTAGTCAAAAAATATTTCTTATTTTCATAAATTCATCCCAAATTACAATTACAATTACAACATAATTATCAATTATCTCATCATTAATTAATTATAAATAAATCACTAATATAAATAAAAGAGTGAACATATTGTCTTAACAATTTTCTCTTTTATTGTCATCCTTCGTGTGTCTTCATTACAATAATAATGTCTTCATAACAATAATGTTGTCAAAGTATAATATAGACATATATTGTCAATTAATCAAATTCAAATCATTGTGACATCTATAATAATAAAGTCATTATAAAATCTTTGGGGATAAACTCGAAATGAATATGTTTCATTAAGTTAACCAATTTATTACAACAAAATATTTCACAATAAAAGTATATAATTAATTAATAAAAAAATATAATTTATCAATTTAAAAGCAAAACACAACTTTATTAAAAGTTGAAACATCTATAAGACATGAAAACAACGCTGTCAATATCATTTGCTTTTGGATTTCTTTATTTCAGATATGTTTCAGTAGTCCAAACGTAATGGGTCTCGGGGATGCATTAAAACAAAAAGTATAATTTTGTATTCTATACCAATGAATATATATTGCAGTCGCAACACAACGTCAGAGAAACATAGACGGAGATGCACCACTCTTAGATTGATGGTCCACTAACCAAAAATCACATACTCGCAAGTTTAGATATTTTAATATAATCGATCGCCAGGAAACCATGAACAACCGTATAAGCAAAATCTAAAATGGAGATTATAATTTCTGAATTGCCTTACATCCCTCCATTTATTCAAACTCTCAGTGTTAGCAGGTGAAACCAAATTCCGGCAATTATCAGCCAGCTCACCCGTCCGTTTCCAACTCAGTTTTTCTCTGTCGGTAGATAGAATGTAGGTGATGTATTAAATGAGCAGAGGCTTCTCGATGAAGCGATCTCTCCCCACCGACCGCAAGTGAAGACTCTAGATGATTTGAATGTCGGTGCAGGCTTGATTTTTATTTGCATTGTAAAATACAGTCTAGTTGTAGAAAGGTGGTTGAGTCTCTGTGGTGTGTACAGAACGAAATAATATAGCAGAACTTCATGCTCAAATTGATTAGAGTTTGACTGTGTTCTCACATATATATAGATGCTCTGTTCTGAATTGCATTCTGCCTGTGTGCATGCTTGTTCTTATATGCTATTCATTTTGTTCTCTCTGTCAATGAATGATATGCTTTCTTTTAACAATCAGAACATTTGTTATTAGTTCTTGAAATTTCCAGGTTGATGAAAGGATTGCAGAAAACCAAAGTTCAAAGGCTCACAAGAGCTTGGCAAGTTGTCCTATTTGTCGCGAGAAGAGATTAAAATTAGTATTGTGCTTCACCTACATGAGAAGGCACAGAGACAGAGGTTAATTGCAGGGACAAAGGCTATTTTTCTTAACAACTGGTATCAGAGCAGGTTCTAGAAGCTGCAGCATGGAGGTCACTGCCATGAGTGACACGGAGAAGTTAAATGGGGCAAATTTTGCCCTATGGAAATCCCAAATGGAGGATATATTAATTTTGAAGGACCAGTTTTTACTGATTGAGGGATTGGAAAATAAACCCTTATCAATGACGGACGAGGATTGGAATAAGCTTGACAGGAAAGCTATTGCCACAATTGGTCAATACTTGGCCAAAAATGTATACTTCAATGTGGTTGGGGAGAATATAGCAGAGGCTCTATGGAAGAATCTGCATGATTTGTATGAGACAAACATAGCTTCAAACAAAGTGTTCTTGATGAATAAGTTGTATAACCTCAAGATGAAGGAGGGTGCTTCAGTTGCAGAGCACTTAAATGAATTCAACATAATTACCAACCATCTTTCCTTCGTTAAAATTATCTTGGATGATGAAATCAGAGCCATCCTACTTATGTGCTCCATGCCAGACAGTTGGGAGAATTTGATAGTAGCCATAAGCACTTCAGCACCTGCAGGGACCTTGAAGTTTGATGATGTTAGAAGCAGTCTAATGAACAAGGAGTTGCGACGGAAATCAGTGACAAAAAACCATGTAGGAGAAGCTCTATGCCTAACTGATCGTGGTAGGAAAATGAATCGAGGTAGACATGGGCATTCAAAATCCAGGGGCAGATCAAAATCAAGAAAATGAAGACTCACTTGCTTTCATTGTGGAAAACCAGGACATGTGAAGAAGGAGTGTTGGTTTTGGAAGAGAGAGCAGAAGGAGCAAAAATCGACCAACACAAACCAAAGGTCAACCAACACAAATGAAGGTGAGACCATTGCAGTTGTTTCAGATGGTGATGTCTTATTTACTGTTTCAATAGAAGATGCATGCTTATATACTTCTGGTAGTAGCATAGATTGGATCCTTGACTCTGGGGCATCCCACTATGTAACTTCATGTAAGAACAATTTTGTTGCATATGAAAGCGATGATTATGGTAGAGTGCACTTGGGAAACAATCACTACTGCAACATTGTTGGAGTGGGAGATGTTCGAATCCAGTCAAAGGATGGAAATAATATCTTATTGAAACAAGTTAGGCATGTCCCATAAATGCGCATGAGCCTAATCTCAGTGGGACAATTGGATGATGAAGGTTGCTCCACAACCTTTAGCAAAAGTGGTTGGAAAATTTGTAAAGGGGCATTGGTCATGGCTAAAGGACCCAAGATAGGAACGTTGTACACATTAAGAGCAACAACAAGGAAATCAGATGTGTCCGTTCTTGCAAAAGAAGGAAGCTCGCCAGATTTATGGCATAAGCGCTTGGGTCACATGAGCGAAAAGGGCCTTAAAATTCTTGTTGGCCAAAATTTGCTACTAGGATTGAAATCCTATGAACTTGGCCTTTCCAAGCATTGTATATATGGTAGGCAGCATAGAGTTTCATTTATGAGAGGTGGCCATGAAAGAAAAACAAATTTGTTAGAATTGGTACACTCTGATGTGTTTGGGCCAGTTAACATTAAATCTCTTGGAGGAGCCTCATAATTTGTTACATTCATAGATGATGCATCTAGGAGGGTTTGGGCCTACCCCATGAAAAGAAAAGATGAGGTATTTGAAACATTTCAGAAATTTCATGTTAGTGTTGAAAGAGAAACTAACAAGTTGCTCAATTGTTTAAGGACAGACAATGGTGGAGAGTATTGCTCCAATGCATTCAAAGAATATTGTAACAGGTTTGGCATAAAGCATGAGAAGACTGTCCCTGGAACTCCTCAACAGAATGGCACTGTAGAAAGGATGAACTGCACCATCATGGAGAAGGTGAGGAGCATGTTGTCAAATTCTGGGTTGGAGAAGCATTTTTGGGCAGAAGCAGTAAGAACAACTTGTTACCTCATCAACCGATCACCTACAATAGCCTTGGATGGTGGCATTCTTGAAGAAGTTTGGACCGGGAAGAAGGTAAACTATTCTCACCTTAAAAAATTTGGATGTGAAGCATTTGTACACATTCCCAAATAACATAGAAGTAGGTTAGATAATAAATCAATGAGATGTATTTTTCTGGGATATGCGGATAGTGAGTTTGGTTATCAATTATGGGATCCAATTAATTAGTTAGAAATGTATAAGAGACATACAGGTGGTATGGAGGTCAAGAAAATTGCTGACAAGCTTGTAGAACAACAAGAAAATATCCCACCATTGCAAGACGAGCAACATGCAGAAAATGGTGGACAACAAGCAGGAAATGATGGACAACAAGTCGACAATTATGGACATCAAGAAGAAGGAACTTTGCAGCAGCCATTGCAAGAGGTCCAGGTGGAAAACATACCACCACAGTTGGTTCGCAGGTCTTCTAGACCTCATAAGCCTTCACAAAAGTATCCCCCGTCAAACTGTGTTTTGCTAACTGATGAAGGTGAACCAAATTGTTTTCAGGAAGCTTGTGATGTTGAGCATAGCAAGGATTGGAAGAAAGCTATGCAGAAAAAAATGGACTCCTGGTTGGAAAATAAAACTTGGGAGTTAGTGAAGCTTCCAAAAGGAAGAAAAGCCCTACAAAATAAGTGGGTATACAGGATCAAGCAGGAAGGTGAAGGAAAGAAGGAAAGGTACAAGGCAAGGTTGGTGGTGAAAGGATTTGCCCAAAAAGAAGGTATTGACTTCAATGAAATTTTTTCACCTGTTGTTAAAATGCCATCCATTAGAGTTATTCTTGATCTTGTTGCTGCTTTAGACTTGGAGTGTGAACAGTTAGACGTGAAGACCGCCTTCCTTCATGGAGAATTGGAGGAAGAGATCTATATGGAGCAACCAGAAGGATTCAAATCAAAAGGAAAAGAAAATTTGGTTTGTAGGTTGGAGAAGAGCCTCTATGGGATGAAACAAGTACCTCGCCAATGGTATAAGAAGTTTGATTCCTTTATGTTGGAGCATGGTTTTAGGAGATTAGAGGCTTAACATTGTGTTTACATTAAAAATTATGATCAAGAAAAGTTTATTATTTCATTGTTATATGTGGATGACATGCTAATTGTTGGGCGAGATAAGAGCATGATTAACAGGGTGAAGAAGGATTTGGGAAATCAATTTGCAATGAAGGATTTGGGCCAAGCACAACAAATATTGGGCATGAGGATCACACGTGATAGAAAGAATAGAAGGTTGTGGCTGTCACAAGAAAAATGCATTGAAAAGGTGCTCAACAGGTTCAACATGAAGGATGCCAGGCCAGTGGGAACACCTCTTGCTACCCACATCAAATTGAGCGTTGATTTGTGCCTTTGTAATGACAAGGAGAAGGATGAAATGAGTAAAATTGCCTATGCTTCAGCAGTTGGCAGCTTAATGTATGCCATGGTATGTACACGACCAGGCATTGCACATTCAGTGGGAGTAGTGAGCATATTTCTTGCCAATCCGGGCAAACAACATTGGCAAGTAGTGAAGTGGATCTTAAGGTATCTCAAGGGTACTAGTAATTACTATTTATGTTTTGGTGAAAATGACATTGTGCTTGAAGGCTTCACAGATGCAGATATGGCTAGAGATGTGGACACTAGAAAGTCCACCACTGGTTATGTGTATACATTTGCAGGTGCAGTTGTGTCTTGGGTATCCAGGCTACAAAAGGTAGTAGCTGTCTCCACAACTGAGGCATAATACATAGCTGCAACAAAGGATTGAAAAGAGATGTTGTGGATGCAACGATTCCTAGGAGAGCTAGGAATTAAGCAAGACAAGTATGTGTTGCATTGTGACAGTCAAAGTGCCTATCATTTGGCGAAAATCCCAGCATTTCAGTCACAGACCAAGCACATTGATCTGAAGTACCATTGGATCCGCCAAGTATTGGAAGAAGGACATCTATATCTGGAAAAGATTCATACTACCGAGAATCCCACTATCATGTTGACTAAAACTTTTCCAAGAGACAAGTAAAAGTTTTGTAGAAAATTGGTAGGATTGGGGGTAACTTGATGCATGGGTTTGGATGATTAACAAACTCTCCTCTACCTCCATTTGATTTCAAGTGGGAGAATGTTAGCAGGTGAAACCAAATTCCGTCGATTATCAGCCAGCTCACTCGTCTGTTGCCAACTCAGTTTTTCTCTGTCAGTTGGCAGATAGAATGTAGGTGATGTATTAAATGAGCAGAGGCTTCTCGATGAAGCGATCTCTCCCCACCGACCACAAGTGAAGACTATAAATGCTTTGAATGTCGGTGTAGGCTTGATTTTTATTTGCATTGTAAAATACAGTCTAGTTGTAGAGAGGTGGTTGAGTCTCTGTGGTGTGTACAAAACGAAACAATATAGCAGAACTTCATGCTCAAATTGATTAGAGTTTGACTGTGTTCTCACACATATATAGATGCTCTATTCTGAATTACATTCTGCCTGTGCGCATTCCTGTTCTTATATGCTATTCATTTTGCTCTCTCTATCAATGAATGATATGTTTTCTTTTAACATTCAGAACATTTGCTATAAAAGTACATTCAACCTGTGGTGCCCATTATTTCATCATATAATCTGGTAGGAGGAGGTAATCCCCCAAACCCCTCATACCCCCTCATGACCCCAACCCCCTAAGTACCTGCCAGGTTGATGAAAGGATTGCAGAAAACCAAAGTTCAAAGGCTCACGAGAGCTTCGCAAGTTGTCCTATTTGCTGCCAGAGGAGATTAAAATTAGTATTGTGCTTTACCTACAGGAGAAGGCACAGAGACAAAGGTTAATTGCAGGGACAGAGGCTATTTTTCTTAACATTTATAGTTGCAAATTAACGTGGTCAATTTGAGGCACCAACTAATCAACTCTTTAGTCAAACCTGTTTTTCTAGATATCCAATTACTGCTCTGCATGGGAACAAATAATTTTAAAAGCAATATAAAGGGCTTCAAGTCTTAGACTATAGATGTTAACACAATAAAGATACTGCATATGAGACATTTGACAGTAGCAAACACTGTGACAGCACTCTTCAAGAATCTGGAAATGTCTAGCAATTAGGCCAAAATACACGGTAAAGTTTGTTCGCTTGGCTGTAGACAGATCGGTTACAAAGAACCATAAAGCTATGAATCTATGCCCTTCCCAAGTAAATAGTCCTTCCAACAGACAAGTATTTTAATGCGATCATTCCAAACTCCCTTGATTATAACAGTAAAATTTGAATGGTTCCCACTTGTCCATATAAGAAAACAAAACTGACTGATTGTATTAGTTACAATTTAAGTCATTTATAAATTAGATAAATCATTAAATAAAAAATTAAGTGAGTTAATGGCCAATAAAACCTTCTTGCTAGATTTACGATGGTCTTGACCGTCACAAACGTCTAAATTTTAATGGACAAGAAATTATAGATGTGAAATTATCAAAGGGCGATTGATTTGGAAAATGTATTTAATTTGTTTTGTTGCAAAACTCATACTATTCTGGATTATTTTTCTCATTCAGCATCTAAAGATATCAAATATCAAGAGCGGATTAGCGCATCTGAAGAAGGTAGGCATTCCTCGTAGTTTTCAACATGAAATTATGTTACAAGTATAGTATCCTCTATAGAAGACCTTTTTAAACTCAAAATTTCTTTTAAAAATTCATTGTCATGGATAGATCGAGGACCTCCGGTAAATACAGGGCCATTGTTTGCAAAAAAAAGGAAAACTTCCGAGAAGGCATTCCAACAAAGCCATTTTCTCCCAGTTAAATTCTTAAACCTCTAGGTGTACCTTCTTCAGGTTTTGAAGTGGAAGAATTAACCTTGCTTCCATTAAACTTACTGTAACTTGTTATGACAGTAAAATCTTGCCTTATAAACTCCCTCTTTAAAAAAATCTCATAAATTTCCTCTATAATATAATAAAACCAATATTCTCAAAATGTAACCAGCTTAAAGGTGACAGCTAGGGACTTGTTTTCCTTGAGATAATTACTTTCTATCCGGAGTTCTTCCAGGTCATAAAAATGGCTAAGAACTAAGAAAAATCCACACTTGTAGTGCACCCATCTAGTGTAATTTTTTAGAACAAGTTCATAGTTGAAAGGCCTTCAAGTGCCTCAAGCTGACATGTGTACAATTCTAGAGCAACACATGAATTAAACTCCATACTACTACAATCATCTACTATGATATCCACAAGCTGTGGGCATCCCCGTCAATGACGTTAGAGGGTAATTTCTTGTAAACTCTAAATGCTTGAGAATGCCTGCAAAAATTTTCAAATTGCTCAGCCCTACATAGTATATCACTCCGAAATTTTCCAGAAAGAGGGCATTTTTCTACAAGCTCCTCAAGCATGCCATCAATGATGGTGACTACTATTAGAGAACACGTTACAAGGTAATTGAAACCACAAAAATGAGGGGTAGTTGTGGGAAATATGATATTGTAAGATTCAAAACTGTGAGGAAAAGTAATATTTATAATTAAGATGTTACAAAAAAATATTCGGCAATACATAGAATTAAGACGTTACAAAAAAAATAGTCCCAGTACTTAGTTTAAACCAAGTAAGGGATTCACTTATAATAATATTTAATGTTTCGAAGGAACTTCGACAGAATTTTAAAGAATAAGAGTATTTAAATTTTTTGTAAATTCTGAATTAAATGTTTATGCAAATATTTAGAATAATAAATAAATAAACAAAGACAAACTGAGACTAATATAATATTATTAATCTATTAAAAATCGATCCATAATTATTGAGCTTCTACAATACACATAAACCATGTCCTTTTAAAACTATTCCTCTGTCAAACTTCAAACCAAAGCCCAGAGAATATAATAGGAATTGCTATAAAATGTTTAAAGCCAATTAAAATTCATCATTTGGCTGAGAGAAACTTTAGTTAAAACAATAGTCTTAAATTGTCAAAGGGGAGGATTTAAACCCCAGCCTGAATTGAAATTGTGTAAACAATGAATCTCATTACTACGATCTGCAGGTCAAGAGTTCGAACCCAATAACTAATCATCTCTCTCTATATACCTTCTAAGCTCGATCATGAGTTGAATAATGTGGTCAGGAAATAAATTACTAGAATACCAAGCTAGTAACCAAGAGTATGGGACCACTAGTGACACCCTAAACCCTCCCACAAAGGAATCCCTAACATGAAAGAATGAACAAAATCATGAATCTCTTATACACTTTTCTGAAATTCAAATAACTAAATGAAAAGAGAGTGAGAAAGGACCTTAAGAGGGTTGTCCTCCTAGGGACGCCAAAATCTGGCCAAGATAAGATACAAATTGCTAATATCTAATCTGTAACAAAATATGAACAAATCACAATTTCACAATAAGATAAAACCCAAACGGGAATAGAGAGAAATCTATTCGCACGACCTTCTTGCCTAAACTACAACCAGAGAAAAATACCTCAAGGATACTCTTGAAAAGAAGATAGGGGGTATAACCACAAATAAGCCCTTTCCTTAAAATACTAGAGTCACTCTCTCATATAACGTAATCTGGTTTTTAGCTTGGATTGTACTCGATCCTTAGCTCCTACATTTAACCCACGTTTGATATACCTGCAAGCAAAACAGAGGGGAAGAATGCATAGTTAGATGATAACATTTAATAACACCAAATGATTTTAAATAAATCCCATTACACAAGGAAATCTCTAAACTTTCCAAAGACATTGCCATCTACCTGAGAGCACAAAACAGTTCATTGCATCTTATAGAGAGAGCTTGGAAAGAACAGTTCATTGCATCCATTGCATCTTATAGAGAGAGCTTGGAAAGAATGTGAGAGTAAAATAAAAATGTATCACTTCTAAATGTACAATAATACATTCGACGTACAATAATATTGAATGTATGTGTTTGCGTATGAATGTACCTATAGGATATTGAATTCAGTGTCTGCCAGCAAAGCCAAATTAGTTTTCCCGCTACGAAAGCCAAGCTTTGTACTTTATAATTTTGCACGAAAAGTCCATGGCTTCCTCAGATGGCTGGCTGCATTGATCCAGCAAGCTCTTTGGTGATATGACATTTTTCTCCCTTAGTTGGTCTTCCAACTTGGCGAAGAATATTAATAAATTTCCACGCCAAAGGATAGTCTCTGATCATATCCTCAAACACGGGCTGCGGTTATTGTGGGTCAGGTCCTGTAGAACTGGATGTAGATCTTGCAACTCTGGGTTGTACCGTAAAACGAATATAAACTCAACAAGCATTTGAGCATCAGCTGTAGCTCCAGTTCGCATCTTGGGAAGACCCTGCGTTGCTTTATGTCCAGCCTGAGCGGTGGCCGTTGTTGTAGTTCCATTTGGAAAATTGGAGAAAATATTTAAAGGAACTACATCAGGCCCAGCGTGAGCAGTAGTCATGGGAGCTGCCAGCCCAGTTGATCAGTATCCATGGGAGCTGTCAGCCCAGTTGATGCTGCATTTGCATCTGTCTGTGTTGTTCCAGTGCTGGGCGAAGAAGATGAGAGCCGAGCTTCAGAATCAGAGGAAATAGGCGATGATATTTGCTGGATTAATGAGGTAGAAACTAGAAATTGATAAAATTGACGGTGATATCTACTTACGAGTTTTCTAGCGGTTGTATAGCGGTTGTATTGAAGGTTGGCTGGCATATGGCATATGGCATACGAGTCTACCAGAGGATGCCACCCCACCACACATGCACAGACAACCAAAGGCAATCATTTAACTCCTCAAATTTATTTAACCTGTTATCTGAATTTCAGGGATTAATAATAAAAAATAGTCTGGCCTCTGCCTCCGTTTGAGGCCAAATAAAGCTTTAAATTATTTTATTGGTCAGAACATAATATATGCTAAAAAACTTTGCATATAATGCTATGGGAACTATGCCAGAGTAATATCATTTGTTTAAAACGATTTCTATATTTCTATAATAAGAAGATATAAAAATTGTTTAAATAGCATGTTGAAAATTTTATATTATTGAAATTTTATATATTATATTATAAATATTATAGCAATTTTATATATAATATTTTATGTATTGCAATTTTATGTGTTTTTATAGTTTTGAAAATGATGCATCTTCATTAAATGAAGAACTAGCAACTTGTGGCCGATGAACATTGATAGGTAACAAGTTAACTGCCATGAACAAGTTATCTACTACTTGTTCTCCATGCTTAGTTGCAATCACTTGTTGTGTATGCCTAAGCTACCTGTTAGGTCTTCTTTAGTTAAATGGATTGTCTGTCACTACTTGTTATCCATGCATCAACTACTTATTATTATTATTATTTTATATATATATATAATTGTTTGTTTTAAATTTTGAATGACAACCATAAAATCAATATAGTCCACTTGTCCCATCCCCCTTCAATCTAAGAAAAGCATAGATGGTAGTCCATCCCAAATTCTATGATATAAACACCTATTGGTGTAATTATTAAAATTCACAATTCTATAGGTTTCTCTTAACCCTCTCCGGATTTGGATATATAACTTCCTAGGAGGAAACACTAATGTTACTTAGAATTCTCCATGCTTAGTTGTATTCACCTATTGTCTATGCCTAAGCTACATGTTACTTTATGTCTATGCCTAAGCTACATGTTACTTTATTTAGTTAAATGGATCGTCTGTCACTACGTGTTATCCATACATGAGTTACAAGTTATCTATACATTAACTACCATTTATTTTATATATATATATATTTTATAATTGTTTATTTTAAATTTTGAACAATAACCATAAAATCAATCTAGACAATATGGTTGTCCCATCCCTTTAAATATAAAAAAAGTATAGATGGTAATCCACCCTAAATTTTAAAATATAAATAAAATATTACAAATTTTATATTATTGAAATTTTATATATTATATTATATATATTATTGCAAATTTACATATATAATATTTTAAGTATTGCAATTTTACGTTTCTTTACACTAGAAAACAATCGACGCAGTTTTCACTAAATGAAGAATAACATAAAATTTGATCATCAAATTCCACTACAATGACCATTATACTCATGTCACAAAATGATGATGCCCCCACAAATAGACACATTCAAAGTCAATGGATATATATTAGTTTCCACATAATTTTCCAAATGGACGTTAACATATCTTCATAATTTTCCAAAAGAACGTTAAGCATATCTTTCACGCTATTGACATATGCTAATACTTCGCAGAGTGATGTCACCACAAATAGACATCCCAATAGTCCATAGATAGATATTATCTACCACAGAATTTTCCAAGGGATTACGTTAGTCATCTCTTCCACGCAACTGCATATTACTCTCTCAATGTATTCCTAATAAATTTGAGCTCTATTTCCTCGATATTTCGTTATGCTCGAAGTCTCATCACTTCTGTCGAAGATGAGGAATTTATCAACTCAAAAAAATTTAAAATAACAGTTTGGAAGGAAATCAAAAAGTCATTATGTGAAGATGTGAATAGTTGAATTGCTGATTGGATCAAATCCAACGAATCACATTTCCACAACCAAAATATTAAATACTCCACGCCAGATGCTTATTGTTAGCCATTAATTTTAATTCGTACTATTCTTCGTACTTGAATAGAAATTTGAACGATTATCTAAATTGTCAACCTCTGGATTCACGTGGAATTTTTTCCATATTTGAATGGTCCTTCGCCGGCGGCCGCCGGCAAATTACTCGGAAGCCAAACCAATGGGTGAACCGTGGACTAACCGCATGATTGCATCGAGAAGCCCCTGGATTATTTCATTTCCATTGTCATGAGAATTCTTAACCTCAAATTACCTCGAAGGAGAGCCTAAATCGGGTTTAATATAATGATAGAAAGTGATCTATTTTCCGTATATGTTTTCTATCTAGATTCTAGAGAGCGTTTGATATCTGAAAGTCTCAGATTGCACCTTTCATTAATTCCAGTTACTGTAAGTTGTCCAGATAATTCATATAGTATTAATGGCGCTTTCTATGGATATCGATGAAATACGCAGACTGTTTGAGATGCTGGACGAAAATGGGGACGGCAGGCTGACTGTAAATGAAATGAATCTCTACCTGAAAAGACTCGGAATGGAAATTTCAGAAGAAGAATTGAAATATCTGATGGTACCAATGTCTGAGAGCGAAGATGGTAGCTTGAGGTTTGATGAATTTGTTTGCCTGTGTGAGTTTGTTCTGGACGAGAGATCAGAAGATGAAAAAAGCAATGGCGACAATGGATCCGAGGACTTGATGGAGGCGTTCAAGATCTATGATATGAATAACGATGGCTTCATCTCCTCCACCGAGCTTCAAGTGGTGCTGTGTAATTTAGGGTTTGTTCAGGGTGAAGAGCTGAGCAATTGCGAGAAGATGATATGCAAATATGATTCAGATTCCAACGGGCTCTTGGACTTTTCTGAATTCAAGAACATGATGACATCTAAGGTTGCAAGAGTGGGAGGACAGGTGCAGGATCCTTTTGGATCTTAATAAAAAAAATGGAACTAACTTTTTCTTTGGGAATAGGAATTGGCTCCACAGCTGATATGCTTGTTAACGATGCAGTTTATCTGGACAAGG
The DNA here is from genome assembly GCA_027924585.1 of Larix kaempferi. NCBI lineage: Eukaryota > Viridiplantae > Streptophyta > Pinopsida > Pinales > Pinaceae > Larix > Larix kaempferi. The sequence goes on from BSBM01000067.1 coordinate 7,757,721, forward strand.
TAGGTATTTTTGGCATCCATAACGTTGGTGGCTCCTCTAGGTATTTTATATATCATGGTTCGTAGGAGTTCATCTCAATTGACTTGTCAATGGACATGGGTATCAAGCGAGGGAGCCATAGTGCTCTCGGCTCCCTCATTCTATCAAAAGGCTTCCTTTTAAATGGATTACAGTTTGTATTGGGTTCCAATTATTGGTGGGATATCTTTAGAGAGAGTAAGTAATACTGTGTTTTATGGGCAAATCTCTTTCAGCATTTTGTAAGCCTTATTCGTCTTTCTTTGCTTTCTTCATGTGGATGGGAAAACATTCCAGGGGCAAAGAATTTTATTTTTAAGTGAAGAGATGAATGTAGGAGGTCAAGTGTTTTGTTTCTCTCTGTATGAGTTCAACTCTGTGTCTGGAATAAAGAACCTTGTCATAGTGAATCTACAATTTTCATGATCTACTATTTTCCATGATCTTTTTAGATTTTTACTGCGTTAGAAATTTAGAATCTAATTAACAATCTACTAACTAAAAGAGGATTAAAGAGAATATTATGCAATAACCAGTCGTGGCAAATTTGGAGGGAAGCATTCAAGTACCAACTAAGAAGGAACAATCATGTTTTCCATTAACTTATGGTTTCTGTGTTCTTTTCCATTAACTTGCTATTTTGTTGGGGGCAGTTTATAAGGCTCTATACTTTAAGTTTTTTGTGTGAAGGATGTACGCACAACAATAGATATATTTGTTGAGGTAAAATTGTGTGATGTAGTTAGATACTAAGAGTACAGCATTTTCAATTGTATTCCTTAGACTATTTAATATTACAAAAATATCACTCACCCAAATAAATGGTGCAAGCAAAGAATGTTCATTTTACTATATGTGAATATATGATTGACTCATTTAGGTATTGATTATAAAATATATCAAGCATATTTAAAAGATTATATTTTATACAAAAGAACTTGGGTGGGGAGTAGAATGTGAATGGAATTTAACAACAAATGGCTCAATTTGGCTCATTTTTTTTCAAGATAAAGTAGACCTATTCTCAACTCAAAGTATTAAATGGTACAAATTACAACTTACCTCTATAGTTAGCTACTAAACCATTGTTCTTAGTGTTATAATGTGATTTAAAGATTCAATTGATGTTTATTTAGATCCATTATCTGATGGTTTAACTGCATTGTGGAAAGAAATTGAACCAATTCAATATTTGTGGGGAGTAGAATGTGAAAGGAATTTGACAACAAATGGCTCATTTTTTTTGAAGATAAAGTGAACCTATTCTCAATTCAATAGTAGAATGTGAATGGAATTTAATAACAAATGGCTCATTTTTTCTCAAGATAAAGTGAACTTATTCTCAACTCAAAGTATTAAATAAATGGTACAAATTACAACTTACCTTCATAGTTAGCTACTAAACCATTGTTCTTAATGTTGTAATGTGTTTTAAAGATTCAATTGATGTTTATTTAGATCCATTAATTGATGGTTTAACTACATTGTGGAAAGAAATTGAACCAATTCAATATTTAAGGGTTAGTGATTTAATCAAATTCACTTTAAAAGTTTAATTATTTTTTACAATATAAATTAATTATTAATATACACATTGAGTAGCCTATTTTCAAAAGTGTATTTAATATGGATATCATATTTACCTTAAAATGAAATATCAATATCATAAATAAAAATCATGTTTTAACTAGTTAAGAAGAAATTTGTAAAGCATAGTAGCAATAACAAGTGGATACAAAATTGATAATAATAAAACATAATGCAGTTTATTGAAAGTGGAAGAATTTATGGTAATAGAAATAATCCAACTTATTGTGCATATTCTATAAGTTACCATACTTTAACCATATAGTCATTATGCATATTGTTGATTTTATGTAGAGTGAAAAAAATATAACTCGGAAACTTTGTTTGTTGCTTTCTATGCTTGGATTCTTGGTATTTAAAATACCTTGGATCCATGCCAATGCTAATGTTTTACACCACAAACTTGATGGCATGGTGACACATGTATGTCACTCAAGGTCATATCCAACAAGTCATTAGGCTTCTTGAATCCTTCACTAGAGTTGCCATATTGATTTTTATAAGTTTGATGCATTACTCTGAATATCTCTTACTTTAATCAGATTTTACAATAATTTTTGTTTTAATAAAAAAAATTCATAACAACAAATGGAATGCTTTCCCAACTAGGAATCATGTTTATAATTAATGAGCACATGTCTATATAGAACAAAATATGGATGTTGATCTTTTCTCTAAAAGAGCGTCGGGTGATCTAGATGGTGTCATGTACGTGGAAGCGTACAGAAGTGGCTCTTTTTACAAGTCGACCTCCATTTACTTTGTAGACAGATTTTGAGTTTGTATCTTTTCCGTGGGTTTTGTAACTCGCTGAACTCATAAGCTTAGTCTTGGATGTCTCTTTTTGTACTAGAGATTTTAAAGATCTTTACTTTTTTCTTAAGAAAAACATAAGTGTGGGAAGTTCACCCTTGCTATCCTATTGTACATTTTTTATACAACTTTTATTTAATATAAGTTGTTTTTTCGGTATGAAAAAAAAATAGCTTGTTATGACGTCATTCGGCTCAAGAGGATGAGTTGCTACATTTTGGTTCTTATTTCAACTAGTATACTTCAAGGACGTGCCTTTTTTTTGCTTCATGGGGTTATATGCCTAAGCTATGGGATGAATTATGTCAACAATGCTAATGTTTTCTAATTAATAGAAATAAGTTTTCCTAAATACAATTTAATATTATGAAAATAAAGTACAATTTAAAATTATGAAAATTTATTTGTTTATTTTTTGATATGCACAGCTTATTTAATTCATATTGTTATAAACTTGGCATATTCAACACATTTCAATTTCTTGTCTAAACAAACATATTTATGTTCTTATAATGTATCAACATATCTTAAAATTTATATATAAGCTAACCAATGACTCCCAATTATAGAAAAGTTATACAATATCTCAACATATCCTAAAAACCCCATATATAAACCACACATTAATTTTCTTCTCACCACCCCCATATATAAACCACACATTAATTTTCTTCTCACCACCCCCATATATAAACCACACATTAATTTTCTTCTCACCATTTTTAAAGAAGTGACTCCCAATTATAATTTTCTTCTAACCATTGTTAAAGAGGTGACTCCCTATTATAAAGAAGTTGCAAAACGAATCTTAAATCATTTGCATATGTGTATTGTAAGCATTAGCTAACCATAATTATCATGAAACGAAATCCATTAAGCAATAAGCAATAATACACACAAGGCTGTACGCCCATTGTAAAGCAATAATACACGCAACATGTAGTTTGTGCATTTTGTAAGAAACAAGCATTATTTATTTCACTGTATGTTCCATATTAGCTAGGTAGTGTAGATTAATAAATTTTTAATACTCGATATTGTTCAATGCTTGGCATCACATCAAATGTCTAATAACTAGAAGACTTCGTGCCCACCCTTAACTCATCTTTCTTTTACATATTTACACTTTAAAACATAATTAAAAATAATCATTTTAAATTTGCAAATAATTTTACAAAATCATTTCATGGAGAGTAGTTAGGTGTGGAGATGTAACACGTAATGTTGTGTAATGTTATGTAGCATGAAATTCCTATTAACAAAGAAATAAAAATGCAAATAATGCCGACTTAAAAAAATAATAATAAATTATATTGATTTCATCTTAAACCTAGATATATCAAGCACGAGGGATCAAATATCTTAATGTGTAAAAAATTAAGATAAAAATAATTTACACATCAAGAAATTAGATCCCTCTCGGTGCTTGATACATTCAAGTTTAAAATGGATCTATGTTGGTTAGCAAAACAATCGACTCATGATTTTTAGAATAATTCTAGTATTTTTTTAAAGCTTTAGTGAATTTGTTGTCCATAAAATCTTTTGAAATTATGTATGAAGTTTTACGATAATAGTTTTTGTGGTTAAATATTTTGGTATAAATATAATTTTGTTTCCACCATTGTATGAGGTTTTGGTTGTGTAGAGTATAGTTAAATAAATGTTAACACATTCACTTTTGTTTGTACATGGATCCTAACTCGACTACGAATGAAAATGTCAAATGCCATTGACATTAATCATTAAATTCAATTCTATCATTATTTCGTTTTAAATCATCCAAATCTTGCGGCCTCAACCCTCACACAAGCTAACACAATAATGAAAACGCCTTTTAACGGAGGTTATAGTGTATTCTCCTCACAAAAGAGCCCAAATATTTGTTTCTAGCAGAGGTTAGTAGCGGATGTGAGCGGTCGGAGGTTTTAGTGGAAGTTTCTTACCACAGTGCACTTTCAACATAATCACACCGGTGCGTCCATGACATTAGCCCACCGATGCGTTCACCGGTGCACCATATTTTGTCACATCGAGACCCAAAAACATTAATACAAAACTATAATAATTTTCAAATAACAAAAGCAGTGTGTTACATCACATATACCCACACCAGTGCATTATTCAGAAACAATCGCACCGGCCACTTTCTTATTTAAAAAATAAATTATTTAATTAAAAAACTAAACACGGTGCATTCATTAACCATAACCGCATTGGTGCGTTTCACCAAACCCTAATGCAATGAACATTATTTTATAATCTATTTTCTTAAAAAAATATCTCGAAAGTCTACAATGGTGCGTCCTTAGTTAAACACACCGGTGCGTTCCAAAGAACTTAACACACCGACATTCGATTTATTGAAAATTTAAAAAAAAATTATAATCGACAAAATATTTTAAAACCATTCCCAGTGTGCTAACTATTCTTACCGCACCCAAGGATAATTTTAAGGACCCATACTTATTTAAAAGTGTATAAACCTTGGCGAATCTTACCAACTCTCAAAATGTCAACTATAAATTATTTAGCGATATTTTTCTAAAATTATTTCAATTTCTAAGGATTTTATATAGTTTATATCATATTTTGGCGATTTTTAGAGTGAAAAAATTTTACCCCATCAAAATTGGGCGAAATGGGGATTCAAAAAATGCAAGTTGGAGAATTGTTTTTTGTAAAAAAACATGGAAAAATAGCCCATGGGCTAAATTTTGCCCCTAAAATATTACTTGACCGCACCGGTGTGTTAGGATCAACACAACACACCGAAGAGCATTTTATTTATAAAAAATATTTTTTTAACGTCGGCTAATTCTGATGCATGCGACCTTGGATTGCACCGGTGCGTAGTTATAAACATAACACACCGGAAAGCATTTTTATTAAAAAAATATTTTATTTTAACATTGGTTAATTTCGATGGATGCGACCTTTGATTGCATCAGTGCGTCCTAACGTCGAGGGTACTGGTGCAAGGTTTAATAAAAAATATACTATGTCAGAAGAATCATTTTTACCAAACTTCAGTGCGTCTGAGCCCGTTTGCACGGGTGCATCCCTTAACCTACCTAGATGCCCTGACATCCATGGGACACGTGGATGCATCCTTGCATTCTATTGGCGGTTCGGTTCGTTTGAATTTTGCCAAACCGTTTTGGAAAAATTCAAATTTACCATACATCGCCAATATGCCTCCTCGACATGTTGTTCAACAAGTAAAATGTTTATTACTTCACAAAATAATTTTTTAACGGTTTAGTTTTTAAAATTCACCCTTAAATTTCTATTTAAAAAAAAATATTAAAAAATTGAGTGGTGCATTCAAAGCTTTCGGGCCTTCAGCTCACACCGCCAAATGGTGCACCATGTAAAATTTTACAGAGCACACCGCTGGTGTTGCGAGCCGAATGAATTGAATGCACCGCTAAGAACTGAAAAAAATGCACAAATGGTCACCGATGCATTACACATTTAAGAGCATCGGCATTCTAGTTCCCTTAAATGTAATATACACACCGGTGACCTTATAAATTAATAAAATAATAAACATTCAATGGCGCTACTCATGCGCACCGAATGTCGGTGCATTGATGTGGCGTAAGTGCATTGTTGATACATCTACTTAGAAACTAAATTATAATAGACACCGGTGCATTTAGTACAATAAAGGGCACCAAAGTTCAAATGCTTGTTTTTCTCTAGCGCACCAGTATTGGTACAATAAACCCATAATAATTTGTACGGTGCATGTATGTCACGTCATCGCACCGGGAACAGTGCAATTACGTGAAATCAACGTACCGGTGACACTTTGGATAAACATTTGAAAACACAATTAACGGTGCTCCTATGTCACGTTAAGGCATCGGTTGTACGGTGCGCTAACTTAGCCTATGCGCACCGTCAATATATATTAAATTATTTATAATTTTAAAATTCGGTGTGTTTGCATGATGGTGCGCTAATAAGACTTTGGCACACAGTCAAATTCAATTTAAAATTTTTGATATATAACCCTCGGTACGACATATATATTGTAGCATACCGCTCATCGGTGCCTCCGGTATATAAGCGCACCACACAAACCAATGAACACAAAAATGTCGGTGCTCCTATGTCACGTCAAGAAACCGATTCACGGTGTCTTGACGTGGCATAGGCACACCGTGAATATTTTTCAAATAATTTATTGTTGTTTAAATTCAGTGCATTTGAGTAACGATATGCTAATAACATTTAGGCGCACTGTTGAAATCAATTCTAAATTCTTTTATATATAAGCGGTGCATCATAGATATTGTAGTGCACCGCTTCTTGGTGCTTCTAGTATATAAACGCACTGGTGGTGATGCATTTATAATATTTACGGCACACCAGTAAACGTATTTTAGAAAAACTTTTAATATTTGATTTTGGTAGAAATAATATTGTTATAATTATTTTATATATATGATTATGAGACTAATTTATATTATATGTGAAACAGAGATGTGATCACCACGAGGCACAATAGCGGCGCCAGGCAGACGTTGATTAATACAACTTCCGTAGATATTGGGAGGCCAATGAGAGGGAGCGAGATTTATACCCCTGTCCCATTACGCCTCAGACTAAACACCTCTTGAGAGTTTCGGCCTCCTCAAGTTCTATGAGGAGGCGACATCACTCAAGGGGAATATTACCTTGTTGACCCAGTTGATCGTACGCTGGATCATTTTAGGCATGCCTTTAGAGTTGGTCCTGATGAGTGGTTCAAGCCCACTGAGGAGGACATTTACTTTATCATTGGAATCTATAGGAGATGTGAGGACCTTCCTCAGTTCCCTGAGGTTCCAGCTGGATTTGTAGCAGCGACTCAGCTGGTATATGTTCAAAGATATGTTGATGACAACATCCTTGAGCCTTCTCAGTTTTAGGTGCGTGGTGGGAAGCTTTCTGTTGTTGCTTTTGGTAGAGAGGATGTGAGGTGCCTCTCTTTGTTGGTAACGACTATTACGCATTACACCAGGGATGGGAAGCACATTAGCTGCACTTTATTATATTATGTTGATTCTTTAGTGCAGGCACCTAGACGGATTAGGTGGTCCGCTATTTTTTTATGATAGTTTTGTTATGCTCTTAGTCGATGTCGTGTGTGTATTTGTAGGAGGGAAAACTTGCCCTTCGCTTCAGAGTTGTTTTGTCTATTTTTTGAGAGATTTCCAACGACTAGTCCATCTTTTGATCGATGCCCTCCTAGGTTGATGATAGATGTGAGTATGCACATGTGGGGGAAGATGATGCCCAAGAGGGGAAGCCAGAGTTTCCTATGAGGATCACTGCCGATCTGCTTGACATGCTAGGCGGTGAGCAATAGCCTTGATTAGATATGGTTGCATATCGATATGTGGGATTGGATTAGAGAGAGTGTACCAACATCTTCTTCACCCAGGATGAGCCACCTGATCATAGTGGTAAATTTAGCATTATGTTTAATCTAATCTATTTTCATTTCATTGTCAATATACTTATTTCAAACAAAATATGTTTTAAATTGTTATATTAAATTCATGTTTAATGAAATTGTCTAATTATTATTGTGTAGTACATATTTACAGATATTGTCACTTTTGATGTTGATGTGGGGCCTCCTCCGCCATAGGCTAATGAGGATGACGATATACAGATGCAGGATTAGATGGTGGTGCCTCATCTAGATAGACCTAGAGTTCGACTGAGGCCTGACCAGAGGTTCATACAGGATATTGCAGATAGTCTAGCTGGATTATTAATGGATCGAGGGGTTCGACCTATTCCTGTTAGGGAGATTCATAGGCAGGACCGATACGTTGAGATATGGAGGATGCTTCTTGTTGATATGAGGAGCTTGATGCAACACATTGTTGGTTCTTGCATTATTTTGGATGCCCTCCCTCATGGTAGTTCATCATCTTATATGGGAGGAGATCCTCAGCCTCCTAGTCCACCTCCTTCTCCATCAAATGCCTCGAATAGTGGGGGAGCCTTCACATCCACTGTACCTCCTCCTCTACCTCCACCTCATACTCCTCCAGCTTCTACATCTCATCCACCATGTCCTCGACCTCCATCACCTCCTTCATCATCTCCTCTACCTCCCCCTCCTTCGATTGATCCAACATTTGATATTTTATACTTGTCCGACCGACCAACCTATATTGATCCATCACCTCTATCATCCTTTCCTCCACCTCCCCCTCCTTAAATGGATACACTAGTCCCCTCAATTATGGATAGGATGCTCAAATCAAGTGGGATGATCCAGATTCCTATAGATCGTGTCTTTCTTACTGATCTACATGATAGATTATTTCCTAGAAGAGGTACTAATCATGCATCTATCTCTACCGCTACAAGTGTCAATACATCTGGTGGGTCGATAGATAGTGATGATGATAGGCTTCTAGGGGTGGACTAGACATGCATATATGGATTTTATCATCGTTTTGATGCTATTGTGTGTGTGTGTGTGTCTGTGTGTGTATACGACATTTTCCATTTTGCAGATGTTGATGATTATTTCGATGGTCATGATGTTATGTTGGGTCAAGTTCGATGATGTTCATTAGATGTTTGTGTTTTCCATTTTATATACGTTGATGTTGATGATTAGGTTGATGCTTATTTATATGTTGATGGTGATGTACTTGTGTATGTTAGGTCAGTTTCGATTATGTTCATTATGTTAGAAACTGGAACTTGTGTTTTTTTACATGTTATTGTTAGATTGTGTTAGATTATGTTTAAATCTATATATGTATATGTTATATTAATATGCAGTAACACAATGTTTATTATTATTAGTCAGATTAGCACTTCTCCGTCCGTGAGCACATCGCTTTCTCGATCACACAAAAGGACCTTATGGATGGAAGAGCCTCATTGACTATAGATGCATTTGATATGAGATTTTGCAATGTTAGGAACCTATGTCAACCCTTCTCTTTACTATGTTAGTATATTGTTGTTGGATGCATATGCTTTGTAAGTCGTCCTGTAGTATTTGTTGATCCGTAGTTTATATTAGCCCATAGTATTGACCCATAGTATTGGACGCATATGCTTTGTAAGTCGTCCTGTAGTATTATATGTCCCATGGTTTTGACTCATAGTATTGGGCATAGACTTAGTATATAAGTGTGTGTTGAGGTCATTGAAGGCACCGTGAAGTTAATTGTATTGAGCTTGCTCAAAGGAGGTTGCCCCCTCGAAGTGGCCCGTGATCAATATAAAAGCGATTCTGTTCTATTATTTCTGATATCTCGTATATTTGCATTAATTAATTATTGCAGGTACATCTCATCTGGTATCAGAGCACTTTCCTTGGCACAAGTGGGAAATTTTTTTTTCTTTTGGGCAGCAACTTTTAGATCAATTTCTGAAACTTTCTGCACAAAATCAGAAGAAACCGATTGCATACCTAAATTCCTCTTTCAAAAATACACATTTTCAAAAAAAAATCATCTCATTTGGATTTCTAAAAGTGAAGATATCGCGGATTTAAAATCAGCAATTTTTCAGAATTTCGGTGACGGCCGCGGAAATTACGGCGAGAAAATCTTTTGACCGAATGCCCAGATTTCTATTCTGATTTCAAGGGTAGAAGCAGAGTGGTTGTTTCAGTTCCGGAAACATGCTATAATAGCGATTCTGAGCAATATAGATCCGGTTTTTGAACATTGGGTGGAATTTCTGCCCAAATTTTTTCTATTGCAGGTTCGGATTTGGGAATAATCCCTATCCGCTTAACTGTGGGAAGTACTTGGGCATAAGACCTAAAACTCATTGTGAGGAGTACCACAGGAACCCCGAAGTAGCTGGCCCATTGAGAGGACCTGCCAGTGAAAAGGGCAACGACCCCTACCTGATTGATTAGTTCCCACCCGTGAGGTAAACCAAGAGCTGTCGTTTGTGGCAAAGCGGTTATCAGTTTTACCTGAGCCATGGAGTGAGGGGTACTGCCCCAATACGCAAGCCGTCAGACAGCATTGGTGGCCGAGTGAAACCCCTAAACTATTAGGAAGCCGCACATACCTGGGGTCCATATCTACTTTCAGCTGAACTATTGTCGATCACTGCTGTGCCGTTTCAGATCCATTTTGCAAGCCGTTCCAGATCCAGCCGTTCGGCGTTGTTCCAGATTCTTTCCGAGCCGTAGCTGCTCCAGTCTGTTAAAAAAAAAAAAAAATCAGAGCCGTAGCTGCTCCAGTTTGAAAAAAAAAAACCGGGTTATGGTTGTCACCCGTGCAGGAGCACACACCATGGAGGAAGCACTTGCAGCCATCCAAACCAAACTCCAAGATCTGGATGAAAAATTTCTCAGCCTCCATCTTCAGCATTCAGCCATGAACAATACCAGATAGCCAGAATCTTTTGCAGCCACCGGGTTCTCTGCTTCTAGCAATTTTCGTGGGCCGAAGCTTGATTTTCCTCGCTTCAATGGTACTGATGCGATTGGATGGATATACCGAGCAGAACAATATTTCAGTCTGCATAATACTTTTGATGTTCAGAAAGTTCCACTTGCATCCTTTCATTTGGAACAGGAAGCCCTTCAGTGGTACCGTTGGTACATCAAAGCTCATCCCGAGCCAAACTGGACAGATTTCTGCCAACTCATTTTGCCACGATTTGGTCCTAGTGCTTTTGACGACTTCACAGGAGCACTCACTAAACTTCACCAAACTGGCACAGTGAGAGAGTATCAGATGGAATTTGAGAAACTAGCCAATCACACAGAAGGATTGTCTGATGAATTCTACAGGATTTGTTTTATCAGTGGTCTCAAGGATGAAATCGACTCAGAGGTCAAAATGTTTTGTCCCAACACAATGATGGAAGTCCTAGGGTTGGCTAAGTTGGCCGAGGAAAAGATCGCAGCTCAACAATGCTCCAAACCCACCTTTGTTCCCTTTAGAAATATGGGTTCCCCACGACCTCCCATCACGCTTGCTCCTCAACCAACTCCTATCAAGCATTTGTCTGAAATAGAAATGCAGGCACGCCGAGAAAAAGGGCTTTGCTATAATTGTGATCAGAAATTTACTCGGGGACATAGATGTGTTCAACAAAAGCTCTATCTCTTGGATGTGGATTCTTCGCCTGCCTTAGAACTTGGTGAAGAAGCTACATATACAGTAGATGATCCGGTCGACATGCAACACCCGCCTGTTGACACCCCATCTCAGGACGACCCACCCGAGATCTCTCTCCATGATGTAACCGGCGTCACCACCCCACAAACAATGCGGGTTAGAGGATACTTCAAGAAGCTCCCTCTTACCATACTCATTGATTCTGGTAGCACTCATAACTTCATTGACCCTCGAATTGCCAAACAGGCTGATTGTTTTGTCCATCCTTGCTCCAACTTTGAAGTCATGGTTGCCAATGGGGGCACCTTACCTTGCAAGGGGAAGTGTCACAATGTGCGTATCTCTATGGAAGATTATAACCTACGCTCTGACATGTTTGCCTTATCCTTAGGCAGATGTGATGTGGTTTTGGGCGTTCAATGGTTACGCACACTTGGCCCCATCTTATGGGATTTTGCTGAACTTTGGATGCAGTTTAAAGTCAATGGGGCACAACACAATTTTAGGGGCTTACAACCAGGGTCTCTCTGCATCATCAATTCACATCGCCTGGAAAAAATCCTTAAGAAGAACTCACATGGTGTCATCGCTCAGCTCAATTCCATTCAGATGCACCCATCAACAGTCTCCACTACTTCCTTGGATAGATATGCAGGTATCTTTGCGGAACCAATGAGCTTGCTGCCTTCAAGAGACCTTTCCGGTCAGAATGTAGCCACATCTACCTCTCAGCAGGAAATGATGGCTATTTTGCATGCAGTACAGAAGTGGCAACCATACCTATTAGGCAATTATTTCTGCATCAAGACTGATCCCCCGAGTCTGGAAAATTTTCTGGAACAATGGGTCTCCTCCCCAACACACCTGCAATGGGTTATCCAACTCATGGGTTATCCCTATGTGATCACTTACAAGAAGGGTAAGGACAATATGGTGGAATATGCTCCTTCTCGCACAATTGATGACCCAGTTTCTCTTACAGCTCTTTCTCTGCTTGTTCCAAATTGGTTGCAATATGTTCAACAGGGCTATCTCTTCTATGAACTCCATGCTTCTTCATCAACAGGGCACTCTGGGTTCTGCAAAATGTATGACCAGGAACAATGTAACTTCTTTTGGCTGGGACTAAAAATGACAATTCAATAGATGGTGGCTAACGATGATACTTTCCAAGTCAACAAGGGGGAACCGACACTCCTTTCGGGATTGATCAAACCCTTGCCCATCCCTACACAGCTTTGGCCAACTATTTCTATGGATTTCCTAGCAGCACTCTGGTGGTACAATACCACATCTCAAAGGACACCATATGAAGCAGTCTATGGACAAACACCGCCAGTTCTTCTTCCATACACCCTTAGTAGCTCCCCAGTTCAGGAAATTGACTCGGTTCTTCGAAACCGCGATCAAATTCTTCTCATTCTGCAGGACAATCTTCACATGGCTAGAATTCCCTGGAAACAACAAGCCGATCAGCACCGTTCTGAGCGCATTTTCCACGCAGCTGACAGGGTTCTTCTTCATCTACAACCTCCCAAGCAATCCTCCTTGACACTCCAAAGGCGTCAGTGGCCCGAAATGCAAACCGAGGATGCTACCGGGGAACCACTCCTTCAGATTCTGCAGCAATTTCTCCAACCTAAGCTTTGAGGACAAAGCTTTTTCTAAGGGAGAGGGGATGTTAGGAACCTATGTCAACCCTTCTCTTTACTATGTTAGTATATTGTTGTTGGACGCATATGCTTTGTAAGTCGTCCCGTAGTATTTGTTGATCCGTAGCACGGGGGGTTCACTAGTGAGGCAATATCATATCACGTCCATTCATATTGGGGGTTTGAATACTCTTATAAACCTCAAAAATATATTGCCCCGTATTAAGGGGTCAAGGGGGGGTTTTAATTTGACATAGTAATATAAATATTGGGGGTTATTTTATTTGGGTGTGATGAGGAATAACCTCCAAATCGTGGGATCAATTCATACCCACCTAAACCTTAAGGACCCTCCATTTTTATTTGATATTGCTTATGATCCTAAGTTTTGCATAAATTTGATAATAGTGTACCAATGATAATATCGATGGAAGTCTCTTTGGATTATTGGCCTTGAGAAATCCTCATTTAATAACTTATTTAGGCTTGGTTTGAATTGATATTATATTGTTTTTCATATTTAAGTTAAGAGATGTAGCTAATCGAGAGTTCGGAACTTGAACAATTGTATTGTATTTTTTGTAGGCATTCAAGTAAAATATTTAGCTACTCATTTTTTAAGTTGGGGTTTAGGTGGGCATTGAGATACAATCAAACCTTGCTCCATGAAAACCAAGAAGAGTGAGATCAATATTTATTGGCTCACTGGAACCAAGAAAAGATAGATCAAATTATGTTTATTGACTAATTATTTCTTTCAACTTTTTTGTATTCTTCTTTAATATTTTCACATCGCTAGTTAGGAATAATTGTTATAATGATTTATATTTGGTACATTCATAATTGTAATTTCAATTCTTATATGCAAGGCATCCATCTTAATATTGTATTGGAATTGACATGAACATAAGTGAAAATATAAATCCTTGTTTACATACCCTATGTGTTATCATTACCATGAAATGGTATCATATAAGTTTCACCATTTGTGTATCTATATACTATATTGCATGCTTGAAACATAACAATGTACTTTTCCCCTTCTCCTATAAAGATAAAAATAATTAGATATAACCCAAGAAAAGGTAACTAAATGTTGTTAATTCCCTTGATTGAAAGAATAAATGTAGAGGAAGTGGAGGCAATTCATTAGATCTTGTGAATGACCCAAATCCATGCTATGCACATGATCATATGGTGTTATTGAAAAGTAAAAGGAATTTTTCTATGTTCATTTGGGTTCAAATATCAATGATGTTTGTTTTGATAGGAAGGTAGGAGAGCATATCCATGAAAGGATTTCAATTTTGCATTCTTATGGAGTTTAGTTTATTAAGCTTATAGAAAACATGATCTCTCTATGGCTATATTTGTATTTACATGATATAAAATTGGTAGATTGGCAGGCTGTGGTGTGAAACATCTGCAATTCTCATATTTTCTAAGCATTGCACTAACAATTGGACTATTAGTGTTTTACAGTCTTTGTTATGTTGATCTTTTGACTATGTTTCCTTTTATGCATTTTTCCTTCCCCAGTACTATTTTGTTGGGTCTTCCACTATCCAATGCTACAAATTGATCAGTTGCCCCTACAATCCTAGTGGGATCATTATTAGCATTATACTATTATTCTATTTAGCATTTTGTTTGCTTATACTAATATGTGTTAGGGATCTTTTTTGTTACAACTTGATAATATGATATAAACGGGGTGTTAAAAATGGGTTGATAAAAATGGATACCTACAATATCTGGTGAAACTAGGGGTTTTCTTAATTGGAAAATAATATTGGGAAGGGGGTTCAAAAATACAATTTTAGGACGCATTTTTCAATATTTAGTGAAATTAGGGATATTCTTTAATATCATGTGAACGACCGTGCTATGTAACAAGTTCACTGAGTGAAGCCCCCGTGATCCGTAGTTTATATTAGCCCATAGTATTGACCCATAGTATTGGACGCATATGCTTTGTAAGTCGTCCTGTAGTATTATATGTCCCATGGTTTTGACTCATAGTATTGGGCATAGACTTAGTATATAAGTGTGTGTTGAGGTCATTGAAGGCACCGTGAAGTTAATTGTATTGAGCTTGCTCAAAGGAGGTTGCCCCCTCGAAGTGGCCCGTGATCAATATAAAAGCGATTCTGTTCTATTATTTCTGATATTTCGTGTATTTGCATTAATTAATTATTGCAGGTACATCTCATGCAATGTCACCTCCAATTTATCTATTTTTGTGGAATATTTTAAGACTTAACCGTGACTATCATAACAGTAAACTCGCGGGTTACCCGCTGGAACAACCATTGACTACCCACGTTTTTTTACCTAAAATGTGTGCCCGCTAGTTGTTTGACACTATACTTGCGAGTCACTCGTATGTTTTTAAGTGCTATACTGAGGGTATATCTTAAAATCATGAAAAAAATATTAAAAGATTGATTAAGGATTATTTATGTATTTATTCTAACCACCATAACTTCCCTAACGATTTACCTTTAGAGGCGATCCTCTCAGACCTTTCTATAAATACAAGGAGAGGGCCTTGAGAAAGGGGAGAACAATTTTGAGTAAAGAAATGATGGAGAAATATTCACTGAAGGAAGAGGAGAAAGGAACCCAAGATCAGGTTTCAACAGTGCAAGTTGCGGAGCAGGTATAGCTAGTTACTATTGATGGTTATAATACAGAAATTTAATTTCCCATCAAATGATTTGTTTATCTTATGAATCTAGATAAATGAATCTTTCATATTTTGTTTATATGTGAGTTTTATGCTAGTTTATTCATATGTTTATATGGTCAAAATATTTGAGGAAGGTATCTTCTGTGTTGCAGGTTTATCATCTAGGATCGTGGATACAAGGATTGAAGTTTAAAGCTTGGATCAAACTTCATTTGTTCAGGTATGTGTTTTGGATTCAAACCGGCCTAGTTTTTTCTTGATTAAAGAAAATATTGAATGTTGTGCTTGTTACTCATCTAGACTCTGTATCCTAGGAGTAGTATGTTGATGATCTCTTAAAATTCCCTATCATAGGTTAAATTACTGAACAACAGAACTCGTGGCTCCGCTAGGGAAGTTCTTTCGGTTGTTCTTGGAGACCTTGGGTAGTTTTTCTTCAGTTTAATGGGTTCTTTAGTTTTCTGGGAGAGTTTACAGGGTGTTTTCACTTCTTTTTTTTACTCATACTTGGTCCTTCTTGAGATTTTCTTTCTTTTTTCTATTTTTATGAAGCAGGCCCATGACCTAGGTCTTTATTTACAGTCGTGATTTTTTTCCATAACCGCGAGTTGCTTGCCTAAGAACCCACGAGTCACCCGCGTGCTACTGTATTTGTAGTCGTGGTTTTTTCTGTAGGATTGGATTTCCTTCTAGGGTTAAAACTTTGGGTCTCTACTTTGTTTCTGGAAGAGTGTCTCAGCTTAGTTTTGGATCATTTGGACCGGTTAGTAGTCTTTTACTGAGTTTTTTTTTGCGCTCTTTTTAGTTTCTTTATGGTTTTCATTTGCTTCTTGAGGGTGTGCCTAGGTCTACCAAATTCAAAGTTTGTTTGGTTGGAATTTGGAATGTTTCTTTATCTTACTTACTTGATTAAGAACAATTTGGTTTCTTGAAAAAGATCTTGGTTTTTTTTTTGAGTTGGTTGTTTCCATTTATGTCTCTTTGCCAAAGTTGGTTACTTCTTTGCATGGATTAAAGAAACTTTTTGAACTTGCTATTTTAAGATTTCATTCGAGGGTAGTGTTTCTGTTTTTTATAGGATTAAGTGCAAATAGTTTACGCTTACATTTTGAGTGTTACTTCCTTGTCTATATTCAATTTGTTATTTTGTTTTATTTTTAAAGAAAATTGCAAAAAGAACAAGCATTTTTTCCTTAGTCAGAGCATTATTTTTTCAAAATAAATATTAGTTGCACATACGAATATTTTGGAAAAAGAAAGAAAAACAAATTTTCAAATTATTTTAGGTTTATTTTGCAAACTTTGTTTCTTTTGAAATATTATAAGAGAAAAGAAAAGTAGTGAAAGGCATCTTTCATTTTTATCTACATTTTAATTTTTCAGTCATAACCATCTTATTCACACACTCACTCCTTTTTTGAGTAAACAATAGACCTAAAAAGAACACTTAAGTTAAAATTTAATAGCAACTTTTCTTTCTAGGGAACACACACCAACTAGCTTAGGTTATGTTTTTGGATTAGGTTGTTCAACTATCCAAAGCCATTTAAACTCAAAATCATAGTGAACTATTGTTAGGTAAATCCACCTTTGTGGAAGGTGTGCTGAGAAGCTCCACTCACACCGAAGATAAGCACGAAGTCGTGTCAGATTGACTAGTTGGGGATACCCCTCCATTTTTCAATCAAGCATCTACCAGAACTAATACGTGTATGGGGATCCACTAGTACATTTGGTGCTTTTGTATTTCGGGCTTAGTTACCCTACCCATGCATGTTGGTTCAACGTACGATTGTCCCCCCTGAATCTTTTCACATTGTTGGTAGCCTTAGTATCTTGACCATTAGGGATCTACACAAGTGATAGTGAAAGGATATTTTCACTTCACCTAGGACAGATTTAGGCGGAGATCCTCTACAACTCATTGGGAAGGTGGTTGGGTGATTCCAGCACTTGGCCCCATCGTGACTGTCCCATGGACCCTGGATAACTGTTCTTCATCACTTCACTTGTTCGTTCTGGGACCTAATCATCCCAGAATTTCCTTTGGAAGTTCATCTGTTTTGCCTGGTTTGGATTACTATAGGATTTTTTTTAGCAGTGTGATGTGTGCTTATTTTCATTCTAGTTGGCCCTAGGTTGTTATATAGCATATTTTTGTTGTAGTTATGGAGGACCAACCTCCTCGTAGGTCACTAAAGTTGAGAAACCTTCCTCCACTCACTATGGAGCCTCCACTGCAACCTCAGCATGTTAGGATATTCCTATACTCCATCCTAGTCCTACCAGCATTTTCATTATTTGTAGTTTCAGTCTTGCATGCATTTCTGCATGCAGCATGAATTCTGCATGCATGCATCCCAGCCATCAGTCCCACACCTAGCCCTCAGTTAGCCAGCCCCCGGGAACTTCTGATTGATCAGTTTTATCCCTCCTAGATCTTAGTGCACCCTTCTTCCTTGATTTTAGGAAGCCACTTGTCCTCTCTCACCTACCACTCAGTTGCACTTCAGTTATCTTTAGTTCTTTCCTTGATTTAAGGAAACACTGACTCTCAACTAATTGTATCACTCCCATAGACCTCCAATGAGACTAGACTGCCCATTCTGACTCTAGTTAGCTCCTCATGCGCCCTCCACTGAGCCTCCTTCATTCAGTTAGTGTCAGTTACACCTACCACACTCAGTTAGACTCAGTTTGACTGATGGTTGACAGTTACTTGTGCATTGATGATTCCACTGATGATGATGAAGACTTCTAGTTGTGCTCCGATGACACTCCAGTGATCTTTTGATCACTCCATGAAGGCTAATTCAAATTTCCACCTTGGCATTCGAATCCTCATGCATTGTATTACTTATTTGTCCATTTGTGATTAATGAATTAGTGTGTGTGAAGTAATTTTGCTTCTATCCGAATTCTACTGTATTATTATTCTGATGCTCATTTACACTACATTGACCACTCTTAATCTTATTCCTAAATTCTTTCTTGTGAGGTATACATCAACTTTTAGATCTACTGTGAGGATTTTCACATGGTATCAAAGCATGTTGAGAGTATTGTCTATCTTCATTCCTCACAGTTTTTTGCAGGTTATTATCCATATTTCAAGTGCAGCAGTAGCAGTTGCAAACTTTTCTATTGTTTTTGTAGGTCTTCTACAGCTTCAATGTATTCAAAAGAAATCCCTTCTCTTTCTCCATTCAACTATGATGAATGGAAACCAAAAATGATAGCATATTTGAAGAGCCATGATCTCTTTGATTATTGTTTTGAAAGAGAGTTCGAATCCTCTAAAGAAGAGAATGATTGGTTAAATGAAGGTGATAGAGCCTATGCAGCCATGATGTTTGCTAAGTCCCATTGCATGGTACACCACTTCCTTGATGTTGAATCTCCAAAAGAGATATGGGCCCATCTGGATGAAATATTTGGCAGACAGAATGAAGGGATTGGTCCAAACTCTTTCGAGAGAAAGCTCACTATTGCATTCACCCTCCTTGATGATCTCATTGATCATGAATCAATATCAAACATATCTCATATTGAAGTTATCCACAAAGAAGAATAAATTGCAGATTCTACACTCATGCTCCAAATTCCTTCTATTTCGAATTATGTACCAGCTCACACTCTAGAAATTGCAGAGGTTCCTAAATCCTATCTTGCACTAGAGTCTGTTGGTTTGCATCATGATCTCATGAATGTTTCGGAGGTCAAATCAGCCATTGGAGGTAATGCATTCACTCTCCTTGATCAATCACCTTTTATTTACTATTGTAAGATCATTATTTCATGTTCTCAGAAGGTTATTGAAGATGATGGCCATTGCCATTCGCTTGGGATAATTTCTCATGCATTTACTGGTTTAGATCTCACCTCAAATGGTTCAAAGGAGATCTTAAGCAACCATGATTCAAGTCTTGGATCTAATTTGGATTCTAAGCATTTATTGACATTTGATGGTTCTTTTGGGAACAATCTCACCCATGATGGTTCAAAGGAGAAGACAAAAGACTATATGCACATTCATTGTTTTGATCCTACCTCAGCTGATTCGAATCACAAGTTCAAGGATCATCCTCATACTTCTAGATTTGTTCTCATCACATTCGATTTGAAGAGCAAGTACAAGCACATGCCTTTTGAGCATGAACCACTTCTTCCCAAGAAGAAGATACCTCCATACATATGAATAAGCATCACACATGCTTGAGTTTGGAGCATTTATTTTGTGTGCCCTACAGTCTATTTTGAGGGGGGGTATTTTTCCCATGAGGTTATTCCCCATTTCCTCGATTTATTGACTATTATTATTCATTGTATTGGGTGACCTCTGGTTTCAGTTACCAAGGCCCAGGATGGATTAAGGGGGGTGTTAGGATATTCCTATACTCCATCCTAGTTCTACCCACATTTTCATTATTTGCAGTTTCAGCCTTGCATGCAGCATGCATTATGTATGCATCCATGCAATTGCATGCATCCCAGTCACCAGTCCCACACCTAGCCCTCAGTTAGCCAGCCCCCAGGAGCTTCTCACTTATCCGTTTTATCCCTCCTAGAGCTTAGTGCACCCTTCTTCCTTGATTTTAGGAAGCCACTCGTCCTCTCTCACCTACCACTTAGTTGCACTTTAGTTATCTTTAGTTCTTTCCTTGATTTAAGGAAATACTGACTCTCATCTGACTGTATCACTCCAATAGACCTCTAGTGAGAATAGTCTACCCATTCTGACTCCAGTTAGCTCCTCATGCGCTCTCCACTGAGCCTCCTTCATTCAGTTAGTGCTAGTTACACTCAGTTACACCTACCACACTCAGTTAGACTTAGTTTGACTGATGGTTGACAGTTACTTGTGCATTGATGATTCCACGGATGATGATGAAGACTTCTAGTTATGCTCCAATGACACTCCAGTGATATTTTGATCACTCCATGAAGGCTAATTCGAATTGCCACCTTGGCATTCAAATCCTCATGCATTGTATTATTTATTTTTCCATTTGTGATTAATGAATTAGTGTGTGTGAATTTATTTTTCTTCTATCTGAGTTCTACTGTATTATTATTTTGTTGCTCATTTACACTGCATTGCCCACTCTTAATCTTATTCCTAAATTCTTTCTTGTGAGGTATACATCATCTCTTAGATCTGTTGTGAGGATTTTCACACAGCAGCGTAGAACAAACACAAGTGGTTCTTTTGAACCAACTCGTACGACTGAACCACCTAGAGAACCTCAACTCATCACTCCAACTTCATCGGTGCCAAAGACCATCAAGGTTGAAGACTTTCCAACTGAAGACTTCGCAAGACACTTCAACCCTCCTTTAACTGGACCTAGCGATCCATTGTTAGTAAGAGTTGTATATTTAGTTTTACCTGAGTTTAGTGTATATAGGTTTACGTCTATATTTACCATGGATAACACTGGGAACAAATCAAGAGTTCCACATACTCCCACATCCACAATTATGCCAGGATGATTTTCTCCTCCTCAAGTGACCACTCCGATACCAATTTTGGTGCAAATTTCTTCTGCTTCATTCACTTTACCAACCTTTAGCACAAGATCCTTATGTTTTCGAAGTACTCAGATTGCTTCGACCTATTTACCTTTTAGATCTACTTTTGTTTCATCCAATGTCCCTTTTAGCGGGATACCTACAGTATCGTTTACTCCTTTCCCTTTTCTTCAACATTTCCAGACAAAACCCACCATTTTAGGTCCTTTCATTCAAGGTTTCCCTTGGCATGGAAGGAATATTACTCCTTCACCCCCATTTATAGGCTCAATTCCTATCACCTCCATTGCACAACTACTGAGTTCAAACCCCTTTACAGGCTATAATTGGAAACGACCAAATTTTCAAAATTCTAATGTGCATG
The DNA here is from genome assembly GCA_027924585.1 of Larix kaempferi. Classification (NCBI taxonomy): domain Eukaryota; kingdom Viridiplantae; phylum Streptophyta; class Pinopsida; order Pinales; family Pinaceae; genus Larix; species Larix kaempferi. The sequence goes on from BSBM01000067.1 coordinate 7,779,498, forward strand.
TAGGGAACCCTCCTTTTTCACTTTTTGGTGGAGGACAAGGCAATGTTCAAATTTCAACTCCGTTTGGAGGAACTTATACTCAACTGCAATGGATTGGACCCCAAGGGATGAATCTATTAGGTTATGGGTAGAGCAATTTCCAAAACTTATTTTCATCACAACCGATGGATGGGGGAAACCCCTACCAACCTTATGGGGGGCAGGTTTCGGGTACTTCCCCTTACCAAATCCCTCAAACTCATATTCCATCGGCGAGGCCTCACTTACCATTTTTAGAGACGTTGAACTTACCCAATCTTTCAAATTTAATAAATCCACTCATATATATGACGTTGAACTTACGACACATATCTTCTATCTACTTTCAGACATAATAAATCCACTCATATATATGATCATATTCAGGAGTGGAGAAGACGGAAATGACTCATTAAAGCTGAGATCCCCCTAAGTTTTTACTGGAGTGGCTTTTGAAATCATTGTTACCATACACCTCCAAGGATGTATCAACTTCTGGGGTTACTTCTGAAGAGTAATCCATCTTAAGGACCCAACAATTGGACTTTATTTATGCAAAGTATGGGATCCTTTATGAAATTATTCCCGATGCACCTAGGTCAAACATTGATCTTGGTAAACCTAAACCTGGACCACATGTCGATTGCATTATAGGTTCAGTCGATTCATCTACTTTAGAAGCTTTGACTAAGAAATTCCATGCACTTTCAATCAAGCATTCTGTTGCGGAAGCAACTACAGTTACATCCTCCCCTTCGCAAACAAAAATTGTACAAGATGTTCAGTCAAATCAAAAGGGTTCTCGGCAACCCAATAACAAGAAAAAGGGCAAGAAAGGGGAAGGAAACCAACAAAATCCCAAAGTTACAAAGAATGCTGAGGAGGGAAAATGAGAAAAGAAGAAGGTGAAGTTTCCTTGCAAACTTTGTAAAGAATATCACCTGAATCATCAATTTCATCTTATTGATGAATCCCGGAAGATGTTAAATCAAAAGAAACCAGCTGTCCTGAAGGATCCTTTTCTCAAAGGACAAAACAAAGCTCCTAGAAGCTCTAATACTGGGGGCACTCCTCGTGCCACACATGATGTTCAATCTTATATCAATATGGTTAAATAATATCCTTTATTTCGAATGAGATCCATTGATTATACCCTGTATTTTCCACTAAAAGACAAATAAATCCCTGAGTCATCAGATCCTCTTCATATAGAGAGACCTACAGATCGTATGCCGAAGATACCAAAAGGTGTCTATAAACGGGAAACTCACAACCCTAATGCATGGGCTGATCCTAACTACTCAATTGTAGAGGACCTAGCCTAAAGGCCTTGTGCTATGTCCTCCCTAGAAGTTTTGAAAAGCTTCCCATCACAGCGAAATGCACTTTTAACGACAATAGGAAGTATGGTTTCGTTAAATATGTTGACTAGTTTTGATATGCCAAATGTCAAAGCCCGGTTTCCCTATCACGTGGCCTTCCAAATCGAAGTAGTCCATGGTTCGAAAACCATTGGACGAACAGTAGTGGATGAAGGCACTTCAATGTGTGTAATGTCTATCTATTTTTGGCAAGCCCTAGGCTCTCAAGATTTAGCCCCCTTAGTTACATTGCTTACCGCTTTTGATGGGATATCCTTCCGTCCACATGGAATCTTACCCTCTTTTGAGATCCAACTGGCGGGAAAAGTAGTGTCAGTAGAGGTAGAATTTGTAGATGCTTCTCTCGATTACAACTTGTTGTTGGGAAGAAGTTGGACGTATGCAATGCAAGCCATTCCTCCGTCCGTTTTTCGAGTACCTTATGTTCCCCCATGAAGGATGAATTGTCACAATTGACCAACTTGCCTTTGTCTGGAAAAAAATAAAAACTCCTTTTGATTCTAATATCCCTTGGATTGATCAAGGTCGTCCTCTCAGTGAGAGTTTAGGAGTAGGTATGTACTCATCATTGATAGGAACCTTTGATTTACCTACTCCCATAAATTATATTGGTTCAACGAGTAACTTTAGTATGTTATCTAAGGAGGTCTTCACGGTTGATAAAACAACCAATCCTTGGATCCTTCCTACTCAAGATGAACCAATTGTGCCCCTATTTGTCACAGAGGTGGCTTATCAAGATTCACAAAACTTTGCAACAGATTATATCTTGACTCCTTTGGTCTCTATGGAATCAGATATCGATTATGCACCTGCATGGGAAATAGACTCTACTCATTCCTTCGATTGTTTAGACACAGTCTTACCATCTGATGAAACTATTATGGAAGCTATGATAGGTATGGATCAACCTTGGGAACACATGCATCACAGATCCTATTTCCTTCTAGACTTAAACAAAATTGAGAATGTAGAGTTCTCTGTGAGACCTAGTGGAAATGTTGACTTGTCCATTAACTCTTTACCAAAATAGAAGATTTTTGCTGAAGGAAATATGGCTAACATTTCAAAAACTATCCCAATCAATATTTCCACCAAACTTGATGTCATGGAAAAGATTTTTATTGGAGCAAATTGTTCTCCGCAAGAGATCAATTTGTACACCATCCTATTTAAGGAATTCCGCGATGTTTTCTCCTGGTCATATGAAGAGATGCCAGGAATTGAACCTTCCATATTTGAACACATCATTCTGACATATTCTAATGTGAAACTAGTTCGGAAATGCCTCCGTCTAGTTAACCCTAGAAAGGTCGTGAGCATTCTTCCACCTTTCCTTCGAGCTCATTAAAAACAGTAAGGAGACTACGAGCTTTCTTCCATATTTCCTTCGAGCTCATTAAAAATAGTAAGGAGGCTATGAGAATTATTTCATCTCTCTTTCGAGCTCATTAAAAGCTGAAAGGAGGTCACGAGTTTACTTTTTCAGGCTCGTTAAACCTTTACTTAAAATATTTTTATGTATTTTTCTCTAAGCTCTTGTTAATATACTTGTCTTGTTCAGACTCGTTAAAGGACTTGAATAGACATCCACTTAGATATAAGTTTACCCCTTTTCCATATCTTCATGGATTATTTACGAAAAAGGTATACTCTAGTTCTTTTTTAACTAGAAGAGTTCTCTCTCGTGTACTTTTATACTTTTTTGGGAGAGGAGACTAACTTTACGAAAAAAAAATTATGGAGTTCTTGTTTAAGTTTTTCAGACTCCTTAAATATGAAAACACCAGCAAGCACGAATAGATTCAGGCTCGATATTAAAATCCACAGATCAGTAATATATTGAGTATCAATCTATCTTTTCTTCAAACTCATTAAATAATGAGTATAATGGAGAAGGTCTTGAGTTTCCCTCCCATGGACTTGTTAAACTACACATGGTTGGATCTTTATCAAGCATTCTTCTCTCTCTTCTTCGAGCTTGTTTAAAAATGCAGAAGGTTTTTTGAGTTTACTTTCTTGGACTCGTTAAAATTTCACAAGAAAGACACTATCGAGCTTTTTTTTAATCTTTTCATGCTAGTTTCAACAATGAAAATACACCCTAAAAAGAGAAGGGAAGGGAAATCTCTGTCACTTCATTCATCATATGGCAGCTAGTTTATTTCATCCTTGAACATAGCACTTCTGTTTAAGTCAATGGGTCTTAGTTTTGGCTTTAGTATTTAACCCGATTCAAGAGTTTTTCACTCCTCCAATTGGTTACTCTTCCAATCATATGGAGAGTTTGTTATGTCTCCTACATAACGAACTAATATCATGTTTCATGTTTGTCCAAAGCTACCTCAGTTACTTTCCTATGGTGCTCAATGTTCAAGGATTACCCCTGTGTTGGCCACTATGTAGTTCATCTTGACTCTTCATGTCATACATCCATTATTTCAGTACCTCAGTTTTGTTTCAATTCAATCTCTCAGTGTTCTTCGTGTGATCTGATGAAGGATTCCTTAATGCCTTTCTTCTCACAGGTCTCTTCATATCGATGTCAACACATTTTTATCTAGGAAGTAGATTTAGATTTCTTAGCTAGTACCTTGATATTTGTAGTCATTAGTGGTAGATCCTCTCATTGTTGAGTTATGGGAATACATCAATGTCTCTTAATCGACAGATTATTCAAGTGTTCGACTTCAAAACCTCTTATTTACACTTGTAAGGATATACTCAGTACCTTGGAACCCATTCTCATTATTGGTGGGTGTCCTCACATTTATTAATGGTTCTTATCATTGACTAGTACTCAAACGAAATCCTCCATGTTCAAATTCAAATTATTTATCCACATGGTTTAGGTTTTGTACTTGTCTCGATTGGTTGGATTGAATACCTTGGGCCTATGATAAAAGTTATTCGGTTATCACCCCAACTATGCAAGACTGAGCCCTACTTACATTGGATCCTCGTGATACATAGATCCAGTTTCTTTTTATGGCTATGATTTAGTGTCCCTTTTTAATAAATTTGGAAAAATTGAAAAAATTGCAATTTTTGGCCAATTCGACCCTTCGACTAGTTATGACTCGAACGCTTCCAAATGGATCCAAATGCTTCCAAATTGGGTCTGAAGGTATTTGAAAGGTATTAATACATAATAATGAGGCTCATAGATTTCTTGACACTCTCAAAATACTTCTGCAACATTCATTTAACTTCAGGAGAAATTGGGGAATTTTACTAGCAATTTCAAGGTTCAAACCCCCAAGGGTAGAGGTCACTAATGGCTTCCCAAATGCAGTACGAACCTCCAAAATTTCAGAAAAGAGATATGTTTTAGTTATATTACTTCAATGGGAACCCAAATTCATCATTAATCAATTTCTAAAGTCTGTTGCAACTCCCATAAATCAGAGGTTTGTGGACATGTCTTCACACAGGGGGAAATGATAGGAAACTTCACCACTTGCTATGAAATTCGAGATTTATGTTCCAAAGGATTATATAATGTATATGAAACTTCTTCATGACATTAATGAATCTCCATACATCATAAAAATCACAGATATGAACTGATACAAATTGAAATAAGGCAACTTCAAGCTCTCAAAACAAGATATAGGGAAAATGGCACCATTTATGCATTGTTTGGTATTTTTACATAGTTTCACTTGGTATTTCGACCTGAGAGTATTATGAGCATCGAATACAGAGTATATATATCAGATTACAAATAAATGGTGTATCTTGGACTCTCTAAAAGAGATCATCATCTCACCAAGTGTGCCCTTCCTCCAAGAGCGAAAATATACATAGAAATGTGAGATAGAGATGGGAACAAGTTGAAGAAGAAAGAATCACGAGCTTCACTGTAGCTTCAACATGAAAAAAATAACTCCATTTTAGATCCAAATTAAAGGTCTAAATTCCCTCTACAATTTCCAATTAGGATGGGAATCTTTCACCCTCGAAATTGGTACTAAGGAAAGTAGAATAGCACTCTACTAGATTAGACAAGCTATGCTCTCCAATTTGCAAAATGAGAAATGATCAAAAGCCACTCTCCTATTACCTTCCCAAGCCTTCCATGGTTTTAATTCCCTCCATGAGCTTCATGCCAACTCGAATTGGAAAGATATTCCAATGTGTGCCTCTTGTCCATCAATTCCTAGCCTCCTCCTTCACTCAATTCGAATGGATGACTCTTTGGCTGCCCTAACTCCCTTGTGCGCCCTCTTGGAGGTTATTTTTATCCCTGAAATGTAATATATGTCATATTTCAGCATTCAGGTCTGATTTGTGTCATAAGTGTCATAACATGTTCATCATTGTTGTCATAGAAGCTAGGGAATCTAGCCCAAGTGTCCCAATAGCTCCAAGATGCCTCTTTCTCTTCCATGGGAGTTACTCTTCTTGTAAAATTCGACCCTAATTGAGTCATTCCAAGTATTATTTGCTTCCAAATCCCCCAAGAATGTTGGAATCCACCTAGGGTTTGAATGGGTGAGAGTGGGATGCCATGTGGCATGGGGAATCTTGCTTAAGTGTGCCCCACACCTCCAATGTGCCCTCATGACCAAGTGCCACCTTATTTTCCTATATTAATTATTTATTTATTCCCCCTTTAATATATTTTGTCAAGCTAATGTCCATCTGGGGGTTTTATAGTTCCCTTATTCCAAATTTAATGTTTCCACCCCAACCTAGGAAACTAGTAGATTGGTGTAATTTTCTCTTCTTGAAATTTATTTGAATGGGGACATTATAGTCCTCCCCACCCAATATTGCTTTCCCTCAAGAAATTTCAAATTAGGATTCTGCAAAAAAAATTCCTCCTCCCATGTGGCATCCTCACTTGGAAAATCTTTCCATTGTACCAAATACTCCCTTATGGTTCTGATCCCCAATTTCCTTTCTCTTGCCTTCAAAATTTTTTATGGAATAAGTATGAGTTGTCCTTCATCATCTAATGGAGGGAGGGTTTGTGAAACAAATATTTGCTAACAAATAGCCTTCTTAAGGCATGAAACATGAAATACATTTTGGATTTTGCTTCCTTCTAGAAGTTCCAACTCATAAGCCACCTCCCCAACTTTTCGAACTACCTTATATGGATCATAATATCTTGGTTTGATATTTTATGATCCTTTCACTTTTAAGGATTCTTGTTTATATGGTTGTAGCCTCAAATAAACCAAATCATTCACTTGAAAAGTTTTTCCTCCCTATGTTTATCCACATACTGTTTTTGTTGGTTTTGGGAAACCTGCAAATTGTCTTTTAGAAGCTTCAAAATCTCTTGACTTTCCTCAATCCAATCCTTAGCGTTTGGAGCTCTACTATCACAAAAAATGCGCTCAACAAATGTGAGTGCGTCATAACCATAAAGTGATTTTAAATGAGACATGCCAATGGAAATATGAAAGGTAGTGTTGTAGCAAAACTCACCCAAATGTAGCCATTTTACCCATGCTTTTTGCTGCTCACCAAAATAGTTCCTCAAGTACCCCTCCAACCATTGGTTCACTCTTTCTGTTTTTCCATCAGTTTGAGGATGATAGCTTGTTCTTGGAGTCAATTGAGTGCCCACCATCTGGAAGAGTTCTTGCCAAAAATCACTCATAAATCTGCTATCCCTGTCACTCACAATATTCTTGGGAAGTCCATGCAATCTGAAAATTTATCTAAAGAATAGATCAACCACTTATGCAGCAGTATAAGATGATGTAATAGAAAATAAATGAGCAAATTTGGTGAGTCTATCCACCACAACATAAATACAATCCTTACCCAAAGCCTTGGGAAAACCTGTGATAAAATCCATTGAGATGCTTTCCCATTTTTGTTCTGGAATGGGCAATGGTTATAATAGACCAACATGATGTGTATGTTCAGATTTTTTTGCTGACATAACTTTCATTCATTCACATATTTTAGAACATCTTCTTTCAGCCCTTTCCAAAAGAACCTTTCCCTTAATTGCCTATATGTTTTGAAAAAACCAGGACGGCCTCCTAAAGGAGAATCATGAGCTTCCTTCAAAATCTTGTTCTTGAGATTCGAACCAAAAACCAAGTATATTCTGTCCTTATAGTAGGTTAGACCATTTAAAATCTTGTACCTATCATCACCTTCGACCCCATCTAACACATCACAAGCAAAACTATCTTTGGCATATTCAACTATTAGCATATTTTTTTAATCTTTTGAAATGTCTATAAGGGAAAATGATGGTCTTCTAGATAATGCATCTACTACAATATCATTATTCCCCTTAACATATTCAATGTCAAAATCAAAATCTTGTACTTTGCTTACCCACTTTTGTTGCCTTTCATTGAGGTACTTTTGTGTGAGAAAATGCTTCAAACTGTTGTGATCAGTTTTGACCACAAACTTGTTTCCCGCCAAGTATTGTCTAAACTTGGCCAAGGAATGCATGATGGCTAAAATTTATTTATCATAAATGGAGTAGATCTTCTCATGTGGCTGCAAATTTATGCTCTCAAAATATATGGGGTGTTTATTTTGCTTTAGGACTGCCCCTATTCCTTCTCCTGATGCAACACATTCCAAAACAAATGGTTTAGAAAATTCAGGTAATGCAAGTATTAGAAAACTATCATTACCTTTTTAATTCTTTGGAAATCATTTTCAGCCTCTTCATCCCATTTGAAAGCATCCTTCTTGGTCAAATCAGTAAGTGGATAAGTCAATTTGGAGAACCCCTTCACAAACTTTCTATAGTAAGTGCATATTCCAATGAAGCCTCTCAATTCTGTGATTTTTTTGGGTGATGGCCATTCAAGGATAGCTCTTATTTTTTCCAAGTGTACCTTCACTCCATATTTCCCAATGATGTTCCCAATATATAAAACTTATTTACACCCAAATTCACTCTTGGGCAACTTAGCAAACAAGGGTTTTTCATGCAGAATTTTCAAGACAACTTCTAGATGATGCAACTGTTCCTCCCATGTTTTACTGTAAATCAAAATTTCATCAAAGAAAACCATAACAAACTTACAAATATGCTTGCAAAATATTTGGTTCATGTGTTATTGAAATGTGGCTGGAGCATTGGTCAAACCAAAATGCATGACAAGAAACTCGAAATGGCCATAGTGACATCTGAAAGTTGTTTTCTGCACATCCTCCTCCTTCATTCGAATTTGATGGTAACCAGATCTAAGATCAATTTTGGAGAAAAATTTTGGTCCATTTAGCTCATCCATGAGCTCATATATTATATGGATTGGATATCTATTCTTTATTTTCTTCTTGTTTAGAACTCTAAAATCAATGCACATTCTCAAGGTCCCACCTTTTTTCTTCACGAAAACAACTGAAGAATCATAGGGACTAGAGCTTGGTCTAATGAGTCCCAATTCCAAGAGATATTGAATAGCCTTCTCAATCTCATCTCTGAACTCTTTTGGATTTCTATACGGTGGTATTTGTATTGGTGAAGTTCCCACCTCCAAAACAATGTTGTGTTCAACTCCTCTATCGGGTGACCTTCCAGGAGGGAGGTCTCCAAAAACCTTTTCATATTTGTGTAGTAGCTTCCTTATCTCCCTTGGATGTTCTGAAATATTTATTTTTGGCTTGGGGTAAGTTATGCAACATTGAGCAGCCCATTCAAAATCCCCATGCCTCAATATGGACCTCATATTGTGGGAGGACACTACTTGATTCGGATAGGTATGCATTCCTCTCATTGCCTTTTGTTTTCTTTCGGAATATTTGAATCTCATTTCAGGGATTTAATAGTTCATTGTATGTTCCCCTATAGAGTACAACCATTGCACACCCAATACCACATTAGTATCAGCAACATCAACCACATAAAAGCTATCAAAAAATGTGTAATTACCTATGGTGAGTTGTAGCTTTGCAATCCATGTTTTTCACTCCATAGTATTGTGACCTGGAATGATGACTGTGAATCCATCGAATGGTTCCGTAAGTAGATTTATCCTCTCCACGATGGCTACATCAATGGAGTTATGTGTGGCTCCTCCATCTACCAATACCGAAACCCTTTGTCCTTGTACCACTCCCTTGCATCGAATGGTGTGAAAACGAGGCACTCCTGAAAGCACTGCCATTCTTCCTTTGTCAGGTAAGGGAGGATCTTCTTCTGCTGTGTCATATCCCTCTTCTTGGGCTGAAAGATGTTCTTCCTCCTCCATGTCCCCTTCACCTTCATCTTCATCGGAAAATACTTCAATGCATTATGGTTTCCCCTTAGCACATTTATGCCCTAGTACCCATGGTTGGAAGCATGTGTAACATAGTATCTTTCTTATGAGTTCTTCTTTGCATGGTCCCTCTTTCTTGTCCTTTCCAAATGCATATTTTTTCCATGGCTTCTTATCAAATCTGAACTTGGAAGGAAATTTGGGCTTGGGGGCGAACCTTGTCCTTGGTAGCAAATTCTGCAAATAGCTTGCCGAGTTCATGGCATCTTTTAATGAAGTAGGTTTGTGGGATTTAACTAAACCCTTCAAAGGTTCAACCAAACCTTCAGTAAAGAGAAATACTAATTTGACCATATATATATATATATATCAGCCACCTTAACTGATAATTTTTGAAATTCTAACATGTACTCATCCAGTGTTCCACTTTGCTTCAACTGTGCTAGTTCTTTGACAGGCATTTTGGGGTCTTTTTGCTCAAATATTTCCAATACCCTGTTAACAAATTCTTCATATGTTGTAACCTGATCATGTCCCAAGGTTTTAATCCCATGGAACCACCAATAATTGGTTTCTCCTTCAAGATGCAAAATAGCCATTTTTAGAGCATCCTCTTCCACCATTGGATTCAGCTGAAAAATATACATCTAACTTTTGTATCCAAGTATTTGAAGAACTTTGAGGTGAGAAATAAAAGGTAGGAAGGGGCGTTTTACCTATGGAATCATTGAATTCTTTATTTTGAAAGGGATTCCTATTACCTCCTCTCATTTTGAGCTTGTTTGAGACAGTAAAGAATTTATCAAATGGAAATGGCCTTCTACAATCTTCACTCAACTCTTGCCATTCTGCTAGAACTTTCTTCATGTCAAATTGGGTGTTAGGTTCTTCTTTGGGATCAAGAAACCTAGGTGTGGTATATATTATTGATATCTGAAATTCATGAGGTCGATTATGAGGTCCTGTCTCTGAGAAAATACTTTCACCCATTGCCTTCTTTTCCTCGAAAGGAGAACTACTGCTTCCTCCTAATGCCACTTTGCTTCCAATTTGACTAGCCAACAATTCGAATCCTTTCATTATTTGCTTTGTCATGTATTCAAATAATAGTTTCATGAATTTCCTAAACTCCTCATTCTCCTCTGTCTGTGAGGTTCCTTTCTCATCCTTAGCCATAGTTTCAATAGAGGGTACCTCTTCTCCTTCTTCTTCCTCTTCAACAAAAGTACTTTCAATGTGATTTTCTAAGAGTGGTCCCTTAATTCTTGTCCTCGTATATGGTCACCCACATTAGGTTCAATGACCATGCTATGATACCACTTGTAGTGTCAATTTTTAATAAATTTCGAAAAATTGCAATTTTTGGCCAATCCGACCCTTAGACTAGTTATAACGCTTCTGAATGGCTCCAAATGATTCCAAATTGGGTATAAAGGTATTAAAAAGGTATTAATACATAAAAATTATGCTTATATATTTATGGAAACTCTCAAAAGACTTCCGCAACATTCATTTAACTTCGGGAGAAATTGGGGAATTTTACTAGCAATTTCGAGGTTCAAACCCCCAAGGGTATAGGTCACTAATGGATTATCAAAAGCAGTACGACCCTCCAAAATTTCAAAAACGAGACATGGTTTAGTTAAATGACTTCAATGGGAACCCAAATGCATCATTAATCAGTTTCTAAAGTCTTCTGCAACTCCCATAAATCATAGGTTTGTGAACATGTCTTCACATAGGGGGAAATGATAGGAAACTTCACCACTTGCTATGAAATTTGAGATTTATGTTCAAAAGGATTATAATGTATATGAAACTTATTCAAGACATTAATGACTCTCCATACATCATAAAAATCACATATATGAACCAATGCAAATCTAAATAAAGCAACTTCAAGCTCTCACAACAAGATATAGGGAAAATGGCACCATTTATGCATTGTTTGGTATTTTTACATAGTTTCACTTGGTTTTTAGACCTAAGAATATTATGAGCATCAAATACATATTATATATATCATATTACAAATAAATGGTGTATCTTGGACTCTCACAAAGAAATCAACATCTCACCAAGTGCGCCCTTCCTCCAAGAGCCAAAATATGCATAGAAATGTGAGATAGAGATGGGAACAGGTTGAAGAAGAAAGAATCACGAGCTTCCCTGTAGCTTCAACCTGCAACAAATAAATCAATTGTAGCTCCAAATGAAAGGTCTGAATGGCTTCTCCAATTTCCAATTAGGATGGAAATCTTTCACCCTCGAAATTGGTACCAAGGCAAGTAGAACATCACTCTACTAGCTTGGACAAGCTATGCTTTCCAATTTGAAAAATGAGAAATGATAAAAATATACTCTCCTTATTGGTTTTTGTCTTTTATTACCTTCCCAATCCTTTCATGGTTCGAATTCCCTCCATGAGATTGATGCCAACTCGAATTGGAAAGAGATTCCAATGTGTGCCACTTATCCATCAATTCCTAGCCTCCTCCTTCACTCAATTTGAATGGATGACTCTTTGGCTTCCCTAAATCCCTTGTGCACCCTATTGGAGGCTATTTTTAGCCCTGACATATCATATATGTCAGATTTAAGCATTCAGTTCTGATTTGTGTCATAAGTGTCATAGCACCTTCATCATTGTTGTCATAGAAGCTAGGGAATCTAGCCCAAGTGTCCCAATAGCTCCAAGATGCCTCTTCCTCTCAAATTCGACCCCCATTGAGTCATTCCAAGTATTATGCCCTTCCAACTCCCCCAAGAATGTTGGACTCCACCTAGGATTCGAATGGGTGAGAGTGGGATGCCATGTGGCATGGGGAATCTTGCTTAAGTGGCCCCCACACCTCCAATGTGCCCTCATCACCAAGTTCCACCTTATTTTCCTATCTTAATTATTTATTTATTCCCCCTTTAATATATTTTGTCAAGCTAATGCCCATTTGGGATTTTTATAGTTCCCTTATTCCAAATCTAATGTTTCCACCCCAACCTAGGAAACTAGTATATTGGTGGAATTTTCTCTTCTTGAGATTTATTTGAATGGGGACATTACATATGATCTATTTTTTACATGGATCCACACTTGTAATTCAGTGGCCATGATATTTACATCATTTCTATATATGTATTGGAGATCATGTTCCGTCATTTTGAACATCTCCTTATGTCAAAATTGTAATTGATCGCTGACCTTGTTTTTGTTTTAGGTATTGTTTGAGACTTTGTTCTTGTGGTTCCCATGATCCTCCACTTCTTGGTTTTGTAAGAATTTTGGCCATCATTATCCTTCTGACCTCATACATTAGGGGGCATATTTTATTAGTCAGATTATCACTTCTCTGTCTGTGACCACACTGCTTTGTCAGTCACACAAAAGGACCTTATGGATGGAAGAGCCTCATTGACTATAGATGCATTTGATATGAACCTTTGAAATGTAAAATCCTATTTATATATTTTTGTGGACTATTTTAAGACTTAACCATGACTATCATAATAGTAAACTCGCTGGTCACCCGCTGAAATAGCCATTGACTACCCGTGGTTTTTACCTAAAAGTTGCACTTGCTAGTTTTTTTACACTATACTCGCGAGTCACTTGCATGTTGTTAAGTCATGATATACCCACGGGTTTATCTTAAAATCATGAAAAAAAAATTAAAATATTGATTAAGGATTAATTATGGTAGTTATTATAACCACCATCACTTCCTTAACCATTTACCTTTAGATTCGATCCTCTCAAACCTTGCTATAAATACAAGGAGAGGGCCTTGAGAAAGGGGAGAACCATTTTAAGTAAAGAAATGTTGGAGAAATATTCACTGAAGGAAGAGGAGAAAAGAACCCAGGATCAGGTTTCAACAGTGCAGGTTGCCGAGAAGGTATAGCTAGTTACCATTGATTATTATAATAAAGATATTTACTTTCCCGTCTATTGATTTATTTCTTATGAATCTAGCTAAATGAATCTTTCATATTTTGCTTATATATGAGTTTTATGCTAGTTTATTCATGTTTATATGGTCAAAAGCTTTGAGGAAGGTATCTTATGTGTTGCAGGTTTATCATCTAGGATCGTGGATACAAGGATTGAAGTTTAAAGCTCGTATCAAACTTCATTTGTTCAGGTATGTGTTTTGGCTTCAAACCCTATTTCTTTCTTCATTAAAGAAAATATTGAATGTTGTGCTTGTTAGTCATCTAGACTCTATATCCTAGGAGTAGTATGTTGATGATCTCTTGAAATTCCCTATCATAGGTTAAATTATGGTATTTTGGCCTCCTCAGCCACAGGCTAATGAGGATGAGGATATACAGATGTAGGGTCAGCTAGAGGTGCCTCATCTAACTAGACCTGGCCTTCGACGGAGGCCTGACCAGAGGTTTAGACAAGATATCGTAGTTAGGCTAGCTGTATTATTAATGGATCGAGGGGTTAGACCTAATCCTGTCAGGGAGATTCGTAGGCAGTACCAATAAGTTGAGCTATGGAGGATGATTCCTGTTGATATGAGGAGCTTGATGCAACACATTTTTGGTGCTTGCATTCTTTTGGATACCATCCTTCATAGTAGTTCATCATCTAATGATGGCGGAGATCCTTGGCCTCCTAGTCCACCTCCTTCTCCATCAACTTCTTCGACTAGTGGGGGAGCCTCCACATCCATTGCACCTCCTCCTCGACCTCCACCTCCTACTCCTTCACCTTTGACATCTCATCCACCCCATCCTCCACCATGTCCTCGACCTCCATTACCTCCTTCATCATATCCTCTACCTCCCCCTCCTTGGGTTGATCTAACATCTGATATTTTATACCCATCCAACCGACCAGCCTATATTGATCCATCACATCCTTCATCCTTTCCTCCACCTCCCCCTCCTTCAACGGATCCACTAGTCCCCTCAGTTGTGGAGAGGAGGCTCGGATCAAGTGGTACGATCTAGATTCCTAGAAATCATGTATTTCTTACTGATCTACATGATATATTATTTCCTAACAGAGGTACTGATCATGCCTCTATCTCTACCGCTGTAGGTGTCGATACATCTGGTGGGTCGACCAATAATGATGATGATAGGCTTCCGGGGGTGGACTAGACATGTATATCTGACATTTTTCATCATTTTGATGCTATTGTTTATATGTGTGTGTGTGTGTGTGTGTGTGTGTGTGTGTCATTTTTCATTTTGCAAATTTTGATGTTGATGATTATTTTGATGACCATCATGTTATGTTAGGCCAGGTTCTATGGTGTTCATTAGATGTTTGTGGTTTCCATTTTATTTATATGTTGATGGTGATGTACTCGTGTATGTTAGGTTAGTTTCGATTATGTTCATTATGTTAGAAACTGGAACTTGTGTTTTGTTACTTGTTATTGTTAGATTGTGTTAGATTATGTTTAAATCTATAATATGTATATGTTAGATTAATATGCAGTAACACAATTTTTATGATGGTACTTTCATGCTTATTTTTATTATTTTTATGTTAATGATGGTATGATGGTGTTTTTTTTATGTTTGTTAGATGGTGACAATGATATTAATGATGATAGGTTTATGTTTACATAATATAATTGCAAAAATATGATCAGTCAATTAATTATGTTTATGAATTTTGTATTGAAATTAATGGATGAAGTTGTGACAACTAGCTATATGATTTATGTTAATGGTTGTATAATTTCTCATAGTATCATGTTTATGAACATCAAAAAAAAAATTCTAAATTATATGAACATGAATATGACCTATCAATGTATCATTCAATATTTTTAATTTGTTGACAATAGCTCAATTTACAATGACAAATATCAAATCTTTAATAGGAATAAAAAAAAAATAGTTAATTAAAATAACACCATTTTTCTCTCAACTAACGTAAAGCCACAACTTGCATTCTCAAAATATATTATTATTATTAATCATTACGTTGATTTGATGATCTTCAAGTTGTTTTTATATCTTATACTCATTCAAAAACATTTGCAATTATAATGGTTAGCATTACTTACGACAAAAACATCATGAAATACAAACATTCAAATATTGATAATGTAGACATTAGAAAGCACATTAAGTTTTGTTGTTATATATTTCATTGTTATCAAGGGCATAAATAATTAAGTCATTGTAGAGGTCAAGTACACTAGTAAGAAAATTGTTGGATTTACAATCTCCACAAAGGTTTCAAACGTGTTTGCATTTTCTATGTTGGAGTTAACATTATAAATACAATCAAAAAATCAAAAAACATTACATTATAACAAAAATTCAATTTAATCGAATCATATAATTAAAAAAAATTACATTCTAACATAAAAGTCATAAATTATTGCCACTATAATTCTTATCATTATTTATAACAAAAAATCAAGAAATACAAGCATTCAAATGTTGATCGAGATATCGGAGAGCACCTTAAATTTTTTTAACATTTCATTGTTATCAAGGCCATAAATGAAGTCATTGTAGAGCTCACCACTACTAAAAACATTATTGGGTTTTCATTCTCCACCAAGGTTTCAAACGTGTCATTTTCTATGTTGGAGTTAATATTATAAATACAATAAAAAAAAGCATTACATTATAACAAAAAATTAATATAATCGAATCATATAATTAAAAAAATTTCATTTTAACAAAAAAGTTTAAATTAATGCAATTATAAATCTTAGCATTATTTATAACAAAAAAATCAACAAATACAAGCATTCAAATATTGATGGAGATATCAGAGAGAACCTTAGAATTTGTTGTACATTTCATTGTTATCAAGGCCGTAAATGAAGTCATTGTAGAGCTCAACACTACTAAAAAAATTGTTGGATTTTCATTCTCCATTGAGGCCTCAAATTAAGTGTCATTTTCTATGTTGGAGTTAACATTATAAATACAATCAAAAAATAAAAAACATTACATTATAAAAAAAAATCAATTTTTATCGAATCATATAATTGAAAAACATTACATTCCAATAGAAAAGTCATAAATTAATGCAATTATAATTCTTAGCATTATTTATAACAAAAAAATTAAGAAATACAAGCATACAAATATTGATGGAGATATCACAGAGCACATTAGAATGTGTTGTACATTTCATTGTTATCAAGGCCATAAATGAAGTCATTGTAGAGCTCAACGCTACTAAAACAAAATTGGATTTTCATTCTCCATCGAGGTTGCAAAAGTGTCATTTTCTATGTTGGAGTTAACATTATAAATATAATAAAAAAATCGAAAAACATTACATTATAACAAAAATTCAATTTAACCAAATCATATAATGAAAAAAAAAATTACGCTAATCTAACAAACATCTCATAAATTAATAATGCAACTAAAATTCTTAACATTATTTATAACAAAAACATCATAAAATACAAGCATTGAAATATCAATATAGAAATTTCAGATCACCATCTTCAAGTCAAGAATTAATAAATATGTTAGCATTTACGTTCACAAAAATAAAATTGAATCATGTAAGTTTTTTTTCATGGTGTATATATATGTATACATAAAACATAATATGAGTGATCTAGACAATGACATATAATCATTCTATACAATCACAAATTACTTCATAGACATAAACCATATTTCGCATCATATAATTGGTTCTTAACCAAATGAAATTGTTTAAACACCGCATCAAGTAATCAACTTTCCATTTCCACCAAATAGAATGAAAAATAAACAATATAATTAGATAATCAAAGATAACAGTAACAAAAAAATATCTCAATATGTAAATGATAGAATAAAACATGTACATATCACTCTTCTTTTCCATCACCCTCATTATCTTCCTCGGTTGGCATGATAGCATTGCTTTTCTTATAAACATTTTTAGATCTAGGGTCATGTCTTAATATGAACCACCAATATCTTTTCAACACATCTGAATGAAAGAACACTTGGTTGCAATGTTTTGGGAAAACATAAGGCTCCTTACTTTCATCCAACATGTTTCCAGAGTTGATACATATGAACCAACTGTCACCATATTCCTTGACATTATTCTTGTCGAATGTGTCCCACCAACTACACCTAAAAATAACACATTGGAAAGATGAGAAGTCCACTTGAATGATCTCTTGTATCTTTCTGACATAACCCAATATCCCTCCTACCAAGTTTTGGGACGACTAGATTGGTCAAACTCGACCTTCACTCCACAGCCTATGTAACACGCCCATTATCAGCATCCTCAATGTGAAAATTATGTCCATAATCACACATAGATGGGAAACAATGCACCTACAAGAAAAGTTAACAAATGATGATGTCATATGTCTATTAACCCAACCATTAATATATTAAACATAAATGTTATAATTCAAAGTTGCATTATAAAGTTAGAAATTATGCACATAGATATTTTACTACCTAGTTGTTGCACCCAATCCCAATGTTTAGCACATCCTCCTCTTCAAGAGGGTAACGACCATATGCACCATATTTCTCTCTGACTTGGTCTACAACCCAACTATTGGGACATATCATTGTCATATTTTCTTTTAAATGATTTGGAAAAGGCATGCTTCTACCATGCAACCGCCTAAATTCTTTTATGTCAATGTCCCATTTCCTCCTCTTCTCTTCATACAATGCAACCCACGGCTTGGTTTCCTCCGCGTTGTAAAGAATGAATTTATTGATTCTATCAATTTTTTAATTTGTTGTTGTATTCATGGAAACAAAACCACATTCAGTACATATGAGGTCAAATATATATATTTTTACGTTTGTTGTGAATATAAGTTACTATGTGGAAAATTGAAGATCGAAATATAAGTGACTTAGTCTTTATCATGCGCTTTTTTCCATTTGTTTCTAGTACATCCCCTTTACTTCTTTCCACATCACGTTCATCATCCTAAATCGATGCGTTTGGTGTGCCATTTATTTGCTTGATGTAATCACTGGCATAATAGAACGACTCATATACTATGTAGCCCTCTACCATAGACCCCTCAGGTTTTTCCCTTTTTTGAACAAATCCCTTCACTTTTTTCATGAACCTCTCTAAGAAGAACATCCAGCAACAGGACACCACCCCGACTAATTCAACCTCATCAACTAGCTGAATTAGAAGACGAATTTGCAAGTCCATAAAAATCAATGACAGTTCCTTCTCAAACATATAAACAATCTCAGTTATCTCTTCACACCACCATGGAATGCTAGAGATGTAAATATCATTTGATGTGATCCATTGTACAAATGCAGATAGTCTAGATATGGAACGCTGCATGTCGTTGGGAAAGTCATGCTTCACACACTCACGCACGAACAATGGATAATGACACTACAAAGTTAACACAAAAATTTAAGTGCATTTTAAATTTTGTGTAAAAATATATAAAAAAATAGTAATAACAATTTTTTGTCATTATACGTGCCCTTAGAAGGTTGATATGGTCATGTGATTTCAAAGCCAACAACTTTTCATCTGACGTCCTGAAGCAATGTCGTAGAGTAGACCCAAAAAAAAAATCTTCCTTCACGCCCAATATAACTTATTTTCCAAATTAAGATCATATCTCTTCAAAATCCATGGGACATCGCCTTTTTTAAATGAAAAAGAGGGGCCAATCTCTCCTCTATTTTCTTATCTTGGCCAATGCTTCTTTTTTGTATTAGAAGCTATAAGGTATTTCCTGAATTTCATCTTGTCACTTTTTTTGGATGATATATGACGCCACAAAGAAGATGAAACATTTTTAAATATATGCATGGGATATAGTAAGTGGGAAATAATAAGATGCTCCCAATATGGGAGCTCATAAAATATCGATTTCATTTTCATCCCTGTGGGAATTTTCTCAACATAGGTGTCAATGAAATCAGGATCATCAATCTCAAGATGCACCTTTGAATCAAGCATCTCTATGTATTTCTTCTCCTTCTCTCTATCATATTCCCTAAGCCAGTCATTCAGTGTCATTATTTCAATCCTTTGGGTTCTCCCTTGTTTACCATTAAAAACATATTTTTCTCTTCTATAAGAGTGATTTTTTGGGAGGAATACCCTAGAGAAGTCGTACATTGAATTTCATAGGTCTTTGGACCACCTAGCCTTCATAGAAGGTCCACGGAATTTACATTCATAATAACCTTTTGTTACAAGATCTGTGATGTTATAGTAAATAGAGCACGTTAGTGTTGAGGATGAAGAGAGTCACACCGAATTAAATATTTCAAAAATTATTAATTTAAATATAAAACAACATATTTACCCGAAAAAACTCCTAAACCTGGATAATCATGTGTGGTGTACACACATATGCCATACAGTGTAAAAGTCCTATGTGATGGGATGGGTCTCGACACATCATATACCTATATACCTTCGCATAATTCCTTGAATTCATCGATCAATGGTTGTAGGTAAACATACATATTCTTTACTTGTTTCTTACCAGGGACTATAAGAGCCAACATAAGATGTTCATTCTTCACGGAAAACCATGGGGGGATATTGTTATTGTTAACTACTATAGGCCAAACAATATAGATGTTGTTTGGTTGGGAATATGGGTTGATGCCATCAATTTCTATGCTCAATCGGAGGCTACGTACTTCATCCTTCAATTTATCAGGCCATGTATCCTCTATATGCTTCATAGCTATTGATTATGTTGGGATTCACATAAATCCTTCCTCACTTCGATTCGATGCATGCCATTCTTTCATCATAGATAATTCTTTGCAATGAAAGAGCCTTTGAATCCTTGGGATTATAGGCATGTGCCTCAATATCTTATGAGGAGGACCATGTGCTTTTTCCTTGTTATTCAATTCTTTGTATCTGTCATGCCCACATTTTGGACATATCG
Organism: Larix kaempferi; assembly: GCA_027924585.1. NCBI lineage: Eukaryota > Viridiplantae > Streptophyta > Pinopsida > Pinales > Pinaceae > Larix > Larix kaempferi. The sequence goes on from BSBM01000067.1 coordinate 7,799,961, forward strand.
CTTTGGCTGCATATTCTCCTCTATATAGAATACAATCATTGAGGCATGCATGATAAGATATGTACTCTACACCCAGCATTTTCAACATTTGTTTTGCCTCTGTGTAGCTGTCGGGAAATACATTATCATTCAGAAGTACCTTATCTTTGAATAACCTACAATTAGTGGGAAATACAAATGTAGAGTGTCATTTAATGTTCATAAAATCGACCATATTCAATGATGATTGTGTCGCAATATTATTCAAAATATAATGTAGTTTATAGTCAATTACCTCTACATTGTCGAGAAACATGCGTCTGACATGCCATACTTTGCTTTCAAGTTGTATAGTAACTTTTTTGTCCCCAACTATGTATACTTTGACCGACCATATCCAAATAGAGGTGTGGTGGAAGCCAATTTAAGGATTTTTAAGAAGGCTTCAGTAATATGAGCTTCATACCCTAGCTCATTGTCTTGGAATGTGTGGAACAACATTGCATACATGGCACTCATTTTTCATAATAACTCATCCATACCAACCTCTACTTCATTGCCTCCATTGCCAACATGTGAAGAACTACTATCACTATAGGAATTCCTGATTGGTGAGCATAGATGCAGTGGAAATTGAAAAGGTGGTTAATTCAACCATGATTGGTATGCTTCATCTCCAATTTGCACTCTTTTTTCATCCTTCTCTTGATTTGACATTGTACTAGGGTGCGACGGAAGATGGTAGGAAGGTCTTTCATCATTAGAATCCTTATTTCAAAAAAATTGAACATTACATCAATGATGTTAGAAAGCACAATGCAATTGGTTTTAGCTCGCATTATAGAAAATAATTATTACAAAAGCATGAGAATCGCCTCCAGTAGAAAATGTTAAGCTGTAAACAATTTATAAAGAAGACATTCAGATTGAGCGATAAATTAACATCAATTCCACATTAAATATGAAAATTTAAAATTGAGTACCACATTTTCAAATTGAGTTTATAAATTAAATTAACAATTTATAAAACATAATTTCAAACTGAGAAATACATTAATATGAATCCATTGAAAATTAACAAATACAATTAATCAATGTTTTTTTTGTCTTGCGCACCAAGGGAATGTCTAAAGGTAATGCCAATGCAAGGCGTCTCTGACGAGCGGTTGGTTGTCTACGGAAGTTGTAGTTTATTAACAACTCGTCACTAGGAAACAAACTATGTATTGCATGTACAAAACAAATTAGGACGATTTCCTTTTCATAAAGAACTCCTGGTCATTGAAGTGTTCCTCAAATGAACAATTTGGAGAAAATATAAAGCACCTAGAACTATTTATGAACCCTCCAATGTTCCCATGAGTGCATGGACGACCATCTATATACAATATGTTCTTCCTGTTAAAGTTTCCATAAAAATAACCATTCATGCACATAATATACATGGAAATGTTGTGCTTGTATTTAACAATATTCAAGTAATCATACTGACAATAGATAGGATCGAAAAATGGCATAAGTGCTACTGACTATTTGGGAGGAAAAAGTACATGTGAAAGGATAAACAACCCAATATTTGCAGCATCTATATTAGACTTGTTAATCATAAAACGATTACCACAAAAGCAGAATCCGGTTCCAACATCAGGCATAGTTAGAGAGGACGAACAAGCGCCATATAAAGCGCGGTTGTAAGAATTTTGATATTTACTTTGCAAATTCACAGGAAGGGAGAAATCATCGCTACCCTCCAATAATTGGACGGACCTTGGTGTGTACTTGGTCAGTTTTGCTCTCAACTCATGCAACTTTTTGGATCTTCTAGTAGAGATGGGTTGGGTGGAGTTCATATCATACTTTGTATCACTATAACTTTCAGGTGACTGGACATAAGCCGAGGGGTTCGTCAATTTTATCCCCATACCACTATCCCCCCTCTCTCTCCCTAACCCTTACTAACCCCCTCTCTCACTCTCTCCCCTCCTACACCTATCCCCAACCTCATAACACCCTCCTCTCTCTCTACCTATAACCCCCTAACCCCCCCCCTCTCTATCTATCTGTATCTCTAACCCCCTAACAACCCCTCCTCTTTCTATATCTCTCATACTCCCCCTCCCTTAACCCCCCTCTCTATCTCTTTCATACTCCCCCTAGCCCTAAACTCCCCCTCTATCTTTGTCTCTCCTAATCCCCCTCCCAATGCCACTAACCACCCCCCCCCCCCATCTCTCTCCCTTTATCTATCTTTATATCTCTCTAACTCCAAACCCCCCACTTCTCACCTATACCCCCTTCTCTTTAACCACCCTACTCCTCCCCAAACCCCTAACCCCCTTGATCTCTATCTCTTGTTATCTTCTCTCATCCCCCTACTCTTCTCTTTCTCTATCTCCCCCCTTCCCCTAACCTTTATTAATCCTTAGTTTCATATGGAATATATTTGTATTGGTTATATTTATAGTTATATATTTGTATAACTATATAACTATATAGTTATGTAGTTATGTAGTTATGTAGTTATATAGTTATAACCATATAATTATATAGTTATATGACTATATAGTTATATAATTATATAACAATATAACGAGTGCGCGCTTTTTAGTTATATATCACGTGTGCATTTTTGTAGTTATATATTGTGCATGCATGTCCTTTGCCACCAAGTTGTTTTGGTGGGAGAAATAAATTTGAATTTAAACAAAATGCGCCCGCATTTCTTGGCACTAAGATAGAGCCTCGTCACCTATCTGAGTGCCATCCCTCTTCCTGTGTGTCTGCTTTGGAGTTAGCTTCAAGTTAACCAAACTTGCACTATGGAATATGGTAAACCATAGCTAATTGGGCATCCCACCTATTTTTTCAGTATGCTTGTGTTTTACCACTCGTTATAGTATGCTACACACAATCATTTTTTATGAATTTTTAGACCCATGTAGAATTTTTTCTATAGATCCAAATATGGAATTTTCTTTAAAAAAAAAAAATTAGATATTTTTCTTCTATTTTTCTTGTATCATTACTATTTAACTCAAAAAACACACTGTTAGTGTTTCTTCCATAACTTTTTTCGTTTCTCAAGCATTTTTAAAAAGAAATTGTATGTTGCACTACTAGACATCAACCTCTACATGCTACAAAAAAAACCATTTCATGATCATTGCATTAAGACCTTCAAAAGTTGCACCCACACTTGGTGTACTGTTTCGAGATTCGATCACTTGGATAATTAAAAATAAAAATAAAAATATTAAATTTATTTTGGAAAATAGTGTTGCACTAGTGCTATTTGTTCTCTATATGTCTACTAGTTTTTGTAGGTTGACTCCATCATTTAGGCACTCAAAGGTTGCACCCACAAAGACATATATCTTATCATTTGCCCCCAAAAAGACATGTACATGTTAGAAAAGATCAAACTTGATATAGTTATGAACATTTTCAATAGATAAAATTTATATATTCAGAAACAAGATTTGATTTCCTACATTTCATTTATTTTACTCAAAGCAAAATTCATTATGCAAGTATCTCAAAATATGCATGTAAGTTGAGGGATGGTTGTTTTTTTAGTTTTTTATTACATCTAACATGTCAAAAGAGACCCTCATTAGCTTGCATTAGCCCATATATATATATATATATATATATATATATATATATATATAACTATTATTGGTGTGAAGATATGATTTGCATATATAAATGTCTTAGAGTTATTGGGAGGGGGTTCTTCTATTTTATAAGGAATTATTATTTAACTCGTCTCCATTATTTATTTTGAAGTTGTGCTCCACTTTCACATCTTGTGTACTTCGTGTGCATCCTAGTTTATTATGTTATTTGAAGGATTTGGTATAAAACATATTTAAATTTTCTATACAATCATAGTCTTAATGCCCTGATGCTTCTCACTTAAAGCATGCTCCTACAAATCTTCCTCCTCTACACATAGGAATTCCTTGACCTCATGAGATTCATAATTTCTTGGTTTGCAACACTTGTACTACTACCTTATTTTCATTTTTTTCATTTATTTCCCTCTTCTAGACATTTTCTTTCCTTTACCTCTTATTCCTTTTCTGTTGGAACTTTGTCTGTTTCTATACAATGTATATTCATCCTTCAAGACAAGTTGATATGACTTTGCTAAACTTTGTTGTTTTCCACACAATGTCTTTTCAACCTTCAAGGCAAGTTGATATGCCTATGTTACTGGCCTAATTCTCAGCATACTCCCCCATCCAAAATAACATATCAGAGACCATTTATATATCTAGAAATAAACTCATCACCCTCATCACATTGCCTAGATCTATGGATGGGTGATATAATTCTTCAATGTATTATTTCACACATGTCTGTTTTATGAACAAGGTTAATAGATTTAATAATCATTCACTTCAGAATCTGGGCAACAATGTGGAAAATCTGGTCACATTATTCAAAAATGTGATATTTGTTCATGTTTCCAGGGAACAAAACACACAAACTGACGTACTTTCAAAAGCTGGAATACTCTTGGAAGAAGGAAAATGTATGATAATCACAAATCGACAGGCTAATCAGGATATTAGCTGGATTCAATTGGATTCTCTCAGTTAGAATCTGATCCATAGATTTGAACAGAATTTTCAGTACAATTGTTTTTTGTGAAAAGCTTTTAAATTTTGGAGATAATTACGTTCTAGTTTATAACTACCGTTTTGGACATAATCATGTAGTACAAGCACCTGTGGAATGTATTTTTTTTCTCTTTAAGATCAATGAATATGATTTTTTCTTTGGAAAAAAATGTCAATTTTATCTTAGATTATACAAATTCCTAAAGATGTTTAAAGAGTAATATGTTGACTCAAACCCAGTCGACAAGGGTTTCCATCACTGTCGACACCAACCCAGGCGATCTCCCTGAGCACCGGCCGAGACAGGTTTTCCTCTGTCCAGCGACACCTGTGAAGCAAATGAAGTCTCACCCGAGGCGATCAAGGGAGGGTAGATGGAACCATGTTTCCGTCGAATGAGGGAGGATGGTTATGGCAATAAGCATTAAATTATTGCAGCATTCAGAACAAATCTATGTATCTAAGGTTACCATCATTCATATTCATAGCATCAATCAACAAAAACATTCATTGCAACAGATACAACATAAAGCGTTATTGCAACAAAAATCATAGTATCAATTACAAATTACAACAGGCATTACACAGGAAATTTCACCGAACAGGTCTATCATGTCATATTACTTCAGCAAAAGCCCTGATACAATATCTCCTCAGAACTGGATCTCAGCAATATCTCTTGATCTTCCGTACAAACACACAGATGCGCAAGAATCAAGACAATAGATACACTTATTTCTTGATCGATTAATCCCCCAAACACTTACGACTCTTATCTATATATAGGCTTCCGCCATTACAATGCTTTCCCACTTACTAACAACTTCCTAACCGACATTTGGACAATTGACCCAAAATCTAATTGACGCGGTCCAAATGACCCAAAAACCCGCATACCGTAGTACAACTGACTCAACAAATGCATAAAATACATAGTATGTGGTCCAAATGACCCAAAACCTGCCAACTGCGGTACACTTAACCCAAAAATGCATAAAATAATCCTTCTTCCGCGACCTCATCCGATATGTCGCAGCATCGGCGATACTGCGACATTTCCTTATCGAACCACCTACCAACAGGCCTCCAACACAATCTTGTGGCTCGCCCTCGAGCCACGTCAACTGGACATGGTGTACTCCGTGGTCTTCACTCTGAAGTCTTCATACTTTTGGATGACTGTGGTCACCATTTCGTTGACATCCGTAGTCACCGCCTAACTCTTGACCACATCTTCCACCGATGGATGCTCGGTGATCTTTGTCGTCACCTGCTGACGACCCTTCTGTACTACCTGAAGCACTTCGCCTACCTTGGTCATGAACTGTCCCCCAATATCCTAAAACTGCTCCAACTGCACAGCACGCTTCTTCTATCACTCATCCGCCTTGGAGACACGCTGTTGCAGAGCTTTCAATTCCGTAACCTTGGCGACCTGCTCCATGGTTGGCATGACGCGCATCACCGCTTTGAGTGTCGTCAACTGCCCCTCCACTTCTTGTCGTTCCTTCATTAGTTGCTCGTGTTGCTCGTCCTGGACGATCCAGCCCCAAAAGTCCACAGTGTCAGCTGTGAGCTTCGTCGCGACTTTTTCCAGCTCCTCCAATTGAGTGGTGACCTCCTCAATCGCCCTTTTTCTGGCATCGACTTCATCTTGCGGTGTACCGGGATGCACCTAAGCCTTCAATGCTTGATTCTCTTGCCGCAATTGAACAATGGAAACCCCCAGTCGCTGCACCCGTTGGAGCACATCTGACTTGGCAATGGGCTCTGACACATGCTGACATGCGTCACTAATAGCTGTCTCAAGCTGTACATTGTGGTCCCACAGACAGGCCTTCTCCACAATAAAGAAATCCTAGTCCTTCTTGAGTGCTTCTATGGCATGAACCTTCTCAGCCCGTTCCTTCTTGATGTCCGCTTCTAGTTCATCCACAGCTTTTCGTGTTGTAGCAGCCCTACCTATGAGCTATGCAATTGCTGTGGTTGCAACTGTCTCACTCTCATGCAAGTGCCAACAGATCTTGTTGATTTCGTGCATCCTATCCGCCATCTCTTGGGTGGTGAGCATCTGCATTGTTGTCAACGCCATCACTGGTAGTGCATTAATGTTGACAGTCACCTGGTCAACCATCTGCAACAAAGATTTCAAAGCCTCGTTGTCGGTCACAACCGCAGTTAGGGGAATATCTACATTCCAGACCCGGGGCGGTGCTGATTATAGTCGTTTCTTGCATCGGTGCTTCTCCGGGTGCCTTCCTTAAAACCGCATCACTCAAAGAGTCCATACGAGCAGTGAGCGCATGGAACCCCTCATCCGCCTTCATCACCATCTTGTCAACGGCCATTGTGGCTGCATGGTTGAGCGCTAACATTAATCATCCCAACTGCGCCTCGCCGGCAGGGGAAACCCACTGATTGTCACATGTTCCTGGTGTCATTTGATCTATTTTCCTCAAGAGCTCTGTCATTATAATCCGTTGTTGGTTTCCTTGTTGACTCTTGATCAGAATCATGACGACTCTGTTGATCCTGCACCGATACTCGATCGTCTAGGCCTTGCATTGGGCCGCCAGCCTCTATTTATTCCAACCCCGTAGGTTCGCGCCATGCTTATGTCCAGTCATGCACAATAGCCACTAGATCCATCATCGTTACGTTATACTGTGTCAGCAACCATTGGTTATCTGGGTCACGGTGGGCTTGAACATAAATGGCATGCAATCTAATCTCAAACGCCATGACCGGCTTAAACTGGGCTGTGGTGTCTTCAGATAATCAGGGCACCTTCATCGTAGCTGCACAGAGCATCTCCCAGTATACCCAAAACAGCAATGTACATTCCTGATTCCTCTCTTGGTCTCAGACAAACCACAAGTTTTGATACTGCGCGTCGCGACACTCTTTGGCTGCTTCAATATCCATACCTCGGTATACGTCGAGCTCCTTCCAGGCCATGAATGCTATCAACAGTAGAAGCCAGCAATAGGTAAAGGATCCCTTACCGCCTTGAACCGCTGCAGCATCCTCCACTAACTGATTCAGTAGAAACAGCAACCAGTTCATCTGCACCCTGGCTACGCACTGCTCGGCACATGCCACAATCCCCGAGTTACACTGATTGGGGCGATCGCCGCATACCACTTTGTAGGAAAGTATCTTGGTGCCGGTGAGCACCGCCTCGTCATTTATGGTGCTTGTACGGTAACCATGACCATCGGTCTCCATGGCGTATCGCTTGACCAACTGCGCGGCCAACTTCTTGTCGTTCTCTTTACTGCAGAAGTACTGTGACGGATCAACCCCATCCTTGGGCAACCCGATGATCTCTGCAATCAAGTGCATCGTTATGGGAATTGCTTCGTCCAACCAAAATGTACCACCGTGAAAACAGGCCAGCAGCTGCTTCACACAGGCATTGACCTCCTATAACCGTCCAAAGTGGGGCATATTGATAAGACCTAATAGGCCGACCTGTTTCAACCCTCACGCCCAATCGCGCGGGATCGGTTTACGGATCAATCGGGACTTTGGCTCATAAGGGTCCACCGCAAGCTCTTTGTATGCCACCATATCATGGTCATCATATTTCAGATGCAGTAGTGCTGGCCCGATGTCAACAGAGCACTCCATTCCTGTGGGCAGGGAGGGCATTTTCAATGGATACTTTAGATTCTTTTGGGGCTTTTGGGAAGGTACCCCAGGGCGACTGGGGGGGACATACCCCAGGATATCAGTGGTTGAGAGTCCTTCCCATGCAGCGGACTCATCAACCCGGTGGCGAGATGACCTGCCTTCCCCTTGAGCTTCCCCCGTCGCGACCGTGGAGGACCGAAGCTGATGCTTGCTCTGCGGTGACTCAGAAAGTTGACCTCCCCGATGCTTCTTGGCAATCACGGACGCACCCACCGGCATGGTTGCGACTTCGGCATCAAGGTTGACAGTTGGCACAGGCTCAACCTCTTCTTGAACGACGATCGGGATGAACGGGGACTCGAATTCACTACTGATCTCAACTGTCTCCAGGTCGCCTGGCATACCTCACAACACTCTGCAACTTCAACAAGCCTTTCCTAACTCGCAACGGCACTCACTAAACAACAACGATACTCTATAGCACTCCATAATCACTCTGAAACAACTGAATTCTCGGTGCCTTCCGACCAGCTTCAACTCATTCTTATAGTGTCCAACCTAATCTTTCGTAATCATGACTAAATCCGGCATTAACTCAACAGAATATCTGTATTAATGATGCAAATCTGTTGTCGATCCTGGCAGCCGATCGGTCGGATCTGCCATTAATGCCCATCATTTTAACATGCGTTGTTAATTAACTATCTGAACTTTTGGCATTTATTGCTGATTTGACCCAGTCGCGGCCCTGCCACTTGTCCCAGGACGCTCCTAACGTGAGACACAGCCTCCCTGCTTGCGCATTCTTGTTTCTGTCGGTGCGTCAGCCTGCCACCGATTAAGCTGCATTTTTTTTTCGATGTGACTCAAGCATTGCGTCGCTCCAAGCCTGATCGATAGGGCTTCAATCGACTGTCATTGATCAACTTTGGGAGCATCACTCCGTCCAACTACTGCAACTGTACAGCACCGTCGGAAGTGATGCTACTGATGCAATACGGACCAAGCCAATGCATCTACAATTTCCCGGAATGTTTCATAAACTTGTTGTCGTACAACAACACCAAATCACCCTGTTGAAACTGTTTGTTCTTGATGTGATGATCATGCCATGCTTTCTGGCGATCCTTCTCCACCCCCTGGTGGAAACCTACAATGAATCGATCTTATTTGAGTTGGACTAGCTATGCTAAATGCTCCTCCAATGTTGTCGTAGTATCCATACCCGATGCTGCCTCTATGCACAAACTTGGAACGATGTACTCCATCGGCATAACTGCTTCTTGCCCATAGACAAGCTTGAATGGTGTCTGCCCTGTCAGCCTTTTACATGTGGTGCGATAGGCCCACAATACAGCTGGTATTTTTAGATCCCAGTCATCGCGGTTCACATTGCACACCTTTGTCAGTGCATGCTCCAATATCTTGTTGAAAGCTTCCACCGTGCCATTCTCCTGCGGATGATAGGGTGTGCTCTTCTTGTGCTGTATCTGCAACTCCTCCGTTAATACGCTGATGGTGTGATTGAGAAAGTGGCTGCCTTGATCACTCAATAATATTTTGGGACAGCCGAAACGAGTGATAATGTGATCGAAGAGGAACCGCGCGGATGTGGTCACGAAACAATCAATAACTAGTGCAACTTCCACCCATTTGGTCAAATAATCTATCGTGGTGATGATGTAGCGTGCACTAGTGCGCTTCCCTGGTGGATTGATTGGTCCCACAAAATCCACGGCCCATTTGTCGAATTGTTGCAATGTCAGCTGGGGCCTCAATGGCATTTCATCCCTTCGAGATGGCTTCCCGGTTCGCTGATAGACATCGCAATACTGTGCATAATCTGTTGCATCATTGTGCAACGTAGGCCACCAAATCCCTGCCCGAAGCACCTTCCTTGCGGTCGCACAACCGCCATAGTTCCCTCCATCCACTCCTGCATGTGCTTCTGATACGATCTGTTCTTGCTCATGTGGCAGGACACACCGTCGCAATATCTCATCTGCGCCCATTTTGTATAACTCTCTTGCTATCAACTGGAAATCTGCAGCCTTGAATACCAACTGCTTCTTCTGAGTGGTGGTAAACTCTTCTAGTGCAGTACCTATCACTAGAAACTGAATGATGTCTTCAAAATAGATATTGGAAACTCCTACCTTAAACAGTTGCGCATCAGGCAGCCCGTCCTCAATGTTGGTTGGCTCCTCCCCTGTCTTAATCCGTGATAGATGATCAAGTCCATCATTCAGTCGCTCGGGTTTCACGATTACCTCAAATCCGAAATCCCGAAAGAGAAGTAACCAGCGACATATCTTCCCCCCGAACACAGGCTTATTGACCAAGTATTTTAATGCAGAGTGGTCTGTGAACATCTTAAAATGTCCGCCCAACAAGTAGTGTCGGAACTTTTGCAGTGCATAAACCATCACCATGCCTTCCCGTTCGGTAGCGGTGTAGTTCCGTTTTGTATATGATAGCTTGCGATTGGCAAAAGCAATAGGGTGATCAAGGTCCCCTTCTCCTGGTTGCGCCAGCACCACACCAAGTGCGATTGACGATGCATCAACATGGACATGGAATTCCTTGCTCCCATTTGGAAATACCAATATTGGCACCAAAGCCATCTTCGCCTTTAGTTTCTCAAAACTATATTGACATTCAGGGTTCCATTGGAATACAACATCCTTCTTTAGTAACTTCTCCATAGGGGCAGTAATCGCGGCATAACCCCTGATGAACTTGCGATAGTACCAAGTGTGTCCCAATGTCACCCTCAGCTGCTTAACTGTATTCAACGGTGTCAAGCTCAGGATAAGCGCGATCTTTGCTGGGTCGACTAACAACCCTTGCTTACACACAATGTGACCTAGCAATATGCCAAACGGTGCATAGAAGATACATTTCTTCAACTTTAGCGATATCTGGTGCTGCCGGCATCGCTCCAACATCAACCCTAGATTTGCCAGATGATCGCGGACCAACCCATAGACCCTCCAATCGTCCATGTAGACCTGCAAGAACTTCTGAATGAAATCCTTGAATGCAGCAACCACAACCCATGAAAATATCGCAGGGGCGTTCTTCAAACCGAACGACATTACCGTATACTAAAAACAGCCCCATTCTGTCACAAAAGTCGTCTTGTGGCGGTCTTCCTTCGCAATGCGGATCTCATGGTAGCCCGAGAACCCATCTATGAAAGAATACATTTCCTGGCCACCCACACCTTTGAGCACCTCATCGGTAAACAAGGTTGGGAATGGAACATGCAAACATGCATCATTAAGCTTCCGGAGGTCAACACAAATGCACACTTCGCCAATCTTCTTATCTTGTACCACCATAGGACTGATCCATTCCGACTCTTCAATGGGTTCGATGATACCAGCATCCAACATGCGATCCAGTTTTTCCTTGACCCTCTCCTTATGTCGCGGATTCAATCGGTAGGGTCGCTACCGAATTGGCTTGGCATCTGGTTTTAATGGAATTTTCATCTCCCCTAAGTCCCCCAGAATCCCTTTCATATCAGAAAACTTCATGGGAAATACGTCTTGAAACTCATGAAGCAAGTCAATGACCTTGCTCATCATCTCATCATCCCAATAGTCCCCGACATTTGCGAACTTCGAATTGTCCTCTGCTGTAATGTTGATCTTGCGAATCTTCAGCGGTTGACTGAACGGATTGCTTGGCGCATCAGGTGGTACCACAGCATGACTACCTTATGATTCCAGGATATTCACATTCCACGGATCATCACCATCCTCTGGCCCACCAGTGATATTGAGACATTCCGTGAGATACTGCATCTTGCAATGCATGTGCGGATCTACAGGGTATGCCATCGGAACAACCTTTAGAACCACATCACGGATGAGCTGCAACATATTATTGATCTCAGGATCGGCATCTGCAAAGCTGAACGTATGGGTAAAACTTACTGTGAGCTCTAACCAAGTGGTAATGTCCCCTCTCAACTCAGCGGCAGTATATCAAGATCGCGACATCTCGTCCAAGGTATGAACAAATGCATGGACCCACTCAGTTCGTGGTCGTGATGCCCATAATCGCTGAGACTCCATTAGGTGACCACCTGGATCATTTCGTCCACCATACTTCCCTACGTGGTAGACCTCGGTATCACCGAAATGAATTAGCATCAGTCGGTGACACTGCGACCATTCGGTAATAGATTTCTTATGGGTCGCCCACCACCGTGTTGAGGTAGCCTTCAGTGCTTCTTCTAATGCCAACAGTATCTGTGGTTCGGAAACTCTTTCCTCGAACTTCTCCAGAAAGTCAGATAACCCCGACAGCCCTTCATAGATTGGTAGCGTAACATTTTCAGTTGCAACGCGACATAAGGACTGCATCAACAACCCACACTTGCGGAGCGACACCTCATGCAAGCAGTTCTACCAGTTTTCGAGCGCATCATCAAAGTTGGAAGATGCAGAGCTGGCGCTGCGCCATCCAAGCTCACCGTTGGCGGTCAGATGAATGTAATCTTCAGAAATATTGAATGCATGATCCCATTCGCTGGGATCGTCGGCCTTCACTGGTTCGATGTAGCGGCATCCCTTAGCCAGATCCAACGAGGCGATGACTCTCAGATCACGGTTTTCAAAATTCATCATCTGTCGCTTGAAGTTAATTACTGCTCTGCTATCATTACCCCATCCAATCCCCAACAACACGGGACAAGAGCTTCCTCCTTCAACTACTTCTATTACATCAAAGTCGGCATATGTCTTCATGCTCTCTATGTCCACCACCAGTCGTGGAACGTGTCTAATCGGCGTCACGTTAGCGTGATTAGCTAACCGGAGCTGTATAGGGGACCAGCTCAATGGGGGACTCCTCATCCTGTACCACGCCTACTTGGTTAAGATGTTGACATCCGAACCAAGATCCAAAATAACTGAATCAACATCATAGTTGCCAATCTGAATATTCATCCGCATCTCCTTACCCGCCTTTCCTCATTGTAGGGAATTGACCGCAAACTCTTGTTGACCCTGAGCCGTTCACCGCAGCAGAGCTTCAATTTTGGCCAGAGCATCGGGATCCCTTTCCATGGATAAAAAATGTTCCAAAAACACTTGAAGTGTGCTGGACTGCCGCGACGGACCAGCCTCCGAAGTGGCATCAAAAGTAGAGGGCATATCACAAATAACAGCCTTACCTAGATCTTTTTCTAGTGCGCAACGTGCTTGAAGGAATGCTTCCCGCTCAGCATCAATGTCAAATGATACCTTCTTCTGTCCTGCCAACCAAATCAACGAATGTGAGTTATCCTCCCCGGTTGTCTTACCTCCGCGAGTGACAACAACTACTTAAGCATCCTGCGGTCTTGGCTCTGCGAAAATTGTCACAATGTTCTCACCCTGAGGCTGGTTCAATGGTGGATTCACATTCTGATTGACATTCAGATTCGGCTGCTGATTATGGTTTTGTATCGGTTGTTGTACTTGGTTCTGGAAAGGTTGTTGTGCCTAGCACCGATTCTGCAACTGTGGAGTGTTCCCTGCTTGCCATCATGTAATCAACTACAGGAAATTCTCAACCATGTGATCATTAACAAAACAGAACGTAAACTGGTTCTGCAGTAGTGGGCAGTCTCGCTGGTAGTGTCCCCATACCGCACAGTAATAGCATTGAACAGGTCCGCGACCACGTCGTCCGCCACGACCAAATCCTCCACTGCATCCTCCCTGGTACCCTCCCCGAGATCCGCCTTGCTGTTGGTTAAACTATTGTTGCATTGGCATCGGTTGCATTCCTTGTCCTTGCAGTGCATACTGCGGTTGTTGTACGTATTGTGGCTGTTATGGAGCCATTTGCATTGGAACATATTGTGGCATGAACTTCTGTGGTTATGGTTGCTGTGGTACAAACTACATCTGTGATTGAGGTAATTGCTGGGTTACCTGCGGCTACGGTTGCGGCTGTTGTACGACACGCTGGTCTTCCTTTACATAGAAATTATCGCACATTCTCTCTTGTAGCAACCCATATGCACAGCAATCTTTATCATCGTGACCCACAGATTTGCAAAGTGTACAGTAAGATTTCTTGGAGTCATGACCATTTTCTGCATGTATGGGAAATTTTCATGGCTGTGCCCATATACATGGCAGAAGCGACACCATGGCATGCTCCCACCATTCAACGGATTAGGTGCTCCTAAAACTAGATAGTTACGGAAGTCAGGCAATTGTCTTTAATATGTCCTTCTCCCCGACACCGTGTACACCATACTTCTTCACATTTCTCTTTTCCCTTTTTCAGATCCTACAGTTGTATGGTTAAGTTGGCCAATTGTGTCTGGATCTATGACATCCAAGCCGCCATTTCCCCAATTGGCGATGCTTCCAACCACCACGGGGGGTTCACTCAGTGAACTTGTTTCATAGCACAATCGTTCACATGATGTTAAAGAATATCCCTAATTTCACTAAATATTGGAAAATGCCTACTAAAATTGTATTGTTGAACCCCCCTCCCAATATTACTTTCCAATTAAGAAAACCCCTAGTTTCACCAAATATTGTAGGTATCCATTTTTAATACCCCCTTTATATCATATTATCAAGTTGTAACAAACAAGAACCCTAAACATCTTAGTATAAGAAAACAAGACGCTAAATAAAATAATAGTATAATACTAATAATGATCCCACCAAGATTGTAAGGGTGATTGATGAATTTGTAACGTTGGATAGTGGAAGACCCAACGAAATATTACCAGAGAAGGAAAAATGTGTAAAAGGAAACCCATTCAAGAGATCAACATAACAAAGAATGTAAAATACTGATAGTCCACTAGTTAGTGCAATGGTTAGAGAAGACAAGAATTGCAAATGTTTCATAGCACAACTGGCCAATCTACCAATTTAATATCATGTAAATACATGTATAGCCATAGAGAGCTCATGTTTTCTATAAGATTAATAATTAAACTCCATAAAAATTCAAAAATGAAACCCTTTCGTTGATGGACTCCCCTACCTTCCTATCAAAACAAACATCTTGGTTCCAGTGAGCCAAGAAATATTGATCTCACTTTTCTTGGTTGTCGTGGAGCAAGATTTGACTGAATCTCAATACCCACCTAAACCCCAACCTAAAAAATGAAGAGTTATATCTTTTACTCGAATTCCTACAAAAATAAAATACAATTGTTCAACTCTAGAACTCCCGATTACTTACATATCTTAACTTAAGATGAAAAATGCTATAGCATCAATCAAACCAAGCCTAAAGAAGCTATTAAATGAGGATTTCTCAAGGATAGTAATCCAAAGAGACTTCCATTGATATTATAATTTGTACACTATTATCATATTTATGCAAAACTTAGGATCATAAGCAATACCAAATAAAAATGGAGGGTACATAAGTTTTAGGTGGGTATGACTTGAGCCCATGATTTGGAGTTATGAATCCATCCCATGATTTGGAGGTTATTCCTCATCCCACCCAAATAAAATAAGCCCCAATATTTATATTACTAAGTAAAATTAAAAACCCCCCCTTCACCCCTTAATACAAAGCAATATATTTTTGAGGTTTTTAAGAGTATTCAAACACCCAATATGAATGGACGTGATATGATATTGCCTCACTAGTGAATCCCCCGTGCCAACCACATCGCGATCTCCAGTGCTTCACTTGGCGTTGTAATATTCTGTTGCATCAGCGGTAGCCGAATATGCGAAAGTAGCGCTGCGATGAACCATTCTTGATGTTCAACAGTGTTCATATCAAAACTAACTCTTGCCATTAGCATTTTGAACCACTGATCGAAGTCCCACACAAACTCGTTAGGAAACTGCTTAATCTCTTTAAGCTCTGTAATATATTGCGCTTCAGATTTGGGCTTCCGGAACTCGGCGACTAAGCCTTCATGAATCTCATCCAATGTTTTTGCTGGGGTGCCAACAGGAACCTGCATAAATTTCATAAACCAGTCTAAAGCGGGACCTCGAAGAGTGGTCGCCAATTGTCCCTTTTTAGCATTACAATCAGTGATCTGTTAAACGTTCCATACTGCCTCACACAGAAACCAATACTGTTCAAGGTTGTCTGTTCCATTTCCATGGAACAGCGGGAACTTAGTATCCTCGCCCGCCATCCTGGGCTTACTTCCTCCAGTCGCTGAACTACCAGTAATTAATTTTTGTGGAATTGATGAACTTGGTGGTGTTAAAGTCATATTCCTTACCGATTGAGAGATAGTGAGCGGAGGTGTGGGTATGTTGGTGCTGGGGTTTGATCCTGCCTCTATTATGGGCGTAGCCTGGTCGTCCTTGTTAGGACTATGAGGTCGCTTTGTCCCGTGTGGTCTTCCTTTGAAAATTTGCGGTTTGATCGCAGCAGGACCTTCTCCTATCCTCTACCTCTTTTACTGTCGAAACCTCGCTCCTCCCCTCGTAACACCACTCTCTTCCTCAGCTTCACTCACAGTCTCATCATGACCGGCACCCATGTACCCCTGATCATTCCATGTACTGCCCCCCAGTTGTCGCGATACCCATGGCCTCTGCCCACCAGGCTGTTTACTGATCCAGATGCATCTTCAATATACCCTTCTCTCAAATAAGCATCTTAATGGACAGTTGGAGCGACATCAAAAACCTTCCCTGGGGTTCGCGAAAGAAGTATCTTTCGGCTTCGCTATAGGACTTCTGCATATCGACCTCGAATTCAATGATGTATCCCTCCAAGATGCTATCGAGCCATATTTCGACGACACGTGATGCTTTATTGTCAACTTCTTGTAGCTCCTGAATCAACTCGGGGGTCCAAGTTGTCGGTTCACCACCTTGGAAGTTCCTCTTCTGGAAGGTCAACTTCGCCAACCACTCATACAAAATGACTGGGAACTCACAGAAAAACCATTCATGTGCACCGTCGTGAATATATCTATCCACCCACTGGTCTACCATCAGTCGAGTGTTCCGACTTTCTTCTTTAGCAAATTCTTGCAGCTTCTAATCAAACCATTCTTGGATCTCCGGTTTCGTCGGGTGCCACAACATATCCTCCTTTCACTGCGTATACAGTCTCGACAACGGAACCATTTGTTGACTCAAACCCAGTCGACAGGGGTTCCCATCACTGTCGACACCAACCCACGCGATCTCCCTGAGCACCGGCCCAAACAGGTTTTACTCTGTCCAGCGACACCTACGAAGCAGATGAAGTCTCACCCGAGGCAATCAAGGGAGGGTAGATGGAACCATGTTTCCGCCGAATGAGGGAGGATTGTTGTGGCAATACGCATTAACTTATCATAGCATTTAGGACAGATCTATGTATCTAAGGTTACCATCAGTCATATTCAAAGCATCAATCAACAGAAACATTCATTACAACAGATACAACATAAAGCGTTATTGCAACAGAAATCATATTATCAATTGCAAATCACAACAGGCATTACACAGGAAATTTCACCAAACAGGTCTGTCGTGTCATATTACTTCAGCAAAAACCCTGATACAATATCTCCTCAGAACCGGATCTCAGCAATAGCTCTTGATCTTCCGTACAGACACACAAATGTGCAAGAATCAAGACAACATATACACTTATTTTTTGATCGATTATTCCCCTGAACACTTATGACTCTTATCTATATATAGGCTTCCGCCATTACAATGCTTGTCCACTTACTAACAACTTCCTAACCGACATTTGGACAATTGACCCAAAATCTAACTGACGTGATCCAAATGACCCAAAAACCTGCATACTGCGGTACAACTGACTCAACAAATGCATAAAATACATAGTATGTGGTCCAAATGACCCAAAACCCACCAACTGTGGTACACTTAACCCAAAAATGCATAAAATAATCCTTCTTCCGCGACCTCATCCGATATGTCGCAGCATCGGCGATACTGCAACATTTCCTTATCAAACCACTTGCCAACATAATCCACTAGCATGAATTTACCCTTCGACATGGCAACGATCCTATTCCAAGCTCTAATTTTGTCTTTTCCATTTCTCTATATGTCCAACTACACATTTTCCCACCACATATACACAGTCCCTTTAGCTTGGTACATGCAAGCTTCACTCTCTCGGGGGTTTCAATTTGTTCAAATTCAAAGGATTCCTCCATCTCCCTAATCTAACGTATGAGTTCTTTTAGGCTTATGCCCCCCACCCCTCAAGTAAGCAGGGGCTTCCATATTTGGTTTACCTTTCATATTTGTTTAGGACCTTATAAGCCTATCCTCCAGAGCTTTGGCTTCTTCAAATTCTTCTTGTTAAGGCCCTAGTGATCATCACTCACATCACGAATAGCTATTAATATTCATACTCTTATGTGTGCCATATTGTTGTTTACTTATATTATTTCTTTTCGCACAAATTTACCCAACAATTTCCTTTTGCTTGAATTATTTTCTGTCTAGATAAAATTTGTCCAACACACTCTCTTTGTTGAAATTGTTCTTTACACTCACATGCATCACATGCATGGATCAAAACCCACTCTGATACCAAATTAATGCAACAACTATGGCTATACTCCGATCTCTCAAATCACACAAAAATTGAAATGGAAGCATAAAACATGCAAATAAAAAAAACATATAATGAGGAAAATAAATAGCTTAACCATGCATTAATAATTGAAACTCCAAAGGAATAGTTACAAAGCATAAAGGGCATTTATGTTAATATAAACTTTGGGCTAAATTGTCTCTTCAAGATTTAAAACTACATGTTGGTCTAAGTTTGATTTTGATCTACAAAATAAAATAAAATTACTAAACACTTACTCATCTTTTTGGTTTTGTCCTCAAGACCCGCCTAAATTTATCATGTGAATAATTAATACTTTTTGTATCCTTTGTATAATATTCATTTGTTTCATTAATTACTTTATATATATATAAAGGTGTTATGATATTTAGATATTTAAGAGTCAATTAAGTTTAACCATAAATCCAAATATGTTCAGGGTTGCTCTAATATTCAAGCTTATGTTGAGTGGATGATGTAGACTTGCATGTTCGGGTTTTCCCTAATGTCCATGCTTGTGTTGAGTGGTTGATGTCGACTTGCATATTTGGTTTGCCCCGACGTCCAAGCTTGCTTTGAGTGGTTGATGTTTGGGATCGGAGTAAGCTAAATAATCGACAATTTACACATTTTCGATGATTTTTGTCATAATCAAGCAATGCGATTTTTATCGAAATAGTGATTTCATTACTGAAATTAATGTTTTGATTGCATAAATGGATCTAATACCTTTATATCCTTAAGGCAAGATGATTATACAATTCCAACAACTTCAATCTACAATTTCAACCGAATTAAAAATCTTCTATAAATGCACATGATCAATCATTTAACTTACACCTTTGGAATCCACTATGATCGTGTTTCCAAGGATCTTCTTTCCTCTCGTGGCCTCCACTAGCGTGAGTTACGTTTGGGCCCCCATTGGTGTTTTTCTAAGGATCTTCTTTAGTCTCAAGGTCTCTAGTCTCCGGAAGTCGTAATTCCACACGGTTGGGTGGGACCGTGAGAGCCGAATCTTTCTCGCTCGCACACGGGAAAACACTGGGCGAAGAAATCACAGAGAAGCCTCTGGATAATTTCTTTTGCTCAATTTTCCATGGGCGTCAATGGTCATAAAGCGGAATAAGGTTTTCTAGCTCCCACTCACCTCGAAGGAGAGCCCGAGAGCCTGTGTGATATAATGAATCTTTCTTTTGTTATATATATGCGAGTGTGGCATTGCATTTTTCATTAGTTCTACCACCAAGTTCTCCAGATAATTTGTAGTATTATTAATGGCGCTGTCTATAGATATCAATGAACTTCGCAGACTGTATGAGACAGTGAATGAAAATGGCGACGGCAGGCTGACTGTAAATGAAATGAATCGCTCTCTGAATCGCATCGGAATCGATATTTCAGAAGAAGATTTGAAATATCTGGTGATGCCAATGTCTGAGAGCGAAGACGGTAGCTTAACATTTGATGGATTTGTTGGGTTTTGTCAGTCTCTTCTGGATGATAGTAGATCAGAAGATGAATTAGGCAATGGGGATGGCCACTGTGAGGATTTGATGGAGGCTTTCAAGGTCTATGATATCAATAACGACGGCTTCATATCCTCCACTGAGCTTCAACAGGTGCTCTGTAATCTGGGCTTCGTGGAGGGTCAAGAGTTAGACAACTGCCAGAAGATGATATGCAGATATGATTCTGACTCCAACGGGCTCTTGGACTTTCTTGAATTCAAGAACATGATGACCACTAAAATCTCTGCTCATTCTCACTGCTGATCTTCACAGATCCCAGAGGTGTTGGAAGATCTCTCCTCTTCTATATTTATATTTTAAATAACAATTTAAAGATGAATCAAGTGGTTTTGGTTGTCTGGTTGAATTATAGTATTATTGTTGGACAATTTGTATTCATTGTTGGGTGATTTTTTTATCTAAAATTCAGTAAAAATGGATGAAATTGCAGCTTTAGTTGGAATTGTATACTCAGAGTGTTCCAGGATAATTGATAGTGCTGTATCCATTTCTGAAATCAAAATTACAATTTGAATAATGAAAATTGTGATTTAAATAAAAATTGTCAAAAAAATAGTAAAAAAAAATGCAAATCATCTATCATTTAACTTACTTTTAATCTCAAATTCTCCCAAACAAATATTGGGAAATCTTTTAATGATTTTCATTTTTCAAATGAGTTCTTTAAAAAGTTTATGTTAAAATCATCATCATTTAGTAATTTAATTTTTATTTAAATCAGAACTTTTATTTAAATCTTTAATTGTACAATCTCAACTATTTAAATTTACAATTAGAATAATTTTAACCAAATTTAAATAACAATGATAGCCCACGATGCAGAATAAACAATAAATGAATTTACTTTGTAAATACGAATCCAAAAAAAACTACCATATAAAAGAAATTGTAATAATAATTATATGTATTTGTCTATAATAAAAAAATATTTGATACTACCATGACTCCTTACATTCATGATAAATAAGGCAAATATCATTTTGTTGTGATGCAGTTTTAATTATCAATAATGGCAAAATCATACTTACATCGTATGTAGAATTTCTATATCAATGACTACAAAGTTTTTGTTGTTTTGATTTTGTAATTTCATTTATCGACAATGGTCGAGTGATACTTGCATCACATCCTAGAGTTCAATATTAATGACTATAATTTTTATAAATATCACAGCAAGCATAACATGGTAGTGATTAGTTAGTTTGGATTGAACAAAAAATATTTTTTTCCCAATAAGAAAAAAACTGTGCATTATTATTTATATGGAATCAAAGATATATATTTTAAAACCAAGTTATAAAATTTAATTAATTTATCTGACTTTTTATTATCTTTTTGGAATCTAAAAAAGTCATAACATATCCAAAATTGTACCAAGCAGCCCTAATACATATAAGAGAAACTCTGACCACAACCTATCATCCAAATGCTAACAAAACAAAAAAATCTAATTATGGTCACCTCCAAGGTCCTAACCAGTTTTCAGATATTAAACGAACTTCTCCAGATGGTAATCTTAATGTGGCTGATCGATCTTCTTTTGTCATCAATTCTACTACAACACGTGCCGCTCTGACTAATTGTCCACCCTTTCCAAGTGTTATTATTTCTATATAGCCCATCATTACATAAATGATTACAAAGCTAATATCTTTAGCATAAGCTCTAAATTCTCTTCTCAAAGGTCCCAACCAAAATATAGCCCATCATCATTACAAAAGTGATTATAAATCTAATATCTTTGCTATAATATAGCCCATTATCATTACAAAAGTGATTACAAATCTAATATATTTGGTATAAGCTGTAAATGCTCTTCTCTTTCGGGCATTAGTATGAACCGATGTTTATCTAAACATCTAGTTTACAGCTTATTTTTTTTTATTGATATGGAGCAGATCATGATATTGGTTTATGACTTTGTAACTTTGATGAGCTTTAGAATATCAAGTTGTAGGTATTTTTTCTATTTGAAAAAAGAAAGTGATTACAAAGTTAACAAACATAAAAATATATACAACTGAAATAAAACTCAATAAGCTTGAAATGAGTCTCTTGATTGCATTCTCCATTATTACTTCCCTCAACAAGTAAAATAAGGTCAATAGCATTAAAGCTAGCACGGTGGATTCAACTACAAATATGTTCAACCACTTTTCATGCATACATTTATTAACTAATTAGATATTTATTAAAGATTATTATAACATAATTATTTCTATATTTTTATTCAGCACATCATTACTTCCCTCAACAAGTAAAATAAGGTCAATATCTTTGTTGTAAGTTAAAGCTAGCACGTGGATTCAACTACAAATATGTTCAACCACTTTTCATGTTTACCTTTATTAATTAATTACATGCCTATTAAAGATGAATATTACAAGATTCAACTACAAATATGTTCAACCACTTTTCATGCTTACCTTTATTAATTAATTACATGCCTATTAAAGATGAATATTACATAATTATTTCAATTTTTTTTCAAGCACATCATTGCTTCCCTCAACAAGTAAAATAATGTCAATATCCTTGTTGTAGGTTAAAGAAATGGTATGTAGGGCATCTTTAGTGGCTTTAGACCATGACTATGGCTCACAAGTGCTACAAGCATAGGTTAATGGGTAGGTCTCTAGTTTATGGTCTTGAACTAGAGTGGCCAAGAAACCTAACCATGGACAAAGTTAGCAATTGAGCCTATACACTTTGTGATTGTCAAGAGTCTTTTTACAGGGCTCATGTAGTGGCCCATGCCTCTATGCATGGACCACGAACCTTAAGATAGTTAGTTTCGAGTTGAGACTATAGGTTTTTTGTAATGAAAAGCTTATTGGACCATTAATCACTTCCTTACTATCACCAACAATTCAAAACACATCGATATTCTACTCATAAAACAAAGATTATATCTATATGCCAAGTGTGGTGGTTTGGGGCTTTTCACATAGCCATAAACAATTGTGAATGCACAAGACCCTGATTTCGGATTTAGACCATGTCTTGAGTACTTAGAACCATCCCTAGTTGGTAAAACTTGAGTTCTTGATTATTTTACATCTCTAGTAATATAATGATTACCTATGTAGTGTGTTAGTACCTTGTGTATAGAGCATGAACCCTATAGGAAATATTTTACACCTCTAATAAAATAATGATTACTTATGTGGTGAGTTAGTACCTTGTGTATAGGGCATGAACCTATATGAAAATTTTAGGGGTTAAGACCTTGCCTTTCATCCCAGAACTGTCCATAGTGTGCAAAACCTTGAAATAGAGGCCGTAACCCATTAGTATCTCTAAGATTTTCTATGCATGACTTATATATTGATAGGGACACGCTACACATGACTCATGTGATGAGCCCTATATTACATACCTAAATTCTATTCCTTTTAAGAAGATTTTTTTAATTTAAAACTTATGAGAGAATGTGTCTCTAAAGAAATAGAATTAAAAAAGATTAGTGTATTTCTTTTAATGTTGAGTTTATAACTTGTATATAAAGTGTTAGGGGTAATCATGTCCCGAGGGGACGGTGTAATGGTTGGGTGGGACAATGAATCCCAGTCCACCTAAGTTCAAATCTGGCCGGTCCTTGATTCCCTAAAGAATAGCAAGGCCAGGCATTTTCTAGTGAAAAAGAAAAGTGTTAGGGGTAATTTTAGAACTTAGTAAATTGTTTTAACCCGTATGCTTAGAGTTACAATTTTGTAAGCATGCCCATTATTCTCTCTTCCTCGAAAAAAATAAGATCAATATTACTTTATATCATATATATATATAAAACCTAGTTACAAAAAATTAGGCATCAATTGTGTTTTATAAAATCCATGAAAAATATTTATCAATACTAAGTTTTAAGTTTAATTATTTATAGCAATATACATATATATATATATATATATATATATATATATTGTCTGATGGGTTAACTCAAGTGGTTGAGATTTTTCTTGCATGTAGGAGGCGTTGGGGTCAAATCCCCCGATTGGCTATTGATATCGATTATATTAGGGGGCCTCACTTGATGTCCCCATTGGGTTAGGATGCGCATAATTGCACCCGAATAGTTTACCTTGGATACCATCCTCGAAATGAGGGGAAGTGCCTAAGGGTTTCCAATGACTATATATATAGCCTCGAAGGTAGCTCGGTTGGTTGGAGTTTCCGAGTCCAAAACCATAGTAATCGAGGTCATAGGTTCAATTTTCATGAATCCAATTCTCTAGATCCTTCCGAATTAGGCTCCCAAAACTAGAACCAATAGGATGAGACCCCTTTAAGTAGACCCCCTAAAAATTATTAATATAAATGTAGGAAACCCCAACCACTAATTTCCAAAGATGTGAACCATACAAGATATATAACCACACACATAAACACTAAACACTAACATTAGGTTCCTCAAAATAATATATTAACTTAGTATTGATTTTCACCCATATTTATTTCATACCATGTTAAGGTATCCGTGTTTTATTACCTCAAGGTATTAAATTACAATGGTTCCCTTTAATTGTGCCCTTATACAACCACATGGTATCATGTATCCTTGTACTAGGTTTTGACGAGTGGATTGCATAAACTCTTAAACATTTGTTTCTAAAGGTCTCAAGGTATATATGTGTTGTGAAAAGGTATGGACAAGTGTGTAGATGTACTACCCTATCCTTCAATTTCGTTTCTCACAAAATGGCATGGGAGGTAGAGTGCTATGTTCATGTTCATTCAGTCATTGTTGGAAACTTTCTCTAGTCTTAATGTGAGTCGGCAAGGGTTTGTAGTGGTTTCACTTGCTGACTTTGTCGGATGCTATGGCTTGCTTGCTTGCTGAGAAGGTGATTTATTAATACAATATAGGTAATTCTTCAATCCTTTTCCGGACATAGTGACTATTGTTCATAGTCTTTTGTTGGGGTGTAGAATTAGGTGTTTTGGTTGCACTCTTTTAACTATTACATGGGTTTTATTTTTATATATGTTTTATTACATGGTTGCACTCTTCTTGATGTTGAACAGTGTTCATATCAAAACTAACTCTTGCCATTAGCGTTTTGAACCACTGATCGAAGTCCCACACAAACTCATTAGGAAACTGCTTAATCTCTTTAAGCTCTGTAATATATTGCGCTTCAGATTTGGGCTTCCGGAACTCGGCGACTAAGCCTTCATGAATCTCATCCAATGTTTTTGCTGGGGTGCCGACAGGAACCTGCGTAAATTTCATAAACTAGTCTAAAGCGGGACCTCGAAGAGTGGTCGCCAATTGTCCCTTTGTAGCATTACCATCAGTGATCTGTTAAACGGTCCATACTGCCTCACACAGAAACCAATACTGTTCAAGGTTGTATGTTCCATTTCCATGGAACAGTGGGAACTTAGTATCCTCGCCCGCCATCCTGGGCTTACTTCCTCCAGTCGCTGAACTACCAGTAATTAATTTTTGTGGAATTGATGAACTTGGTGGTGTTAAAGTCATATTCCTTACCGATTGAGAGATAGTGAGTGGAGGTGTGGGTATGTTGGTGCTGGGGTTTGATCCTGCCTCTATCCTGGGCGTAGCCTGGTCATCCTTGTCAGGACTATGAGGTCGCTTTGTCCCGTGTGGTCTTCCTTTGCGAATTTGCGGTTTGATCGCAGCAGGACCTTCTCCTATCCTCTGCCTCTTTTACTGTCAAAACCTTGCTCCTCCCCTCGTAACACCACTCTCTTCCTTAGCTTCACTCACAGTCTCGTCATGACCGGCACCCATGTACCCCTGATCATTCCATGTACCGCCCCCAATTGTCGCGATACCCACGGCCTCTTCCCACCAGGATGTTTACTGATCCAGATGCATCTTCAATATACCCTTCTCTCAAATAAGCATCTTAATGGACAGTTGGAGCTACATCAAAAACCTTCCTCGGGGTTCGCGAAAGAAGTATCTTTCGGCTTCGCTATAGAACTTCTGCATATCGACTACAAATTCAATGATGTATCCCTCCAAGATGCTACCGAGCCATATTTCGACGGCGCGCGATGCTTTATTGTCGACTTCTTGTAGCTCCTGAATCAACTCGGGGGTCCAAGTTGTCGGTTCACCACCTTGGAAGTTCCTCTTCTGGAAGGTCAACTTTGCCAACCACTCATACAAAATGACTGGGAACTCACAGAAAAACCATTCATGCACACCGTCATGAATATATCTATCCACCCACTGGTCTACCGTCAGTCGAGTGTTCCGACTTTCTTCTTTAGCAAATTCTTGTAGCTTCTAATCAAACCATTCTTGGATCTCTGGTTTCGTCGGGTGCCACAACATATCCTCCTTTCACTGCGTACACGGTCCCGACAACGGAACCATTTTTTGACTCAAACCCAGTCAATAGGGGTTCCCATCACTGTCGACACCAACCCACGTGATCTCCCTGAGCACCAGCCCAGACAGGTTTTACTCTATCCAGCGACACCTGCGAAGCAGATGAAGTCTCACCCGAGGCAATCAAGGGAGGGTAGACGGAACCATGTTTCCGTCGAATGAGGGAGGATTGTTGTGGCAATACGCATTAACTTATCGTAGCATTTAGGACAGATCTATGTATCTAAGGTTACCATCAGTCATATTCATAGCATCAATCAACAGAAACATTCATTACAACAGATACAACATAAAGCGTTATTGCAACAGAAATCATATTATCAATTGAAAATCACAACAGGCATTACACAGGAAATTTCACCAAACAGGTCTGTCATGTCATATTACTTCAACAAAAACCCTGATACAATATCTCCTCAGAACCAGATCTCAGCAATAGCTCTTGATCTTCCGTACAGACACACAAATGCGCAAGAATCAAGACAACATATACACTTATTTTTTTATCGATTATTCCCCTGAACACTTACGACTCTTATCTATATATAGGCTTTCGCCATTACAATGCTTGTCCACTTACTAACAACTTCCTAACCGGCATTTGGACAATTGACCCAAAATCTAACTGACGTCGTCCAAATGACCCAAAAACCTGCATACTGCGGTACAACTGACTCAACAAATGCATAAAATACATAGTATGTGGTCCAATGACCCAAAACCCACCAACTGTGGTACACTTAACCCAAAAATGCATAAAATAATCCTTCTTCCGCGACCTCATCCGATATGTTGCAGCATCGGCGATACTGCAACATTTCCTTATCGAACCGCTTGCCAACATAATCCACTGAATTTACCCTTCGACATGGAAACCATCCTATTCCAAGCTCTAATTTTGTCTTTTCCATTTCTCTATATGTCCAACTACACATTTTCCCACCACATATACACAGTCCCTTTAGCTTGGTACATGCAAGCTTCACTCTCTCGGGGGTTTCAATTTGTTCAAATTCAAAGGATTCCTCCATCTCCCTAATCTAACGTATGAGTTCTTTTAGGCTTATGCCCCCCACCCCTCAAGTAAGCAGGGGCTTCCATATTTGGTTTACCTTTCATATTTGTTTAGGACCTTATAAGCCTATCCTCCAGAGCTTTGGCTTCTTCAAATTCTTCTTGTTAAGGCCCTAGTGATCATCACTCACATCACGAATAGCTATTAATATTCATACTCTTATGTGTGCCATATTGTTGTTTATTTATATTATTTCTTTTCGCACAAATTTACCCAACAATTTCCTTTTGCTTGAATTATTTTCCATCTAGATAAAATTTGTCCAACACACTCTCTTTGTTGAAATTATTCTTTACACTCACATGCATGGATCAAGACCCACTCTGATACCAAATTAATGCAACGACTATGGCTATACTCTGATTTCTCAAATCACACAAAAATTGAAATGGAAGCATAAAACATGCAAATAAAAAAAACATATAATGAGGAAAATAAATAGCTTAACAATGCATTAATAATTGAAACTCCAAAGGAATATTTACAAAGAAGGCATAAAGGGCATTTATGTTAATATAAACTTTGGGCTAAATTGTCTCTTCAAGATTTAAAACTACATGTTGGACGTCTGATTTTGATATACAAAATAGAAGAAAATTACTAAACACTTACTCATCTTTTGGTTTTGTCCTCAAGACCCGCCTAAATTTATCATGTGAATAATTAATACTTTTTGTACCCTTTGTATGATATTCATTTGTTTCATTAATTACTTTATATATATATATATATATATATATAAAGGTGTTATGATATTTAGATATTTAAGAGTTAATTAAGTTTAACCATAAATCCAAATATGTTCAGGGTTCCTCTAATGTTCAAGCTTGTGTTGAGTGGATGATGTCGACTTGCATGTTCGGGTTTTCCCTAATGTCCAAGCTTGTGTTGAGTAGTTGATGTCGTCTTGCATATTTGGTTTGCCCCGACGTCCAAGCTTGCCTTGAGTGGTTCATGTTTGGGATCGGAGTAAGCTAAATAATCGATAATTTGTACATTTTCGACGATTTTTGTCATAATCAGGAAATGCGATTTTTATCGAAATAGTGATTTCATTACCGAAATTAATGTTCTCATTACATAAATGAATCTAATACCTTCATATCCTTG
Source organism: Larix kaempferi (assembly GCA_027924585.1). Classification (NCBI taxonomy): domain Eukaryota; kingdom Viridiplantae; phylum Streptophyta; class Pinopsida; order Pinales; family Pinaceae; genus Larix; species Larix kaempferi. The sequence continues at coordinate 7,828,833 of BSBM01000067.1, forward strand.
AGACAAGATGATTATACAATTCCAACAACTTTAATCTACAATTTCAACCGATTTAAAAATCTTCTGTAAATGCACATGATCAATCATTTAACTTACACCTTTGGAATCCACTATGATCGTGTTTCCAAGGATCTTGTTTCCTCTCGTGGCCTCCACTAGCGTGAGTTACGTTTGGGCCCCATTGGTGTTTTTCTAAGGATCTTCTTTAGTCTCAAGATCTCTAGTCTCCGGAAGTCGTAATTCCACACGGTTGGGTGGGACCGTGAGAGCCGAATCTTTCTCGCTCGCACGGGAAAACACTGGGCGAAGAAATCGCAGAGAAGCCTCTGGATAATTTCTTTTGCTCAATTTTCCATGGGCGTCAATGGTCATAAAGCGGAATAAGATTTTCTAGCTCCCACTCACCTCGAAGGAGAGCCCGAGAGCCCGTGTGATATAATGAATCTTTCTTTTGTTATATATATGCGAGTTTGTCATTGCATTTTTCATTAGTTCTACCACCAAGTTCTCCAGATAATTTGTAGTATTATTAATGGCGCTGTCTATAGATATCGATGAACTTCGCAGACTGTATGAGACAATGAATGAAAATGGCAACGGCAGGCTGACTGTAAATGAAATGAATCGCTCTCTGAATCGCATCGGAATCGATATTTCGGAAGAAGATTTGAAATATCTGGTGATGCCAATGTCTGAGAGCGAAGACGGTAGCTTAAAATTTGATGGATTTGTTGGGCTTTGTCAGTCTCTTCTGGATGATAGTAGATCAGAAGATGAATTAGGCAATGGGGATGGCCACTGTGAGGATTTGATGGAGGCTTTCAAGGTCTATGATATCAATAACGACGGCTTCATATCCTCCACTGAGCTTCAACAGGTGCTCTGTAATCTGGGCTTCGTGGAGGGTCAAGAGTTAGACAACTGCCAGAAGATGATATGCAGATATGATTCTGACTCCAACGGGCTCTTGGACTTTCTTGAATTCAAGAACATGATGACCACTAAAATCTCTGCTCATTCTCACTGCTGATCTTCACAGATCCCAGAGGTGTTGGAAGATCTCTCCTCCTCTATATTTATATTTTAAATAACAATTTAAAGATGAATCAAGTGGTTTTGGTTGTCTGGTTGAATTATAGTATTATTGTTGGACAATTTATATTCATTGTTGGGTGATTTTTTTATCTAAAATTCAGTAAAAATGGATGAAATTGCAGTTTTAGTTGGAATTGTATACTCAGAATGCTCCAAGGTAATTGACAGTGCTGTATCCATTTCTGCAATCAAAATTACAATTTGAACAATGAAAATTGTGATTTGAGTAAAAATTGTCAAAAAAATAGTAAAAAGAGTGCAAATCATCTATCATTTAACCTACTTTTAATCTCAAATTCCCAAAAAAAATGTTGAAAAATCTTTTAATGATTTTCATTTTTCAAATAAATTCTTTAAAAAGTTTATGTTAAAATCATCATCATTTAGTAATTTAATTTTTATTTAAATCTGAACTTTTGTTTAAATCTTTAATTGTACAATCTCAACTATTTAAATTTACAATTAGAATAATTTTAACCAAATTTAAACAACAATGACAGCCCACAATGCAGAATAGGCGATGAATGAATCTTACAAAAAAAACTACAATGTAAAAGAAATTGCAATAATAATTATATGTATTTGTCTAAAATGAAAAAATATTTGATACTACAATGACTCATTGCATTCATGATAAATAAGGCAAATATCATTTTGTTGTGCTCTGCAATTTCAATTATCAATAATGGCAAAAGTTCTATATCAATGACTACAGAGTTTTTGTTGTTTTGATTTTGTAATTTCATTTATCAACAATGGTCAAGTGATACTTGCATCACATCCTAAAGTTCAATATTAATGATTATAATTTTTTTACAATATCACAGTAAGCATAACATGGTAGTGATTAGTTAGTTTGGATTGAACAAAAAATATTTTTTTTTTAATAAGAAAAAAATGTACATTATTATTTATATGGAATCAAAGATATATATTTTAAAACTAAGTTATAAAATTTAATTAATTTATCTGACTTTTTATTATCTTTTTGGAATCTAAAAAAGTCATAACATATTCAAAATTGTACCAAGCAGCCCTAATACATATAAGAGAAACTCTGACCACAACCTATCATCCAAATGCTAACAAAACAAAAAAATCTAATTATGGTCACCTCCAAGGTCTTAACCAATTCTCAGATATTAAACGAACTTCTCCAGATGGTAATCTTAATGTGGCCGATCGATCTTCTTTTGCGATCAGTTTTGTTACAGCACCTGCCGCTCTAGCTAATTATCCACCCTTTCCAAGTGTTATTTCTATATAACCCATCATTACATAAGTGATTACAAAACTAATATCTTTGGCATAAGCTCTAAATTCTCTTCTCCAAGGTCCCAACCAAAATATAGCCCATCATCATTACAAAAATGATTATAAATCTAATATCTTTGCAATAATATAGCCCATCATCATTACAAAAGTAATTACAAATCTAATATCTTTGGTATAAGCTGTAAATGCTCTTCTCTTTTGGGCATTAGTATGAACCGATGTAGTTTAGAGCTTTTTTTTATTGATGTGGAGCAGATCATGATATTGGTTTATGACTTTGTAACTTTGATGGGTTTTAGAATATCAAGTTGTAGGTATTTTTTCTATTTGAAAAAGGAAAGTGATTACAAAGTTAACAAACATAAAAATATATACAACTGAAATAAAACTCAATAAGCTTGAAATGAATCTCTTGATTGCATTCTTCATTATTGCTTCCCTCAACAAGTAAAACAAGGTCAATAGCATTGTTGTAGGTTAAAGCTAGCACGGTGGATTCAACTACAAATATGTTCAACCACTTTTCATGCATACATTTATTAACTAATTAGATATCTATTAAAGATTATTATGGCATAATTATTTCTATATTTTTATTCAAGCACATCATTACTTCCCTCAACAAGTAAAATAAGGTCAATATCTTTGTTGTAGGTTAAAGCTAGCACGGTGGATTCAACTACAAATATGTTCAACCACTTTTCATGCTTACCTTTATTAATTAATTACATGCCTATTAAAGATGAATATTACATAATTATTTCTATATTTTTTTCAAGCACATCATTGTTTCCCTCAACAAGTAAAATAATTTCAATATCCTTGTTGTAGGTTAAAGAAATGGTCTGTAGGGCATCTTTAGTGGCTTTAGACCATGACTATGGCTCACAAGTGCTACAAGCATAGGTTAATGGGTAGGTCTCTAGTTTATGGCCTTGAACTAGAGTGGCCAAGAAACCCAACCATGGACAAAGTTAGCAATTGAGCCCATACACCTTGTGATTGTCAAGAGTCTTTTTACAAGGCTCATGTAGTGGCCCATGCCTCTATGCATGAACCACGAACCTTAAGATAGTTATCTCCGAGTTGAGACTATAGGTTTTTTGTAATGAAAAGCTTCTTGGGCCATTAATCACTTCCTTACTATCACCAACAATTCAAAACACATTGATATTCTACTCATAAAACAAAGATTATATCTATATGCCAAGTGTGGTGGTTTGGGGCTTTTCACATAGCCATAAACAATTGTGAATGCACAAGACCCCGATTTTGGATTTAGACCATGTCTTAAGTACTTAGAACCATCCCTAGTGTGCTAAAACTTGAGTTCTTGATTATTTTACATCTCTAGTAATATAATGATTACCTATGTAGTGTGTTAGTACCTTGTGTATAGAGCATGAACCCTATAGGAAATATTTTACACCTCTAATAAAATAATGATTACCTATGTAGTGTGTTAGTACCTTTTGTATAGGGCATGAACCTATAGGAAAATGTTAGGGGTTAAGACCTTGCCTTTCATCCCAAAACCGTCCATAGTGTGCAAAACCTTGAAATAGAGGCCATAACCCATTAGTATCTCTAAGATTTTCTATGCATGACTTATATATTGATAGGGACACGCTACACATGACTCACGTGATGAGCCCTTGATTCCCTAAAGAATAGCAGGGCCAGGCATTTTTTGGTGAAAAAAAAAGTGTTAGGGGTAATTTTAGAACTTGGTAAATTGTTTTAACCCTTATGCTTAAAGTTACAATTTTGTAAGCATGCCCATTATTCTCTCTTCCTCAAAAACAATAAGATCAATATTACTTTATATCATATATATATATATATATATATATATATAACCTAGTTACAAAAAATTAGGCATCAATTGTGTTTTATAAAATCCATGAAAATTATTTATCAATACTAAGTTTTAAGTTTAACTATTTATAGCTATATATATATATATATATATATTGTCTGATGGGTTAACTCAAGTGGTTGAGAGTTTTCTTGCATGCAGGAGGTCTTGGGGTCAAATCCCCCGATTGGGTATTGATATCGATTATATTAGGGGGGCTCACTTGATGTCCCCATCGGGTTAGGATGCGCATAACTGCACCCGAATAGTTTACCTTGGATACCATCCTAGAAATGAGGGGAAGTGTCTAAGGGTTTCCAATGACTATATATATATAGCCTCGAATGGTAGCTCGGTTGGTTGGAGTTTCCAATTCCAAAACCATAGTAGTCGAGGTCGTAGGTTCAATTTTCATGAATCCAATTCTCTAGGTCCTTCCGAATTAGGCTCCCAAAACTAGAGCCAATAGGACGAGGCCCTTTGGGTAAACCCCCTGAAAATTATTAATATAGATGTAAAAAACCCCAACCACTAATTTCCAAAGATGTGAACCATGCAAGATATATAACCACACACATAAACACTAAACACTAACATTAGGTTCCTCAAAATAATATATTAACTTAGTATTGATTTTCACCCATATTTATTTCATACCATGTTAAGGTATCCGTGTTTTATTACCTCAAGGTATTAAATTACAATGGTTCCCTTTAATTGTGCCCTTATATAACCACATGGTATCATGTATCCTTGTACTAGGTTTTGACGAGTGGATTGCATAAACTCTTAAACATTTGTTTCTAAAGGTCTCAAGGTATATATGTGTTGTGAAAAGGTATGGACAAGTGTGTAGATGTACTACCCTATCCTTCAATTTCGTTTCTCCCAAAATGGCATGGGAGGTAGAGTGCTCTGTTCATGTTTATTCAGTCATTGTTGGAAACTTTCTCTAGTCTTAATGTGAGTCGGCAAGGGTTTGTAGTGGTTTCACTTGCTGACTTTGTCGGATGTTGTGGCTGGCTTGCTTGCTGAGAAGGTGATTTACTAATACAATATAGGTAATTCTTCAACCCTTTTCCGGACATAGTGACTATTCTTCATAGTCTTTTGTTGGGGTGTCGAATTAGGTGTTTTGGTTGCACTCTTTTAACTATTACATGGGTTTAATTTGTGTGGTAAGTGGTTCACCACACTTGGGTTTTGTCTTACTAAATCAAGGTGTCCTTCGTAAGGTAAATTTGCAGGCGTTTTTGTATTGGGTTTGAAGAAGCATGGAAGCCAAATCTATGCTTTGACATTGAATTCTGGATAGCAATATAACAAACCCTAGTTCGCCTCAAAGATTATGAACTTCTTTTTCGACGACCAAGGTAAGATTTCCTGTGCTGTTTCTACTTCTCGATTGTTATTTTAACTTGGCCTTCTTATAGGAAACTTTCAAGCTATTTAATTTTTTGTTTTCCTTTTCAGGTTTGCAAGCTGTCAATTTTTGTTCCCTCGTACAGTTTTCCAATTCGGTTTCTATTTTTCTTAACTTCGGTTGATATCTATGGCATGAGGATATCCTAAATAGTTTGTATATTTCCTCTTCTTGAGCACAGGGTTCACCAATGATAAACCATGTACTCGATCTCATAAACTAGTATGAAATTCACCCCTTCAAACCTTGGTCTTTATACAATACATAAGTAAGTCATCGAGATTAGTTATAAATTTCAACATAGTCAGTATTTTTTTTCGATAATGATTATGTAAATATACTTTTATAATAGTGAATGAACACATATATTAACATCTTTGTACTCTTGAAAACCTAGTATCTTAATGTAATTTCAAAGTATATCATGTAATAGCCTTCTCAACATCACATCATACTTGTAGGGCTATTCCAAAGTCAATGTAGTTTATTCCCATCTTCAACAAACTTTAAAGATGCTAAATAAAACAACGGAAAATAAGATGAAGCAATATATAGAGTAGCATTGCAGGAAAATAAGGAAAATAAGATGAAGCAATATATAGAGTAGCATTGCAGTGAAAGGCTCTTTTCAATTGGTTATTGGGTTTATCTATTAATTCAATCTTATAAACAATATACATTTATATAAAAGGAGTATCTGAGTGGGTTCAATGGTTAAGAACATGTGTTATTTCTTTGGAGGTCACAGGTTCAAAACCGGTCGAGGGTAGGGTTGCTCATTGACCCCTTGTGACAAGGCTCGAAGGGTAGGCGACCTCTGGGATAGAGGCTCACCCCGATGGGCTTCGGGACGTCTCAACCCCTATTGAGTCACAATTGAGTCACAATTTACTGGTATATATGGCTTGCGGGTTGTTGGATATACCCATAAGAAATTGTTGTTCCCAGGGTTAAAAAAAATATACATTCATATAGAAGAAGATTAAGATACTAGCTTACTTAGAAAAATTACTTATATATATAATATTCAATGTTGATTATATTATTTTAAGTAATTTTAATTATAAGTGCAATGGATGTTTACCACTTTGAATGCAAATCTTAATTTGTGTTTGGCCCTTTAGTCCTTAAATCTTACTTCTTGAGTGTTATATATTTTAGGGGCGAAATTTAGTCCATGGGCTATTTTTCCATGTTTTTTCCAAAAAACGATTCGCCAATTTGCATTTTTTGAAGCCCCTTTTCACCCAATTTTGATGGGGTAAACTTTTTTCACTCTAAAAATCGCCAAATTATTATATAAACTATATAAAAACCTTAGAAATTGAAATAATTTTATAAAAATATCATCAAATATTGTATCGCTGACATTTAACAATTGGTAAGATTCATACACTTTTAAATAAATATGGGTCCTTAAAATTATCACTGACTTATAGGGTATTAAGGTATTTACCATAAAAAATTATAGTATATATTATCACGTTGTTACACTAAATTAACAATGTATTAAAGAAATTTGGATTACGCAATAGTGTATTAGGGTATTTACTATGAGCATCCAAATGGATGAAAGCATAATCTAATAGGGAAAGCATAATCTAATAGGTATATTAGATGTGTGGAATGATATTTTTAATTTAGAGTATGTCATTATGATTTTTAAATTTGTTTTTTAAGAATAATTATTTAGTAATGAAAATTTATTAAAAAACTAATGATATTAGTATTAAAGCAAAAGAGAATGCTATTGTATTAATACCAGTATAGATCCAAATCCTAGGCTCTATCAAGCGCCTAGAGGGATCAAATCTCACGAGGTGCAAACCTTTCCTTGAATAGCTCCTTGAGTGCAATACCTGAGTCACCTAATCCTAAGCTCTAAAGTCTATAGTTTAAGTCTCATATTTACTTTTTACTTTGTATTATTCTTTATTGCTTATGGCCGACATAATATTTATTACTTTTTACTTTGTATTATTTTTTTTGGTTTACTTTGTATTATTTTGTTACTCGACAAACTCTACAAACACTCTAAAATCTCATATTTACTTTTTACTTTGTATTAAAAGTAAAAAGTAAAGTCTCTAGTTTAAGTCTCATATTTACTTTTTACTTTGTATTATTCTTTTTTGTTTATGACCGACATAATATTTATCACCTAATCCTAAGCTCTAAAGTCTCTAGTTTAAGTCTCATATTTACTTTTTACTTTGTATTATTCCTTTTTGTTTATGGCCGACATAATATTTATTACTTTTTACTTTTTATTATTCTTTTTTGTTTACTTTATATTATTTTGTTACTGGACAAACTCGACAAACACTCACATGTTACAGAGCACCTCTCGGCGCAATAAAAAATTGTGTTATAAAATTAATTTTATTATTTATAACTTATAATTATTATTAATTTAAAATTATTGCATTGAAGGAGAAGAGAGAGCAGAACTTTAACTTATAAAAATTATTTCAATATGTCAAACATACTACTCACAAAGATTAAAAGCCTTTATATGTGATGTTACTAATGACGGATCCATAAAATTTACAAGCCTATCTAATATTTAATCAATGCTAGTACCAAAATATCCACAAAGATGGCATGGTTTTTTAGTGATGTTAGTCAAACATATAAGTATTACAGGCTATTACAGGCTTTTCTATGCAAGGTTAGTACTAACATATTCACAAAGATTACAAGTCTATCTAAGCAATGTTAATAACAAAAGACTTACAATGATTGCAAGGATCTTTAAGTGATGTTAGTGATAGAAAGAGGGAAGATGTTATTACATCAACATTCAGAATTGAACCATAAAACCAACTTTATCACTTATATCTCACAATTATTATTAATGGCATATTATTACATTATGTAGATGATCTGAAATGGATCACTAAATAATTTTTCATATGTTTTAATACTTTTCGAGTGGAAAAATTAGATTTATTGGCTTGTAGGGCCTATTTTAGGGGCATGGCCTATTTTGGTGATTCGGGGCCTTGGAACGAGTTTAGTGTCATAGCCACGACACACACCCAATTTTTCAATGGTCTGTCGAGACATGCGGCACTTCCTGGAAGCTTCCCAAGGGCTTGGCCAACTCGGGCGCAATCTCCAGCGGACTACGCCTAACCAACTTTGCAGAAATTTTAACACTTATCTCCTACACTCATTTACTTAGCATGTCATACTTAACAACTTACATTTACACAGTTGCATCAAGTAAATAAACCATGCATACATTCATCCACAAAATTAAAAATAAAAAGAAGACAAGTATGGGTGGACCGCACAACTACCTGACCCCGTAAATCTTTCATATATAACGATCGATTTACAATAATGGAGTTTTCCAACCGGGTAGAGCTCCTGGTATGTGCACAACTAGCTAACACACTGAAATTACAAAGATTACAAGAAGGTGAGTTAACCCCTTTTAAGGGCGTCCAACTCTGTGACTGCCGACTGTCTGCAACCTTGGATGTTGCTGCAAAAAATGTCACTTTGTTGACCCAACGAGTGTGCACGTTTCTACTCAAACTGCACTTTCTCTGCAACCCTGCTACAACCTGAGTCAAGTTGTGCAAACTATGCAAAGGTGATTGAGCTCGGATAGCCTCCCTGGCTCGTGCGACCCTTCGGCAACTGTTCACCACTTGATTTCCTTCCTTCATCACTTGCTTGGCCTTTTTATAGGCTTGATAATTGGGCAAGTGCAACCCACAAGTTGGGCGCACCCTTGCTTAGTGCCAATGCCAAGCGTCGGCTCCAGCTAAGTATTCCCCCATCCGTGCGTCAGTCTTCATGCCAATGGTTTCTTTGCCTCGGGTGCATCATCGTTTTGGTCCATCTGGGCGTTTTTCTGTCGGGCCGTGTGAGCGCTTGCCCCACTTCTTCAACGTATCTTCCACTCTAGTCCATTCGTCATGCACTTGCCTTGGTCTGTCTCTAGTCCACATCCACATCATCCGCTGAGCTCCTAAACCATCTTGCCTGCTAAGCTTCCAACCCGAGCTAAGCATGGAGCTTCTATCACGTTCTGGGCGAGGAGCTTCCAACCCAAGTTCGTTGCTCTAGCTCCCAACATGAGTTCACTACTCTGGCTTCATACATGAGTTCGCTCGGGCTTCCAACACGAGTTCGCTCAGGATTCCAACCCGATCTACATGAGAAGCTGCCATCTCGAGCTATGCTCCGTCCGCGTGCTAACCATCCAACGTGTAGCCGAGGTGCCACACTCGTGGGATTTCCAAGCTCCACTTGGTTGAGTGTGGGATTCATTGGTGGGAACGCATCTTTTCATGTTCCATGCGCCCCTCCTTCGTTCCGTCTCATGGCTAAGTGCCCCACGTGCCAAGTCTTCTTGTCGAACGAACTTCGTTTTTCCCAACCAAGTGCCCAAGCTAACCTCTTGGGCGGGAGTGCAAGACTCCCATGAGTGTGTGGGTGTTGTGCCAAAATGTGGCAGTGACATCTAGAGCCTATTTGCGGCATTAAATAGTAATTTTTTGGGTTTGGCTTGACATCGTTTGTAACCTAAGTATACTACTATTCGTAATATAGTTCTCAATTATTTATATGACACAACTTATCACCTTTGTGGATTATATATACACACCAAATGTATATCAAGAATACAAGTTATGATTTTATAAATAAGAAATATTTGTCCTTATATAGATTAAATGTGTTATTATGGATGCTAAGATCAAGTGACCCATTAGGTTCCTTGCAATTGATATCAGAGCCATTCGTTTCGGCTAGCTTGTGATCTATCTTGCTCGTGGAAACTATATTAAAGGCTTGTAGCCCAATTTAAAACTTTTGGCTGGTGGCTAGTATTTTTCCAAAAATATAAAGAAATTAGGTTGGTAGCCTTAATGCAAAAAAAAAATAAAAATTAGATTTGTGAAAAATCCCTCACTAATCCTGGCACCCATTCTTCCATCCCTATATCCCATCTCTACTACACTATTCCTCTCAACACACACGTTTCTCCTCTCCATTTCCATGTTTCATGTCAATGCACACTCCATTACTCACCACGCACTTCCATACACCACCCCTCTCATCCATCCCATCTGCTACCACATCTCATCCTATATCTTCCTCTCACACATCCCTACCTCCTTCGATCCTCTCCATCTCCTCCATACCTCCTACCACATTCTTTGCACTCCCCCACATTACTCCCTACACCCTCCAAAACTCTTCTCCCTCATAACCTCACCCATTGTGCCACGCTTAACCCCCTCCCTACTCGTTGATGCTCTCATGGACATCGCTCCCACACCCCTGCAGTTTCGTGTCCATTAATGCTCCACCTCCTGCATACACCCCCTCCCGTAGCCTACTCATGCCCAACCATACTAATATCTTTCATCCCTGCGCGCTCCACTCATGGACACCCATCTCTCCCTTACACCCCACGCTCCCATGCACAACTCCCACACGGTCTCCATCCTTCCCCTCCTACCCGTACATTACCCCCTCTTCGCACATCTCCCCCACATGCTCCTAAACTTCGCACCACGTATCTCCTCAGCTCTCCTACCTATGTCCACCTCCGACCATGCACTTTACTCTACCTGCCCACCCACGCACCCTTCCTTTCCCTAATGCATCTTCAATCCTGTAGCAACCCAATTTTAAAATGTTAAATGATGTAATAATTATGAAGTTAAATGGCCTAGCGGCCGGGACATATGGACATGTATGTAAACAATTTTATAATTAAAAATACAGGTAGTTGCTTATGAGGCAGAACATTGAAAAGAGTATAGTGGACCAATGAATTCACCAATGGGAGAGTAAGGGGCCTGTGAAGAAGTTCCATGACCCTCGTTTAATTAAAAATCCAAAAAGGTACCTTTATGTTGTTAAGTGTTAAACCACTTTATTAATCTTTAAATATGTATTATGTCCTAAGTGGGTGCTTAGGTGAAAGTATTAAATGTTAAAGGTGGTGATGCATGCATGAGGAAAATCAAACCAGGAAATTCACTTTTGGTATCTTCCCAAGGTTGTGAAATTATGCTATGGAAAAGAGGAATGAGGTACGAGCTACCCATGGAGGTTTTGAAGCCTATAAACTTGTAAAACTAAGCCATTTTCTGCTCATTGCTTGGTAGAGGCTTGGTTTTTTACCTGTTAACCAATGACTAGGGATATGGCAAATAGTATTTGGGATTTTCTCAATGGAAGTTTTGGGCATTGATGTCATGGTGGCCTGAGGTACTGTTGTGAAGGGTGGATCCATGATTATGCTAAGGAATTGAAGCTGAGAGAGGGATTGCATTAATTATTATGGAACTGATTGTAGCCATTTTCTGAGTTGTATGAATTAAATCCTTGTTATTAGTGTGGGTTGCGTGGGTGCCTAGTTTCGATTTCCAGTGAAAACTTGAGTGAATTCTCCTGGTGAATTCTTGGCTCTAGCTTGAGGGTGGCAGTTGTGTTGAAATATAAGGAGCATAGTGTGCTTATGGCTGGGAGGAGTGGGCCTCACATGCAGCGAGTCGCCCAACTCTTGAAATGTTTTTCATATAAATCAATTTGTTGGAAATCATGATGTTAATTCTCAGTGTTTTGTTTTAATGAATGAAAATGTGTTTTCATGTTTAATTTCCGAGTATGAAATGTATTTCATAAGTTTGCCACATGTTTGAATAAATGGCAAGTTGTTTATGAATTAATAAACTGAAGTGATGAAATTGCTATGGCTGGAAATGGCATTCTAGAGTCACATGTTTTTCCATTAATGACTGAATGTGGATTATGTAGCTGCACATACAAATATGGAAATGGTATTTTCCAGTAGCATGATGTTTTTAATACGTATTTGAAATGGTATATTCTGTAGCTACAAATGAAATGTCTGAAATTTACATTCCATGGCCTAAAGAATTATTGGATAAATTATGGCTCTTTTTAAGAGTGGTGTCGAATTGCTGGAAAGCAATGTTATTTAGATTATATGGTTGTAGAATGCCATAGTGTTTTCCAAATTACAAAATTGGTGAAGGGTCAAATTCTTGTAGGCTTCATGTTGGATTCACTAGATCTTAAACAATTTAATTCATAATTTTAAGTACTTGGAATATACAAACTCAAGTAGAATCCCTGTTCTCAAATTTTAATTCATAATTTTAAGTATTTGGAATATACAAACTCAAGTAGAATCCATATTCTCAAATTTAAATTGAAACTCATTATATAAAGAATTATTATTAAACTCATCTCTATTATTTATTTTGAAGTCTGCTTCACATTCACATCTTGTGTATGTTGTGTGCATCCTAGTTTATTATGCTATTTGAATGATTTGGTACAAAACATATTTAAATTATCAATACAATCATAGGCTCGATGCCCTTATGCTTCTCACTTGAAGCATGCTCCTCCAAATATTCATCCTCTACATCTAGGAGTTCCTTGGCCTCTAGGGGCTTCATAATTTCTTGGTTTGCAACACTTGTAGTACCACCTTCTTTTCATTTGCTTTTATTTATTTTCTTCTTGTAGATATTTTCTTTCCTTTACCTTTTATTCCTTTTGCATGGGAACTTTATTTTTTTCTATACAATGTATCTTCATCCGTCAATGCAAGTTGATATGCCTTTATTACGAACCTAATTCTCAGCATACTCCCTCATCCTAAATAACATATTAGAGACCTGATTTATTATGTATCTAGAAATAAACTCATCACCCTCATCACTTTGCCTAAATCTAATGGATAGGTGATATAATTCTTCAATGTATTCTTTCACACTTGTCTATTTCTATCTTTTTGCAACTTCCTAAAGATGTTTAAAGAGTAATCCACTAGCATGGATTTACCCTTCAACTTGACAAAAATCATATGCCGACCTCTAATTTTGTCTTTTCCCTTTCTCCATATGTCCAACTACACATTTTCCCACCACATATATGCCTTCCCTTTAGCTTAGTGCATGCAAGCTTCATTCTCTTCGGCGTTTCAATTTGTTCAAATTCAAAGGTTTCCTCCATCTCCCCAATCCAATGTATGATTTCTTCTAGGCTTATGCCTCCCAAGTAGGTAGGGGTTTCCATCTTTGGTTTACCTTTCATATTTGTCTAGGCCTTATAAGTCTCACCTCAAAAGCTTTGGCTTCTTCAACTTATTTTTATGGAATTTCAAAGGCCTAGTGATCATCACTCACATCATGAATATCTATTGGTATTCCTACTCCTCTTTTGTGTGCCATATTGTTGTTTACTCCATATTGTTGTTTATTTATGCAATTTCTTTTCCCACAGTTTTACTCAACAATTTCCTTTTGCTATAATTATTTTATTTCAAGAAAAATTATATCCAACCAGTTGTACGTCCTCGAGTGGCAGACGTTTGGGATCCATTAGTGTGTTTCAGCGTGGGATAACTGGCACTCAAATCGCCCCGTTTTTTTGGCTATTTGTTCCCTAGATCTGATTATAAAAACCGGCGGAATTGTACTTCTACCCTATTTACTGCTGAGCTATTCCATGGAGCTGTGGCTCTAAAGGTTTTGGCCCATTTTAAGATGACCCAGATCATCAAAATTCCAAAAAAAAACCAAAAACAATGGAACTGTGCCTCGCCAGAAAAGTTCCCATCCTCGATCGCCGAAATACCGAAACGATTTGAATACAAGTTATCCCACGCCGTGTGTTTCCAGGGATCTTCTTTCCTCTCGTGGCCTCCACTAGCGTGAGTTGCTGACGTTTGGGCCTCCATTGGTGTTTTTCTAAGGATCTTCTTTAGTCTCAAGATCTCTAGTCTTCGGAAGTCGTAATTCGACACGGTTGGGTGGGACCGTTAGAGCCGAATCTTTCTCGCTCGCACGGGAAAACACTGGGCGAAGAAAGCGCAGAGAAGCCGCTGGATAATTGCTTTTGCCCTATTTTTCATGGGCGAGGAAAGCGCAGAGAAGCCTCTGGATAATTTGTTTCTTTCTTTCTTAGTCTCAATATCTCTGGTCTCCGGAAATCGTAATCCCACACGGTTGGGTGAGACCGTGAGAGCCGAATCTTTCTCGCTCGCACGGCAAAATAATGGGCGAAGAAAGCGCAGAGAAGCTTCTGGATAATTGCTTTTGCCCAATTTTCCATGGGCGAAGAAAGCGCAGAGAAGCCTCTGCATAATTGCTTTTGCGTCAATGGTCATAGAGCGGAATAAGATTTTCTATCTCCCACTCACCTCGAAGGAGAGCCCGAGAGCCCGTATGATATAATGAATCCTTTTTTTTGTTATATATGCGAGTGTGGCATTGCAGTTTTCATAATATTGTCTACCAAAACACCCATTTATAACATCGGGCTCCACAACGTTTTGCCATATCTGATTCTGCTCAGAGCTTTCTTCGTTTTAGGATTTTTGTTCTTCAAAACAGAAATAGATTTCAGACTTCCGAGTGATCTATCTGCACTTATATTTCTTGTGGTTTTCATTGTAAGTAAATTCATTCAATGAAAACGTCGAGAGAGATGGAGGAACAGGAACGGATTGCTTCTTTTCTTCAAATAGTAGGGGAATCCACATACAAGGCGCGGCAGTTTTTGCAGGCAACCAACTGGAACCTAGACGAAGCAATACAGCTATTCTATGCTCAATCTGATTGCCATGAAAATGACTCTGACTATGTAAGCCCGGCTTTACCAATTCAGAGGGAAGCATTACAGGATAATTCTGGTCTGGACTATGTACGCCCGCCTTTACAATCTAGAGATCCAAAATCGGCACACTGGTCTAGTCAACCTAATTATTCCTGGGCTTTCTGGAATAGTGACGATGAGAAAGAAGATAGATTGGAAGCACTTTATCGCCCACCTTTCGAATTGATGTTCAAAGGCAGTTTTGAGCAGGCAAAATTTGAAGCTGCGGGCCAAGGGAAATGGCTTATCGCAAATATACAATCCACCAAAGAGTTCAGCTCTTATACCCTTAATAGGGACACATGGGCCAACCAAGCTGTGAAGGAGACTCTGAGTGCAAGTTTCATTTTCTGGCAGATTTATGACGACAACGAAGAAGGAAGAAGGGTGTGCGGCTACTATCATTTGACAGAGATGCCATCAACTCTTGTTATTGATTCTATCACTGGACAAATAATGCAAGTTTGGACCAGCATGATCAAGCCAGAGCGATTGCTAGAGGACTTGTTACCTTATATGGATAAAGGCCCTATGGAATTTAGCCATCCAAGGAGGGCCGCATCAAATGTTAATGAAACTGAACAAGTAGAAGGAAATGCTTTGGCTGCCTTTGCTTCTTTGGACATCAAACAAGATAATCCTGAGCCAGTACAAGGAAAAGTTTTGTCTGTCTCTGCTTCTTTGGACATCAAAGAAGATGATCCAGAAAAAGTAGTGAAATGTGACTCCATTTCTCCACGGAGAAGCCACAAGGAGATAAAGGAGTGAATATTTGGGAGATAAAGGAGAGAATATTTGGGAGCTGTATAAAGGTTAATTATTTCTCTGTGAATCATGTAGAGAAATTATTGTCAAAATTTTAATTTGGAGTGCTCAGATCTTAATTTCGGTCATTTAAATAGTTTTAAAATTAGGCAATTAAAACATACAATCAAATTCTGAAATTATAAAAATGTGAATAACAATTTCCAACCAAAATTTTAACCGATTTTTATCCCCAAATCGCAAAAAACAGGGGGTTTTGGTTGGCTTTTATCCTACCCCGGAATATTTGTACTGTCCGTTTCCTTATGGCAACAGACTACAGAGGGGGTTTCTGCACACTGATCCAACACAGTTACTTTGGTCCTTTTGTTGCTCTCAACT
Organism: Larix kaempferi; assembly: GCA_027924585.1. Lineage (NCBI taxonomy): Eukaryota > Viridiplantae > Streptophyta > Pinopsida > Pinales > Pinaceae > Larix > Larix kaempferi. The sequence continues at coordinate 7,845,293 of BSBM01000067.1, forward strand.
CAAAGAAGCTGCAGATGGCCGGCAATTTAGATTGGCACGCGCAATTCCTGGTTCATCAGCTGGAACATTAGATTTTGATAGTAACTTAAGCTTTGGAGACTCTGAACTTTCCAATTCTCTTATTTCCATGACCTCGGAATGAGGTTGTCTCTGAGAAATTGAGAATCCCATGTGATGTTACTCCCGAGTCCCCGACGGATCCATAAAATCTACAAGCCTGTCTAATCAATGTAAGTACCAAAATATCCACAAAGGTTGTAGGGCTCTCTTAGCGATGTTAGTCAAACATACTCATAAATATTACAAGCAATATTAGTACTAACATATTCATAAAGATTACAACTCTATCTTGGCAATGTTAATAATGTTAATAACAAAAGAGTCATAATTATTGCAAACCTCTCTAAGTGATGTTACTGCTAGAAAGAGCCATGATGCTATTACATCAACTTAAAGAATTGAGAATCATGATGCTATTCTTAAAGAATTGAGAATTGAGCTTTGAGTTATGTGGTTTTTTTTTCCTACATTTTGATATGACCTCATGGAAAGTATATATGGAGTTAAATGTATACATAATAAGGAAAGAATATGTAATAGGGTTCAATCTAATCAAGGGTCTATATGTGCAATGAATGAAAATAGATATATATAAAGGTCACTATAGTCATTGACATGAAAATACGATTTAGATATATGAATGTATTGGGGTTATTTGGAAGAGACTCTTCTATTTTATAAGGAATTATTATGTAACTCCTATATGCTATCTCTTTTGGAGTTGTGCTCCACATTCACATTTTCTTCACTTTTTCTATACATTGTGAGTACTCCTTCAAACGAGTAATCTTACCATTTTTTTCTAACGATTTTTAATGGAAATTTTAGGATGCAAAACTTTTATTGCAAAAATATAACATAGAAAAGTACTTTGTATAAAAATTTCAAATTTTGGGTTGCTATACTTTTAGAGTTACAGGCTATGGGAGTTAGAGTTTTTGACTAGTCCTTAAACTAGTCTTAAATAGTCATTGTTGGTAAAATAGTCATGCTTAAAGTTACAAAGTTACAAAGTGAGTTCCACTAGTGGAATTGGAAAAAGTATAAATCAAGGTGTTTCGAAGCCAAATTTCAAACCTGGAAATAAAATATTGGCAATGTGGCAAATCGTACAAATTCACTCTTTTGAAAGGTGCCAAAATCAACAAGTTTTGAAAAAGTTCATGACTTTTCCTTGGCACATCAAAATTTAGTGAAAACTATGAGATTGTAGAGAAGAAATACCATGACATTACATGACTGAATTTTTGATCGAGAGATGGCCATAAATTGTTGGAAAGATGAAACAAAGGAGAACCTCCTCCAAATAACCTCAATGCCTTCATTTGTTTAAATCATATTCTCATTTCAATAACGACTATATATTGACCTCTTTGTCTACATATTCTCATTCATCGAACATGTGGGACCTTTGTTCAACCGACATCTATTAGATATACATTTAGCCCATTACATATACATTTAACATCATATCTCAATGGAAATGCCTATATTTACAAAAGATGAAGATGAAATTGATTCTATGAAATGGTTGAGGATGGAAGAAGAAAATCATAATACTTCTTTTGTGGCAAGATTTTATTTTGATGGTGAAGCTTATAAGTGTGTAGATTTTGTTATGAAACTACTAAATCAAACACGAGATGGTAAGTATTTGAATAATTGTTTTCTAATAAATACATTAGGGACACCAAAATGGAGGCAATGTAGATAAAAAATGAAGATAAAAAATAAATTACAAAAGAGCAATGAAGAGTTAAAAAAAATCACATAAGAAAGGAAATGAGTTTTCCATATGTAATAGCTTAATAAAGCATTTATGAAGGAGGTTCATAAATTAAAACAAGCACAAAATAGAAAAGGAAGGTGGGAAAATGATGAATTAGTGGACGAATTTAAAAAGAAAGATGAAGAAATCAAAAGGTTGTGTAAGAATAATAAAGACCTTCTAATGATGTTAAGAAAATCAAAAGGTGTCTACAAGATTATGAATCAAAGGATAAGGATGAAGATACTAAGAGAATAGCTGAAGAGAATACTACCAGAACACTTGAAGAGAAACTTTGTTAGAGGGTTGAAGAAGCCCTAAATACTGATGAGGTAAAAGAAAATATGCAATCTAGAATTGAAGAAGGACGTAGAAATTTGATTGACGGCATAAAATTGTATCTTCAAAAGAATAAGGAAGACAAGATTCAAGAATATCATAAGAAAATACTTTTAAGTTGAACTTTAGCTTAAAGATGTACATGTCAAATATGATGGTATTATCTCAAATGATAGAGTAATAAAAAATCAAGCATAGCTCGAATAGAGGATGTCATTGTCTTTGAAAAGAACGATGGTGCTATAGGTGTGCATAATGAAGGAAAACCATCAAAGATAAGAAACCATATCAACACCCTAATTACTAACAAAGTTTGCAAGAAAGACAAGAAGATTGACATCAACGTTATCATGGAAGAATATGTAATAATCTTCCATATTCATGGACAAGGCATCACATAACCATTGTTCCATAGGATGTTATCAAAGACCAACAACTACACCAAATTTGATAAGTTACAACAACAACATTATCAAGAAATCAGACCAAAAAAATTGGATTTGGATGGATGGAGATCATCAATGGCATTAATAGAGAAGGAATATAAGGAATTCCTATTACTTGGTTTCATCACATTTAAAACCCTTAACTACAAATTTTTAAGGACAAATTTTTTCAAATGAGGGTACTATGATATGACGTCCTCAAGGAAGGCACATATGGGGTTAAATGTATATGTAATAAGGAAAATGTATATATAAATGGATTGGCCTCATAAAGGGGCCACATGCGTAATGAGTGAGAATAGGTGTGTGGGTGTGGGTGGAGAGAGAGAGAGAGAGAGATTTGATGAAATGAATCGTAGGAAACATTCTGAGTACTTCCGCTAATTTCAAGGATAGTACCCAGGGTAAAGCATCAATTGCAATTTTTGGAAACCTAAACTGACAGGGACATCCAGTTAGGTCTTTAACATTCATATAGACATATAGCCCTGGTACTTGACCCTGTGACCTCCGAGTCCTAGTTGCATCTCGCAACACTCAACCACTCAAGCTAGCCCATCGAGCTTATCTCTCTCTCTCTCTCTATATATATATATATATATATATATATATATCCATTATTTGTGTGAACATATGATTTGCATATATAAATGTATTAGAGCTATTGGGAAAGGGTTCTTCTATTATATAAGCAATTATTATTAAACTCGTCTCTATTATTTATTTTGAAGTTGTGCTCCACATTCACATCTTGTGTATGTTGTGTGCATCCTAGTTTATTAATACAATCATAACATATTTAAATTATCAATACAATCATAGTCTCAATGCCCTTATGCTTCTCACTTGAAGCATGCTCCTCCAAATCTTCATCCTCTACATCTAGGAGTTCCTTGGCCTCTAGGGGCTTCATAATTTCTTGGTTTGCAGCACTTGTAGTACCACCTTCTTTTCATTTGCTTTCATTTATTTTCTTCTTGTAGATATTTTATTTCCTTTTCCATGGGAACTTTGTTTTTTTATATACAATGTATCTTCATCCTTCAAGGAAAGCTAATATGCCTCTACTAAAATTTCGATGCCTTCCACACAACATCTCTTCAGCCTTCAAGGCAAGTTGATATGCCTTTGTTACTGACCTAATTTTTAGCATACTCCCTCATCCTAAATAACATATTAGAGACCTGATTTATATATCTAGAAATAAACTCATCACCCTCATCACTTTGCCTAGATCTAATGGATAGGTGATATAATTCTTCAATGTATTATTTCACACTTGTCTATTTCTATATTATATTTTGCAACTTCCTAATGGATAGGTGATATAATTCTTCAATGTATTATTTCACACTTGTCTATTTCTATATTAGATTTTGCAACTTCCTAAAGATGTTTAAAGAGTAATCCACTAGCATGGATTTACCCTTCAACTTGGAAACCATCCTATGCCAACCTCTAATTTTGTCTTTTCCCTTTCTACATATGTCCAACTACACATTTTCCCACCACACATATGCCTTCCCTTTAGCTTGGTGCATGCAAACTTCACTCTCTTGGGCGTTTCAATTTGTTCAAATTTGAAGGTTTCCTCCATCTCCCCAATCCAATGTATGATTTATTCTAGGCTTATGCCTCCCAAGTAGGTAGGGGTTTCCATCTTTGGTTTACCTCTCATATTTGTCTAAGGTTTTATAAGCCTCACCTCAAGAGCTTCGGCTTCTTCAACTTCTTCTTATGGAATTTCAAGGGCCCGGTGATCATCACTCACTTCATGAATATCTATTGGTATTCTTACTCCTCTTTGGTGTGCCATATCTTTGCACTCTCATGCATGGATCAAAACCCACTTTGATACCAAATTAGTTCAACAACTATGGCTATACTCTAATTTCTCACATCACACCAAAAAAAAGAAATGGAAGCATACAACATGCTAATAAAGCAAGCATGCAATGAGAAAAATAAACAACTTAACAATGCATTAATTAAAAATTCAAAGGATTTATAGAAAGGGCACAAAGGGCACTTCTGCTAATATAAACTTTGGGTTAAATTTTCTCTTCAAGATTTAAAATTTACAAAATAAATAAAAAAAATTATAACACTTACCCCTATTTTTCTTCTCAAGATTCTCTATCTTCTTCCCAAACCTTCATCTCTTCCTCCTTTTCCCAAAAACAAAATATCATTCCTAAAAATTAAGATCCCCTAATGCTTTTGTGCTTCCTTCTAAAAATTAAGATTCCTTGATGCTTTTGTGCTTCCTTCTAATATATCCTTTTGCCATTAGTATGTACACCTCTTTAAACTTAGTCTGAGATAGAAATCTCTTTATCCTATGAACAAAACCCTTCCTTATGCATAGTGCAGGTTCAGGATTTCCTAACGCCCTCGAGTGGCAGACATTTGGGATCCACTAGTGTGTTTCCAGGGATCTTCTTTACTCTGGTGGCCTCCACTAGCGTGATTTTCTGACGTTTGGGCGTCCATTGGTGTTTTTCTAAGGATCTTCTTTAGTCTCAATATCTCTGGTCTCCGGAAGTCGTAATCCCACACGGTTGGGTGGGACCGTGAGAGCCGAATCTTTCTCGCTCGCATGACAAAACAATGGGCAAAGAAAGTGCAGATAAGCCTCTAGATAATTGCTTTTGCCCAATTTTCCATGCATGAAGAAAGCGCAGAGAAGCCTCTGGATAATTTATTTCTTTCTTTCTTTTTTTGTCTCAATATCTCTGGTCTCCGAAAGTCGTAATCCCACACAGTTGGGTGGGACCGTAGAATATGCCTCTTCCCCGCAATATTATTATTATGATTATAATAACAATTTAATGATGAATAAGTCACTAGTTGTTCAAACTATTATTATCCACTTTAATTTTAATCTCAAATAATACCACTGTAAAATAAATATTTTATAAAAGTTTTATTTTTGTTAAAATCATAAAAATTTAGTCATTTAATTTTTATTTAAATTTGAATTTTTCATTATTCAATTTTTTTTTTTTTTAAAGATTCAAATCTTAGGCTCTATCAAGCGCCGAGAGGGATCAAATCCCTTCTATTTTTTCTATTTCTTATGTCCACTATAGTTATTTTTTTTATTTCTTTTGTTTCTACTTCTTATGTCTACTATAATATATTTTTTATTTCTTTCTACAAACATTACTCAACAAACGTTTATTAATGGCCGACAAAATATTTATTAGTTTTTTACTTTTTATTACATTTTATTAATGGCCGACAATAATATCGACAAACGTTAATGTAAGGTTACAAGATCTCCAAGGGAATAGCAATAGTATGATTTTTTTCTGATGGAAAAGAAAGGTTACAATATCTCCCTCATATTATTACTTTTTAATTTGTATACATTTTATTAATGGCTCAACTAGACAAGAAGGTGGAGGAAATGCATAGAAATAAAGTGATGACATGGATGTCTCATTTGATTGTGAATTGATTTTTTCTGCTAACATTGAACCAAGTTCATATGAAGAGGCTAGTACTCGTGACAGGTGGAAAGAAGCCATGCAAAATGAGTATGATGCACTCATAAAGAATGGAACTTGGAAGTTGGTTGATCCTCTAGTCGGAACCAAATCAATTGGAACAAGTGGGTGTACAAGAACAAATACAAATGAGAGGGCTCACTTGAAAAACATAAAGCAAGGCTCGTGGAAAAAGGCTATGCAAAGAAAGAAGGAATTGACTATGAAGAAACGTTCTCTCCCACAACAAAATGGGGCACCATACGCACTATGACTTTCCTTAGCTGCACAAAATGGTTGGAAAGTTCATCGGATGGATGTAAAGACTGCATTCTTGAATGGAAACTTGAAATAAAATGTCATCGTGTCTCAAACCGAAGGTTTTGTTGTGAAGGGACAAGAACACAAGGTATGCAAACTTTTCAAGTCCTTATATGGCCTGAAACAAGCACCTCGAGCATGGTATCAAAAGCTAACCTAGTATCTTCGAACGCTGAATTTCAAACACTACAATCTTGACAATGCAACGCTATTTGTAAATAAAGTTGGAAGATCTGTTGTGTTTCTTGCAGTATATGTGGATGATCTTTTGATGACAGGGAACAATGAAATTTATATAGCATACATAAAGAAATACTTAAGGAAAGGCTGTGAAATGACTGATCGGGGACATCTTCACTATTACTTAGGAATTGAAGTGACTCAACATCCTAAGTAGATTTTCATTTCTCAGAAAGAGTATATTGGAGAACTGTTGAACAAATTTGGGATGACAGATTGCAATCCGATCTCAACTCCAAACGAACAAAAGCTAAAGCTCACATCAAGTGAAGGAAAAGAATTCAAGGATGCAACCAAGTACCGACAGCTTGTAGAAATCCTTATCTACCTTACTACCACCAGACCAGATATTTCTTATGTTGTTAGCATTCTTTCATAGTTTATGCACAAACCTTGTGAAGGACATTGGTCTGCAACAAAGAAAGTTCTCAGATACTTGAAAGGGACTCAAGACTTTGGGATCATATATTCTAAGGTGGATGACTTCATACTTATTGGGTACTCTGATCCATACTTCGATGGTGACAAGGAAACAAGACTATCCACTTCTGGATACACAATGAGTCTTGGATCAACAACTATCTCCTGGAGATCATGCAAACAATCAATTCTAGTAGATTCGACAACAGAGGCAGAATATGTAGCAACAGCAGAAGCAACCAAAGAGATTGTGTGTCTTAGGAAGATACTTGAATATTTGTAGGAGAAACAAGAAGACTCCACTCCAATTTTGATTGACAACACTTCTGCAATAAAGTTGGTCAAGAATCCTAGATTCCATGATCGAACCAAACATATCAACACAAAGTATCATATGATTTGACATCATGTAAAGGCCAAGAAAGTTCATTTACGTCATTGTTCCACTAATGTTCAAACTGCAGATATCTTCACCAAAGCACTTGGACGAGAAAAGTTTGAAATATTTAGAACCATGCTCGGTCTTACAAACTCTCCTTCGGATTAAGGGGGGGAATGTTGGAAGCTTAATCCTCGGATTATAGCTCCACATGTAAATAAATAAAATGAATTTGAATAGGTGTAGGAATACAAAGAGTCTTCAATAGACCTTTTGGAAACTGAAAACCAAAGGTCACAAATATTGTATATATTGACATGCTTAATGAATGGAAAATCATTCGGGAGTTATTACCTATCAGAGGTATCAGTTGAGTAAATTACATCATCCAGTTGAGTCTCTTGTTCAGTTGAAGTGGCAGGAACTTCTTCTTCATCATTCTCTTCATGAGGGGTTGTTGTTGCTGCTTCAAATGGAAATTCTATGGATTGATCCAAGATAGGGATCCCCCCTTCAATATGTGGAATTTCATTATCGCATTCATAATATGTATTTAGATGAGCAAACCTCTCCAGATGATCAAGTTGTATTTCAATAGACATGTCATTTTTATCAGTTTCAAGAAAAATGACATCTCTGTAAATAACAAACTTTTTTTTTACCTCATCATAAAGATGATATGCCTTGGACGTTTCTGAGTACCCCAAGAAAATACATCTTCTGCTTCTAGCACCAAGCTTGTTTCTTTGCTCCTTTGGTATTAAGGCATAGCAGACAAACCAAAAATTCTGAGATGCCTAACCAAAAGAAGGTGGCCAAACCACATTTCATGTGGAGTCTTATCTTCTAGAACATGAAAATGACTTCTATTTCTCAAATATGTTGTGCATAGGATTGTATCACCCCAAAACATTAGCTTCACATTCTTAAAAAACATCATTGATTGTGTTGTATTCATTAGGGTTCTATTCATCCTTTCTACTACACGATTTTGTTGGGGATTGTAGGGAACTGTAGTTTGATGTTTAATTCCATGTTTTCAAAGATAGTATTCAAATGCCTTAGATGTATATTCTTTACCATTATTAGATATGAATGTACCAATACATACTTGTGCTTGATTTTCTATCAATGCATGAAACTTCTTGAAAGTTTGAAATGCTTCAGATTTTTTCTTCAACAAATACACCCAACACATTCTACTATAATCATCAACAAATGTCATAATGTACCTATTACTATTTGTAGAAGGAATAGGCATGGGGCCACATAAGTCAGAATGAACCAGTTCTAACTTTCTGCATGCTCTAAATTTTGACTCTGGAAATGGTTGCTTACTATGTTTGCCTAGTATGCATGCATCACACTTGTTCCTTTGCTTCGGAATGGTGGGAAAACCAAATACACCATTCTTTCTTAACAATATAAGAATTTTATAGTTAAGATGACCAAATCTAGAATGCCATAATAAATTGGATGACATGTTACCTTCTTCATGCTGAGAGATATAGGAAAAGTTTTGAATTCTTGCAGAAGAGCCTCTCAACTTTAGTAGCTGTCCATATTCATAACCAGTCATGACGACCTTGTTGTCAGAGGATTTTCTTATCTCCACATTCCCATCAAACATGTGGATGGAGTGGCCTTTCTGTCGAATTTGCACCAAGGGCAACAAGCTTCTCTTCAACTGAGGAAGATAGAGAACATTATTTAATATGAAATTAGGGAATCCAAGAAACTCTAGCCTGATTGAGCCAATTCCTTGTGGTTTGAAGCTTGATTTATATGCAAAATATACTATGCCATTCACAATGTCATTCAGTTCTACAAAACAATATTTTCTAAAGGTCATATGAGATGTTGCACCAGTATCAAGCAGCCAACAATCTTTGTAAGGTGAAAGAGAAGTCATTTCATTAATTATAAGATTACAATGTGAAACAATTCAATGAGCAGAATCAGGGGTTTTACCACCCTCTTGATTTTTATTCTTATCTTCTTTATTCTGTCTACCTTTGATGGAGTTCCAAGATGCCCAGCACTGATCTGCTTCATGTCCATTCTTGCCACAGCGTGTGCACTTCACATCTGATCCTTTGCTTGAGTTGTTTCTTCCTCCTCTTCCTCTGAAATTTCTTCTTCCTCTGCCTCTTTTGCTGCTATCTCCTTTGAAAGAGTCTTTAGGATTGTTCTTTGCTTTTTGAGCAAAGCAACAAATTTTGTGGTACTTTCACTTGTCCTCTTCCCAAAATATTTCTCTCTGTCTACAATCTTTTCTAGCAGAAATTCAAAGGTGAGGTCTTTGAACTTGTCGCTTGCTTGCAGGGATTCAAGGTAGTTTGAATGTGTGGGATACAAAGATTTTACAAATGCTACAAATGGAAGGTCTGGTTTCATACCAGAAGCTTGAATCTTGTGCATGATGGATTTTATTTCAGATGCGACCAACATGGGGTCATTCTCTTTTACTTCAATACTGAATAATTTTAACATTAATTGAATGACTTCCATTTCAGAGTGGGAATCATACAAATATTTTAGAGTTTTTAAGGCTTCATAACATGTCTTCATAGGAAGAATATGTTGGCTCACCTCTTCACTTACAATGGAAGAAATCATAGCCAATGCTTTCTTGTCTCTGGTATGCCAAATAGCAAGCTCTTTCTCTGATGATGGAGGCTTTGGAGCTGAACTGATGACGGTTCCTTCATCGGTGAGAGTGGTATTTCCTTCGCAGATGTCGTCCCACAAATTGTTGTAGACATACGCAGCTTTGATCTTTCTCCACCATTATGGAAATGTATCTTTTCCGGTGAGTGTAGCACCAACAACGGATGCTATTGAATGCATCTTGAACCTGTAACTTATAAAATTATTGGAAAGAATATAGGATGCAAGCTTAAAAAATGCTCCTAGCTTACAAATTACAATCTATAATTCTGTAGCTACTTTCTATTTAATGCTAGTAGCACTATAGAAATTTTCTCCCAATCATTTATAAATGAAGATTACAATAGTTTCAAAACAATGCTCACTCTCACTCAATAACTTTGGAAAATAACAATGACACAAAATGATTACAATAGCAAATATTCTTCACTTCCACAAGGATTGTAGCGTATGCAAGAATTATATTAGCATCACCTTCACGCAACAAATTGGGGCACAACTTATTCACGTGAATTGAAGATAGAGTTCGCAGCTGGACGCTCACAACTTGTTTTGCAGTCGCAGCATACAAAACATGGACTTCTCTCCACAAATACGCAACTAGTAGTATGAAGCAGCTCCAGGCAGACACAAGCACAACTTTCAAACAGAATCAACACAACCAAGAATAAGTATTCCACACATTTCTCTTCAATATTAATGCCGAGATGGAGGAGGTTGATCCTCCAGTCGCAGTCTTCAAGCATCCCCACCACGCACTTCACCACTTCATCACGTAGCTAGTAACTCTTTGGAGGTGCAGCTCTTCACGCAGTTGGGGTTCGTAGTCTTCAAGGAGAGGTCTCCAGATTTCTGGAGGTCGCAGACATAATTATGTAGCTCTGATTTATTAATGCAGACAGAATAGTTGATATTTCAATGCAATGGAGGAGAGTATCCAATGCACTTAATGCAGTCTGCAAAATTGTAGCTCCAGTTTGCAAAATCACATCTCTTCAACTTTAAACCACTTCTACGTTGTCAACATTTCAACAAATTTCCTCACGCAGGTGTTGAGAGAGGTCGCAACAACAATTTAAAGATAAAATGATGCCAATGCATCTCTTTTCGTTGATTCTACACTCCAATCGCATGAGCATTCATTTTTTAATCTCCGTGATAGCACAAAAAATTGCAACTCTTGCAGGTCTTTTCAAGGGTGCAACACATACCACGAGCAGGTCTTCTACACAGGTGATGTTGATAACATGAAGGTTGAAGCTTCCAAGTTCCAGGTTCTAAGTGCTCACGCACAGAGGGAAGATATCTCATGCGCAGAGGGATGAGATCTCACGCGAATACCAATAGCACCAGATGAGATCTCATGAAATGAAGAAAACCCAGGCATATTCATGAGATAGTTGACAAATAATGAACGATCTCACAAAGGAGAGAACAGGCTCACGAATTTTCTAAATGAAGAGAGCTCACGCAAAGAGAGATGAAGCTCACGAAATCCATAGAAATGAGAGTATGCATAGAGAGAGAGCGCTCAAGAAGATTCAATATGGAGGAACGGTCGCCTGCAACAAAGAATTTATCACGCAGGAGAGCATAGAGTAGACAAAAAACGCAGACAACACAGACATCAGGCAGAGACGCAGAGGGCAGGTTTGGCAGGCTTGAGGGATGCAGTGCCAAATATGGGCAAGCTACAGCAATGGCAAGAGCGCAGGAGTTATGGCAGGAAGCCAAGATTTGATACCGCTGAAAGGTAATAACTCTCGGATGATTTTCGGATGATTTTCCATTCACTAAGAATGTCAATATATACAATGTTTGCGACCTTTGGTTTTCAGTTTCCAAAAGGTCCGTTGAAGACTCTTTATCTTCCTATGCCTATTCAAATTCATTTTATTTATTTACGTGTGGAGCTATAATCCAAGTATTAAGCTTCCAACAGTTCTCGCCCACAACAAAATGGGATACTATCCGCACCTTATTATATTTGGTTGCATAAATGGGTGGAAAGTCCACTAGATGGATGTAAAAACAACTTTCTTGAATGGATACTTGAAATAAAATGTCTTCATGTCTCAACCAAAAGGATTTGTTGTGAAAGGACAAGAACAAAAGGTATGCAAACTTGTCAAGTCCTTGTATCTCCTAAAAAAAGAACCTTGAGTAAGGTATGAAAAGCTAACCATGCATCTTCTAAAGTTAAATTTCAAACATTATAATCTTGATGATGCAACATTGTTTGTAAAGAAAATTGAAAGATATGTTGTGTTTCTTGTGGTGTATGTAGATGACTTTTTGATGACAGGGAAATGAAAGTTATATTGCATCTGTAAAGAAAGATTTGAAGAAGGGATTTGAGATGATAGATCTGGGATGACTTCACTATTACTTGGGAATTGAAGTGACTCAACATCCTAAGTACATATTCATCTCCCAGAAGAAGTATGTTGGAGAATTGTTGAACATATTTTGCTTGACAGAGTGCAACCCTCTCTCAAATCCAATGGAACAGAAGCTAAAGCTCGTATCAATTGAAGGAAAAGAATTTGAGGATGTGACCAAGTATCGACATCTTGTGGGAATCCTTATCTAACTTACAACCACCAGACTAGACATTTCATATGTTGTTGGCATCCTTTCAAGGTTCATGCACAAACCTTGTGAAGGACAATGGTCCATTGCCAAAAGAATTCTAAGATACTTGAAGGGGACTCAAGACTATGTACTAAAGTACTCTAAGGTGGATGAATTCAAACTTATTGGGTACTCCGATTCAGACTTTGATGGTGACAAAGAGACAGACCTATCTACTTCCGGATACACAATGAGTCTTAGATCAACAGATATTTCCTAGAGATCACACAAATAGTCATTTCCAGCAGATTCAACAACAGAGGCAAAATATGTGGTTGTTGCGGAAGCAACGAAAGAGATTGTGTAGATCGAGAAGATACTTTAAGATTTGAAGGAGAAACAAGATAAATCCACTCCCCTATTGATAAAAAAACTTCTTCAATCAAGTTGGACAAGAATCCCAAACTCCATGATCGAACCAAGCACATCAACATAAATTAGCATTTGATTCGACATCGTGTAGAGGCCAAGACAGTCCATCTATGGCATTATTCCAAAAACAAGCAAATTGTAGACATCTTCACTAAAGCACTTGGAAGAGAAAAGTTTGAAAATGTTAGAACCATGCTAGGACTTACAAACACCCCTTTGGATTAAGGGGGGGAATGATTGAAAATTAATCCTTTGGGATTATGATTCCATGAGAAATTGTAAATACTCTTGAGAATTTGAAAAGCATGTTCGAATCCAAACATTTGTTAGAAGATGGAAACCAATAGCCACATGAGTATGTAATAAATAAGGGTTTTGTCATTCAATAACATCATCAATCCGAGATTTATTTACCTACAACATGTCCTCGAAGATTTTTTATTTCCAGTATGAGGCTTCTTTAGGGGCCAGACTACTTCCATTGGGAATTTGTTATTATTGAAACCTATTCATATGTTAATACCCATTTAATCTTACCCATTTAATCTTGACTTCTTTGGTGATGAATCCCTGGTTCACAAATACCCATATGCATGCAATAGTTTGAATATATCACACTATGTATTTACAATGTTTTTTGTTTATAACCAATGTGTTTTATGTATTTACAATGTTTTTTGTTTATAACCAATGTGTTTTTCTTATGGTTATGTGAATACCTAATTCAAGGGGTTGTATCTACGAGTGACTATTGAAATATAGCCCACTATGAATAGCATAAAGTTTAGAAAGAAATTCCATTTTTATAAATGTGGGATTTATGAAACATAAGTACCTTTGGGGTTTTGTCCTAGTCAACCTTTCTTATAGGTTAGCTCAATTTGGGTAGTTTCTTATTATGAACTTTCATACAGGTTTTTCCTTGTGTGGCTTATCTCAAGAATGACGATGAATATTTTCACATCACAGCTGATTTGAAGTTCAAAAACAACCATGGCCTCAAAATCAAGGTGAGTTGCTTTAAATTTGTCTTAGAAGGGCTTGAAACTTTCACGTATTGGCATGTGCTTTCTCATCATCTATGCCTAATGCATGCAACAATGTGGATTATTGTAGTTTCGGAAATACACATCATTTTTTGTTGATACTCAATAATTTTCATTGCCCTTTTTTAAATTTAATTCACATTCATAATGCTCTGTCCCTCTTGAATTTTTTCATGGCAACACCCCTATCCTTGGCTTGTCATGCCCCACGTGGAATTTTATTTATTTATTTTTCTCTTGTTACTTAAAATGATTTTACTCTATTAAAATACAAAAGATAAGTATTTACAATGAGGGTCCAGTAGCAAACCTCTACCGTTAAATCAACCCTCCTATGAATAAATTATCAAGTAGTAAAAACACCAAGGTTTTGGCTATCACTGAAATGGAGATAAAAAAATAAAAAATAAAAACTACTTGCTAACATATTTTGTATGCTTTCCATATTTACCTTATCCTGCATTTCCTTAAAATTCCCGGGTTCTCCTTCTCAAGTTCTCTCTTAAGTACATATATTTCACTTTTCCTCCTTGTTATGATGTTCGTTTTGCATCGTTGGGTGCAATTGCTAGTTATACTCTAGTATGGACAAGTATTTATAATAAATGGATTTGGTTTAGTTCTATGGTTTTAAATTTCAAGTTTGTTAGCTTAGTTTTATAATTAAAAAAAAAAACATTAATTGTCACATCGGTTTATTTTGTCTTTAAAACTCAAATACTTTCATGAAAATCAATTTTCAAATATATATAGAACAATTTGCATATCTATCATGTTTTGTGTCTCTACTTGGCATTCTATCTCTAGCTTGATGGATTCAATTGCAAATATGTTCAACCACTTTTCATGCTTACCTTTATTAATTAATTACATGCCTATTAAAATGCCTACCTATTAAACATGATTATGACATATTTATTTCTATATTTTTATTCAAGTACATCATTGCTTCCCCTAACAAGTTAAATAAGGTCTGTATCCTTGTTCTAGGTTAAAGAAATAGTATACAAGGCATATGTAGTGGTTTTAGACCATTTCTATGGCTCATGAGTGCTACAATCATAGGTTAATGGGTAGGTCTCTGGTTTATGGCCTTGAACAATAGTGACCAAGAAACCTAACCATGTAATGGAAAAAGTTGGAAATTGAACCCATGCACCTTGTACTTGTCAAAGAGTCCCTATAACGGGCCTATGTAGTGGCCCATGCCTCCATGCATGGACCATGTACCTTAAGATAGTTAGTTTCGAGTTTATGCTACGAATATAAATAGGATAATAATAAGATAATAATTGTTAATTATTATAATAGTTAGCTATTAATGTGAAGTGGCATAACCCTTCATTATGAATACTCAAGCCATATAAAAGGCGAGCTATGTTGTAATATTCAATCATCCTTTATCTTCTTATCTATCCATTCATATTTTTATCTATATATATTTATCTTATTCGAATATGGAATATCTTCCTCCATGACCCGGATACGGGCTTCTTTTATAATATCTAGATACGGATAAGAAGTTTTTACACTTCATTTGGAGCCGCGTTGCTGATCCAGGCTTGTAGCCACCATTTTAGGGTTTTCCTAAAATCTAGGATCTTGTCCAAAAACCAGGCCCTTGGCCCAATGAAGTTAAGAAAATAAAAATAAAAATAAGTAAAAAGAAAAGAGAATATAGAAAGAAAAACAAAGAAGTGAAATAAGTAAAAAAAAAGAAAAAGTAAAAACAAAGAAGTAAAAAGAAACAAAAAAAGAAAAAAAAGGAAGAAGTAAAAAGAAAAAAAGAAAAAAAGTAAAAGTAAAGAAAAAGTAAAACCACACATGGTTTCCCAAGTAAAAGTAAACCCACACATGGTTTATTAATAAGTGGGTTTGAGATTTATTCTCCAACAACAAACAAAAAGAGGGAATTGAACCTGGGTGGGGAAGGTAACAATCATTCCTTCCAACCACCCAATCTACACCATTTTACAAATATTAAGGGGAAAATAATATTAGAAG
The DNA here is from genome assembly GCA_027924585.1 of Larix kaempferi. Classification (NCBI taxonomy): domain Eukaryota; kingdom Viridiplantae; phylum Streptophyta; class Pinopsida; order Pinales; family Pinaceae; genus Larix; species Larix kaempferi. The sequence goes on from BSBM01000067.1 coordinate 7,861,483, forward strand.
AGCAAGAATCAAAGTCAAAGAAGATAAAGGATGATTGAATATTACAACATAGCTCGCCTTTTATATGGCTTGAGCATTCATAATGAAGGGTTAGGTCCCTTCACATTAATAGCTAACTATTATAATAATTAACAATTATTATTTATTATTATCCTATTTATATTCGTACCATTGCCACTCTCTTAGATAGGCTTTGTCCTCAAAGCCTTATAATTTTGTCGCATTGTTCTTTGCGATGTCGTGGCTGATGAAACATGTCGATACGAACTGCTAAGTGTAGAGAAAAACTTTCGATATGTCGATGGGTCAATCCATCCCGAATTGATTTGTTGTTGACTGCTGGGATTCCCTACTGATCTGTCGTCGAGAGCTTTGATCACATTAGTACCATTATCTTTCGACATTTCCCACTTTTCAGAATATCGGTTTTATGGTTGGGGTGTCGATAGGGAATTTTCAGGCGTATGGGATGCAAGATTTATGGAGAGAGGGCGGAAGAACTTTAGTGTGGGATAGTTGTGGGGAGTTGCGCGAGAGGGGACCTGAGGATATGGAGCCGAGGAGGGAGAAGAGTATGGGAGGAATGGTTAAGGACCTCAGATGCTTAGAGAAACTCTGATAATCCAGACAAAATCTGAAATTTTGGCTAAAAGTCAGATCAGCCACTAAAGTTCTGATTTCTTAATTTTGTTCCTTAAGATCTTCGTTATGACTTCTGATGCAGCTATTTTCTTTCTGCTGCATCAAACACTTTACCAAGTGGCCCATTAATGGCTTATCTTATTTACCAAGTGTTTGATGCAGCACTTTAGTGTTATGACTTTTGATGCAACACTTTTCGTTATGGCCCACAGGTCCCCTCTTGCGCAACTCCCCACGGCTATCCCACGCTAAAGTTCTGCTACATATCAATACATATTTTGGCCCATTAATGGCTTATCTTCTTATCTTCGACTATTTTTCAACTTCTTAATTTTTGTGACTAGTGTCTTGTTATGATTTCTTAATCTGAAAATTTCTTCGGTATTGTTGGATAGTGCTTTATTACTCTTTGCGATCTCTGACTTATGTGTCTTTTTAGAGTCGTCATTTTGTTGTTGAAGAAATTTTATCTGTTGTCGACATTAGCCGACCTCTGATTCTTGACTTTCTAATTTATGTCGTATCTGCATTAGTTCTTCATCTTTGTCACTAACGATTATGAAGCAGAAATAATACGCTTGAACAAAATCGTTAGCAACAAAGATGAAGAACTAACGCAGATACAACATAAATTAGAAAGTCAAGAATCAGAGGTCGACCAATGTCGACAACAGATAAAAGTTCTTCAACAACAAAATTATGACTCTAAAAAGACACATAAGTCAAAGATTGCAAAGAGTAATAAAGCACTATCCAACAATTCCGAAGAAATTTTTAGATTAAGAAATCATAACAAGACACTAGTCACAAAAATTAAGAAGTTGAAAAATAGTCGGAAGACAGAACAATCTACAGAAGACATTGAAGGAAAACTTTTAGACAAGCAGAAAGAAAATAGCTGCATCAGAAGTCATAACGAAGATCTTAAGGAACAACTTAAGAAGTCCGAAGATGACAAAAAGTTGCAAGTAGAAGTGATTAAGAAGTTTCAAAATGATAACATGTAGTACTTAGAAAACAAGTTGGAAAAGATACAGAACGAAACCTTACAACCTCAGAGGACGAAAATACAACTTCCAACTCAGATCAATGCTCAAAAGATGACATTCGTAAAAGAAAATGACATTGTGAAAATTCCCTTTCGACACCCCAACCATAAAAACCGATATTCTGAAAAGTAGGAAATGTCAAAAGACAATGGTACTAATGTGATCAAAGCTCTTGACGACAGATCAGTAGGGAATCCCAACAATCAGCAACAAATAAATTTTGGATGGATTGACCCATCCACATATCGGAATTTTTGCTCTACACTTAGCAGTTCATATCAACATGTTTCATCAGCCACAACATCGCAAAGAACAATGTGACAAAATTATAAGGCTTTGAGGACAAAGCCTTTCTAAGAGAGTGGCAATGCTACAAATATAAATAGGATAATTGTAGCTAGGGTTCCTTTCATCAGCCTTTCATCGGCCTCTGCCCCCAGTGTGCTTGATAAGAGGGGATGGATTAGTGGATGAGGAAGGAGTAGTGACACCGGGAGGTGGTTGACTAGTAGTGGTGATGGGTTGCACTGGTTGTAGGATGACATTGGTGTCGGAGGGTTAACGAGAGGCGTGATGTACCATACAGGTAATCCTAAAGTTAAACCGGGGAGGCTAAGGGTAGCCATAACCGGGGCGCTTACTACTTCCGAAGGGGGTAATAGGAAGGGGATTGTATGGATGGGTGTAACACCAACATGACTAAGTACCAATGGTGGTTGGGGTAGCAAGGGCGGTTGATGGTTGGGTGTTGGTGTATTGTGGGAAAGGGTACATAAGTCAAATATTTCGGTTACTGGTGACAGAGGGGGAATGGACTGGAATGTCGAGGTCATCGGCGTATCTGAGTAAACTCCGGGTCCAACTAAGAAAACCAATGAGGTAGATGCACCACTAACAGGTTGTTCAATCATGGGGAGAACATTTTCGGGTGCAGCGGAAGCATTGGGATCGTAATAGGTGAGTTGGTCAACTTTAACCACGCGTCCGTCGTGGGGGAACATCATGGTACGAAAAATGGATGAGGCAACTGCCCGCATGGCATACATGTAACTGCGGCCAAGTAAGAGGTTATAATCAAGTTGGGCGTCGATGACCTCTATGTCAATAAGCAATGTTTTACCAACCAACCGGATGGGGACATTAGCTAAGAGGCCTTGGGGTTGAGCCGAACGGTCATCGTAGGCTCGCAATGCAGTGGTGGACTGTTGGAGTGTAGGGGATCCCAACTCAACTGCTTCACCTTCGGTTATCTTCATCACTTGAAAAGGGCCTAACCAATGTACACGAAACTTGCCTGGAAACTTGATGAATTTACTATCATAGAGGAGTACCAAGTCTCCTTCTTGAAAGACTTTATTCTTAATATGCCTATCATGCCAAGCCTTCTGTCTGGCCTTCTGCACTTGTTGATGGAATCTGGCTAAGAGTCTGTCTTCTTCTAAGGCAACTAATTGTGATAGCCTTTCACTCATAGTATCAGTATCTGCCATTTCTGTAATTTGAGCAATTCTGAGACTGGGAACAATGTATTCCATGGGAATGACTGCTTCTTGTCCATACACCAAACTGAAAGGTGTGTGACTTGTTAACTTCTTGCATGTGGTTCTGTAAGCCCATAACACAGCTGTGACTCTAAGGTCCCAATCATCTCTTTGTTGATTACAGATCTTGGTTAGGGCATTCTCCAGAATCTTATTGAAAGCCTCCACTGTACCATTAGCTTGAGGGTGGTAGGGTGTACTCTTATGATGGCTAATGTGGAATTCTTCAGTAAGGGCCTCTATAGTCTTGTTCAGGAAATGTGTGCCCTGATCACTCATTAGAATCAGTGGACATCCAAATCTAGTGACAATATTCTCAAAAATGAACTGCATGGCAATGACAGCATCGCAATTCTTAACTGGCTTTGCCTCAGCCCATCTGGTGAGGTATTCAGTAGCTGTGATGATGTATCTTGCGCCGGTTCTCTTTCCTGGTGGGTTGATAGGTCCCACAAAATCAATGGCCCACTTATCAAAAGCACGCAATGTTATCTGGGGCCTTAGCGGCATTTCATCTCTTCTTGAAGGTTTTCCTGTTCGCTGGCATACATCGCAACACTTGCAGAATTCCTTAGTATCCTTGTGCAATGTTGGCCACCAAAGACCTGCAGCTAAGATCTTCTGCGTAGTCAGCTTTCCTGTGAAATGGCCTCCTGCAGCTCCTGAGTGCGCTTCGGTGATTATGGAGTTCTTCTCATGCGGTAAAATGCATCTGCACAAGACTTCATCAGGGCCCAACTTATAGAGCTGGCCTGCTATCAAAGTGAAGTATGCGGCTTTGACAACAAGTTGTTTCTTCTGCTGTATTGTGAACTCAACGGGCGCTCGCCCTATGGTGAGAAACTCAAGAATATCGAAATAATACTCATCTGCTGCTTGAAAAGAAAACAGCTGCGCATCAGGCAGATTGTCCTCCAAATTTGTAGGTTCCTCCCCTGACTCTATCCTAGATAGATGGTCAGGTCCTGCATTCAATCTACCTGGCTTCACAATAATCTCAAAATCATACTCCTAGAAGAGGAGTAGCCATCTGCAAATTCTTCCCCCTAACACTGGCTTATTGGCCAAGTACTTCAAGGCAGAATGGTCAGTATACATTTTAAAATGAGCACCCAATAGATAGTGTCTGAACTTCTATAAGGCATACACCATAGCTAGTCCTTCTCTTTCTGTAGTGGTGTAGTTCTTCTCAGTTGTAGACAGCTTTCTGCTAGAGTAAGCAATGGGGTGGTCAATATCTCCTTCTCCCGGTTGTGTTAGTACAATCCCCAATGCTATGGAAGAAGCATCTACATGAACATGAAAGGGTTTTCTCCAGTCTGGGAAAACTAGAATAGGTGCTGTGACCATCTTTCCTTTAAGTGTGTCCAAGCTCTATTGGCATTCTTCTGTCCATTGGAATTTCGAATCCTTTTTCAGCAGTCTTTCCATAGGCGCAGTGATCTTTGCATAACCCTTGATGAATTTCCTGTAGTATCATGTATGTCCCAATGTAGTGCGCAATTGTTTGACTGAGTTGGGCGCAGGCAAGTTAGCAATGATGGCAACCTTCGTAGGATCCATCATGAGTCCTTGTCTGCACACAATGTGACCCAACAAAATACCAAAAGGAGCACAGAAGATACATTTTTTCAGGTTAAGGGAAATCTGATACTGTCTACATTTGTCTAACATCATCCTTAGATTGCCTATATGGTTCTTTAGTAAACCAAACACAGTCCAGTCGTCAAAATAGACTTCTAGAAACTTATGAATGAATTCTTTAAAAACAGCAACAACGACTCTAGAGAAGATAGCAGGAGCGTTTTTAAAACCAAAGGGCATTACCGTATACTGGAATGAGCCCCATTCAGTCGCAAAAGTGGTCTTATGGCAGTCCTCTGGATGGATTCTGATCTGATGGTATCCTGAAAAGCCATCAGTGAAGGAGTAAGCCTCTTGTCCTCCAACATTGTCAAGCACTTCATCTGTAAAGGGCATAGGAAATGGATCATGCACTGATGCGTCGTTAAGCTTGCGCAGGTCCACGCAGATTCTTATTTCACCTTTTGTCTTTTTCTCTTGTACCACCATAGGACTAATCCAATCACTTTCCTCTACTGGCTCAATGATACCAGCTGCGAGCATCTTATCAATTTCTTCCCTGACCTTTTCTTTATATCGCGGGTTCAACCTATACGGGCACCGTTTTACTGGCTTAGCATCCGCTTTCAAAGGTATGCGCATAACTCCTAAATCTCCTAGGATGCCTTTCATTTCTGTAAACTTAGTAGGGAAGATATCCTGGTACTCATTTAGTAAATCTGCAATATGGCCAACAGTTTCATCATCCCAATAGTCTCCTATAGAGGCAACCTTGGGTTTGGCTTCTGTACCAATGTTAATCTTCTTGAGCTTGATGTGTTCTGTAATGGCAGGGATATCAAGCTGAGGGCCTTCGAATTTGTGCATGCCTTCTGACTCTGGAATATTGATGTTGCGAGGATCATCATCCTCTTCTCCAGCGGTGAAATTATAGCATTCCAAGGCGTGTTCCATCTGGACAGCCCAATATGGTTGAGAATACTCTGGTAAAGGACGTTGTCCAAATACCTTCTTTCTAATACACTTTAAAGCCTGATCGATGCTTGGATGTTCTGACTCAAAGCTGAAAGTGAGTTGAAAACTTTCAATCAGGAGAGGCCAAGTGATAGTGCCTCTGTGCAATTCTGTTTCAGTGTACCAGTTCCTTGGAACTATATCCAATGTGTAGATGAATAGGTGAACCCACTCATCTTCTGGAATATCTGACCATTGCTGAATACATGCTTCAACATGTGACCTGGGGTCACTCTGTCCATCATATTTGCGCAAAACTCCTACTGTGGTCTCTTGAAATCTGCGCAGTATCAACCTACGACAGTCTTGCCATGTGTTAATATTTTCTTTATGTGCACCCCACCATCTGGCAGGTGTAGCGCGCAGTGCTACGTCCAATACTTGTATGCGTTGCTCATCTGGGATTGCTTGTTCATATGCATGTATGAATTCACTTACTCCAGTTAAACCATCAAAGATTGGAGTGTTATTCAATTCTGTGCCAATCCATCGAATGGATTTAGTCATCATGGCGCAACACCTTGCAGAAACCTCATGTAAGCGATTTTGCCAGTTTGCCAATCCTGCTTCCGAATCTGATGTGCACGAGCTATCGCATCGCCAGCTGATATGGTCATCCACTGTGGGATTGATGTAATCATTATGACTAGCAGTCATCTGATACAAACTTTCCATGTGGCGCACTTCTTGTTCTGCTTGAATGGGTTCAATATACCGTGGTCCTTGAAGGGGATCAAGTGGTGCAATGACCCTAATCTGGTCATCCTCAAAAGTCATTTGTCTTTTCTTCAAATTAATGACAGCCAGGTTATCAAATGCCCAGTCTATGCCTAAAAGTGCTGGATAAGGTCTACTGTCATCCAGAATTTTGATTACTTCAAAGTCTGTAGAACTTCTTACTCCCTCAATATCAATGGGTACATTGGGTAATCTGCCCAAAGGGGACACTCGTTGTTGATTTGCTAGTCTCAGATGGATAGGAGATCTGATAAGCTGAGGGCTACCCATCTGTTCCCATGTCTGCATGGTGAGAACATTAACTTCTGAGCCTAAATCCAAAATGACTTCATCCATTTCAAATGCTCCAATCTGCGCTGTGAGTCTCATCTCTCTTCCAGTTCTAGTGTGACTCCTGATCTAATGAACATCACGTTGCGGTGTGTTCATCGAAGCAGATTGTTGACACTGATCCAACAGGTGTTGGAGTTCCATAGTTGCTTTTTCATTGCGCAACAACTTTAAGTAGCTTCTTAGGAAAGCATGAACACTGCCTAGTGTATCCTCCTCATCAGGCCTTCCAGATGTAGTGGCCTGCTCTCGTACCAGGTTCTCTTATCGTGGCACATGCGGTCTGATATCATTGTGCGGTAATGTGACAGAACTTGAAGCTCGCGGATCTGAGAAATACTCTTGAGCTTGCTTGAATGCTTCTTTTTGCTTTTGTAGGTCAAGCGGGGATGGTTTAATATTAGCGCGGCGCACCCATTGTGTTGCTGGCGTTCCAGTTCCCAACTCTGGCGCACCAGTGGTTTCACCACTGCGCGTCACTATATTAACTGTAGGGTCTGGTTCTCTTTTTTCTGCTGCAATCAACTGAATATTCTGGTTAACCTGTGGTTTCTTTTCTTGCATCTTGGCCATCAACTGAGGGCATTCTTCAATGACATGATCATAAGATTTACAGTATCTGCAGGTAGTTGTAGGGTTTTGGCAATCCCTTGCATAATGGCCTTGAGCTCCGCAGTTATAGCAAGTGATATGTCCTCTTCCACGACCAAAACCTTCTGCGCGTCCTCGGCCTTCACGAGCTGGGTCATGCTGCGGACCTGCTGTGGGTCCCTGTGATTCTGACTGTACTCTATAAACATCGTGTTTTCTTTCTATCATAAGCTCATATGCTCTGCAATTGTTCTCATCATGGCCTACTGATTTACATAAATTGCAATATAGATTCTTTGGGGTTTGTACATATTTCTATAACAAGTGACACTCTTGTGGTCTGTGGCCTCTAGTTCTACAGATTTCACACCAAGGCCCCTGAGCCTGTGGTAGAGGGTTAGGTGCTCCAGTTGCAATGTAATCTATGAAAACAGGGCAATGGTCCTTTGAATGTCCTTGTGCTCTACACTTTGTACACCAAATTTCTTCTTTAACATCCTTTCCTTTCTTAATATCATGCACTTGCAAGGTTAGGTTTGCTATTTGGTTCTGCAACTGCGCAACATCGTTGTTTGTTCCAGCAATCGGTGAAGCTTCTAGTTTCATAGCCATCTCTAGAGCTTGTTCTTGAGTAGTGAGATTCTGTTGCATAAGAGGAAGTCTGATATGAGGAAGCAGCGCAACAATGAACCATTTCTTATGCTGCTGCGATGCAAACTCAAAGCTTACTTGATCTATCAAGGCTTTGAACTTCTGGTCAAAATCCCATACTGATTCTGTAGGTAACTGTTTTATGTCTTTGAGCTCTGTTATGCACTGTGATTCTGATTTAGGTTTCTTGAATTCTTTAATCATAGCACTTCTTACATCAAAAAGCGTCCTATTCGGTGCTGCTGAGTATTTCATAAACCAGGTTAAGGCTCTCTCTCTTAGTGTGGTTGCTAACTGAACCAGCTTAACATCATCATCATTAATTTGTTTAATCGTCCAAATGGCTTCACATAGAAACCAGTGTTGCTCAGGGTCTTCTAGCCCTGTTCCTCTAAAGGTTGGTAGCTTCATGTCATCACCCATCCTTCTTGCACTAGGTTGACGTAGAGGTGTTGTGGCACTGTCTTCGGGATGGTTAAACAAAGGTGGGGCTGAGGTACTAGAAGTACCGTGCGGACTACTAGAGGGTGTTACTGCGGGGTTATGCTGAGCCCCGTTTGGCTTTTGCGGTGTAAAAGGGTGATAAGGGATATGAGCACTCCCTTGTCTCTCTATATGGCTCGCTCTATGAGCTCGACTATTTCCTGGGCTAGACTCAAAATAATGCTGGTCGAGGCCTACTTTATACCATTTTTCGCTACGAGTGCAACCAATAACTTCAAGATCACTATCAAAATCTGCGGACATTACTTGTCTATGCTATTCATCGGAAGCTATGCATAGTTTTCCTTTTTCATATAAGAGCATTTTAATCCACAAGTTCAGAGAATTTAAGAACTTACCCCTGTATGCTTTGAAGAAGCTCCTCGCAGCCTCGCGGAAGCTCTTTCTTGTATCTACTACAAACTCGGTGATGAAACCTTCCAGCAGATTGTTCAACCAAAAGTCTACTGCGCGGGACATAGGATTATTTATCCGCTTCACAATGCTAACTAACTCAGGCGTCCAAACGATAGGTTGATCAACATGCAGAGTGGGTCGAGTATCTGCTAGCTTGGATATACACTTATGCAACTCGAGTGCAAATGTTACAAAGAAGATTTCGTGCAGGTCAGTATAAATATGCTTCTGCAACCAGTCCTTTGTCTGAAGCCTAAGGCTTCTGTTTTCTCATTCAGCGAACTCTCTAGCCTTTGAATCAAACCACTCTTGAATTTCTTTAGCTGTAGGATTCTAGCACCACATTGCCTTCAAAATAATAGGGTTAAAGCCGGCAATGGGACCATTTGTTGGTCGGCAACGAAACCATTTGTTGGCTGCTTTCTGGACAAACCCGGGTTTTCAAGAGGCACAACAACAAATACCCCTTTGGCACACTAGCCCTTTCGGCAACAAGCTGCACAGCAGCCCAAAGTCTCACCCGAAGTGGCTATGGGGGGGCTAAGGAATCAGGTTTCCTTAACCAAGGAGGTGCAGAATCTACAGCCTTCTTGCTTCCCTTCTCGGAGGTAGCCCCGGAACAGAGCGTCTTACTCTTTCCCAGGTCTCACAGTGCTACAGCGCAGAGCTCACCCTTCTCAGCCAAGTTGCGCGGTATCTCCGCACCTGCGCGCAAGCCTTTTACCCGCTACCTCCGATACACTATTGTATCGCCTCTGCCCTTGCGCCACAGCACAGTAGCACACTCCTTAAGCGCTGCGGCAGCAGTGCTCTTATAGACTCCTTCGACAATGTACAAACGCAACTTCTACGGTAGCTTCTAGACTTTACGTTATACAGTCATTCATAAAGTTAACAAAACATTCATAGAACATAGACAGTAAAGTAAAGACATGCAATCACATACAGCATCACCACAACAACAAGACTTAGGCGGTTCCCTTCCAGGACGTCCACAGGAACTATGTTTTATATTATCTTGAGATGGGGATAACACAGTTCTGCTGCGCACACAGCTACAGCCTTAGATCTTTCTGGGAAACTCCACGCACACAGCTGGGAGCCCTTCTCTTAGATCTATTCTCTCCTTCTACATATTACAATGACAAAGGCATACACTTACATTCCCCTCAGTCCTCTTGCGACTGGTCGACACATACAATGATCCTTACGCCAAACGGTCTCCCTGCGAGATCGCGGCCTTCTTACATACATACAATGATCATTAACAGCTTTACAAATTACAGCAATACAAAAGACTCAGACATCAGCTTAGACTATCTATGTAACCTTCTAACCTTCCCAATTACACATATATATAGGTGGCCCTGAGGGTCGCACCTTTACAAAACTGTGGGCCTTTCCCAACAGTGATCCCCAAAAACCCTAACTATTGACACGGCTAGGTGTACTGTAGGTGCCTCTTGCAGTCACGTCGCAGCTTCCTGCAGACTCCGTGATTTTCGACGCAGATCGCGGGTATGGGCGCCGCTTCATTGTTCTTTGCTCCTTGTCCTTCGCCTTCAATGCTTCGGCCCGTTGCTCTTCCTTGGTCCGAGCAACCATAACTCCTATACTTTGCCTTAATGAGGGTAGCTAAGCCCTCTTCCGCCGCTTCATTTATTGTGGTGGTTGAGCTTTCTACTCGGCCACCTTATTTACTCTTTCCTTTGACGTGCACGCGAGCTCCATGATTTCCGGCCCGCAATTTGCGGTGAGCTCGTCCATCTGGTACCGTACCGCGCATTGTTCATTTCTGCCAAAAATGGTGCTTTTCCTCAAAATTGACAGCTTTGCCATAGCTGCGGCCTATGCTCCAACAACATGTAATAAGTCCTGGAGATCTGGATAGGTTGTGCTAGTCACGTAAAAGGCCTCAGATGCTCTTTAGAGATCTTGCTTGGTAAGACACTCTTTTAAGGTTTTGTGGTAGGGGTCACATGTAATAAGTCCTGGAGATCCGGACAGGTTGTGCTAGACACGTAAAAGGCCTCGGATGCTCTTTAGAGATCTTGCTGGGCAAGACACTCTTTTAAGGTTTTGTGATAGTCACATGTAAAAGATCTTGGGAGATCTGATAGGTTGAGCCGTGTGCTCGTAAAAGGTCTAGTATGCTCTTTCGAGGTTTTGTTGACGCACGTAATTAGTCTTGAGGATTCCACAGTATGGCCAGTGATGATGAAGACCTGCATGTGGTGGGCCTACATCCAGCATGAAAAAGCGCTGGCTCTGTAGAACTTCCTATGACGAGTAGTTCAGAGATTGATTGAGATAGCAGCAGCAGTGTTGATGACGATGATCCAGTGACGATGATCCAGAGAAGAAGACTTGTGCTAGAAGACCTGTGTCGAGAAATACCTTCCTAGTTAAGAGGGAGTGTTGATGTATTTGTAACTTCGGAATGTATTTCACATATATGTATATGGTATTCGTATAGAGATGTTATTATTCCTTTATATGGAAGTGTCGTCATTTATATTGTAAGTGTTGTAACTTATACTTGATGGGTTATTAGACCACCTTGATGGGGTCGGCCCTGTATAAGTCATGTGGGTTAAAGGGTTATTAGACCACCCTATTGGGGGTCGGCCCTGTCAACATTATGTTATGTGGTTAAGTTAAGGCTGACCTAGTAAAGGTTATTAGGCAAGTCAAGTCATGTATAAATAGAGTGTGGGAGGCACTCTATTTGATCATTCACTTCTCACTCATACTCTCATTGGAGAGTGGTGCACTTGTGGAGGAGGAGAAGCTGTTGCTAGGAGGACTATCTCTTATGCTTGGGTTGTATCATTGCTCTATCTATCTCTGAGGAAGTTGCAGGGTTTTTCACCTTCTTGGTTTTCCCCGGTGAAACTCTGTGTCTCTTGTGTGCTTGCATTATTGTGTCCATGATTGATATGCTGTAGATATGCTATACATGTTATTCTCTCAATTAAGATCCTAGTTCAGATTGAAATTTATGAAAAACTAACAACATTATGGGTCCACAACTCAAAGGGTAAACCAAGTATCAACATCCACAAGTGTCGTCTAAACTACTTCTCCTTTACTTGGTCAAATGCAATATGCCATCGTTTGAGTATTAAGGAACCTTCTTTATATAGCCAAACCTCCTTCATAACCAAATCTAAAGATACATTCTCAGGGAAGATAAAAATAATCCATCCATTCATAAGTAGGTTAATCCTCGACGCAGAGCCCACCAACGACATCCACTGATTGTTAACTCACTCTGATAACTCTAATTTATTTAGATGTGCATATTCAACCCTACCCACCAGAGCTCTAGATGAAAGTATTTCCACCCTATCGATATTCACACCATCTCCCAAAACATAACACTCCGGTCCTTCTCGTTCCTTGACTGTCTTTAGTTTCCTTCGACACCATGCTCTTTCCCTAGATAAACCACAATTGTTTTCAATTTTGTTCGATAAGTGATATGATGGATGAAGTTCCAGGTTAGGTTCAATATTCATAGAAAAACCCTCACAGAAAGGTTCCCCCACCTCCTTTTTCCGAAAGAAATGATTTGGGTTCTCCAAAATCCTACTCTGCAAAGTGTAGCCAGTAGCCATCACGTGGGCTACAGATAAAGTAGGACCACATGTCCAAACAACACTAACCTTCCATCTCCCCTTTCAATCAAAAACCCTGTTTGCTTGCAAAGTTGGATCTACGCGTCCACAAAATGTCCTTTCCCGGGCTACAAAAATGTTATCACACAATCAAAACTATATCTGTCAATACAAAAAGGACTGAAAACGACAAATCCGTAACAAGTGTACAAAGGAAAGTGAATTTCTAAAAAAGAAAGCACAAAGTCCACTCTGCATAAAGGCCTTAAGGTTAAACCTAAAGATACAAAAATGTATGATCGATATAAAAATAAAAGGTCCCAACTCTATATTCCTTGATGAAAAACCCCACAAACCAGCACCCAAGAGGTTGTAAGGTAACCTGAAAACCTTAGATCTGAGACACATAAGGATTGTAACAGTTGGAAAAAAACAGTTTTCCAATAATAAAATAAAAAGTCCCAACTCTGTAATCCTTGATGAAAAACCCCACAAACCAACACCCAAGAGGTTGTAAGGTAACCTGAAAACCCTAGATTAGAGACGCAAAAGGATTGTAACAACTGGACAAAACACACTTCCCACTTTTTTCTCTTGGTTGGCACTGGGTTAATAAAAAAGATCAGCTTGACTCCAAGTCGTGCTGCCAACAATCTCTCAGCATCCTATTAGAGTTTCCAGAGAAACCCCAAACCCTAGCCTACACATCTCCATCCTTATTTTTTCATCCAGATGTTTTTTTCTTCTTGGATGACAAAATATTTGTTCATATAATCCCGAAGTTGACTCGCATCAAAAGCATTTTAATACAACTCAAAAGTCTCAACCTGTTGATAGCTTTTAAAGTCATCCTGGAAGTGCCAGTTTGCACCAAGGGACTAAAGGTCCAGGTTTCAAATGTTTTCATAGGAGATTGACAGATTTTGTTCTTAAAATCTGGAACGGGGCTCAGGGAATGTCAAGATCGTCTTCTGAAGCCTCCAACAAATTGCATCAATGTGCGTTAACATAGTAGTGAGAAGAAAAAAAAATATAAAAAAAAAATAAAAAAATGCCAACATAAATTCGTAACACAGTGGTGAAAAAGATACGTGTAAATTTTTTTAATCCCAACCTAATAATAATGATGATATTTCTTAATTACATATATCCTACATTATAACACTTTATAAAAGTATGCCATACACTAATGGGCTTGGGATATCCACGTGGCAAGCTTGCCAACAACAATTAATTATTAAACCAACGCCTCTCATTCCATCAGATTTAATGGAACAAAGGTCACATGGAACATTCATTTTATAGAATTATCAGTTCAGCGAAACTATAATTTCATAATTTCAGTTAAAATCATTTTGTTAAGTAAATAATATTAATCATTCAATATTGTAAAATTTTCTGAAAAATCGTGCCGTCGGATGTAAGGCGGTGATCTTCAGCGAATATTCCATACCGGACGGTCAAACCGTCAAACTCGTTGCCGGGAAATGTCCTAGATCTCCTCAGCAACAAACGCCAAGGCGCCACGTCATCAAAGTTACACGTTGAATACCCCTCCTAGGGTTTAAATAGGGTTTAATACTCTTCAATTCTCGTGGTTATCAATTTTTTTTTCAGGTTTGGGGTTGTGTGCAGACGGGGCAGTCTCCATTCTTGTAGTTTTCTGCCCGAATCTCTGAACGTTTGGCCTCAATTCTCGTCGTGAAATCGTGTTCACGCACCCCGTCTTTTGCATTTCCCGGCGTTCAATTTGATGCGGGCAGCAGGTTTTCAAATCGTAAAACCCTCCTCAATTAAATGAGTGCGTGGCCATCTGGATTAGATCGCGCTGTGCGCATTGGTGTCTTTTCTTGATTTCAGAGATCGTAGGAACGAGTCCCAGGGCGTACTTTCATAACAATCTGCTCTCTATGTTGGGGTTTTGGGGTTCGGAGCCGAGAAGACTAGGGTTTTTGCTTACATGTCAACAGGTCGGAAGGGCACCCTCCGCATACGCGACGTATGGGCAGATAACCTTGAAGAGGAATTTGAATTAATTCGTGAAATAGTTGATGATTTCCCTTATCTAGCCATGGACACGGAGTTCCCTGGCATTGCAGTCAGACCTGTGGGGATTTTTAAAAACAGTGCAGACTTCCATTATCAAACACTCAAAGCCAATGTTGATCTCTTGAAATTGATTCAACTGGGCCTGACATTCTCGGACCAAGATGGTAATCTGCCCACATGTGGGACGGATGAGTACTGTGTCTGGCAATTCAATTTCAGGGAATTCAACATCAATGTTGATGTATATGCACAGGATTCTATTGAGCTTCTGAAGCAGAGTGGGATTGATTTCCAGAAGAATGAGGAGAAGGGTATCGATTCGCATCGCTTCGGCGAGCTTCTCATGTCTTCGGGCGTGGTGCTGAATGAAAATGTGCATTGGATTACCTTCCACAGTGGATATGATTTTGGATACCTGTTGAAATTGCTTACATGCCAGAACCTCCCCCCTGAGGAATCGGATTTCTTGAATCTGCTGAGGGTCTATTTCCCCAAAGTGTATGATATCAAGTATTTGATAAAGTTCTGTAATAATCTACACGGTGGGTTGAGCAAACTGGCGGAGATAATGGATGTTGAGAGGATTGGACCTAGCCATCAAGCCGGTTCTGATAGCCTGCTTACCTCATGTATTTTTTGGAAGCTGCAAGATGGCTTTTTCAGTGGGTCTACTGACAAGTACGCTGGTGTGTTATATGGTCTAGGTGTTGACAATGGTGATTCTTAGGCCTTGAAGCCTCTTATTAAGTACTCTTGCAAAGTTCGGCATTATAATATTCTATGCTGTGAGATGATTTTTCTCTTATTGAGTTGCTTAATTTTGTTATTTTTACTGTTTGCCTTTTCTTTGTTTCTGGAAATCAAGTGGGTTAGGTTCTTTTCTTCCAGCATGCATATCAAACAACCATAGGAACTGCATGATGTAGATTAGCTTTACTTGTCAAATGCACATAGTATTATTCCAGAGTTTATGGCTCTTTTATTGTCGTATTGTTCTGAATTTCTGAAAATGCTAGTGCAAACATAAAATGAAATATTTCTCAGCATGATGCATCTGTACTCACTATTTTGGATAATGAAAGAACTTTTAATTAATATACAAGAAAGGCTTACAGGGCTGTTTTATAAAATGTTCTTCCGAGGCTGATGATCTTTGGGTGGGTCATTTTCTAGATTCTGCCCATAGTACTTGTTTGCACCCCAAAAGCCGGACTCTGTGCCTCATATAGAAATTTTGCATTACAAACCAAAATAGCTGTCCTATCTTCCAGGCCCAGTTCACATTGTTAGGCCTATGCTTTGAAAACACACTTTTCTTTCTATAAAACTATACTGTTTACAATGCCCTCACTCCATCAAGATTCAAAAAGATGCATATATATATATTCTAAAAAAACCTTGGGGAAACCTAGGGGATTCGTGGATGACATCCATAGTAAACTTGTCAGCATATAGTTGTAGACTAATGCTCCTCACCTGGTGGGATTCAAATTGGACACCCATTGGCATGAAACTAGGCGAATGCCCAACAACATTGGTGACTATCAGTTGAGAAAACCCCTTGGCCCAAACATCTTCATATGTATATTTCTCTCTATGGAAAAACCTCACTGAGAAACCATTTTGGGCTCTTCCTAGCATTTTGCAAATTGTACCCAATGTAATGTTAGCTTTTGGAATTACTTCAAAAGTGTTTACACCAAGCTTGGGGGAGCTTCATGGGATGTGGAGTGCATGGTGTGTTGCCCGCCCTTGGTTGTACCTTAGTGGACATACACATTGGAGATAGCTTCCTCATGGATTGCTATACCTTGACTTGATGTTTATGTGGTGCACATCCTTGGAAGGTTGGAGACTCATATGGTTTGGTGATTGTCTTCATAACGTGTGTATGAAGGGCTTGGTTGCTTGTTTGGGAGGAGCATTGGGCATTTAGGAGGGCGTCGAGCCCTAGGGCCTAGGTAGCATGGGATCATTTGGTTGCTTACATGGAGGCTTGTGGTTGACTTGAGGATGCTTAGGTTAAGGAGTGTTCATGGAGATGTTCTGCACCCAAAGGGAGCACATGGCTTAGGAGCTAGTGCTGGAACATTGGAGACCTTTAGGGGAGAAGCATTGACTTTTCTTGTGAAGTGCTTACCTCGGGACCGTTGCTTGATGGACATGCTTACCTTAGAGCTTGATATGTGTCAACTTAGAGTTGAAGTGATTCATATGTGGATCTATCTAGTGATTAGTTACATTTTTTGCTTGTGGAACTTGTCCATTTTATTAAATTATTATTGTTAGCTTTCTTGACCTTTCATATATTTAAAGGGAGGAGAGGGTCTTTTCATTCATTATTGATCACATACTTGTCTAATAGATGTGAAAAGGAGCAAAATTGTATCTTTCATTATTGATCACATACTTGTCTAATAGATGTGAGAAGGAGCAAAATTGTATCTTGTACTTTGCACATTTGCCTAGTGTGCGTCTGAGTTCTTGTGTTGATGCAAGGAAGATGTTTAGGCTAGGGTTTGTCCTAAGAAGACAAAAAGAGCTAGTGTTTGGGAGAAACCCTAGAGAATCAAAAGGGGCACTTGTTTTTGTAGTTCTTGTGAGATAAGAAGACTAGGGTTTTGTGATACTGGAAATCCTAGGACTACTTGGAAATTTGGAATGCTAGATGTGCAGAAGATAGTGAAAGACTATCTTGTTTTCTCTTATACGCTTGTGATGCAAGTGTAGGTGTTGTTGTGGTTCTTTGGTGGAGCGACCAGCATTTTGTTGGGAGTGATTCCTAGCTAGGAAGAGTTAGTGGCTAGGGTTTGAAAGTTAGTATGATGCTAGTTTGTTGTGGTTGACCTAGCTAGGGTTTGGTGTGCATTGGATAGCCCCATCTTGTGATAGGCTTGAAGGCCTATCTTGTACCCGCTTGGGATAAGCCATTGGCATGTACTTGTAATTTCATATTATGTATATGTGAAGCATGCTTTGTTTCCCAAACTGTATACTTGCAGATCAGATTTTCAGCTTATAATGTCATGGTGAATGAACAGTTTATAGGGCTGTTTGTATGCAGATTTATCAGGAACAGTTATCTGATTTTATTAAGTTATTTGACACTTTTAAAAGATAAGTGGACAGATTTATGGCTGTAATAACTCTTCTGTAATTAAGTAGTTTTCCTATTTGTTATATGTTGGAATTTGTGCCGCTAAGGGCTGGAAACATAGTTCCCTTGAAGCACAACTGTTTCGTGTTTATTTTTTTGGGATGCCTTGTGTATTTGGTTGGACAGCAGCAAAACATATATTACTGTAATTCATATTGTAGGTTCATTCTGAAGGCTAAAAGTGCACAAGAAATAGATCCAGGGAACCTAAAGGTTGAGGTGAATTTTTTGAATTTGCATTAAGAGGTGATTCTCAAAATTTTCACTTGTAAACCTGATTGTGCCAATTCTGATGCCTGACCTGGTTGGGACATCAAGTGAGGCACACAACAGAAGCAGCCTGCTTGGGGGATTCATCTTCACATGCACATATTTAAACTCTGGTTTTCAACATAAATATTAGATATGAAATAACAAGTGACAAAAAGTTGGAGAAGCTGTCAGCTGTCAGTGCTTTTTCTCCATAGCAGATTATTTGATAATGACAGGTGACTTGAATTCATGGCAGATAAATTGGGAAAATCCCTTATCCTCGCTGCACATTCCCTTTGGGCACATCACTCTCATCTATATAGAAGATATCCAATATCAGTTCCTTTTTCAACACTAAAGTCTCTAGCAATTGCAGCTGTTAAAGGATCAGTGGGTCCTTTTGCTCTGGTGCATTGGGTCCGGAATTCCTCGTCCTTCTCCTGATTGGCTTGAGTTGATACCTTAATATTCTTCTCATCCCTGCAAGGCTGCTGGCGATGTCCTCCACCATTCCAGTCATTGGCTTCTCAATTAACCATTCAGTGTGAAGCAGCTTTAAATTTTTTTTTTATGGTTCTGGTATCCTTGATATGAGAAGGAGAGACGAAGAAGGTCCTGCATTCCCTTCCCAAATCTCCTTTGATCTCATCTTTGACCCATGATGCTGCCAGTCCTCAGTCTGCTCCCAAAACTAATGATGTTGAAAGCAGGACTGAGCATGTCTCAGCTATTTGTTCTTAATTGAATTTCTCCCTACTCATTTGCATCTAGAAACATGTTTTTTTGGTTCAGTTGCCCCACTCCCAGACCCGTTATGAGATGCAGCAGGCTTAATCATATTGTCATGGAGATCTTGCAATCTCTCCTTATCACTGGGACACTGTCAACTTCCCAAACAACTTGCCCTTTTCGACAAACAGATGGCCAAAATTTATGTTTCATGGCTGGCTTGATACGTAACTGAAACTGGGTATCTCCTCACAGTCCTTAAACTGCATTTCCCGGTGTTGACATTGAAGTCATTAAATGCATTCGTCTTATCATTCCCATGGTTTGGGTTCTGGCAGCTATCCATTTATGATTGGCTTCATCCTTCTTTGTAATACGATGTTTTATAAAGTCTAATAATTTTTTTTTAATCTTCTGCTTGCTTGTGCCACTTGGATTTGAGGAGTTCACTTCCACAACATCTTTCACACCCACCATATCTATACTCTTGCTATTGAAGTTGTTTGCAAACAAATCCAATTAGCTCAAGTGCAATTTCAGGGGATTCTTTTACTCTAAGATGCATTTTCACTTCCTTATTGCCACCCTATATTTTTTGCATGGATAATTGTCGTCTTGAATAATCCCTTCTGGCATTTTATGGAATCTCTTAATGGTAGTGAAGATAATGACCGAGCATGTTAACAAAAGGATTTGGATTGGAAGGTTGCAGTAATAAATTATTGAATGTAGGCATTGATTGGCAATAACCGCAAATCATTATCTACTCCATTTTCAAGCCACATAGCCATTAGCTAGAGAGATGCCATCAAGACCTGTGATCACATGCCTTTGTCTATACATGCCTTTGTCTATATCCCCTGAGGTTGAGTGTTAATTTACAGCAAGACATCTGAATATACACCAAGAACCTTCATTTGGTGTTGTAGGAGGTTGCTCTCTGAAACTCTTGCCTCCATGCTAAGCAGTGCTATTCTTGTTGTAAATATTGTTTGCGCTTTTGCTCATTCTTCTTTTCCAAAATGCTCTTATCTTTGGATGTCTACAAAAGATTGATGTCTTAAATCATGCCATCTTGTAAATCCCAATGGTTATCCATTTAAATATCAACATAGGAAGCCTTGCTTTTGAGAAACTCTAATCAAATAGAAACAAAAGCGACATCTAGAACAATTCTGTAATTAACCATTGAAAGTGTAACCTTACCAAGTTACAACGATTTTTCGGCGAGTAAACCATGAAACTGGTACTTGGGATGGAAAAATTGCCCAATTTTGAAGAACTTGCTGGACTAGTAAGTTTTTTCGAGAAGCTCAAGAGTCCAGCAAGTCACTGGCAATTTATTGGAAAAAAACTCTCATGACAAGCAAAACTCTATTTTTATACAAATTTTAAAAATGAAATTTTATGCATTGTATAATATTCGTTAATAGCTACCCAAGTTTTTTTTACAAGTCCAATGATTTGGGACCCCAGCTGAGTTATTCCCGAGTCCAAGTCCTGTAACACTGGTTACACTTAATTCAAGCATGAGGGCAGATATAATCAACTTATCTAGTTAACAAAGATGGTCTGGCCTAGCATGGCTTGTGTGATTAATTTGAGTAGTTACCAGCAAAGGCTTGATGCTTGTATTTAGGAGTGCACCGCAGTGGAGAGCTTCCATAGAGCTGGCATTCCTTGACATGGGAGTGTTGGCTAGGCGATCAGTGCTATAAGATCAAAGACTTTCAACAATTATATCTGAAGATTAACTATTCATTCCTTGATCATTATGTTCAATTTCAAGTCCTTTGTAACAAGTCTGTTTCTACAAGTTTGTTCAAAAGACTTATGAAAGGATATATCCTGAGATGATGGATAATTAGCGGACTCCAATATGGAATCTTACCATAACACAAACAAACCCAAGCCATTTTGTTAATTTGACCTACACTTCAAACCAAAGTCATCTATGCAACTTACAAAGACTGCTCTGCATTATCTATAGAGTATGGATATCTTGTTGATTCCAAAACATGGCTCCATAATAATTCCAACGAGGAAAACTGTAGTAGAGAAATAATAGAGGAAAACTGTAGTAGAGATGTATATGATCACATACCATCTTATCGGAAAACATGGCTCCATAATAAAGAACCCAATGGATTCTGAATACTAATTATAGAGGAAAACTGTAGTAGAGATGTATATGATCACATACCATCTTATTGGAATCGGAGAAATCCTTAACCTTCCTTAATGAGTCAGATGGATCAGTATGTATATAGACAATTATAAGCATAATTAACTCTCAGGAATTTCATGACCAACTTCATTGAAAAATGAGTAACTTGCAAGTAGTATAATCTGTTCAAGTTGCAATGGCTCTATTCCTTGTTGGATACCATAGCTATCCATGTCATATTTCCCTTCAAGTTTTCCCTCTAATGTAGATCAACTCTACCTGTTTAATTGCTATCTTGGTGAACCTATCTGTTGTTGGGTGGAGTTATGACCACCTTCCCTTTCTTTTAAAAATATGATGGTAATGGGCAGAGGTGCCATAACTGCAGTTACTGTTTGGAAGTGTTGCAGTCAAATCCGAGGATTAAGTTGGAATATGAAGGGGTGTTCAGAGAGCTCTAGATTGCATTAACATGGTGAAATATCCATAATTATAATTCATGAACTTTGAACTTGAAAGCAACCTCGAAAATACAAACATTGATGTTCAAATCCTAGTTGCTTCATAAAGATTGAGCTGCAACTATATTCCTGCTAGACAATTCACTTATTTTTGGACTCTGCTAGACAATGTTTTAGCTTCAAGAGTGATAAGATTTAATAATTGAAGTGTGTAGGGCTAAAGTCTACATAAATGTTGGACATTGATGAACCAACAATTGACCACAGGACCAATTTTTTCATGTATTTTGTTCGAAATTCCAAATCCCCAATGTTCTCTCCTTTAGTGGATTTTTGTACATACACTGTATCTAATGGAGTATGCTTGAGCTATTGCATTGTTCATTGGCAAGTGGTTGCTGGAATATATCTAAGTATAAATTATGGTCCACGCATTGAATCACCTCCAAAATTGTCTCCAAGGGTGCAACTTATAGATCAATTCTGCATGGTCAAAATGCTTGTAGAATGATTGTCTGACAGTGTTTAAGTGATTGACAATAGACCTTGTTTTTACTTGTGATTTGTGTGCACTCATTACATCTATATCCCGTGAGAGGACTTTTATCCCCTTTAAATCTCTTAAAGTGTATACAATACTTGCAGGGAAACTTTACTACACCGGGATCCAGGTTTATTTTCTTCACAATAAAACATATATCTTTTTAAATTTTGTGTGAAACGTGTGCAATTTATGTACAGATTCTTTATCGTGCTTTAGGTAAAAATACTTCTCGGTCTGTACAATGCTTTACAGCCCATTTACCATAAGTGCTCAATTGTCACTAGGATTGCTATGGTTCATAGATCCTAACTCAAAATAGGATCTTCTTCGGAATGTTGTAAGTAGGATTACTGTGGTTCATAGATCCCAACACAAGTATGATCTGCTTCGGGATATTTTAGTAGCCGCTAGTTAAATAAATTCTCGAAGATGCAATCTGTAATCCCAGTCATATTGTGCATTAGTATGCCCTTCTCAAAGGCTAAAACATCACTGTGATATCCCCTGTCCCTTGTCAATTGGATTCCTTCTAGAAGACTAAAACCAATGTCATCTCTTGGAATCTGCAAACTACTAAATTAAACTCAGGGAGTGTTGGCTTAAGGACTAAGCAAACCATCTATCCACAAGTATTTAAATTTGTAGATTTATTTTATACAAAATTCTTTAGAGCAGAATCTACAAGAAAGCATATGGAGGGTACCGACATTCTGCAAGAGCTTTTGGAGGGCTTCAAACGAAAAGCAAGATGGAACGTTATTTTTAGTTGTAAAATGATCTGAAGGACTCATAGTGGGGCTAAAGTGAAATGATCTGAACGATTTCTACTGTGAAAATGAATTTGCCAGCACATCTCAATCTTAGATATTTTTGCCCACAAGACAACAAATTTTCCTTGATAAAATATTTTTCTCAATCAAGAGCGAACCCAGTAATGATGTCACCAAGCATTGCAAATTTCAGGAAATTGCTTAAATATTGAAATGAAAACTAAGTTAAAACCCACAATGGGCTGCGATTTCACTCTTTGAAATCTATTCATCTATGCAATGAAAACATGAACCATTAAGTCTACAATGTCATCAGTTTTTTCCAAAAAACTCAGAATTTGAAGATTCAGAAGGGTTGACAGAGTTTACTCAGCCAAATACTATTAACAAAAATACTTTCTACCCCAGGATTTTCCTAATTACAATCGTTACAAATTCAACCCTAAAAACAAAAGAGATCCAAAGCCCCACATTTTGAATCTAATTTCAATTGTAAAGTCAAGCATGAAACTTCAACCAACACATAGAGAATCTCCGTGAATTTAGAGAATCTCCATGACGCGGCACCCATAGAATGTAGAGAATCTCCATGAATTTATGTAGTTGTCGTTTTTATGGAAGGTATTTATCGCCAATTTTTCGATTATGGTCACGTCACCATAAAATCCAGGCTTGAATGTTTGTGAGCGAAGTATTGAAATTTAAGATATAGCAAGTAAAAATGATGCCTTCTTTCCTTCATCATCATTTCTTTCAACTTGCATATACCTTTCTTTTCGTCAATGTTGGATTACTACCGTTTCTTTTGTCAATGTTGTTGGGTATGGATTACTACCGAATGCATGGTTCAAATTCCTTTATATTAGGCACACACAGTTTTATGCCTTCAGGTTTACTAGGGATTTCACCTATAAATGTGGGGAAATACACCTTGGATTTCCTCACAACAGTTTTCTTAGAGTATATTATTTATAGGGAAATGTTGATAGAGGACAATAACAGTTTTCTTAGAGTATATTATTTGTAGGGAAATGTTGATGGAGGACAATATGTATTTATAACCTAGAAGAACTCTATTAGACATGAACTTGTAATGTCTTAATGATCTTTACCTTAAAACTGGTTAGTTCATCAACTCTATTAGACAGGAACTTGTAACGTCTTAGTGATCTTTACCTTAAAGCTGGTTAGTTCAAGCTGATGAAATTAGCCCATGATTGGATTTTATATATATATATATATATAAGAGTTAGATATTATATGTAGCCACTATAAGAAAATACAAACTTCTCTATGCTATACAAAAAATAACCAATATACCAAATCTATGTTTAAGTGTTATAAATGGCTTAAATAAAACCACGCTAATGGAAATCATAAATATAAGTAATACATCCACAATTTCTCATTATACTTACCATACTCAAAGTTTTAATGGGGAGAGAGAGATGTGGAAACTAAATCACCTCGACACTCTTCGACCATCTCTCTTCCACAATGAGAAAACTTATGCAATTAAGTATAATGACATGACGATGATCATATTAACAACTTATGCACTTGAGTATAACGACATGCCAATGATCATATTAACACTTGGGGTAGCATAAAATTTTATGCCCATTAGAAAAATAAAAAATAAAAATAAAAAATAAAACTATGAATAATAATAGTAAGAATTTTTTTATAATAATAATAAAAATAATAGTAATACAAAATAATCTAGTAAAAGGTTAAAAGATGCATACCTCGAAGTTTATTGTATTCTTCATCTTTTCAATTTTTATCTATTCATATATATATATGTATGTATGTATGTATGTTTGCATAAATCTTTTGAGAAATAGTGATAAATATGGATTGTTTACTACATTTGGTATCAGAGTCAATCTTGGCCACCAAATTATGAGTTAAAATTTCTCAACAACCCATCCATACACAACATCAACTATTGTTCATACACTATATGGTGTTGTTGCCTTACATTGTTGTCATTCACATAACCATCAATTCTCCAGTGTTCCATACAAAATCAGTTGGCATTGCCAATTCCTGTCCAATGTTGTACAATCCATTGTTATATTATATGTTTTCTACACTACTTTGTTGCCAAATTGTTTTATGCACCATTTTATGTTTATTCTATATCTTCAACTATCATTTGTCAATTTGTATAATAGCTATGCACACTATTCGTACTATCCTACATAGAGATCAATTATCATTGTATGAATTCATCGCACAACCATCACTCATCGCCTCTACTGTTTGTCAAATCAGCATGCATCCAAAATATCCTTTGTATGTGGTCATCGTGCTACACATTGTACATTGCTGCCACATCCCCAACTCGGTCAACAATGTTTAATTCCATCCATATGTGAATTTTCCTAAGATTGTGTCCTTTCAAATCAAATCGTTTCTTTAAGGAATTTTCATACTAAAGTTGACCGATTTAATAAGTCAAGTTCTTAAAAGAAAAGAAATCTCTATTTTGACTTTTTTCCAAAAAAATTAAGAACTTTATATATAAGTAAAAATTAAGTGGTCCCCACCAAGAAGCCACCACTAAAATGGATAATAATGATGAAGCATATACATACATTCATTGTTATAAAGACGAAGCCAAGAGTGCCACACAGATTATGGATAGGATTGTGAAGTCTCAAAAAGTGTCAGGGAAAAAAAATTGACAAGTTAAATGAAGATTTCCAACGACAATCGCTAGAATTAATAAAGAAGGTAAATATTTGTTGTGAATGTGATAGAGGGATTCCAGGACAATTATGTGAGGACAAGTCACTGCACTATTCAAAAATAGAAGTTGAAAATGAAGTAGGAATTTCTAACCCGACAAATGAAATTAGTAATGGGTACAAGTCTGACAAGCACAAGGCATGAGTGTATGTGGGGTGCATATTGATCACCGTCGACTTGACCTGTGGTATTGGGGAATTTATGCAACTCATTATCTTGATGGACAACTCAGTGAATGAAGCCATCATGCCTCTACAGGATAGCGGAGCTGAGCCAAATCAATATTAAAAGCAACTCGCACTGGTGAAGGGAATTTGTGTTCTGTTCTATGCAAAGTGAAAGTAGAGGGAAACTCTTGGTCATCCCTTTCGCGAATTGTGAGTGCATATCACCCCAGATTGCCTCATCTAAGGGATAAGGGGTGTGCCTGTGTTACCAGAAACGTGACGGTGGTCTACGTTTTTGAGAGAAAACATTGCAGAAACAGGGACGGGACGGAAATGCCGTTTTCTATGGTCGTTCTCGTTTCTACAACCAAAAAACCGTTTCTTAGGAAACACGTCATTTCTCCGAACGATTTATGCAGAAATGATTTTTTGTTTCTTGAGGAAACTCCTTCCGTATTTCGTTGCGGGCTTGAATTTAATTTTTGGATAGTTTGGTGGGGGGCCATGAGCATGTGGCGAACACATAAATGACCATTAAATGCTGTGCAGTTGTGAAACTTGGGAAGGAAGTTTCCCATTGCAACATACACTTCTTCTTCTGTAGTTACCCTTTTTCCAATAACTCTGGTTATTGCTCTGCAACATGTTGCTGCTTCTTCAATGGGAAGATATTTGGGATCCAGAATGATTGTACTCACCACCCTCTTCATCACCACTCTCTTCACGGGGAATCACATTTGCCCCTCAGAGTGTTGTTACTTGCAGGGTAAACACTTCCTCTATTTCTCTTCTGAATACAACATGCTATATTGCTACTTCTTTTGTTTTCAGTACTTTGAATGTACCTTAATAACTGATAGATTTCTTCATTATATTTTGCTTCAGTTCATATTGGTGGGGCTGCAAGTAAAGAACCAGTGATGCCGCAGGTACCAAACTATTCCGCAACTTTCGTCTTCACTGTATTCTTCTGCATGAAATGTCTAATCTTCCTGTAGAATTATATATATATATATATATATATTGATGGATCTGCAAATGAAAATTGCAGGGCAACCCAAATACAGACCATGATTCAAAGCGAAAACAAATGGATTGATTGTTTGTTGTGTCCCTTGTGTGAGGGACACATAACCCAGTGACAGAAGGGACACATAAACCACATTCCTTGAGAGCAAGATGAGGACACCCTTGATGGCCCTTGTTAGTTGCAAGGTCCCCGATACACCCCATCCGAGGAGTATATGGTGTGTTTGGAGAATTTGACAAGGTAAGTGACCCTCCAATGATCCCAATATTTGTTGGATAAACTATGTTCTTTTGATCACCCTGGATGGCAGCTCTAACAGCCTTATGGTGCATTTATATGTGAATTTAATCTTATTTCGAACTGTCTTTAGTCATTTTTTTGAGGATATTTGACTGTCATGAATGGCTAGTTTTAATTTTTAAAATTATAATATAGATTTGTTTTAATGAAAATGGACATTATTTGTGTCAAAATTTCAATGTTTAATTAACAGTTTTCCATTATAATTTAATTGAAAAATAAATATGCTCCATATTAGAAAGATTTTCCCTAAAGTATCAAAACTTATCATTTCATTCACTTCAATGAATATTACATATGTTGAAGAGTTTCCCTAAAGATTGGAACGAATATTACCAGGTTTTCATTCATTTCTAATTCATGTTTCCACAATATTCAGTGTTCTTTATCTTACTTTAATTATGTTCTCCATTCTTTAGGCTTGGTCTTGACCCTTGTTTCATATTGATTGTGAATCATTATTTTTCATTTCCCTATGACAGTGGGCTAGCCGCTAGTCCCTTATTATACCGTTTTCCCTTATGATGGGCTTATCGATCTTGCTTTATATTTATTAGGGCTTATCTCCTCTTTCAAATATCTCTCACTATGGACTTATCCCTTTTCAGATTTCTCTTCCAGACTGGTCTCATACTCTGTTTTACAAATTGGATGGAAAAACTTTTGCAAATCTTAATGTAGACAACTACCCAGAATTTCTCATAGCTCGGGCTTTTCTCAATTTTCGCAAACTTATATATCGGAGTATACGCCTTTCAAATATGACAACAACACAATTTATCTATTATTATGATAGGCATATTGGAATGATCAACTTCCTTCCAAGGGGGACGTTTTTGTAGCCCTTGCACTTGAACTGTTTCCTTTAATTTCTTATCTACACATAGACTTCACAATAAGCATGGCCGGAGATATTAGAGTGTTATATTTCTTCACAAAATATATGCTTCGTAGGTTTAACTATACTTGTTTAATAGTTTTCAATTTAGTAATTATTAAATTCTAGTTTTATATAAATATATTTATTAAGTATTTGAAAATTAAATAGTAACAGAGTGTATATATATTTAAAGCTATAAGGGTGATTTGGGGATAATGGAAAATGAATTTTATAGGAACATGGAATCAAAGGTCGGTCTCTGTTATTGATGCTATGAGCTCTAGAGATGTCCACATACTCTTAACAAAATTCAGATTTGGCATAACTAGTGGTGTTTTTCCTAGGCCCTTATTTCCACTGCTTCAAGAAGACATCCGGTCTTTGGCCCCTATGTCTGATCCTACTAATTTTTTATAATATTCAATATTTTTGACACAAAACACTTTTAGTGAATGATCTTTGATCATATAGATTATTAGGTTTATTTCCATTTTGGCATTTTCCATAGGATTTGCTAAAAACAAATGTGATATATCTACAATCATCAGAATATATGTAGTTATTGTTATATACATTTCTTAGCCGCATACATAGCTCTTCCCCTTCAATTTTGTTGTTCTTCTCTCTCCTTGTTTCTTATATGCGGAACCTAAAAACTCTGTTTCTCGTACCGTTCTCGTTTCTTGTTCCGTTTCCCATTTCTCGTTTCTGGTAGCATAGGGGCGTGCACGTCGAGGTTCTTAGACCGTACAGAGTAGGGGTTCCAGGAACAATGCAGAGGAGGCAGGTTTGGTTAACAACCCCGATATGCAGCCAGAACATGAAGTCGATGCCATCCGACCAGCTGCAGTTCCATTGCACAATCCATGTCAGAATCAGAAGGAGAATGAGAGCACCCGTGTGGGAATTTAAGGAGAAAGGAATGATACAAGGCCTGAACCCATGGATGATACAAAAACTCTATTACTTAGGCCACCACCCCCACTCATCTTCATGTGGAGAATCCCTATAAGGATGAAGATACTTTTCTTTGGGGCTGCAAAATCACTTGGGAGGAGGACTATAATCCGTGAAATGTAGATCTTGCTCACCTAGTTGAAGTTTCTCATTGGCCTATTGATAGACATTGATTGGGTGGTTCGAGGAGTCACTGATTCTCCTTCATCATGACTCTCATTCCATCGAACCTTCCCCCACTTAGTCAGGGGTTTGTCCGCAGTGTGGTGGGTTGGGTGGCATCCACCTAGTAGAAGAGGACCTTCGTCTCATATTTTATGTACGCAGCGAAGTCACCGACCTTCCTTTCAAAATGCAACACTTCGAGAAGGTACAAAGATCCACAATTGAAATTTGTAGTCAACTATCCCACCATAACTCAGGAATGGATTCGACCTCACTCGCAAGGAACAACCATGACATCATCATCCGCTTGGTGCTGGAGCAAACCAATGACCCCTCCACTCTAAAGAGTACATATTTCAACAAATAACCCAGGCAGGATGTCCAATCTTAGTTCTTTTAGCCTTCTTGTTACTCATTATTGGCTTAGCTACTTTGTTCCTTTAGTTTTCTAGAGAATAGCTCTTGTAGTCTCTACAACGTAGATAGTATAGTACTGGCAATTTTTTGTAAAGTTTGATCCCTGCATGGGTAGTCCATCTTTTGAACTTGGTTTGGGTGGGAGCTAATTTCCACTGTTGGAAGCTCTTACTCAAGATGTTTGTACTTGTAACTATTTTAATTTTACCAAGCAATACAATACTCTAACTTACAAAAAAAAGCAACCAAATGCAAAATACATTCCTTCGCATCTCAAGAAGGTTTGATAAGATTCAGGTTCCAAGAAAAGAAGAAAGAAAGTTTATAGTTTCATTAGCAACCATGTTAGGGAAATCACAACCTAAGACCTTGAAGCTTAAAGGAGTCATAAAAGATAAAAATGTGATGGTATTCATAGATTTCAAGAGTACTCACAATTGTATAAACATCAATGTTGCTAAACAATTAAAAAAATCGCACCCCACCAAGGACCTCACAATTATGGCCATTGATGCACAAAAAGTCAAAAAAGTAATAAGATGCCATAAAGTCTTAGTGCAAACATAAGAACTGGAACTACTAACAAGTTTATATGCTCTACCACTTGAAGAAATGGATGTGGTGCTAGGTGTAGAATGGTTGATGTAGTGGGGAATTTACACAACCAACCTTGAAGAACAATTCATGAAGTTTAATTGGCAAGGTCAACATTATAAATTATATGGCGTTGAAAGTTTCACTCACAAGAAAAATGAATTACAACTAATAGAAAAAAATGCAAGATGCACAAATGAATATACAACAATGGAAGCAAGGAAAACATGTTACAAAGAAACATCAAGGTTTTACATTAACATAAACATCAAAAGATTTTGAGATATGATGGAATCAATAAAAAGGAACCTCACCAACACTCAAAGAAAGAATAGTTTCAAACCCCTAATACCAAACGAGCATGATGCCACCATAGAAATGTTGATGTATATGTAACTTCGGAATGTATTTCACATATATGTATATTGTATTCTTATAGAGATGTTATTATTCCTCTATACGGAAGTGTCGTAACTTATACTTGATGGGTTATTAGACCACCTTGTTTGGGGTCGGCCCTGTATAAGTCATGTGGGTCAAAGGGTTATTAGACCACCCTATTGGGGGTCGGCCCAGTCAGCATTATGTTATGTGGTTAAGTTTGAGCCTACATGAGTTAGGTAAAAAGGAAAGTCAAGTCAAGTATAAATAGAGTGCGGGAGGCACTCTATTTGCTCACTCACTTCTCACACATGCACTCAAGGAGGAGTGGCGCACTTATGGAGGAGGAGGATCTGCTGCTAGGTTATGGCTATCTCTCTTGGTTGGTTGTATCATTGCTCTATCTATCTCTGAGGAAGTTATTGGGGTTTTTCACCTTTATGGTTTTCCCCAAGTAAATCTTTGTGTCTCTTGTGTACTTGCATTATTGTCTCCATGATTGATATGCTGTAGATATGCTGTACATGTTGTTCTCTTAGTTAAGATCCTAGATCATATTGAAGTAAATTCAGAAAATTTAACATGGTATCAGAGCTAGCCTGAAAGAAGGCATGATATGGCATGTATGACACTTGTTGCACTTACGATGCTAGGGCTTGATATAGCAAAAACCAGTCATCGTAGCACTTTCGCTATAAATCCGTTTTGGCTACTTTTTCGGATCTGAAATTGTTACAGGATGAATAGTAAATCTCCAGGTACCTTGTGTCCAAAGGACAACCTCTAATTCGTTGTACTTTGTGATTTATGATCTGTACAATATAGGGTTTCTGCCTCTTCCAGATCTGAGTCAAAATCAGGTGACCTTGGGAAAAAGGTCATATCTTGGGCTAGGAAGCTCCAAATGAAATTTCGTAAAAAGTGACAGGTAGTACACAGTCTGTACTATCTCATAAAACCTTTTTTAGAGGCCGAAGTTGAACAAGTGACACGTGGAACTCCGTACAAGTTCGCTCTCCTGTATTATCCCATAAACAGGTCATGTTACGACACTTGGCATAAATCTCTCTCAGAGAGTCCAATTGAGGTCAGACCTGTCAGGATGGAAAGGTGACAGGCCGATATATGTCAGAAAACGTTTTTAGAGGCCTAAGTTAAAACAGTGACACGTGGCACGCCGTACAAGTTCGCTCTCCTGTTTTATCCCAAAACAGGTCACGTTGCGACATTTGGCATAACTCTCTCTCAGAGAATCCAATTGAGGTCAGACCTGTCAGGATGGAAAGATAACAGGTCAGGTTATCTCAGGAAACTTTTTCAGACCCTGTGGATTAAAAAATTTTGGAGTTACACTAGAAACAATCAGGTACATATTTCTGTCAAAACAGAATTATTTTTTGGTACCTTCATTCATGGCTTCCGGAATTTAGGGCTTTGGAGAAAGTTGGAATTTTTGTAATCGGAGACCACGGCTGGATGCTACTCATCAAAATAGAAATTTAGAGACCAAGATCAGAATTTTTGGTTGGGCAGAAGGCCGGGCTTGATTAGACCCTAGTTCGGGACTTTGATCAGAAAAGTGGAAAATTAGGGCTTCTGTAAAAATGGGAATTTTTGAAATCTGTGACCACGGCTGGAAGCTCCTCAGAAAAATAGAAGCTTAGAGCTTTGGATCAAAAATTTTGATTGGGAAGAAGAGTGGGCTTCATCAAACCCCAATTCAGGGTCACGTCCAGTGAATCCAGAAGTTTCAAAAGCAAAATTGAGGAGTGAAACTTTGCAGTTTTTCAAATTCTGAATATACCAGTTTGATCAGCTCATCAAGGCGCATATTTCTATCCTTTCGGAAGTTTGAATTTTTGGGGTTTCTCTGACAAACCCATATCCATCTCCAGGTCCAGTTCTTGCAAATCAAGTGGATAGGGTTAATCCTAGAAGAAGATGGATTGGTCACCTGCATAAGTGAAGGAGTCCCTGTTTCAGAGGGAGATGAGGCTAAGGCTTTACATAAGGAGATTACAAGCGATCTCGACAGGTATGACTCATCGAGGTATGTTTTGAGATTTGTTCATGATTAAGTTTATGGTATGTTTGTCTTCATGTTATTACGGTTAGTACAATTTTGATTTTAGATTTGTCGTATCACCTTAACAAAATTATGAATGCATGATAGAAGATATTCATTGGTTAAGGTGTTGACACTTATGATTGTACTAATGCATTATGGTGTTGTATGAAGTTTATGTTGTCTACTAACATGAAAGGTACACCAAGGAAGACAAATCATGTTCCAGTTCAAGAACATATGATCATGATGACATGAGAATAAAGACTCATCCATTGTCATGGATCTCATAGAAGATCCATTTATGAGGTATGTATAACTTGGTTTTGTAATGGTTAACCTATGAGTTATACAGGTTACTAGCACAAGTCATTGAAGAAGAACAAGAAGATATCATACGGGTATGTTAGACATAAATAGCTAGCATGCTAATCCAGGTATGTTTTTCCTATATCAAGCTAGAATCCTACCTTGTGTTAGGATCTTATGTTGTTGTTAATAATGATTGTATGCATATTATGTTTCTTACCATAATTGATGATATGACTAACCAAAAGAATCATGATGGTATAGGTTTGAATAATCACAGGTTTTATGCATTTTATATCTCTTATCTTGATTGATGATTCAACTAACCTGAAGAGTCATAGGTTTGAGTAATTACAGGTTTATACATGTTATGTTTCTTATGATTTGACTAACCATAAGAATCCTACATAAACCTTGAATGATAATGCTTATTATTTCTGTTTGAAATGATCATAACTATACATGCTTGAGATTATTGTGTTTTAATAGTATACTAATGAATGTATGATTTTATATGAGATCACAAGGATAACACATTCATGATACTAATAAGCATGCATAGGGACCAAGGATGAATATGAGTTCAAGAACAGGTAATTCAGGAAGCAAAGATCAAGAGGGAGCACACTCCAGTTGCTCCTGCCAGAAAGCAAAGGAGCACACTCTAGTTGTTCCTGCAAGAAAGCAAAGGAGCACACTTCAGTAGTTTCTGCAAGGATGCAGATATTCAGAGGGAGTTGATCATCTCTCTACATTTCACAACAGAAAGGTGTAGAATAAGCTACCTCAGATTAGGACTCCAGCAGCTCCTGCAAGGAAGCAAAGACTCAGAGGGAGTCCACCCAATGAACAAACAAAGATAAGTATTTGAATGGTCATTTCTTAAATAAAATTGTTCAATGATGTATATGCTCATGTTCCTAGACTTAGGATATGTATTGTGCATATTAGAATAGTTGCATTAATGAACAATATACTACTAATATACATGGGTAAGTGGCCTATGGCACTGTACAACATTCCATTGCTACTTATCTAGAATGAAACCTCTTTGCTGACATGTTGGGAGTTGTGCACACTCTTAATAATGTTCTGGTAGAGATTGGAAGGCATCTAGAAAGTTACGGGATATGGATAAATGTTGTATTGAAGCATTGGCTAAGATAATTGCATGATTGTATGACATATTTCTTTATGTGTAAGAATTTGTTCTGAAAATTATGAGATGTTTCTAATCATGCAATTTAACCTGTTTTGTAGGAAAGACCGTATATCTTCACCTACAAAAGGACTACAACATTTGTTCTAGAAACAAAGATATATATTGAAGATATTGAAGTTCCCATGATCTGGGATGAAGAAATGAAATGCCATGATCCGTCGATCATGAAGAAAGATGTTTGGGATGTAATCCCAAGACATGAAGGGAAGTTTACTATGACTTCCAAATGGAACTATCAGATCAAGCATGTTGCAGATGGCATCATTGAGAAATATAAAAGTGATCAAATAGAAGATACACCAGATGGATTCAAGACAGCTTCCTTGAAGGGTGTAGTTGAAGAAGAAGTGTATGTAGAGCAGCCACTTGGTTCTGAGACACATGATAGGAAATCATATATGTGCAGAACTTGGTATGGTGAAGATAGATTGATTGCCGATACGCAGCGGAAGCTTACTACCGAGTTCGAGATGAAGAACTTGGGGATGATGCACTATTTGTTTTTGGCATGGAGGTGTGGCAGAGTGCAGATAGAATCTTCCTTGGACAAGGGAAGTATGCAGTAGAGATCCCAAAGAGGTTCGGGATGATGGATTGCAAGGCTATGGCCACACCTATGGCATCAAATCTGAAGCTTCTATGTGATGCTTCATCTGAGCCGGTTGATCGCCAGATGATTGGGTCCTTGATGTACCTGACGAACATGAGACCAGACATTTGCTTTGCTGTGAACACATTGAGCCAGTTCCTGACAGATCCGAGGAGTGTTCACCTGGTTGTTGTAAAGCATTATCTGAGGTACCTGAAGGGTACAGTGGATTATGGGCTCAGGTATGAGGCGAATCAAAAGTTTAACCTACAGGGTTATGTTGATTCAGATTGGGCTGGCAGTGCTGCAGATAGGAAGAGCACATCTGGGTGCTGCTTCAGTATGGGATCAGGTGTGATCTCTTGGTTTAGCAGGAAGCAGTCCTGCGTAGCACTGAGTACAACTGAGGCAGAGTATGTTGCAGCCTATTCAGCTAGTTGTGAGGCAGTATGGCTACGGAAGCTACTGTCTGAGCTATTTGATCTCCCGTTGGAGGCTACTGGTATCTTCTGTGATAACCAGAGTTGTGTAAAGCTGTCCGAGAACCCAGTGTTTCATGACAGGTCGAAACACATAGAGATCAAATATCACTATATCAGGGATATGGTGCAGAGAGGAGCTGTGAAGCTCCTGTATGTTGCGACGGACGAGCAGATTGCAGATGTGCTGACGAAGCCACTAGCCAGGGTGAAGTTCGAGTACTTCAGAGAGAGACTTGGCATTCTTCAGATCGAGGATACTTCAAGGAAGAAGTGATGGACACATTTGCTGAATCGATTCCAAGCATGTTGGAAGGGGGATCCTGCACATGGCTGTGGATGTAAGCGCTGGATGATGAGCATCAGGATGATGTTCTGGTTTCTGCTTGGATATGATCAGTTGGATCATTTATGTATGTACGCATCATGTTGGATGTTGGATATGATCAGTTGGATCATTTATGTATGTACATATCATGTTGGATGCTGGATATGATCAGTTGGATCATTTATGTATGTATGCATCATGTTGGATGCTAGATATGATCAGTTGGATCATTTATGTATGTATGCATCATGTTGGATGCTGGATATGGTCAGTTGGATCATGTGTATGTATTTTTTATATGCATCATGTTGGATGCTTGGACCATGTATCTCTATATGTATCAGGTGGATACATTGTATGATCAGGTTGATCATGTATGGTGATATGTATCATGTATCAGGTGGATACATTGTATGATCAGGAGGATCGTGTATGATGATATGTATCAGGTAGATACTTGGTATGCATCAGATGTTGCAGTGATGATCAGGATGATCATGGATGATGAGCTTCAAGATGTTGCTCCATATGACATGCAACAGGATGTTGCAGTGATGATGATCAGGATGATCATGGATGATGAGCTTCAGGATGTTGCTCTAGATGACATGCAGCAGGACGTTGCAGTGATGATGATCAGGACGATCATGAGTACATCAGGATGATGTATGGTGAGTATCAGGTTGATACTCTGTGGCCGTGGATCAGGTTGTGCAGATGAGCATGTCTGGGAGATCCTATAGGTTGGAGTTGTGTACCCGTAACATCCTGGGATGCTCTTTCGAGACATTGCTCTGGGAGGACATGTAATTTGTGCCCTGGGAGATTTCAGGTCGGAGTTGTGTACCCGTAACATCCTGAGATGCTCTTGCGAGGTTTTGTCCTATGGCATGTAATTTGGGCCCTGGGAGATTTCAGGTCGGAGTTGTGTACCCGTAACATCCTGAGATGCTCTTGCGAGGTTTTGCCATGACCACATGTAATTTGTGCCCTGGGAGATTTCAGGTCGGAGTTGTGTACCCGTAACATCCTGAGATGCTCTTGCTAGGTTTTGTGGTGGACCACATGTAATTTGTGCCCTGGGAGATTTCAGGTCGGAGTTGTGTACCCGTAACATCCTGAGATGCTCTTTCGAGGTTTTGTGGTGGGGTCACATGTAATAGCGCCCTGGGAGATCCTACAGGTTGGATTTGTGTACCCGTAATATCCTGGGATGCTCTTTCGAGGTTTTGTGACGCACGTAATAAGTCCTGAGGATTCCACAGTATGGCCAGTGATGATGAAGACCTGCAGGTGGTGGGCCTACATCCAGTATGAAAAAGGACTGGCTCTGTAGAACTTCCTATGACGAGTAGATTCAGAGATTGATTGAGATAGCAGCAGCAGTGACGATGATGATGACTCGATGACGATTATCCAGTGACGATGATCCAGAGAAGATGACTTGTGCTAGAAGAACTGTGCTGAGAAATACCTTCCTAGTTAAGAGGGAGTGTTGATGTATATGTAACTTCGGAATGTATTTCACATATATGTATATTGTATTCTTATAGAGATGTTATTATTCCTCTATACGGAAGTGTCGTAACTTATACTTGATGGGTTATTAGACCACCTTGTTTGGGGTCGGCCCTGTATAAGTCATGTGGGTCAAAGGGTTATTAGACCACCCTATTGGGGGTCGGCCCAGTCAGCATTATGTTATGTGGTTAAGTTTGAGCCTACATGAGTTAGGTAAAAAGGAAAGTCAAGTCAAGTATAAATAGAGTGCGGGAGGCACTCTATTTGCTCACTCACTTCTCACACATGCACTCAAGGAGGAGTGGCGCACTTATGGAGGAGGAGGATCTGCTGCTAGGTTATGGCTATCTCTCTTGGTTGGTTGTATCATTGCTCTATCTATCTCTGAGGAAGTTATTGGGGTTTTTCACCTTTATGGTTTTCCCCAAGTAAATCTTTGTGTCTCTTGTGTACTTGCATTATTGTCTCCATGATTGATATGCTGTAGATATGCTGTACATGTTGTTCTCTCAGTTAAGATCCTAGATCATATTGAAGTAAATTCAGAAAATTTAACAAGAAACATGCTTAGCTAAATAGAATCATATTTATCATCCTATTTATCAGGCATTGAGGACAAATCATTCCTTAAACGAGTAGTAATGTTATATAATCATATTTATCAAGCATTAAGGACAAATCATTCCTATGATGGAATCAATGCAAAGGAACCTCACCAACACTCGAATAAAGAATAATGTCAAACCCCTAAACCAAACAAACACGATGCCACCATAGAAACATGCTTAACTAAATAGAATCATATTTATCATCCTATTTATCAGGCATTGAGGACAAATCATTCCTTAAACGAGTAGTAATGTTATATAATAATAATATAATTAACCTAATGGAAGATGAAAGGACACATACTCCTTTATCTCATGACTAGTTAATGCATATAAGTATACCATCATGAGACTCGTTGTAATCATCATCTTATCAATTCTTATCAATCACTCAATATTCAATAAAAATTCCTATATACATATATTTGTAGAATTTTTTTACGAAACAATGATAAACAAGGACTATTTACTACAAAAATATAGTTGTGTATCCCTAGACGTGAACACAATCCAACATGAACATTGTCCAACTCCACTCCCACCTTGCCCACTAAAATTGGCTAAACATATTTCCACCCAACCACACTAAGGGTATTCTCCTTCCCCTAAATCTCCTAAGATGCATGGGTACACTAGGATTATAATTTCAACAAACGTAAATTAGGGTATGCACCAAAGTGAATAATTTGTCCATCGTCTCTAGTAGGTGTGCACCCTTAATAGGAAATAAGTATATAGTAGTTTTACTAATATTTGACTCTAAATGGCTTGATTAGGTCTTCATGCTTCCTTCACTAATCTAAGCTTCTATACCTTCTGGAAACATTTTGAAGTAGACTTAATAGGATAGATCCCACAAAACACCCTAGGCAAAATGAGGATTGCAAACCACCTAATCCTATACAAAAAAATATTGATTTTTCTAAACTTGAAATAAGCAAATTATAACCCTTACAAGTGTCAAGAATGAGTATATTTTGTTTTATAATTTATTTATTTTTATTAATCACCCCTACTATGTGTCACCTTGGGATTTTTCTAAATTTTTAAATATAACAAGAATACATTTTTTCATTTCATTAAAAATATATTATTTTTTAGTTATCACTTTTACAGGGTAATTTTTTTACTCAACTAATACAACCAAGGGGTCATGAGGTTCACATACAACCATCCTTGAATTTAGTGAACAATACAAGCTTCTTGGGATAAAAAGAACTTTGTGCTCTTAATCCCCCAAACCACACTTGTCACTGCCCTATGACAATAACCACGAGGCATGTCTCCTCCCATGATAGGAATCCTGTGTAGGCATGTCACCTCTACCCTATTACATAATAGAATGTATATCCTACAAGAGACTTTGAGTTTCATATTAGGATCAATCAGGCATGCCATCTCTACCCGTCTCATCAAAATCATATGTGAAATATCCTTCTTATATCCAACTCCTATATGATGTTCAATGAGCAAGGCTTGGCCCTATGTCTTGCGCAAATCACAAACACAAATTAAATAACTTTATTCCATGGCATTCAATGATCTTATACAAGTTACAATATTCCACTGTTTACCCATTTTAGGGATGCTCTAGTATGAACCCCATCATGAAGTCCATCTCATGTGCATACCTATCTCATCTAATTAGATTGGTTTCCTATATCAT
This sequence comes from Larix kaempferi, assembly GCA_027924585.1. Taxonomy (NCBI): domain Eukaryota; kingdom Viridiplantae; phylum Streptophyta; class Pinopsida; order Pinales; family Pinaceae; genus Larix; species Larix kaempferi. The sequence goes on from BSBM01000067.1 coordinate 7,900,707, forward strand.
TCAAAGCCAAGACATTTCTCATAACTTATTATGTCATAACCATCAATAACCATGCCATTCTAATGAGACATTCAAATTTAGTGAAGACTTGTCTAAACTCAAGAGCCCTTTTCTAGGTTAACAACAACTCCCTTCCATAGTTCCTCGCATGCAAGATCCCCCTGATACATCTCAATACATGATCAATAATATCAACAAAGCACCAAACAATATTCCATAATCAAATCCTAATGCCAGATATATATACATCATATGATCAAAGGCATATATTACAATATCATGATTCATCTCATTGTCAATCTTGAGCAACAACATTCAAAGCATATCTCACATAATAAAAAGCTATAATACACATTAGTTGTGTCACCAAATCATCACATATATGTCTAAAATAATTTCCAATAGAGGGGTGTGTACAATGGTCTCATCTCTAAGAAAAAAAATACATATCCACTAGTACACGTGTCACATATAAGAACATCGATGATGTATGAAATCATAACACATATAGCATCTCACTAATCACCAAAATATCAAATGGACCGGCTTAGCTAGCAAGGGTGAACATCCAAATCATCTACATAGTTAAATTTAAGAAAATGGGGCAGCAACAACCTCTTGAAAGAAATACATGTGGTTTGGGAATAGACAAAAAGAGATGAATATCCCTTAACCAAACAAAGTGATCTTACATGTGAGCATGGTGACAATTGAAGAGCAATCCGGGATCTAAAGGGAGGGACAAGGGAAATTCTAGATAAAAGAACAAAAAAAATCTATATGTATCAAGTTAAAGAAAGAGAATGTTATCTTGGAAGTGGAAAAAGGTTTAGTGGGTATACAATCCTTCAGTACTCTCAAAATGCCTTCATAAATGGGGTCAATGGAAAGAGGTATAGTGAGAATATACTAAATTATTGGGTTGTATCAAAATGGGGGGAAATTTTGGGATACACTCCAAAGTTCCACGTTGGCACCAGGGGATTCAACACTTTCCTCTTAAATAATACAATGAATAGAAAATAGATACTCAAAGGGGAGCATTTTTTGGGAGAGTTATGAACTATCTATAACCAAATGGATGAAGAGTTTGTGAACTTGTGAGGTGGTGTTTGACAAGGATTTTGAGAACTGCAAAGGGAGAAAACCACGCTACAGGTCAATCAAGGGACAACACGCGCAAAAGAAAGAAGACCATTGGAAGTCGTTAGGCATTTTTGGCCCATTTGTTACGGGCTAAGCCCCATTGTAATCGTATAAATATGTAAGGGTTTTGGGATAGAGTGTATGTATGTATGAGGCATAATGTATCTGGGCACAGTGCGCATGCTTTGTAAGAGTTGTTCTGAATGATAATAAAGAGTTGGCTAATTATGAACATAATGAATATGTGTTATGATCTATTTAATGTTCTGTTTATTGTGCACATATGGTATGTTTTCTTCTATGGTTTTTTTTATGAATATGTTATGCATTTCTACGCACATGTGATGAATGTTTAGTAGAATAGTGAGAATGAATGCATTGCATCCCTTTAGCACTTCAAAAACTTGGTTCCTGCATTCCCCATAGATGCCTCATGTGAGACTTCACCTGCTTGTGAGTGATGCCAAAAGGGCCAGTATTTGAGGGTTTCATTGGTAAATTCATGTTGAACCTGGGGTTTTCCCACTACACACCAAAAAATAGTTTTGTTGTTGATATTGGGATCTGCGACTGAAAGGGACAAGGAGGGAAAATACGAAAGAGATAAACTAGTGGCTAGAGACGAAGGATCACAAATTTTCCAGAAATTAGAATACAAACCCACAGTTTAGTTTGGAGGAGTGGTTACAAAGGTACGTATTTACAGATTTACATACCATTTTCTTTGTTGAATTTCCGATAGTTTTGGTTGAGTGATTACAAATCTTAGTTGAAAAGAATGAAACATCCTGCCCCGTTTTTTCGAGGAATTGGACCCCAAAGTTGGTTTAGAAATTTAATATTGTAAGTAATCAAATCTCTCGCGAAATTGATTTTTGGCTATATAGTGTATTAGGGGGTTATGTTATTGAGTTCACTATAAATTGTAACTAGTCGTACAGTAATGTTGAGAGGATTTTTTTTAAAGGTTTGCATGGATGATATTTGAAAGCACTGTGTACTTCGGTCAAGATGCTACTTTGTGATAAGGGGGTTATGAAGTTGGAATCTGGTCACCCTAGTATCTAGGTGCCTTTACGTGCATAGGGGGACTCGGGGTTGACTAGGGGATGGTATGAGTGTATGTGGGGGATGCAAGAGAGAATGAATAAGGGATAAGGATGCCAAGAAAAGAATAAAGTGCGACGGAAGAAGAGATTGGAGTGTTGCACAGTGGAAAAATATTTCAGTATAGTAAGAAAAGGACTGTGGATGATAAAGAAGGGAAGCACAATGAATTTGAGGAGAGAGACACCTGTGAAACATTCCAAATCGAAGGAATACCACACACGAAAGAATAGAGAAGGAAAAGGACCCTCATTTCATCCCAAAAGGATAAGATCCATTGCATGCTAGTATCCCCACTAAGGTTGTACTATGTGCCGAACCCATGATCCCGTGCACGTCTCCAAAGTATGAGGTAAGAGTTGAAACTTTGTCATGAGCACTTGTCATTAGTGAAGGAAGCACAGATAGTAGTAAAGGTAGTCATAGGAGTGGAAGTAGTACGATAACCTAGACTCAGTCAAGAACACCAAGGAAGAATACTTCATAGTACACAATGGCAGGGGTAGACCCTAGTTTGAGAATGCCTGTCTTCCACAGAGTGAGGACAGGAGATCTGTGTTAGATTTCATACATTCATAGCATAATAATATAAATGCATAACCAATATCACTAGAAGAAAGACAAAGAAAAAAACATAACAACAGAGTTTATCCTAGGAAACCCAAACGGGAGAAAACCCAGCAACATTCATAAAGAGATGATAATCCGGAGATCAAAGTACAAAGATAAAAGAGAAAATGTGAAAATGTCTTCCACAAGTAGAAACCATAAAACAACTTCCTTCTGCAGCTTATGCGAACTTCTCTCTCTCCCAAGTGATGCGCAATTTCCAAGTGAGTGAATGAGCTAATGAGGTGCACTTTACCTCTTATTTATACAAGTGCAAAACCAGAAAAATTCCTAACTGGGCCAACTTCACCTGGGCGCAATTAATAATTTTATTTTTAATATTTTTCTTTTGCTTCTTTGCACCCCAAGATTTACATTGATTCTTTCATGTGTTTACATAAGTAACTACATCAGGTTCATCTCCCTTAGGAGGTACAATCAAGTACAATGAAAGTACAATAAAATACAATGAATAATATCTTCCGAAGTTGCACAAAATCCAACACTCCCTCTCAAAGAGGAAGGTATTCTTTGGTCTTCATATGCATCACGAAAATTTGGGTTTCATCTTGTACATCCATTCTGTCTCCATCATCTATATACATATTGAAGGTTGTCCACACAGTCTCAGTCCATCGAGAAGTGTTGTCATGCATCATCTTCACCAGTCCTTCGGTGAGTCCAGGATAATCACTCGATCCTGTATTTAGGATAATCTCTCAATCCTGAATATCTGAGACATCTTCACCAGTCCTTCGGTGAGTCCAAGAGTATCACTCAATCTTGGATCCAGGAGAATCACTCAATCCTGAATATCTGAGACATATTCAACAGTCCTTCGGTGAGTCCAGGAGAATCACTCGATCCTAGATCCAGGAGAATCACTCAATCCTAGATATTTGAGATTATCAGTTGTGCCATCTCTTCAATACCATTTGCTACCTATCTGTCTCATCTGCTAATGGGGTCCTCCCATACCTGGCTGAGATCTCAGACGATCAAATGAGCACAACCATCTACTAACAGTCCGACTCATATGTGTTGGAATATTCTCCCCATCATTTTTGTGTTTTGCATGCTGCATGCATTTGCATGCAACTGCATGCATCCAGTCATCATCATGGTGGTCTCCCCAACACCTAGAGCTTGTTTCTAGCTCTTCTGTACCTACATGCAAAACTGCATGCTGCATGCACCCAGTCATCATCATGGTGAACCTCCCAGCTCCTAGAGCTTGGTTCTAGCTCTCCACAGCCTGTCTACAGCCCCCAGGGGGCCTCCCACCTACCAAAGGCACCCTTCTCCAGTCTTTTGCATGACTAGTGCGCCTTTCTCACCTACCATAGCCAGTTAGGCACCTTTCTCACCTACCAGTCAGTTATCACTCAGTTGTTCCTTGATTTGAGGCTAGATTGACTCCCCCACTGACTATTTCACTCCGATAAACCTCCAGTGAGACTAGTCTTCCCATTCTGATGCCAATTAGCTCCTCATGCGCCCTCCACTAAGCCTCCTTCATTCATTTCATGCCTACCTCACTCAGTTAGACTCCTCATGCGCCCTCCACTTAGCCTCCTTCATTTAGTTAGTGCCTACTTCACTCAGTTAGACTCAGTTGACTGACTGTTACCATTGATGACTGATATATTGACTGGATGACTACTCCACTATCATCCAAGCCACACTCTGAGTTAGGAATTCGAATGCCCTACTTGGCCTATTCAAATTCTATATTATGCTCCTTACTGTTCTATTGTACTCATTCACTTACATTCTTATTCATTGTATAATACTGAGATATTGTTCTATTCTACTGTGTTTATGAGTGATCATTGAGTGTCTCCTTCTCTTCTTCTTTGCAACATATTTGTGAGTTGCTACAACTGCCAGATCCGTGCATATTCCTACAATATGCCTATGGGATTTCTCCCATATCTGGCTGAGTACCAGGACTGTAGATGTACGTATGCAATCACACGGCCAAATGTTGACTAGCCTACTCATCTGCCGATGGGATTTATCCCATACCTGGCTGAGTAACTGGACTGCAGAGGCACCTGTGTGAACCCGACCAACTATTGATTGTCCTACTCATCTGCCTATGGGATTTCTCCCATATCTGGTTGAGTAACTGGACTACAGAGGTACCTGGTAAAAGCAGGGCAAGCATATCAATGTCATCTTTCCCTCTCAAGGAGGGACACATTCTCTTTGACTCCAAGTATTCTGCGAAAGTATTCAAACTTCACCCTAGGAAGAGCCTTGGTGAGAACATCTGTAGTCTGGTCCAAGGTATTTTTTAAGGATCAAATATTATACTTAAGTATAATATTCTAGGCGATTACTTTGGATTGAAAAAAACACATATATAGATAGGTAGGCAAATATTAAAAACGAAACATATAATTTACTATTGAAACTTGTAAAATTTGGCGAATGTTATGATAAAAAAACATATTTTATGTATATATAGGCGATATTATAGACTAAAAATGACCAAATAGCGAATTTATTTTTTGAAAAAATGCCCAAAAAATAGCCAATTAGCTAAATTTTGCCCCTAAAAATTACCATGGTCTGGTCGTCTATCGGAACGTACTGTAATGCAACCGCACCTTTCTGCACCATATCACGAATGAAGTGATATTAAATCTTGATATGCTTCGACCTGTCGTGAAATAAATGATTCACTGACATCTGCACACAGCTCTGGTTATCACAGTGAATCACAGTCGGCTCTGGAATCTAGCCGAACAATCCTGCCAGGAGTTTATGAAGCCAAAATGTTTCTCGAGTTGTTGTGCTAGCATCCATGTACTCGACCTTTGCAGTACTAAGTGCTACTGAATTCTTCTTCCTGCTACACCAGGAAATAACTGCAGAACCCAAACTGAAGCAACATCCAGAAGTACTCTTCCGATCTGCAACACATCTGGCCCAATCTGAGTCTATAAACCCTTGTAATCTCAGGTCACAATCTGAAGCATACTTCAATCCATATCCCACAGTGTCACGTAAGTATTTGAGCACAAGTTTTGCAGTAATCCAGTGAATCTGCCTTGGTTCGCACATGAACTAGCTGAGGGCATAGCAAGACATATATCTAGTCTGGTAATGGTCAGATACATCAATGAGCCAATCAAATGATGATACATGGTGGGATCAATCAAATCAGAATCTGAAGTAGAATATCCCTACTTCTTTCAATTTGCATCCATCGGAGTAGCCATGGACTTGCAATCCAACATTCTGAATCTCTTCAATATATCAATGGTGTATTTTCCTTGTCCTAGAAAAATCTCTTTCTGCCTTTGTCATACTTCTAATCATAAGAAGTAGTACATCAATCCAAGATTCTTTATTTCAAACTCAGAGGCGAGATTCTTCTTACACCATACAATAATTTTCTCATTTCCTGTGAGAAGCAGGTCATCAACATATAGTACCAAAATCAATGGCTCATCATCTGCAACCTTGAAGCAAAGGTTGGGGTCTGCATCATTCTGATGCACCTTCCATCTCATAGCTGAAGAAATAGCAATGATCGATCTGATGTAAGTATATCGAACCACAAGAGAAAATGTCTCATCATAATCGACTCCCTCTTTATGAGAGAATCCTCTGGCAACAAATCTGGCCTTGTATTTCCCATATGCTCCATGCTAAGTCTATTGTGCCCATCTAGGTATTTTTCGACCTACTACAACATTCCTGGGGATATCAATTGGATCAATGGAATCAATAGGTAACTTCATCCTTTTTTTCTAACTCCCTCTTGAACTGGAGGGGGAGATGATCTCATCTCCTTTGGTTCTAGCATTTCAACATCGATCTCCATGTCTGATCCTCTGCCTTTTCTGACAGCTATTTCTTCTTCAAAGGTCACATCCCTACCGACTTCAATCTGTCTGGATCATGGGATGTAGATTCTATAAGTCTTTGAAGATTCACTGTAACACACAAAGGTTCCCTCTTTTCTGAAGGTTCCAACTTGGGCACATGTATATAGACTAGATAGCCAAATATCTGAAGGTGGCTCACTTCTAGTTTTACTTCTGTGAAGGCTTCCTCTGAGGTCATCCTTATAGGCCGAGAGTCACATTCTAGAAAACTTCTTTCCGAACATCAACGAGATTCATATGTCCATCGGAACAAGTCTTCTCTTGTAGGCCAAATCACATGGTCTTTTCCCTACAAGTCAAATCCCGATTGATGATCAATGACATTTCATAATCAAATGTAATGGAAATAGTTTACACATGCATCTTAGCTAATACTTTATCACAACAATCATGAACACGTCTAACAAACACATCTGGGAACTATCTAGATGTCTTCTATCTCCACTAGAACATGCCATCAAGAGTGTGCACTACCCTAAGCATGCAGGGAGGATATATCATCTAAACTAGCTTCATGAAATGATGTGTAGCTCATATGCATAATAAATACAACAAGGCAAACTATATCAATTGCTCAATACACTAGATATGTATATAATGAAGATAGATAAGACAAAACAGATCTATGTAAGCAAGAAATACAAATACTTATCTCTTATTATTTTTGTGTGTGGGCCCCCACTGCCTTCTTGTGGTAACCAAGAGAGATCTTTGTTCTTGAAATCTGGATCTTCATATCTTCTAGAAGAGGAAATCCGAAGGATCATCATTCCTTGACTTCTTGTGAGGAGTATCTTCTTCAACATCAGCAGTGGATGCTTCATGCTTCCTTTTACTTGAACTTCAACAGCTATTGGCATAGTGTCAATATTTTTTGCACCTATAGCATTGAACTTGAGATATGTCCTTCTTCTCCTTTTGATCTAGGCGAGGACTTGATCTCCTATATTGGTGCTTATGTTTATGAAACTTCCTACCTTTTCCCTTACCCTTCTTGGAATGGGAAACAAAGGCTTGGTTCTCCTCATGTTGAGTGCCATGGAGTCTTTGACGTGCTGCAATCCTGGTCTCCTCCTGAGTGCAATCTGCCCAAAGCTTATCAAACTTTGGTAGTTTGGATTTACCAATTATGCTTTGGATAAAGGACTCCCAAGATGGTGGAAGACCATTCAAAGTGGTGAGGACAAGATCCTTATCATTAATAGGATATCCACTGGTGCTGAGCTTGTCCCTAAGTTCTATGATCCTCATAAAGTATGAGGCAATGGATTATGACTTGGCTATCTTCATATTTGAGAGTTGGTTTCTCAAAGTCATGGATACATTGAGGCTAGTGTGTTCAAACAACTTTTTTATGATCTTGAAAATTTTCGTAGCAGTCTTCTTTCATGAAATTTATGGAACCAAATGGTCTCTTACTGAATCCACAAGAATCCTTCTTCCTCCATTGGGATTTATCTTCTTCGACTTCTGGTTCAGGAACCTTCTCATTTACATATAGTAAGAGATCATTTTCTTCTAGGAATAGAAGAACCCTGGACTTCCAAGAGATAAATTTGAGAGCTCCTTCCAGATGATCTTCAACCTTCATTCCAATCATCTTGCATGCAGATCTGGTTCAGAAACCCTAGCAGGAGCTAGGTCAAAAATGAAAGTTGATAATTTGAAAAACTGAAACCACAGGTAGATGTGCATTGCCAAGGCGAGTTGAATTGAGGTAGGGCTGATCTAGATCTGTGAAGAAAAATGGGTTAAAACTGAAACCCTAATTTTGTTGCAGCCATAGAGTTAGGTCAAAGATTCAAAATTCTCGGAATTGAATTTCGTCTTCACCAAAATATGCGCCTTGCCAAAAATGAAATTCCTAAGGCTCTTTTTCTCCAAAATGATGGGTGAAGACTTCACAAGATGAAACCCTAGTTCCAGCAGGTTTCGACACTGTTCTGACAATGACTTCTTCTAGAAATGCTCTGATACCATGTTAGATTTCATACATTCATAGCATAATAATATAAATGCATAACCAAGATCACTAGAAGAAAGACAAACCACAAAACATAACAACAGAGTTTATCCTAGGAAACCCAAATGGGAGAAAACCCAGCAACCTTCGTATAGAGATGATAATCCTGAGATCAGAGTACAAAGATAAAACAGAAAATGTGAAAATGTCTTCCACAAGTAGAAACCCTAAAACAACTTCCTTCTGTAGATTATGTGAACTTCTCTCTCTCCCAAGTGATGCGCAATTGTCAAGTGAGTGAATGAGCTAATGAGGTGCACTTTACCTCTTATTTATACAAGTGCAAACCAGAAAAATCCCTAACTGGGTCGACTTCACCTGGGGGAAATTAATAATTTTATTTTTAATATTTTTCTTTTGCTTCTTTGCACCCCAAGGTTTACATTGATTCTTTCATGTGTTTACATAAGTAACTACATCAGGTTCATCTCCCTTAGGAGGTACAATCAAGTACAATGAAAGCAAAATAAAATACAATGAATAATATCTTCTGAAGTTGCACAAAATCCAACAATCTGGAGCAACACCTATTTGTCTATGAAGAAATATGGACAATGAAGCAGGTCTAGGATGATAATACGAAAAATCATGCAGTTAGTGATGGCATTCATAGACTACGCATTACTCTAGTATATGAAGTGTCAATCGACTGCCCCTACGAGACAAGCCAAGACTTTGTCAGACATCAGGCAAGCTCTATTGAAAGAATTCTAGAAATCAAAGTTTGATTCACAATGTATCATAGAACTAAAAGAGATTAAATAGCTGCAGAATGAATCAGTATGGGATTTTGAAAAGAGATTCAAGATACTAATGGATCCATTGACCTTCCAAATTCCAGACAAGTAGCATAAGGAATGGTTCATTGTAGGATTGTTACCACATATGCGTTGTCCATTGATGCAACAAAATATTGCATCCCAATCAGAAGCACTAGAGATCACTATGAAGTTGGAAGCATCCCCTATAGGAGACAATGGCATAGGGATGGCTCAGGTTCAATCGTAGTTAGCAGCATTGACAATTCAGTTGTAGGAGATTTCTAAAGGGAAGGAAGAGCGAGAATAAGTATGGTGTGTTATATGTAGAATGGAAGATGATCATAAGAACGAGTGTCCAACTTTTAAATATTTTTGGCTACGAGAGATCTAAATCCCTTGGCCAAAGGAGGAGGGGTAGGGTGAGATATATGTAGAACGAGGAGCCATCATCCAACCGCTTGTCCTTTGATGCAGAAGTATCAGAGCACTACCAGAAACTTATTATGCAATGTTTGTAAGTCCATGGGACATGAGGAACATAATTGTTGCACACTCGACCTAATGAGAGAATGCACCTTTGATGCATACATAGTTCAAGGGGAAGATGGAGACGAAGGAGGGGTACTACAATAAAATACTTTGAGGGGCTTCAATCAAGGAGAAAGAGGAGGATTCATAGGGGAAGAGGAGGCTTCAACATAGGAAGAGGACCGATTATTTGTTATAACTGTAACCATCTTGGTCATTTTGCATGAGATTGTATGAATCCTTGCACAATGTGCACATACTATAAATAGTTGGATCATGCGATGAAAGACTCTGGGTTTTGATAATCTCCAACACTTCATATGTAAATAGGGTAGGAAATGGATCATGTAAGAAATCATCATTTAATTTCCATAGATCTACGCAAATTGTGATTCCACCTGTTTTATTGTCTTGGACCACCATTGGGTTGATCCATTCCGACTCTTCAACATGTTCAATAATCCCATCTTCCATCATCCTATCTATTTCTGCTGATATACCAGGTTCAATCGGTATGGTCTCTATTTTATTGGCTTGGCATCCAACTTCAAAGGGATCCTCATCTCCCCTAACTCCCCAGGAATCCATTTCATTTCTAAAAATGTAGCTGGGAATAGGTCCTAGTATTCGCGCAGTAAATCGACAATCTTTTTGACAATTTCCTCATTCCATCAATCTCTAATATTTGCGTACTTGGGATTATCCTTCGTACCAATATTCACCTTGCGCATTTTCAACAGATTTGCATAATTGACTAATCCAAGCTCAGGCCTTTCTACTACGCGCTCTCCTTGGGTTTCTATCACTTGCAAATTTCTCGGTTTTCATCCTCCTGGCCTTCTCCAGCAATGTTATATCATTCTAAAACTTGTTGAACAATCACGGAAGATCTGGGCCCACTATTAAAGACATCAATCCAGGGCTCGTACGGCTCAAAGGGGACACCACCGTACGGGTGCACATCCATCCCAGAGTCTGGACTGTGGAGCATGGTGGGATGTTAAGATTCTAGTGGGCCGCCTTCACTAACACCTCGGGGTTTTGGTGTAACAGTTCATATCATATGGATGCAATGTAAATTGAATAGGTGGTTGATTCAATCATGCTTGGTATGCTTCCTCTCCAAGTTGCGCTCTTTTTTCATCCTTCTCTCGATTTGACATTGTACCGGGGTGCAACGAAAGATGGTAGGTAGGTCGCTCATCATCATAATCCTGATCTCAAAAATATTAAACATTACACCGATGATGTTAGTAAGCATAATGCAATTGGTTTGATCTAGCATTATACAAAACAATTATTACAAAAGCACGAGAACCATTTCCCATAGAAAATGTTAAACTGCAAACAATTTATAAAGAAAACATTCAAGATTGAGTAATAAATTAACATCAATTCCACATTAAATATAAAAATTTAAAATTGAGCAACACATTTTCAAATTCATGAATTTATAAATTAAATTAACAATTTATAAAACATAATTTCAAACTGAGCAATACATTAACATGTTACATGACTCCCATTGAAAATTAACAAATACAATTAATCAATTTTTTTTGTCTTACACCCCAAGGGAATGTTTAAGGGTAATCCCAATTCAAGGCGTCTCTGACGAGCGGTTGGTGGTCTATGAAAGTTATATTTTATTAACAACTTGTCACCAAGAGACAAACTACATATTGCATGTACAATAACAAATCTGGACGCTTTCATTTTCATAAAGAACCCCTGGTCATTGAAGTGTTCCTCAAAAAACATTTTGCAGAAAATAAAGAGCACCTAGAACTATTTATGAACCCTGCAATATTCCCATGAGTGCGTGGATGAGCATCTATATATAATAGGTTCTTCATGTTAAAGTTTCCAGAAACATAACCATTCGTGCACATACTATACATGGAAATGACATGCTTGTATTTTACAATATTTGAACAACCGTAGACTATTGGGGTGTCATAAAAGAGTTCTAGCTCATGAAAAATTACCATCGATGAACCAGTATTGCAGCTTGAAGATGGCATGTGACAATTGGAGGGGTAAAGTGGCTGCCCATTTTCATCTATGAACTACTTGCGGTATCTTGCTCCTGATAAGAGCTTATGACATTTTGAAATTGGTGGAATGTATAGTGCATCCAAACTCGAACCTGAATCGGGATCCTGTGATAAAGAATAAATTGATATTTAGATTCACATGGATAACATAAATTCAAATAAATAGTCAAAATATAAATAAAACCTGAACTTACTGGGGATGGAAAGGGAGAACTCGTCGAACTTTGAACAAGAAGGAATGAGCTGGAATCTGAAGAATTGGCCATTTAATACTACAAACTTTTCTCCCTACATTTGAGTGAAATCAACAATCAATATACGTCTCTTTTTTTCCAAAGAAAAAAGTATATTCATTGATCATAACTGAACCTTGAATACATTCCACAGGTGCTTATCGCACAATATAAAAACTAATAGATTTTCGTTGCAAATACAAAATGCAAGATAATAGAAACAAGTATCATAACATCCAAAATAAGTTCTTTGTAACTAAAGTAAACTGGTCAGATTAACCAATCTACTCTCCTATAAATCTCCTGTTTTAATCATAATTCGGCAATAGTCTTCTACTTCCAACAGTCCTTCTTTAGAAAGCCCATCGGCCTCCTCGTTTTGTTCCCAAAATATATGGATAAACTCCACTTGTCTGAATTGTGCCACCAATGCATCCATACAACTACTCAGATTCTGCAATAAATGGTTTTTGAATGTAATCTTTTTGTTCATTCTTCTGATCCAGAGTTTAGAATCTCCATAGATCCTTAAGCTTGTCACTGTATGCTCGAGATCCTGCTGCAAAATAAATCTCATAGCAAGTCCCTCCACCCAATTATTTGTGCCCTCCCCTCCATTAGCTTGAAAACATACCACCATCCCATCAATTTGCAAAATGCCTCCCAATCCACATCTATTAACATTGCATGCCCCGTCAAAAAAACCTATGGTATCCCCCTCCTTGTGATTCATAGCTTTAAACACACGGTTCTTTATTATCCTCACTGGACCCAAAAAGAACTTATAAGAAGAAAGGACCTGCGTGCATACCTGAAAACTAGGCAGAAATCTATCCTAAAAAATTGCCAAATTTTTGGCTCCCCAAGTATTCCAAGCAACCAAAAAGGGTAAACACCGCATCCTTTTCAACTGCGGTTCATCAAAACACTCTTTCAGAAAAACTTCAAAATACTCATGTTCTCCAACAAATTGCATTCCAAGTTTAAAGCTAAAATCTTTCCAGACTTGTTGAATAAAGGGGCATTTCAAAAAAAGATGATCAACGTCTTCTTCCTACACTCTACATAGACTACAACGTCCCGGACCAACCATAAACATTCTTTTAAGTTTGTCCCATGTGAGGACCCTGCCTTTCAGGATTAGCCATAAAAGGATTTTACTTTTAAAAGTAGCAGATGCCTTCCAAATCTTAGTTCCCCACCAAGGAGTTGCACTGTACTGATGCTGCCAAAAAGTATGATAGGATCCCTTAACAGAAAATTGCCCACTAGCTGAGTTACCCTACCATACTAAGCTATCCGATGCCTGCTTCAAACAGATAAATCCCCTTCTAAGTTCCAGTGTCCAATTAGCCCAAATAACCTTCCATCTCGAAGGTAAAGCCAAGTCCGCTGCAGGAATCCAACCATTCCCTACAGAAGAAACATCAGCAAGCACCTTGTAACCTCCATCAACCAAAAAACTAAGCAGATCTAATGGAAGAGCAACTGTATGTTTTACACCTAAATATCGATCAGAGCCAATATGAGCCACCCGACCATCGCCCACTGCCCACAACAATAGGTCCCCAATAATGGGAAAAGCATTAATAATGGCCTTCCAGAAAATAGACCTACCCCTACAGTTTTTACCAGGAGTCCGAATCCATTCAATCACAGACATATGACCACAATATTTAAATTCCAGTAAATATTGCCATTTTCCCTGCTTGGATACAAAGTGCCAAACTGACTTAGAAGCCAATGCTTTCCCGAAAAAAGATAGATCCTTGAAGCCCCAGCCACCGGCCTCCTTAGGTTTAGAGATGGAAGTCCATGAAGTCCAATGAAGACCCCAATCATTCTTGCCCATCCATAGAAACTTGAAAAACGTCTTCCGAAGGGATTGCAGAACCCCCTGCGAGATTTTCGCATTAATCACCCAATAGACTGGGATTGCATTAAGAATACTCATAATTAATACTGCTTTGCACCCCTTAGATAAAAACCTGTTACACCAGAAGAAAAATCGGCGTTCCACCTTGTCTATTAACCACTTCCAGTCTGTAATGCCATAATAGTTCGGTTTCAAAAGAAACCCCAAATATTTAAAGCCCTTGTCTAGCAGGTGATCAGCCATCGGCATTATGTTCAAAAACAACAGTAGCTCCTCATCTTCTAGATTAGAATGATAACAAGCCGATTTATCCAGGTTCACCTGCATACCCGTGGCTCCACTAAATAGCCAGAATAAATATTTAATCACCTGGTTCTCATCGACAGAATTGCCCAGTTAGGCTAGCACACGATCCACATGCATTGATTTTTTAAATTTTCGATACAAGAACGATAACAATATTATAACAATATTACATCATTTACATGTTTAATGCAATGGGGTCAAAATTGAGGTATTACATTCCCCTCCCCCTTAAATTAGCACAGTACTCAATGCTCTTCAAAATTGAACAAAAATGGATATGCCACTCTCATGGCATCCTTCAACTCCCATCAGGGTAATTTTTAGGGGCGAAAATTTTCCAATTGGCTATTTTTTTGGCTTTTTTCAAAAAATAAATTCACCATTTGATCATTTTTAGTCTCTAATATCGTCTATAATAACATAAAATGTTATTTTTTATTATAATATTCGCCAAAATTTACACGTTTCAGTAGTAAATTGTATGTTTCATATTTGATATTTGCCTACCTATCTATATAAATGTTTTTTTCAATCCAAAATAATTGCCTAGGATACTATACTTAAGTATAATATTATAATTCTTAAAAAATACCATGGCTCCCATGTAGCCTCATTAGGACCGTAGTGCTTCCATTGCACGTTTTACCTGTCTGATGGCTCAGTTCTAGAGTAATGTTAGCTTCCTGTCTAGGATGCGCAATGGCTCAGTTTGGAACTCTCCCCTGGGTTCCACCTGGATCACATCCCAATTAATCACATGGTTAGGATCATGTACATATTTTTTAAGCAAAGAAACATGAAAAACATTATGAGTTATAGTGTTAGCAGACAATGCAAGTCTATATGCAATTGGCCCTATTCTTTCAAGCACTTCAAATGGCCCATAATATCTGGGTGGTAGATTGGCACAACTCCCAATCTTCAAGGAACTCTTACTTTGCCTCACTCTAAGGTAAACATGATCCCCAACATTGAACTCCCTATGCACCTTGTGCTTATCTGCATAGCTTTTATGTCTATCTTAGGATGCTTTTAAATTATGCTTGATCCTTGCAACCTCTTGTTCCATTTTCTTAAGCAATGATGGACCAAGTACAATTATATTCACTAGATTATGCCAAGTCACTGGTGTCCTACACTTCCAGCCATCCAAATCCTCAAATGGACTCATGTCCAATGATGCTTGCTATCCATTATTATATGAAAACTCTACCAAATGTATATAATCCTCCCACTTGGATGGTTTGTCCATTAAATACATGCAAAGCATGTCTTCAATCACCTAATTTACTCTTTTTGTTTTCCCATCTATTTGAGGATGGTATGTTGTACTAAATTTCAGCTGCGTACCCAAATCTACAAAAAGACCTTTCCAAAAATTGAATTGAACTTGGCATCCTTATAAAAAATGATTGCCTTAGGCAATCCATGCAATCTAAAAGTTTCCTTCATGAAAATCTTTGCAATGGCATCGGTTTTATATGTGGACTTAATCGATATAAAATGTGATGCCTTTGTTAACTTGTGCACCACCACCATTATGGAATCATGTTGCTTTACTGTCATTGGCAAACCCATAATAAAATCTATGGAAATTATCTCCCATTTCCATTATGGAATTAGCAATGGATGCAATTAATCTACTGGGTGTTGGTGTTCAACCTTCACCTACTGACATTTCATGCACTTAGAGATGTATTCAACGATGTCCTTCTTCATCCATGGCCAGAAATATTGTTGTGTGGATGTAGCAGTTGTTTTATGATATCTTGGGTGACTAGAATATGGAGCTTTATGGATTTCATCCATAACAATCCTCCTCGAGTCTCCCACATTTCGGATATAAATTTTATTCTTATAAGTAAGAAATATGTCACCTTCAAAATGATACCTTTCATACCTTTGTTCAAAGTTCCGTTGTTGCAATTTTTCCTTTATCTACACATACATTTCGTCTTCAACAATAAAATTAACAATCTGCTGCCTCAAACCTAATTGGCAGGTACTAAGGGCTGCCACATGCATTTCATATACTTTTCTACTGAATGCATCAACCACCTTATTTTATTTCCCCTTTATGTGTTTGATCTCAAAATCAAATTCACAAAAAAATTCTAGCCATCTAGCTTACCTAGCATTTAATGTTGGTTGCTCAAACAAACATTTCAGACTACAATGGTCTATCCTTAGCTCAAATTTTCTACCCATTAAGTTGGTTGCTCAAAAACAATTTCTACATATTTAAAGCATGCACTATCGCTACAAGTTCTAAATCATGCGTGGCATAGTTCTACTCATTGTCCTTCAACTTTCTTGACTCATAGCATACTACATGGTTGTCTTGCATAAGAACTCCTCCAAGTCCTTGATTGCATGCATCACTATACACACCACAAAGTCTTTTTCTGGGTCTGCAATTTCAAAATAGGTGCACTCGTGAGAAGATTCTTCAACCACTGGAATCTTTCCTCACATCTTGGTGTCTACTCAAATTTCATTCCTTTCTTCTGCAAGGAAGTAATTGGATTAGCAACCTTGTAAAATCCTTCAAAGAACCTCTCGTAGTAACTACCAAGTCCCATAAAGGATCTTACATCTGTCACATTCCTTGGATTTGGCCAATTCATAATGCATTCAATCTTCTCAAGGTCCACATATATTCCTTCCTCTCAAATAATATGATCCAAATAATAAATTTTATTTTTATAAAAGTCACATTTGCTCAGCTTTGCATACAGGTTATGCTCCCATGTTGATGTATATGTAACTTTGGAATGTATTTCACATATATGTATATTGTATTCATATATAGATGTTATTATTCCTCTATACGGAAGTGGTTGTATTCCTATAGAGATGTTATTATTCCTCTATACGGAAGTGTCGTCATTTATATTGTAAGTGTCGTAACTCATACTTGATGGGTTATTAGACCACCTTGTTGGGGTCGGCCCTGTATAAGTCATGTGGGTCAAAGGGTTATTAGACCACCCTATTGGGGGTCGGCCATGTGGGTCAAAGGGTTATTAGACCACCCTAGTGGGGGTCGGCCCAGTCAACATTATGTTAAGTGGTTAAGTTGAGGCCGACCTAATTGAGTAAAGGTCAAGTCAAGTTAGTGTATAAATAGAGAGTGTGTCTCTCTCATTTTACACATTCTATTCTCTCACTCACACCTGGGAGAGTGGCGCACTTGTGGAGGAGGAGGCTCTGCTGCTAGGAGAAGACTATCTCTTGTATTCTGGTTGTATCATTTCTCTATCTATCTTTGAGGAAGTTATTGGGGTTTTTCACCTTTATGGTTTTCCCCAAGTAAACTCTATGTCTCTTGTGTGCTTACATTATTGTGTCCATGATTGATATGCTTTATATTTGCTATACATGTTGTTCTCTCAGTTAACATCCTAGATCAGATTGAAGTAAATTCTGAAAATTTAACATGGTATCAGAGCTAGCCTGAAAGAAGGCATGATATGGCATGTATGACACTTGTTGCACTTACGATGCTAGGGCTTGATATAGCAAAAACCAGTCATCGTAGAACTTTCGCTATAAATCCGTTTTGGAGAAATTTTGGATCTGAAAATTTTACAGGTTGAATACAGATCCCCATGTACCTTGTGTCCGAAGGACAACCTCTAATTCGTTGTACTTTGTGATTTATGATCTGTACAATATAGGGTTTCTGCCTCTTCCAGATCTGAGTCAAAATCAGGTGACCTTAGGAAAAAGGTCATAACTTGGGCTAGGAAGCTCCAAATGAAATTTCGTAAAAATTGATAGGTAGTACAAAGACTGTACTATCTCAGAAACATTTTGCAGAGGCTGAAGTTGAACCAGTGGCACGTGGCATGCCGTACAAGTTCACTCTCCTGTATGATCCCATAAACAGGTCACGTTGCGACACTTGGCATAACTCTATCTGAGAGAATCCAATTGAGGTCAGACCTATCGAGATGGAAAGATAACAGGTCGGGATATCTCAGAAAAAATCTTCAGAGGCCGAAGTTGAACCAGTGACATGTGGCATGCCGTACAAGTTCGCTCTCTTGTATTATCCCATAAACAGGTCACGTTGCGACACTTGGCATAACTCTCTCTCAGAGAATCCAATTGAGGTCAGACCTGTCGGGATGGAAAGATAACAAGTCGGGCTATCTCAAGAAAAATTTTCAGACCTTTTGGATTGAAAAGTTCGGAGTTACACCAGAAACAATCAGGTACATATTTCTGTCAAAACATAATTATTTTTGAGTACCTTCATTCATGGCTTCTGAAATTTAGGGCTTCGGAGAAAGTTGGAATTTTTGTAATCGGAGACCACGGATAGATGCTACTCATCAAAATTGAAATTTAGAGACCAAGATCAGATTTTTTGGTTGGGCAGAAGGCGGGGCTTGATCAAACCCTAGTTCGGGACTTTGATCGAAAAGATGGAATTAGGGCTTCTGCAAAAATTGGAATTTTGGAAATCTGTGACCACGGCTGGAAGCTCCTTAGAAAAATCAAAGCTAAGAGCTTTGAATCAAATATTTTGGTTGGGTGAAGCTCCGGGAAACTCAAACCCTAATTCAGAGTCCTCCCCAGTGAATCCGAAAATCTAAAAGGCAATTTCGAGGGGTGAAACTTTGCAGTTTTCAAATTCTGAATATACCAACTTGATCAACTCATCAAGGCGCATATTTCTATCTTTTCAGAAGTTTGAAATTCAAAGTTTGAATTTTTGGGGTTTCTTTGACAAACCCTAATCCAGCTCCAGGTCCAATTCTTGCAAATCAAGTGGATTGGGTTAATCCTAGAAGAAGATGGATTGGTCACCTGCATAAGTGAAGAAGTTTCTGTCTCAGAGGGAGATGAGGCTAAGGCCTTCCATAAGAAGATTACAAACAATCTTGATAGGTATGGCTTACAGGTATGTTTCATGGTTAAGTTTATCATATGTTTGTCTTCATATCATTACAGTACAATCTTGATTAATTACTAGACTTGTCGTATCACCTTGATAGAAGATATTCATTGATTAAGGTTTTGACACTTATGAATGTACTAATGCATTGTGATGTTGTATGAGGTTTATGTTGTTCGCTAACACAAAAGGTACACCAAGAAAGTCAAATCATGTTCTACTTCAAGAACATATGCTCATGGTGACATGAAGACAAAGATTCATCCATTGTCATGGATCACATAGAAGATCTACTTTCGAGGTATGTATAACTTGGTTCTACAATGGTTAACTTATGAGACATGCAGGTTACTAGCACAAGTCACTGAAGAGAACCAGTAGACATTATGCGGGTATGTTAGACATAACTATCTAGCATGCTAATCCAGGTATGTTTTTCCTATATCAAGCTAGAATCCTACCTTGTGTTAGGATCTTATACTGTTGTGTTGTTGATAATGATTATTCATGAAGTCATAGGTTTGAATAATCATGGTTGTATGCATATTATGTTTCTTACCATAATTGATGATATGACTAACTAGAAGAATCATGAAGGTATAGGTTTGAATAATCACGGGTTTTATGCATATTATATCTCTTATCTTAATTGATGATTCAACTAACCAGAAGAGTCCTATGATCAAATAAGAATATGTATGAGTAAAAGAAGACTTCCCTGAAACCTTGAATACTAATGTTTATTATATGTGTTTGAAATGATCCTGACTATACATGCTTGAGATTATTGTGTTTTGATAGTATTAAGATTAGACTAATAAATGTGTGGTTATGTATGAGACCTCAAGGATAACACAATGATGATACTAATAAGCATGCATAGTGATTAAGGATGGATGTAAGTTCAAGGACAGGTAATCCAGGAAGCAAAGTTCAAGAGGGAGCACACTCTAGTTGTTCCTGCAAGAAAGCAAAGGAGCACACTTCAGTAGTTTCTGCAAGGATGCAGATATTCAGAGGGAGTTGACCACTTCTCACAATCCACATCAGAATCGAGTCCACACAGCAACCAAACAAAGATAAGTATTTGAATTGCCATTTCTTACATAACGTTATTCAATGATGTATATGCTTATGTTCCTAGAACTAGGTTGTGTATTATGCATATTAGAATAGATGCATTGATGAACAGTATACTACTAACATACATGGGTAAGTGGCCTATGGCACTGTACAACATTCCATTGCTACTTATCTAGAATGAAACCTCTTTGCTGACATGTTAGGGGTTGTGCACACTCTTAACAATGTTCTGGTAGAGATTGGAAGGCATCTAGAAAGTTACAGGATATGGATAAATGTTGTATTGAAGCATTGGCTAAGATAATTGCATGACTGTATGACATATTTCTTTATATGTAAGAATTTGTTCTTAAAACTATGAGATGTTTTCTAATCATGCAATTTAACTTGTTGTGTAGGAAAGATTGTATACCATCACCTACAAAAGAAGGACTACAACATTTGTTCAGAAACAAAGTTATCTATTGAAAATATTGAAGATATTGAAGTTCCCAGGATACGGGAAGAATGCCATGATCCGTCGATCATGAAGAACGATGTTTGGGATGTGGTCCAAAGAGCTGAAGGGAAGTCTGTTGTGAATTCCAAATGGAACTATCAGATCAAGCATGCTACAGATGGCAGCATAGAGAAATATAAAAGTGATGAAATAGAAGATACACCAGATGGATTTCAAGACAGCCTTCTTATATGTGTGTAGAACTTGGTAGGATAGACAGCTTTCTATCCAGTTTGGGCTTTACCAAGAGTGAAGCGGATTCCAACCTTTTCTACAAGGTTAAGGAAGGGAATCCTGTGATTCTACTCCTGTATGTGGATGACCTGTTTGTAACAGGAGATGACAGATTGATTGCCGACACACAGCGGAAGCTTGTTGCCGAGTTAGAGATGAAGAACTTGGGTATGATGCACTACTTTCTTGGTATGGAGGTGTGGCAGAGTGCAGATGGAATCTTCCTTGGACAAGGGAAGTATGCAGTAGAGATCCTGAAGAGGTTCGGGATGATGGACTGCGAGGCTATGGCATCGAACCTGAAGCTTCTGTGTGATGCTTCATCTGAACCGGTTGATGTCACTATGTATCGTCAGATGATTGGGTCCTTGATGTACGTGATGAACATGAGACTAGATATTTGCTTTGCGGTGAACACATTGAACCAGTTCCTGACAGATCCGAGGAGTGTTCACTTGGTTGCTGTAAAGCATATTCTGAGGTACCTGAAGGGTACAGTTGATTATGGGCTCAAGTACGATGTGAATCAAAAGTTTAACCTACAGGGTTATGTTGATTCAGATTGGGCATGCAGTGCTACAGATAGGAAGAGCACTTCTGGGTGCTGCTTCCATATGGGATAAGGTGTGATCTCTTGGTTTAGTAGGAAGCAGTCCTGCGTAGCACTGAGTACAGCAGAAGCAGAGTATGTTGCGACGGATGAGCAGGTTGCAGATGTATTGACCAAGCCGTTGGCTAGAGTGCAGTTTGAGTACTTCAGAGAGAGGCTTGGTGCACTTCAGATCAAGGTTCCTTCCAAAGGGAAGTGATGAGTCCGGAAGATGTAGATGCACATGAGATTTTCTGACATGGTTGATATGTTCTCCCTTGGTTGTGATGTAATTGCTGAGCCATTTTTCACATGGTGGTAGATGTGTTCTCCCATGGTGAAAAAGTAAGTGTTGGAGCCTTCCCCGAATGGTGGTAGATGTGTTCTCCCATGTCGATGGTGTAAGTGCTGGATGATGTGCATCTAGGCTGTGCTTCGTGGACCATGAGATGATCTAAAGATGACGATGCTATGATGATCAGGAGGATCATGGATGATGAGCATCAGGATGATGCTCCAGTTACTACTCTGTATATGTATATGTGCATCATGTTGGATGCTTGTTATGATCAGTTGCATCATTTATATATATATGCATCATGTTGGATGCTGGATATGATCAGTTGAATCATTTATGTATGTATGCATCATGTTGGATGCTGGATATGATCAGTTGGATCATTTGTATGTATTTTGTATATGCATCATGTTGGATGCTTGGACCATGTATATGTATATGTATCAGGTGGATACTGAGATCATGTATGTTGATATGTATCAAGTGGATACATTGTGTGGATCATGTATCTGTGTATGTATCAGGTGGATACATTGTATGATCAGGTAGATCATGTATGATGATATGTATTAGGTAGATACTTGGTATGCATCAAGTGGATGCATCGTATGATCAGGATGATCGTGGGTGACGAGCTTCTCCAGATGACATGCAACAGGATGTTGCGGTGATGATGATCAGGATGATCATGTGTACATCAGGATGATGTATGGTGAGTATCAGGAAGATACTTTGTGGCCGTGGATCAGGTTGTGCAGATGAGCATGTCTGGGAGATCCTATAGGTCGGAGTTGTGTACCCGTAATAGCCTGGGATGCTCTTTCGAGACATTGCTCTGGGAGGACATGTAATTTGTGCCCTGGGAGATCTTCAAGTCGGAGTTGTGTACCCGTAACATCCTGATATGCTCTTGCGAGGTTTTGTCCTATGGCATGTAATTTGCTCCTGGGAGATCTGGACATGATGAAAAAGGCCTCAGATGCTTCAGCTAGGTTTTGCCATGACCACATGTAATTTGCTCCTGGGAGATCTAGACAGGATGAAAAAGGCCTCAGATGCTTCAGCCAGGTTTTGTGGTGGACCACATGTAATGTGCTCCTAGGAGATCCGAAAGGTAGAGTTGTGTGCTCGTAATAGCCTGGGATGCTTCAGCCAGGTTTTGTGGTGAGATCACATGTAATGTGCTCTTGGGAGATCCGACAGGTAGAGCTGTGTGCTCGTAACACCCTGGGATGCTTCAGCCAGGTTTTGTGATGGGTCACATGTAATGTGCTCATGGGAGATCCAACAGGTAGAGCTGTGTGCTCGTAATAGCCTGGGATGCTGTAGCCAGGTTTTGTGATGCACGTAATAAGTCCTGAGGATTCCACAGTATGGCCAGTGATGACGAAGACCTGCAGGTGGTGGGCCTACATCCATTATGAAAAAGGACTGGCTCTGTAGAACTTCCTATGACGAGTAGATTCAGAGATTGATTGAGATAGCAGCAGCAGTGACGATGATGATGACTCGATGACGATTATCCAGTGACGATGATCCAGAGAAGAAGACTTGTGCTAGAAGACCCATGTCGAGAAATACCTTCCTAGTTAAGAGGGAGTGTTGATGTATATGTAACTTCAGAATGTATTTCACATATATGTATATTGTATTCCTATAGATATGTTATTATTCCTCTATACAGAAGTGGTTGTATTCCTATAGAGATGTTATTATTCCTCTATACGGAAGTGTCGTCATTTATATTGTAAGTGTCGTAACTTATACTTGATGGGTTATTAGACCACCTTGTTGGGGTCGGCCCTGTATAAGTCATGTGGGTCAAAGGGTTATTATACCACCCTATTGGGGGTCGGCCATGTGGGTCAAAGGGTTATTATACCACCCTAATGGGGGTCAGCCCAGTCAGCATTATGTTAAGTGGTTAAGTTGAGGCCGACCTAATTGAGTAAAGGTCAAGTCAAGTTAGTGTATAAATAGAGAGTGTGTCTCTCTCATTTTACACATTCTATTCTCTCACTCACACTTGGGAGAGTGGCGCACTTGTGGAGGAGGAGACTCTACTGCTAGGAGAAGACTATCTTTTGTATTCTGGTTGTATCATTGCTCTATCTATCTCTGAGGAAGTTATTGGGGTTTTTCACCTTTATGGTTTTCCCCAAGTAAACTCTGTGTCTCTTATGTGCTTGCATTATTGTGTCCATGATTGATATGCTATATATTTGCTGTACATGTTGTTCTCTCAGTTAAGATCCTAGATCAGATTGAAGTAAATTCTGAAAATTTAACATCCCTTAGCAATTTCAAGGTCATTCTCAAATGTTCTTCATGCTCCTCTTCATTCTTAGAATAGATAAGAATGTCATCTAGAAAAACAATAACAAACTTGTTCAAATACTTGCTAAAAACACTATTCATGGGACACATGAATGTAATTGGTGCATTCGTGAGACCAAATGGTACCACCACAAACACATAGTTCATGTACCTTATTCTAAAGGTTGTCTTATGAATGTCTTCCTCTTCAATTTTTACTTGATGGTAATTAGACCTTAAGTCAATATTTGAAAATACCTTTGCCCCTCTCATTTTATCAAAGAGGTAATGAATTCAAGGTAATGGGTATTTGTTCTTCACAATGAATTTGTTCAACTATATATAGTCAATACATAACCTAAGTGTTCCATATTTATTTTTCACAAATAACATAGGTGCTCCCCATGGGGACACACTTGGCCTGATATGTTTCTTTTCCAACAACTCGTGTAACTGCATTTTCAATTCTAGAGATTTTGGTGTACTCATCCCGTAGGGTTCCTTGGACACTGGTGCAGCTCTCGACACAAGGTCAATTGTGAAATCAATGTCTCTCTTTAGAGGGAGTCTTGGAATCTCATTGGAAAAAACATCCTTGAATTCTTGCAACACATGGCAGTCCTCCAACTTGGAAATTTCATTTGCCGTTGTCTCCAAAAAATGGGCTGCATATAATTGACAACCCTTCCTACAAAACTTTTTCAGCTACATGGCTTAAATATTCCTAACATAAATTATCTTTGGAATGCCTCTTACATCCCTTGGGTTTCCTTCCTCATCCATGCATTCAATAGTCTTGTTGTAGTATTCAAGTTTAACTTTGTGTGCTTATAACCAGTCCATTCCAATGAGAATACCATAGGAACTAAGTGGAAGGATATTCATATTTGCACAAGTGAATAGCCCATCCATCTCTAATGGACATTTCTCTACCATTTCAATAACTTTTCTCTTGGTTCCAGTGGCTAGTTGAAGTAACCATGACTTATTATGCTTTAATTTCTTAAAAGCACAAATCTCAAAATTTTTAGGAGTGATATAATTGTGAGAAGATCCAAGGTCAATCAAAATAGAAATAGATTGCTTAGCAATATTGTCTTAAACTTCAATCACAATTGATTAATGGTCTTCCCGACAGAAGAAAACTCGATGTTCCACCTTGTCTATTAACCACTTCCAGTCTGTAATGCCATAACAGTTCGGTTTCAAATGAAACCCCAAATATTTGAAGCCCTCATCTAGCAGGTGATCAGCCATCTGCATTATGTTCAAAAATAGCAGTAGCTCCTCATCTTCTAGATTAGAATGATAACAAGCCGATTTATCCAGGTTCACCTGCATACCCATGGCTCCACTAAACAACCAGAATAAAGCTTTAATCACCAGGTTCTCATCGACAGAATTGCCATGGAACAACAAAGCATCATCAACGAAGAATATTTGAGTAAAATGGACAGCCCCAAAAAGAAAACCAGAGACCAGTCCTTCATCTGCAGCACCAATAAGGAGGCGACTTAGTCCGTCCATTACCAGTAGGAACAAATATGGTGAGAGTGGGAATCCCTGCCTCAGCCCACGAGCAGGAGTAAAAAAACCAGAAGCGGCTCCGTTAATTAAAACCGCAAATCTGACTGAAGACATACACGACCAGATCCAGTTGACAAAGGGTACACTAAAACTAGTTTGAAGAAGCACCAATCTGATATAGAGCCATCTAGTGCGGTCATATGCTTTCGAGAGATCAATCTTCAACACTTTAACCGACTTATTCAGTGTTTTGATCGTATGTATACATTCTTGAGCGCTCCCAATTGCTTCATGGATACTACGTCTCGGAAGGAAGCCAAACTGCTCAGGAGTAACATGCCTAGCCAGAATAAGTTTAATCCTTTATGCTAAAGTTTTGAAATAATCTTGTATAAAGCATTACAAAGGGAGATAGGCCGAAAGTCCCCGAAAGACTTTGGCTCATCTATTTTTGGGATAAGCACTAGAAACATAACATTAATACAGGGGAGTAATTTTTCGGTCACCCTGTTCTTTTCTACAACCCTCAACAGGTCTTCCTTCAAAACTTCAAAAAAAGATAAGTAGAATTCTGTCGTCCAACCGTCAGGCCTCGGGTTGCGTTCTTTCTTAAGCTTAGAGATCGAGGCTAATAATTCTTCCATAGTAATCGGCCCATTTAGGACCTCAAGGTCTTCCTCCGTCACCCACTTGTCAAATTTGGTAACAATAGTAATCATTTCAGGAAGATGAATGTCTCTAGGTTCTTTATAAAAGTCAGAAAAGAAATCCACCCCACCTCTGGCTAACTGATCAAAACCCCCGATTGTCTCTCCCCAACCGTCCTTTAGCTCCCAGATAGAATTAACTCTTTTCCTGTGCTTAACCATCTTCTGGAAAAACCCTGAATTTTCATCTCCCAATGTCAACCACACAGCCCTGCTCTTCATTCTTATCTTTGCTTCTCTTTCCTTGAGAATCCCATCCCTACACTCCTCCAAAACAGACAAGTCCTGAATCAACGATTCCCCCAAAAAACCTCCATGTCTCTCATAAAAAGTCAGAACAACCTTTTCTGCCTCCTTTAATCTTTTATCCAAAGACTCTTTCATCCCCTTCGCCCAAACAATACCCCTGTCTTTCAGTAATTTTAATTTTTTTTTACGAATTTCTCTTCACAGTCATTTTCAAGAATTATATTACAATCTAACTTCCAATATAGTTTGGAAACCATTTTGTAAGAATAAGGTTAGTTTAAGCAACATATATATACTATGAAATATTGTAATTGGTATGGTTGAATACTAAAATAAAATTTGAGATGAATAATATCGGTGCGTTTATTCAAATATACATGCACTGGTGCGCCCACATATACAAAATGCACTGGTGCGTAACAACTATAAACACATCGTGAAAGAACATTCACAAAATCCCCCATAGTAGAAAATATCTGCTACATTTGGTAGCGAATATTTATACATGCATTTTATAACATTTTTCATGTCGGTACGTTGCATAAAAATAAGTGCACCAGGGAATCCTAAATATACATGCACCACGACATGCGATTTTTTTAAAACTCGCTGAACTTAATGTTGCTTGTGCTGCATCGAAATTCAAATTCCTTATGCGTTTCCTATATGGACACACCGGTGCGGCATGGCCACAAGCACACACCTGAATTCCCAAAAATCAAAATTAAAAAAAATCGCACAAGCTATTTTTGTCCTAAACTGAAAAAAGGCTAGCAATTTTAAGTTCGAAGACTAATTCTAAATAGTGTTTAAAAGCAAAAAACCTAAACATTAATTATTTCTTTTGTCGAAAATTTCAGGGGAAATTTTTGGAAGAGAGACTTACATGGAAGGAGTTTGGAGCAACTAGATTATTTTGACGATCGAAATTTGTTTGGTATGGTGAATCGAACAAAACCCTGCATAGTAAAAATTTCAAGTATGTAAATATTACTGTTGATCTTATTACCTTATTTAGAGTTTAACTAGATTTAGAAAAAAAACTTCATACTTACCTTCAATGTTGCAACCCTTATTTTCTCATTGCTTCTTTTCGTTTTCTATGGCAACCACTTATACTATGAAACGAGAACTCGACACAGTTCTCATTTTTCTCTCTCCTAATTTTAGTAGGTATTTTTAGCTCCGTTTAAAAAAGGGGTGATGCCAGTATCACACATTTTCATTTCGAGGCATTTTTTGGGACCTTTGAATTATCTTTATGGTAAAAAAAATTTAGTTTCTATTTTCAGGTGCGTTTTTAGAAATTTAGCAAAATAGCATACATTTTTAAGCAATTTATAATGAAAAACATATACATTTTGCAATTTTTTCTATAAAATAAGACATTTTTATTGACAAAATAAGACACTTTTATTGACAAAATTGTAAAAAATTCCAGAAAATATAGACATTTAAAACCATTTTCAATCAATTTTCAGATATGTTTTGTATAAAAATGATACTATTTCATATTATTTTCCGAAAAGTGTTGATTCACATAAATTCAAGAAAAACTATACAAATTATTTGTAAAAAACATATTTCAAACATTATATATAGAAATTTTATTTCTAAAATTAAGTCTGAAAGTCAAAACATTACTAATATATCTTATCAAAATATTGTCAAACTTAACATTTTCTTCAAAACATGAAACTGATCAACACTTTAAGTTATTAGGCACTTTTAGTCTCTTGTAATATTTATTGGAATGAGCATACGTGACACATACATCTATCTTCACATATTTTTGTATTACTTTGTGGTTTACAGTCTTTTTCTATTTCATCCATTAATATAATTTGGGTTTTTTTATATTACTATGTTCTTTGCAATATCTATTTTTGTATATTTCCCTTTTATATTTCTTCCTTCATTCTATGAAGAAACTAGATCAAACATCTCTTCCCTATACCATTGATTTTTATGAACATGATACATTATAAACAGGGAAAATATATTTAATCAATTGGAACACAGATGTCTAAGTGTTAAGACTCCATAGGAGGCCAAATATTTGTATTTTATCAATATTAAAAATAAAAATATACGATTATAACAAGTGACTATAATCACAATCACATTATAGAAAAACAAATAATTGGTAGAAAGACAAAAAGCCTAGTTCGTGGCTTAAAAATTTAGACATGGAATATATCTATGTAGAAAGGTTGAACACCACAAACTTCACAAGGAGAGTTATCTTAATTGGCAATATAAAATACGCCTTTGCACCATTCTTAAAAAGATATCTAGAAAGATAGAACACTTCAAACTTTACAATGAGGGTTATCTTAATTGCCACTATATGCTTGTCCACCACTCTTATCAATTGTTTCTTCAAATATAATTTTATTAACTTTATTATAAGATATATAACAAAATTCTTAAACTATTGAAAACCTATGTACAAGATTGTGGAAATGAGGTATATATGTCTGTGAAAATATCATAATATTGAGCTAAAGAGATACATATGTACAATAAATATTATTTTTATTAATATTTATATCTACATTAAAACTTTTTACACTTTTTATAAAAAATCAAAATGATTATTAAACATTAATAACTTAAATCCTTCTATCTTTGAAATGATGGTTATAATCTAAAATATATACATATATTAGATAATTTTTTTTAAATGTAGATACTAGTTCAAGTTCTTATGTTCTAATTTATTTCAAGTTCTATTTGCGGTATTAAAATGCATTTAGGTTATTATAATCGTTAGCTATCTTGATCCCTACATAGATATTGTATGTTGCTACATAGTAGATACATGAGACTATACTATGTGAACCTTAAGAAGTTTAGATGAGATAAAATTGAACTAAAAAATCATGATTCTAAGAAGATATTTATAGTAATTTATGAGGTGTTCCAACATAGAGACTCGTTGATTTCATGGATTCAATTACTAGGATGTGCCTTATAGAGTGATACTTTTTCCCAATGGGTTTTATTAAAACATTAGAATGCTTTTTAAATTTGTAATCGCGTCAAACTTCTTAGAAATGAAGCGTATATTAATTTCAACATTTTGTTTACAGTATTAAAATGCTTTTTAAATATGTTATCGCGTCAAAATTCTTAGAAATGAAGTGGAAATGCCCCTCCTCCCACTGCACCTCCCTCCTCCCCCTCCTCCGTGCTCCTCTGGCCACACTCATTCACTCATCTGGGCGCCCAAGGGCCGCCCTCACGGGCTTGCTCGATGTCGGGCATCGAGCAAGCCCGTGAGGGCGGCCCTTGGGCGCCCAAGTGAGCGGCAGAGCAGAGAATCACTTGCATCTCACTTGGGTGCCCAAGGGCCGCCCTCACGGGCTTGCTCGATGCCCGGCATCCCAGAGGAAGCACGGCCCGCCATCTTCACATGCATTAACAATGTAGAATTTCATATTTGCTTCTGGCGCTGTCTCATCTCATCACAAATCCAGCTACAAATCAAATAGACATGCAGATGCCAACATAACATCAAGCAGCACAACCCTAGGAATCCCATGCACATCAAGAAACATAGCAGATGAGAAGGATAATATAATATAATTGAGATCATCTGCTACGTTGTAGGATTAATCGTTGATCCAAACCCACAGAACTTACCCGCGTTAGTCATACCCCAAACCATTGGATCCCTCCAGAGATCCATTATCCGATACATATCTGTCCAACTCAGCCACTTTACTGTAGTCCAAATTGTTCTTGAGAACAAGTGGACCCGTGGTGGAGGTGTGAAGGCCATGGCTTCCTGGCATGTTTGGATTTCACCCACCTAACGAAATATTTGCACTTGAACAATAATGCCATTCCCACTCAACATATTTTTTCTGATCCCAACCATGCTGTCGTTGGATCTATGAAGCAGCTGGCGTTGATGCGGGATCTTCTTCCACTCTCCAGCAAAGGATCCGATGGGTTCTTCGGATGAGGCATTGTTGAATTAGAGGATCGCCCCCTTTGTGTATGAAAGTGGCAGATCCAGACCAGGTGCCTTTGACATCATACCATTCATAGGGGAATATAGCTGCACCGGCCCCAATTTATCAGGTCTCTAGAAATTGGATGCGTCTCTGGATATACAGTAATCTAATTACAATACCTGAGAGAGAGAATCAGAGCACACAAGAATAAATAAATGAGAGATTCATACACTGTACATAATATCAATTCTCCCATGATTAAATGCAATGCTTGAAAAGCTGCTTTTTGATCCAACAAATTTAAGGTAAACCGTTGATTCAACGGGAGATTCGAATTGAATGGTTGGTTGGAATTCTTGTTATTTGATGCTTCTTAATGAGTATGATTACAAGATAGTGCACTTCAAATTCAATGGTTGGATTGTTATGATTAACAGCAATCATGTGTTATTTAATAAATTCAGGTTGAACCATTGATTCAACTGGAGCTGCGAATTGAATACATTGTTAATGCATGTGAAGCTGGCGCGCCGTGCTTCCTCTGGGATGCCACTCACTTTGGCGCCCAAGGGCCGCCCTCGTGGGCTTGCTCGATGCCGGGCATCGAGCAAGCCCGTGAGGGCGGCCCTTGGGCGCCAAAGTGAGCGGCATCCCAGAGGAAGCACGGCGCGCTAGCTTCACATGCATTAACAGTGTAGAATTTCATATTTGCTTCTGGCGCTGTCTCATCTCATCACAAATCCAGCTACAAATCAAATAGACAGGCCGCCCTCACGGGCTTGCTCGATGTCGGGCATCGAGCAAGCCCGTGAGGGCGGCCCTTGGGCGCCCAAGTGAGCGGCAGAGCAGAGAATCACTTGCCGCTCACTTGGGCGCCCAAGGGCCGCCCTCATGGGCTTGCTCGATGCCCGGCATCGAGCAAGCCCATGAGGGCGGCCCTTGGGCGCCAAAGTGAGCGACATCCCAGAGGAAGCACGGCGCGCCAGCTTCACATGCATTAACAATGGAGAATTTCATATTTGCTTCTGGTGCTGTCTCATCTCATCACAAATCTAGCTACAAATCAAATAGACAGGCCGCCCTCATGGGCTTGCTCGATGCCGGGCATCGAGCAAGCCCGTGAGGGCGGCCCTTGGGCGCCCAAGTGAGCGGCAGAGCAGAGAATCACTTGCCGCTCACTTGGGCGCCCAAGGGCCGCCCTCACGGGCTTGCTCGATGCCCGGCATCGAGCAAGCCCATGAGGGCGGCCCTTGGGCGCCAAAGTGAGCGGCATCCCAGAGGAAGCACGGCGCGCCAGCTTCACATGCATTAACAATGTAGAATTTCATATTTGCTTCTGGCACTGTCTCATCTCATCACAAATCCAGCTACAAATCTAATAGACATGCAGATGCCAACATAACATCAAGTGGCACAACCCTAGGAATCCCATGCACATCAAGAAGCACATCAAGAAACATAGCAGATGAGAAGGATAATTTCATTCAGTTCGAAGCAAACCAAAATAGAATGTATTAACTAAAACAATGGATTTATAATTTTTAAATAACCTTTTTACATAATAATGAATTGGAATGTATTATCTAAAAACAATGGATTTATAATTTTGAAATATATTTTTATAAAATTAAAATTTCCCACTCAAATATCGTTAACCCTTCCCAAATTCAGCAAATAAATTAATAATTCAACTATAACATTTCCAAGTACCAACCCCCAATAACGGTCTTCATTTGATTTAAATTAATAAATGGATGATCAGGTCGTTCAATTTACGAATGTTTAAAGTAATTGAAAATGCAATCCATTAACCATCAATGCAGGGAAACACATCACGTAACTCAACCGCTTGATCATAACGATAATATCATCCAACGGTTCAAGAATGCCATCCATTGAGAAGCATCGAGTAACAAGAATGCCATCCAACCATTCAATTCACAGCTCCAGTTGAATCAATGGTTCAACCTGAATTTATTAAATAACACATGATTGCTGTTAATCATAACAATCCAACCGTTGAATTTGAAGTGCACTATCTTGTAATCATAATCATTAAGAAGCATCAAATAACAAGAATTCCAACCAACCATTCAATTCGAATCTCCCGTTGAATCAATGGTTTACCTTAAATTTGTTGGATCAAAAAGCAGCTTTTCAAGCATTGCATTTAATCATGGGAGAATTGATATTATGTACAGTGTATGAATCTCTCATTTATTTATTCTTGTGCGCTCTGATTCTCTCTCTCATTTATTTATTTATTTACTGATCGAGCAAGCCCTTGAGGGGGGCCCTTGGGCGCCTAAGTGAGGGGCAGAGCAGAGAATCACTTGAGCGAATGAGTGAGCAGTTAAGTTGTTAAAATCTCAACACAGTTAGAGAACACCATACCAAACCAATGGACAATCTATTTGATTTTGATAACCGTGAGAAGGCTTTCGACACAGTCATAGATGAGATCCATCTTGAGCTTATTGTTTATAGATACACCTGTAATTGAGAAATGGGATCAGACTTCTATCATCGGGGCTGCTTATTATTGAACTCTGTTACCGGTCATTTGAACTCTGAGTCTGCTCAATTCTATGCAAAGGGATTTTATAATCTTTAAGTTTTGTCTTATTGTAAATTTAAGAAAATGCATTTTATATCACCAAAGGTCTCCAAACGGTTTGCTTGATAAAAGTCTTGTCCTGAAAGGAATACATATATTGTCTTGAAATGATAATCCCATGTGCATTTATAGAGAATTAACTTCAAAAAATGTAATTTTATTTGAAAAGTAAATATGGATTTTATAATCTTTAAGTTTTGTCTTATTGTAAATTTAAGAAAATGCAATTTTTAATGGGTGAACATTTTAAAAATAAAGTCTATTGAATGTGTATTTTTTAATTTGTAAGCAAGCTACTATTTTATTTTTTTTGTATTAGATTTTTTCTTTACATATATTTTTTGTATCGAATCATATTCATATTTGTATTTGTACTAGAATTATGATACTATCATACTCGAATTATAATACTATGATTGATTACTAATTATGATACTATTCCGTATTTGTACGAATTATAATATAACTATTAATCATAGTATTATAATATTATGATTGATTACTTATTATAATGTTATGCACATGACCATTTTGATCCTTCTTATTTTTAAGAAATCCGAAATATCCAATTGAACAGTTACAACAAATACATGAAATATCCAAATGAAAGAAGCCGGGTTTGAAGAAATCTAAACACATGACCATTTTTATCCAGCATGTGTTTTTCTTTTTAAGAAATCCGCATTCTCGAGAGATCACCCATATTTTGAGAATAAAAACACTCTTTGATGGAAATTTACAAATTATCTGTCGGATTCCATCTTGCTAGAAAAAGATGATAAAGCTAAATAGTTTAAATCTTTGCGGCTAAGCGCCAAGGAAACAAGGCTAAGTGCCCGAGGCACCTCCAGGAAACGGAAACAAATTGGCATTTTAGCAAAACAAAATCCAAATGCAAGAGTCGAGTTGGTAAAACTAAATGCACAAGTAACATAATTCAATGGGAGACTCGAAGTTCAAATTCCGATAACAGAGTTCAACAATAAGCAGCCCCAATGACAGAAGTTTGATCCCATCGATTATAGGTGTATCTATGTATTTAAAGATACACCTATATCCCAGAGTTCAACAATAAGTAGCCCCGGTAACAGAGATCCATGTCGGGCATCGCGCAGCCCCGTGAGGGCGGCCCTTGGGCGCCTAGATGAGCGAATGAGTCTGGCCAGAGGAGCACGGAGGAGGGGGAGGAGGGAGGTGCAGCAGGAGGAGGGGGCATTTCCACTTCATTTCTAAGAAGTTTGGCATGATTACAAATTTAAAAAGCATTGTAATACTGTAAGAAAAATGTTGGAATTAATATATGCTTCATTTCTAAGAAGTTTGACACGATTACAAATTTAAAAAGCATTTTAATATTGTAATGATCTAGCATCACACATCCCGTGAGGGCAGTCCTTGGGTGCCCAAGTAAGGGAATGAGTGTAAAACATAAGTTGGGCAGAAAAAGCAAATCCTAACTTTAAATTTACATACATATATAATATGTAAAACATTAGTTGGGGACAAAAAAAATGTTGGAATTAATATATGTTTCATTTTTAAACTTGTAATGTCGGAAACAATAATTTTGATTAACTATAAAATTTAGTATTTTAAGTATTTTTAATTGATAATTTTCTTGTCATTTCAAATCTTATATTTAAAATTTATAAAAATATTAAATGAGTTTTAACCTCTAAATAAGTTTTAAACTCTAAATAAGTTTTTGAATATTTATATGGATTATTTGTTCTTGTATGGTCTAATATATTATTTAATTATGAATCGCATCATAATTTCTTTGTTTTTTTTTGTTTGAGTGGTGAAATTATTTATGAATTTTTTGTTTGTTTGTTTAATATGCAACTTTAAAAAAAGTTGTAATTTATCTCTTGAAGATTTTTTTTTTCCAATTTAGGGGTTGATTTTAAAATTTTTGTAAACAAGAGTATGGGATGTTTGGGCCATGGCTCCATTTTTTGCCAAAAAAAAAATTCATGTATACTGGTATCAACACTTTTCTATTTGGGGGGTGTTTTTAGTGTTTTGTTTGCAAAAATCATCGTTTTTATGTCTAGAGTTCTCATTCATAGTATAAAGTTCTTGTTTCATAGTATAAGTGGTTTGGCTACAATATTTTATATTAGGGTTTAAATCCGTCTATTGTTATACACAATTAGGATTTCACCTTTTAGGGATTTTAGATTTACTGAGCTTGTGATTATATATAGAAAGTGTAGGGTGAGATGAGGCCACTTTTTGGGTCGAATCTGTAACCATGTCGCCCCTGGTAAGTTTTTTATTTATTTATAATTTTTCAATAAAAAATTGCATCCGTCAAAATAGGAGTGTTTGTATTACAATAATGCGTTGATGTGGGTATAAGGAAAGCACATAGGTAATGATATGCGACATGTGGTCTTTTATTTTATAAAAATGCAATAATAATTTTTTTGTTGCTTGGTTCTCTGTTCACAATGCATTTATATTAATGTCTCACCGCAAATGGCAGGAGCGTATCATTTTGAAGGTCTGTAATTTATTTGTATAATATATTGATGCTTATGTATTTAATGGTCTAGGTTGTTTATTGATAGGAAATGCATGGTATTAGTTCAATGAACAACTTTATTCAACATGATCGGAGCACATCCGAAATTACGAAGAAGGAAAGTGATTTCAATTAATTTTTGTATTTAAATTAATTTGTTTGAATTATTTGTAAAGTTAACTAATATGTATTGGTTAATGTGTGACATGTAGAGCCAAAAAATGAGGAATATTGATAAGATTCTTAACAATCTATGTTCAAAAGAGCGTAAAACGTTGATGGAAAGAGATGAATCAGGTGAATAAAAAAATTCAATATAAATTATTTGTTCAAATTTGAGTAATAATGTACTTAAGAATATTCACTAATATGTTTCAAATAATCTAAATCACATATGTTGAATGTTATGTAGGGACTGACAGCAACATAAGTCAATGCCATCATAAAAAGAAAAATATATATATAGAAGTTGCAAATGATGATCAATTGGCCCTTAGCTCATCTGGAGTGTTGTTTGAATTTAATAGAAGGGGCAAAGAATTTTATAATACTATGAGGGATATAGTGGACAGAACGTACAAGCGTACTTTTCACTTACAATACAAAAACCAATAAAATGATTTGGAAAATCAAGTCATATGCAAACTACAAGAGGCGTTCCCAGAACAATGATCAATGAGACCTGTCAAATTTGCAATAGAAAAAACATACAACAAAAAATAATCATTCAAAAACTAATATTCCTAAACATGTTTATGTAGAATATGTACCTATAACGACTACAAAGCAACATTCCTTCAATCATTTTAATTCTGCTATATTTATTTTTCATATCAACAAAAAAATAGTTTAATGTCATTTTGCATTTCCAGAAAGATTATGAAAATCCCAAAGGATAAATGAGGTGATATGCAAAATGTGCCATTAGGGATGTCCAAAAACATGTACAAGGAGATGGATGGTCAAAGAAATTGAAATAATTACATCGCAGGAGGATCCATGTCAACAACAATGTGCTTCAAATATATGAAATCATTGATTTTTAGGATTATGTATGTCACATCCCCTTCCATCAATACGATGTAAGAGAGGGAATATGGCCTAATTTCAGGATTCTAAATTTAGCCTCACCATCATTTTACGAATTCATAAAAAATGAAAACATGTGTGTAGATGCATAATCCAAATAAACACAGTGGAAATAAACTCTACTACATACATGTAGCATGCAATTACCAACATAATTATAACAGGAATCAATTAAATACAAGAGAATACTTATCTTGAAATGAAGATGTCCCGAGCAACTAGCTATGCAAGTACAATGTTCCACGCAATGATAGGCCAGTTGTGCTCATCAATCTCTCAACATAGTTGCCACCCCTGAGCTGCGCATGATCTCCACAAGGAAAAGGGAACAAAAAACTCACACATAGCCAATTATATACCACATCTCAGCCAAGCCAGTCCATAGTTGGGTTTATTAGGCTGTCAAGGCAGTAGAGGAAAGGAATTGCTGAGCTAGTGAGCTCAATCCATAGAGCTACCAAAACCTCTACAAGATTAGCTAGCTTGGCACCCACAATACCTACACACCCAACAAAAGGAAGGTATCCCCTTCACTGCTCCACATTCCCTCGGGCCATACCTTCCCTTCTATTGCTCTTCAAGGTGTGCATAGAAAAGTAGCCAAAGCCCTATCATCTTCGATGAGGTTACACCCTTCACTAGATTTATCAATCCAATTCCAAATCCTTGTCTACTCCTGGTTGCTTACACACAAGTTCAATCCAAAAAAGGGATGCACATAACCCAACCATAGAAATATCCCACACACACAACAAGGCATAGTTGTTGGGAATAGCAAAATGTTTTAGCTATGGGATTCACAAAACACGATTTCCATGAGTGTTGCAAATCGTGGGCACACCAAAACACATTTTTGATAGGGGAAACAATAGCTAGAAGCTACAATTCGATTTCCAAATAGGTACACAATAATTTGAATAACAAAAACGAATCTCATAGAACCCCAATTCAATTTCCCTTCTTCCCCACCTTTCTGCAATACCAAAAATGAATTTCCCATCTAGAAAATGGAGGAAAATGCAGAACTTTCATGGAGGAAAATTCCCAGCAAGAAAGAGGGACGTTAGGGAACAAAACTCATGGATGAATAATGGAAATGGAAACAATTTCGTGGGTATTTTCTTTCCCAAGAAGGAAGAACGTGATTTTCCAAAATGGTGGCTTACCCATACATGAAATTGGACAACCATACTCTCCATTTCCCAAAACAATAACTTCTTTAACCACCTCTTAAAAGAATCAAATGATTGGGTGCATAAGTCAACATGGGTAGTTGATGGTTCATGGGTTCTCTCATTGACACTTGGCTTGGCATTATTGGCTTCACGGGTTTGAATATTCCCCCCTATTCCCTATAAAAATCATGTTCCTATACTCTTGTTTCCTTGCATAGCTAGTTGTGGGTAATTTTTAAATATATATATTTACATCATATTTATAATTTCCATCATGTTAGGCTAGCACACGATCCACATGCATTGATTTTTTAAATTTTTGATAAAAGAACGATAAATCAATGGCGAGGCATTGGCCTTGAGCTATTCACCATGATTTTATAACAATATTACATCATTTACACGTATAATGCAATGGGGTCAAAATTGACGTATTACATTCCCCTCCCCCTTAAATTAGCATAGTACTCAATGCTCTTCAAAATTGAACAAAAATGGATAGGCCACTCTCATGGCAACCTTCAACTCCCATCAGGGTAATTTTTAGGGGCAAAATTTTGCCAATTGGCTATTTTTGGGGCTTTTTTCAAAAAATAAATTCGCCATTTGATCATTTTTAGTCTCTAATATCGTCTATAATAACATAAAATGTTATTTTTTATTATAATATTCGCCAAAATTTACACGTTTCAGTAGTAAATTGTATGTTTCATATTTGATATTTGCCTACCTATCTATATAAATGTTTTTTTCAATCCAAAATAATCGCCTAGGATACTATACTTAAGTAATATTATAATTCTTAAAAAATACCATGGCTCCCATGTAGCCTCATTAGGACCGTATTGCTTCCATTGCACCTTTACCTGTCTGATGGCTCAGTTCTAGAGTAATGTTAGCTTCCTGTCTAGGATGCGCAATGGCTCAGTTTGGAACTCTCCCCCGGGTTCCACCTGGATCACATCCCAATTAATCACATGGTTAGGATCATGTACATATTTCTTAAGCAAAGAAACATGAAAAACATTATGAGTTATAGTGTTAGCAGACAATGCAAGTCTATATGCAATTGGCCCTATTCTTTCAAGCACTTCAAATGGCCCACAATATCTGGGTGGTAGATTGGCACAACTCCCAATCTTCAAGGAACTCTTACTTTGCCTCACTCTAAGGTAAACATGATCCCCAACACTGAACTCCCTATGCACCTTATGCTTATCTGCATAGCTTTTATGTCTATCTTAGTAT
This sequence comes from Larix kaempferi, assembly GCA_027924585.1. Classification (NCBI taxonomy): domain Eukaryota; kingdom Viridiplantae; phylum Streptophyta; class Pinopsida; order Pinales; family Pinaceae; genus Larix; species Larix kaempferi. Next base: position 7,940,287 of record BSBM01000067.1, read on the forward strand.
GCTTTTAAATTATGCCTGATCTTTGCAACCTCTTGTTCCATTTTCTTAAGCAATGATGGACCAAGTACAATTATATTCACTAGATTATGCCAAGTCACTGGTGTCCTACACTTCCAGCCATCCAAATCCTCAAATGGACTCATGGCCAATGATGCTTGCTATCCATTATTATATGAAAACTCTACCAAATGTATATAATCCTCCCACTTGGATGGTTTGTCCATTAAATACATGCAAAGCATGTCTTCAATCACCTAATCTACTCTTTTTGTTTTCCCATCTATTTGAGGATGGTATGTTGTACTAAATTTCAGCTGCGTACCCAAATCTACAAAAAGACCTTTTCAAGAATTTGAATTGAACTTGGCATCCTTATCAGAAATGATTGCCTTAGGCAATCCATGCAATCTAAAAGTTTCCTTCATGAAAATCTTTGCAATGGCATCGGTTTTATATGTGGACTTAATCGATATAAAATGTGATGCCTTTGTTAACTTGTGCACCACCACCATGATGGAATCATGTTGCTTTATTGTCATTGGCAAACCCATAATAAAATCCATGGAAATTATCTCCCATTTCCATTTTGGAATTAGCAATGGATGCAATTAATCTACTGGGTGTTAGTGTTCAACCTTCACCTACTGACATTTCATGCACTTAGAGATGTATTCAACGATGTCCTTCTTCATCCCTGGCCAGAAATATTGTTGTATGGATGCATTAGTTGTTTTATGATATCCTGGGTGACTGGAATATGGAGCTTTATGGATTTCATCCATAAAAATCCTCCTCGAGTCTCCCACATTTGGGATATAAATTTTATTCTTATAAGTAAGAAATATGTCACCTTCAAAATGATACCTTTCATACCTTTGTTCAAAGTTCTATTGTTGCAATTTTTCCTTTATCTACACATACATTTTGTCTTCAACAATAAAATTAACAATCTGCTGCCTCAAACCTAATTGGTAGGTACTAAGGGCTGCCGCATGCATTTCATGTACATTTCTACTGAATGCATCAACCACCTTATTTTATTTCCCCTTTATGTGTTTGATCTCAAAATCAAATTCACAAAAAAATTAAAAGCCATCTAGCTTACCTAGCATTTAATGTTGGTTGCTCAAACAAACATTTCAGACCACAATGGTCTATCCTTAGCTCAAATTTTCTACCCATTAAGTTGGTTGCTCAAAAAAAATTTCTACATATTTAAAGCATGCACTATCGCTGCAAGTTCTAAATCATGCGTGGCATAGTTCTTCTCATTGTCTTTCAACTTTCTTGACTCATAGCATACTACATGGTTGTCTTGCATAAGAACTCCTCCAAGTCCTTGATTACATGCATCACTATACACACCACAAAGTCTTTTTCTGGGTCTGCAATTTCAAAATACGTGCACTCGTGAGAAGATTCTTCAACCACTGGAATCTTTCCTCACATCTTGGTGTATACTCAAATTTCATTCCTTTCTTCTGCAAGGAAGTAATTGGATTAGCAACGTTGTAAAATCCTTCAAAGAACCTCTCATAGTAACTACCAAGTCCCATAAAGGATCTCACATCTGTCACATTCCTTGGAGTTGGCCAATTCATAATGGATTCAATCTTCTGAAGGTCCACATATATTCCTTCCTCTCAGATAATGTGATCCAAATAATAAATTTTATTTTTATAAAAGTCACATTTGCTCAGCTTTGCATACAGGTTATGCTCCCTTAGCAATTTCAAGGTCATTCTCGAATGTTCTTCATGCTCCTCTTCATTCTTAGAATAGATAAGAATGTCATCTAGAAAAACAAGAACAAACTTGTCTAAATACTTGTTAAAAACACTATTCATGGGACACATGAATGTAGCTGGTGCATTCGTGAGACCAAATGGTACCACCACAAACACATAGTTCACATACCTTGTTCTAAAGGTTGTCTTATGAATATCTTCCTCTTTGATTTTTACTTGATGGTAATTAGACCTTAAGTCAATATTTGAAAATACCTTTGCCCCTCTCATTTGATCAAAGAGGTAATGAATTCGAGGTAATGGGTATTTGTTCTTCACAGTGAATTTGTTCAACCATATATAGTCAATACATAACCTGAGTGTTCCATATTTATTTTTCACTAATATCATAGGTGCTCCCCATGGGGACACACTTGGCCTAATATATTTCTTTTCCAACAACTCTTGTAACTACATTTTCAATTCTAGCGATTTTGGTGTACTCATCCTGTAGGGTTCCTTGGACACTGGTGCAGCTCCTGGCACAAGGTCAATTGTGAAATCAATGTCTCTCTTTAGAGGGAGTCTTGGAATCTCATTGGGAAAAACATCCTTGAATTCTTGCAACACATGGCAGTCCTCCAACTTGGAAATTTCATTTGCCGTTGTCTCGAAAACATGGGCTACATACAATTGACAACCCTTCCTACAAAACTTTTTCAACTACATGGCTTAAATATTCCTAACATAAATTATCTTTGAAATGCCTCTTACATCCCTTGGGTTTCCTTCCTCATCCATGCATTCAATAGTCTTGTTGTAGTAGTCAAGTTTAACTTTGTGTGCTTATAACCAATCCATTCCAATGAGAATACCATAGGGACTAAGTGGAAGGATATTCATATTTGCACAAGTGAATAGCCCATCCATCTCTAATGGACATTTCTCTACCATTTCAATAACTTTTCTCTTGGTTCCAGTGGCTAGTTGAACTAACCATGACTTATTATGCTTTAATTTCTTAAAAGCACAAATCTCAACAATTTTAGGAGTGATATAATTGTGAGTAGATCCAAGGTCAATCAAAATAGAAATAGATTTCTTAGAAATATTGTCTTCAACTTCAATCACAATTGATTGATGGTTTGCTCGATAGTCCTCTATTGCTGCATAGATTCTAGGGATGGTCCTTGCCACTTGACCCATAGTTTCAGCTCCTTGGATATTGTGAACTTGCTTTACACTCCCATTTCGATGTGGACAGTTCCTAAACATATGGTCCTCTCCACATCCCCAACATTGAAGTGGCTGCTTTGGATATCTTGGCTTGTCTCCCATCATTGTAGTTGACTTAGTCACACCCTGTGGTGGATACCTTTGTTGATTTATGAGATGAGGAGGATTGAACTCCTTCCTCCTTTGGTCAAACTTCTCATTTTTCTTGTCCTTCCATGCCTTATGGAAATTAGGTTTGCATTTGTTTTGATCATAACAATACTTGGCCTTTCTTATGGCCTCCTCTAGAGTTCAAGGTTCATCAGATTCAATTATGTCTTTATATGACTGAGGTATCCCACTTAGAAAGCATTGAATTTTCACCTTATCATCTCTAATATACTTGACATATCTCAGCAGCTCCAAGAATTTGTTTGCATATTCTTCCATGGTCTTTTGGCCCAACTTCAGTTTATGGAATTCTTTGATTTTATCATCATAGTACATATCAGAGAGGTACTTATGCTTGAAGTACTTCTTAAAATGCTTCCACACAATCTTCCTTTCATTGATCTTCCTCACTTGCCTTAGGTGATCCCACCATATAGATGCTCTTCCATTTAGATTGAATATGGCCACCCTTTCCTTCATATTTACAGAGTAGTCTTGGATGTGAAAATACTTCCTCATCCCAAGAATCCAAGCTTCAGCTTCTTGACCATATTTTACCTCACCATCAAATGTAGGAGGTTTGGTCTTCTCCCCATGTGAATTATTCTTGTAATGCCTCTTCCTCGTATTCCTGTGAGATGAAGAGCTTGAACCTTTACTGGATTCTTCAGAGTCAGATGACCCACTAGAAGAGATTTCTGGAGTATATCTCATGTCTCTAAATCTCTTCTTGAGCTATTGGACCTCTTACAGAAATTTCTCTTTGAACTACTCCCACTCTTTTCTGGATTTACCAAGCCTGATTCCCAGATTTAATACTCCTTTGAATGTATGTCAAAATTTGCATTATAGATGCATTCAACTAATTCTGTTCTTCTTGAGCTTTAATCAACCTCTCATTGTCTTCTCTACAACTATGTAGTTCCACCCTTAGGCTCCTCATGGTGGCTGCAATATCTAGGGGAGTCTCTTGGTTTCTTCTCCCATTGGATTTTGTCTCTACATTCTCAACTTGTATGTTATCTCCCATGGAGTCTATCTCAATCTCATAGGGATCCTATGCATCATCCATGATGATGATCTTCTTGGCCCAACCAAGGACCAAAGATTTCCCAACTGCACTATACTCAATGTTATCCTTTAATAGTCACTAATATGATTCCCAATCTGAAAACCATGTTAATATAAACACATTTGTTAGATTTATCACATTCTTTGAAAATTAAAAAAAAAATTATTTTCATGCATCCTTGGAACAACCCATATTGTCAACCTTAGTAAAATCACATAAGCTTTTAAATCACCCCTTCAAAATCCACAACCCGCTAAATTTTACACTACTTGAACAGTCGCGGTTGAACCCAAGATTTAACTTTGTGGATAATAAAAATAAAAATGGGGATCAAGGGGGATTGCTCCCTTATGGTCTCCCTACGCCGCTGCAGGGCAGGTCGAGAGAAGCGCCCTTTTTTTGTAAATCTTTTGATTTCTTGCATTCTAGTGCATAAGTTCAATGTCATTTTTTATTTATTTTTGGCACCTGAAATCCATCGTGGAAATTCACTTGAAAAACTGCATAATTTCTCTATTTCGACGGACTTCACCAAGTCTGCCAATACATCGGCCTCTTTTCCCAGGTGTTGTGACATTAATCGGCTGACTTCTCAAAAATCGTCGATACTCTTCATTGGCAAACTTTCTCCAATTTCGTCGAAATGCATTGGCAGATTTATTAAAACCTCGCCGAAACACGCCGACGAATTTTTTAAACTTCATCGAAACTCTTGTCGAAAAATTTCTCAAAACTTCGTTGAAATGCTTGTCAATGAACTTCCCAAAAATCGCCAAACACTTCATCGACAAACTTCTTAAAACTCGCCAAACATTTCATCGACGAACTTTCTAAAAAATCGTCGAAACACTTCATCAACGAACTTTCCAAAACTCGCCGAGACACTTATTGGAAAAATTTTCAAAACTCGCTAAAACACTTGTCGGCAAAATTTTCTCCAACTTCGCCGAAATGCATCGGTATATTTTCTCCAAATTTGCTGAAAAGTGTCGGCAGGCTTTCCCAAAACTTGTCGAAATGCTTGTCGGAGGAATTCGTGAAACTCTCCAAAATGACATTGTCAGAACTTTGCAGAACTCGCTGAAACTCTTCAAAGCAAATCACTGAACTTCGCCGAAATGCACCAGTGGAAACTCACTTAAGTTCTTTGAAATGCATCAGTGTAACTTATCCAACTTCACCGAAATACTTTTCAGAGAACTTCTCCAATTTCGCCGAAACAATTTTCGACGAACTTCTCCAATTTTCGCCAAAACACTTTTTGGCGAACTTCATGAAAGTCATCGGAAAACTTGTCTAAGTCTGCCAAAACATGTTGGTGCAACTCGCTCAAATCCGTCGATACACATAATTTGGAAAAAAACGCAGAATTTTTTTCTAATGATCGATCGTGATTAGGAAGCGATCTTAACATTACAAGTTGTCTGATTTTGTTTTTCTCATAAAGGCCCGATGTTGCAACCTGTAGCTCTGATACCACACTGTCACGTCCTCTTCCATCAATACTACTTAAGGGAGAGAACATGAAATAATTTTAGGCTTCCAAATTTAGCCCCATCACCATTTTATGAATTCATAACAAATGAAAAAATGTGTGTGCAAATGCATAATCCAAATAAACACAATGAAAATAAACTCTACTATGCACATCTAGAATGCAATTACGAACATAATTATAACAAGCATCAATTAAAGACATAGCATAATTAAATACAAGAGAATACTTATCTTGAAATGAAGTTGTCCCGAGAAACTGGCTATGCAAGTGCAACGTTCCACCCAACCATAAGCCAATTGTGCTCTTTAATCTCTCAACACAGCTGCCACCCTCGAGATGGGCATGATTTCCACAAGGAAAATATAACAACAAACTCACACATAGCCAAGTATATACCAAATCTCATCCAAGCCTTTCCACAACTAGGTTTATCAGGATGTCAAGGCAGTAGAGGGAAAGGAATTGCTAAGCTAGTGAGCTTCATCCATAGAGCTACCCAAACCTCTATAAGATTAGCTAGCTTGGCACCCACAATACCTACACACCCAACAAAAGGAAGGTATCCCCTACACCACTCCACAGTCCCTTATGCCATACCTTCCCTTCTGGTGCTCTTTAGGGTGTGCATAGAAAAATAGCCAAAGCCCTATCATCTTTGGTGCAGTTACACCCTTCATTGGGTTTATCAAGCCAATTCCAAATCCTTGTCTACTCCTAGTTGCTTACACACAATTCCATGCCAAAAGAAGGGATGCACATAACAACCATAGAAATCTCCCACACACACAACAAGGCACAATTGTTGGGCATAGCAAAACATTTTAGGAGTGGGATTCACAAAACATGATTTCCATTAGTGTTCCAAGTCGTGGGCACACTAAAATGAATTTTTGAGAGGGGAAAAAACATTTGGAAGCTACAATTCTATTCCCCCATAGGTACACAAGCAATTGAATAGTGCCAAAAATGGATCTCCTAGAACCCCAATTTGATTTCCCTTCTTCCCCACCATTCTACAAGACCAAAAACGACTTTCCCATCTAGAAAATGGAGGAAAACGTAGAAATTTCGTGGAGGAAAATGCCCAACAAGCAAGAGGGATGTTAGGGAACAAAAATCATGGATGAATAATGGAAATGGAAGCAATTTCATGGGTATTTTCTTGCACAAGAAGGAAGAACACGATTTCGAAAATGGTGGCTTTCCCATACCTGAAATTGGACAACTATACTCTCCATTTCCCAAAACAATAACTACTTCAACCACCTCTTAGAAGAATTAAATGATTTGGTGCATAAGTCAACGTGGGTATTTGATAGTTCATGGGTTCTCTCATTGATGCTTGGCTTGACATTATTGGCTTCAAGGGTTTGAATATCCCCCCCCCTTACTCCTTGTAAAAATCACGCCTCCTTACTCTTGTTTCCTTGCATAGATAGTTGTGGGTATTTTTTATCAATATATTATTTACATCATATTTATAATTTCCATCATGCCAAGCTAGCACGCGATCCACATGCATCTTTTAAATTTCCGATACAAGAACGATAAATCGATGGTGGGGCCTTGGCCTTGAGCTCCTCACCATGATTTTATAATGATATTACATCATTTACATGTTTAATGCAATGGGGTCAAAATCAGAGTATTACAATGTACATCTCATTAACTAATTCAACATTAAATATTATTTTTCAATTGTTTAATTTGTTGCAGAAAAGAAAACAAAATGGAACCCAATTAGCACACAAGACAGGAAGACAAGGAAAAAAGGGGTTGATAGCAAAGTTTGTGAGTATATTTGTGATTTACTTATAAGAACTTAAGATTCCGTAGTAGTTGTGATTTGTATATTTAATTTTGTGTGCTTTCACAGGAAATTCTTGGATGTCTTGAAATAGGTGTTAACTTACAAAGAGGAGCCATTAGAAGAATTAACGGACATTGGGTTAAGCAAGGGTTATAAATATAAGTATATGTTGGCTATAAAAAATTAATTGTGGATTTTGTAAGTATCTATATTGTTTTACTTCTTTCATTTTATAATTAATAAAACAACAAAAATCCTTTATATTAAGTCTATGATTTGTGACAGGGCATAAAACTTGCAGGAAACAAAGTATGCAGTGGAGCCAATAGAAGACTTGTTGATAAAAGGCATGAGATTTGGTTTTGAAAGAATGTGTATAATTCATGACTCACTTATTTCTATGTTACGTCTCCTTTCCATTTACATTCATGTATACTATCTATTTTATTTTTCATTATTTCCGGCAATGTAGATACACTCAGTACACTTTATTTTTATATTTTTAGATGGAAGCTAAAGAAGAGGAAAACAATCGATCCAAACAACAAAGCATTCGACCAAATAACCCAAATGATGCAACTGACTCAAGCATCGATAACAGTTCCATCGAAGAATGATGATCCATATTTAATTTTGATGTTAATGCAAGCTACTGTAGCTTCTTGTGTATTTTGGAATAATTGTCTATGAAAATCAGGCATTTTGTATAATAATGTACTGGACATAGTGTCTAAATTGAAAAACAATGGGTTACCAATAAGTGTAACAATTATATGCATGTTGACATTTTGATTATTGTTATCTCTATGTTGTCCTATTTTGTATGACAAAGGCACTCTTATTGATGTATAATAAAATAAAAAAATTTATTGTATTGCATTCTTCAATGTTATTGTCAAATGTTACATGTGAAATGGAATAGTGGTAATTAAATGTATGGATGATTAAATATTACAATAGATGCTTGCATCTATGATATAAGAAATTAATTCAAACAAACATAATAATTAAAATTGAAATGAACAGTACTATAAAAAATATTTCAATTTCAGATGAATAATGGAATTAAAAAAATGAAAAAAATAATATATATATTTGAGTCCAATGTCACTAGCCACTGTTCAAAGAATCATAAGCGGTGCTTTTGATAATTGATGTCGCACTGGTGTGCCTACCCGAACTCTACACACCGGTGCGTTTATGTCAACGACATGTCCAACACTCCAATGTACATTAAACGCAATGTTACATTTTAAAAATAAGAATGTCCATGTGCCAGATGGCTTATGTTGAAATATTGTAACTTCAAAGAATATTATATTTGTATAGTCTGGAGATGTTTCATTCCTCCGTGAAGATCTTATTGTATATCTGGAGATGTTTATTCCTCCATCGGAATGTGGTAACTTGGGTTATTAGACTTCCCTAGTGGGGGTTGGCCCTGTATGTGTTATGTGGGTCAAAGGGTTGTTAGAACACCCTAGTGGGGTCGGCCCAGTCAGTTGTAGTGGGGTGTTTAACCCAGTGGTAAAGTTGGGGCCGACCTAGTTAATATAAAGCACAAGTCGGAGATGTGTATAAATAGAGGAGGTGTGTTCCTCATTATACACACACTTCCCTCACTTGAAATGTAGCGCACTTGTGAGAGAGAAGTCTGCTATGGAGGAAGAGTAGATCATGTCTTTGGTTTGCATCTTTGTATATTGCTGGTCATCTATATTGAGGAAGCTTTGCTGGGTTTTCTACCCCATGAGGGTTTCCCAGGATAAATATGTGTCTCTTGTGTTTATGCTGTGCTTGTTATTTCTTCAGTGATCCTGTATATGCTATTATTGTGAAATGGAATGTAATGCTCATATTTTCTGTCTTAGCATATTGAATCTTAACATGGTATCAGAGATAACTTGAAGGAAGGCAAGGTATGGCACTTACGACACTTGCTTCACTTACGACAATTTGAAGGTTAGGGTTTTATATAGCAAAAACTAGGCATCATGGAACTTTCGCTATAAATCCATTTTGGCAAAGGTTCAGAATATGAAAAGTTTACATGTCGTAGATAACATCCCCATGTACCCTGTGTCCAAAGTACACCCTCGGATTCATTGTACTTTGTGAGTTATGATCAGTACAAATTAGGGTTTCTGCCTCTTCCAGATCTCAGTCAAAATCAGGTGACCTAGGAAAAAAGGTCATAACTTGGGCTAGGAAGCTCCAAATGAAATTTCATAAAAAGTGACAGGTAGTACACAGTCTGTACTATCTTAGGAAAAATTTTCAGAGGCCGAAGTTGAACCAGTGACAAGTGGAATGTCGTACAAGTTCGCTCTCCTGTTTTATCCCATAAACAGGTCACGTTGCGACACTTAGAATAACTCTCTGTCAGAGAATCCAATTCAGGTCAGACCTGTCGAGATGGAAATATGACAGATCAGGCTACCACAGAAAATTTTTTCATACCCTTTGGATCGAAAAGTTCGGAGTTACACCAGAAACAATCAGGTACATATTTCTGTCAAAACATAATTATTTTTGAGCACCTTCATTCATGGCTTCCGAAATTTAGGGTTTCGGAGAAAGTTGGAATTTTTGAAGTCTGTGACCACGGCTGGAAGCTCCTCAGAAAAATAAGAGTTTAGAGCCTTGGATCAAACCTTTTTATTGGGCAGAAGGGTGGGCTTCATCAAACCCTAGTTCGGGATCCTATCGAGAAGATCCAGAAGTTTCGAAGGCAATTTTGAGGGGTCAAATTTTGGAGATTTCAAAATTAAAGTATGCTAGCTTGATCAGCTCAGCAAGACACATTTTTCCATACATTTAGAAGTGTGAAAGTCAAAGATTGAATTTTTAGGGTTTCTCTAAACAAACCCTAATCAAGCTCCAGATCCAGTTTCAGGGGGAGTTGAGGCTAAGGCCTTACATAAGAAGACTACAAGAAATCTCGACAGGTATGACTTAAGGAGATACAGGTATGTCTTGAAATCTGATTCTTGATTAAGCTCATAGTATGTTTGTCTTCATATTATTTAGGTTAGTACAATCTCGATTAATGTTAGAATTATCTTATCACCCTAATAAAAGTATGAATGCATGTGAATGATAGAAAACATTCATTGATTAGGGTTATATGATTGTACTAATGCACTGTGGTGTTGTATGAGGTTGATCTTGTCTTCTAACAAGATACAGGTACATCACAAAAGACAAATCAAGTTACATGACCATGATGACATGAAGACAAAGACTCATCCATAATCCTTGATCACATAGAAGTTCTACTTACGAGGTATGTATGACATTGTTCTACTATGCTTAACCTATGAGATATGCAGGTTCTAGTACAGGATCTCTAAATCATTGAAGAGAACAAAGAGGATATTGCTTAGGTATGTTAGACATAACTAAGCATGTATACTAATCCAGGTATGCTTTCCTATGTCAAGTTAGAATCCTACTTTGTGCTAGGATCTTAGTATACCCATGTATTGAATGTTCATGACCATACACATTCAAGATTATTTAGAGTCATAATGTTTTGATAATATTGAGATTATACTAATGAATGTATGTTTGTGTATGAGATCATGAGGATGACACTAGTGCACACTTGAGCATGGACAGTGGCACATAATGAATAGAAGTTCAAAAGACATATAGAAGATCAAGCGGGAGGCAACCACACAAACATAAAAGATAAGTATTTGAATTACTGAATAGTCTATGATATTGCTCGTAATGGCTGTATGCATATTTGTATTCCTAGAATATATCATGCTAAGCATTCATATAGTATTGAACAATATACTACTAATTTGCATATGATTGGTAAGTTGGACAAACATTCCATTGTTGCTTGTCTAGAATGAAACCTCTTTGCTGAGCTGCTGAGAGCTGTGCACACTATCGATAGTATGTTTTGGTAGAGATGGAAGGCATCTAGATAGCCACTGTATGTATATAGGATATGGAAAAGTGTTGTGCCAAAGTACTGGTCAAGATAGTAGCATAACTATGTAAATCATATCTGTATGCATAATAGGTTATCATGTCAACATGATTTGATGATTATGAAGTATTACTAATCATATACTTAATTTTGATTTGTAGGAAAGATCATGAAGAACGATGAACACCGAACAAGTGATGGATGTTCAATAAGAATATTTACAAATCAAACATAATATAGAAGGCTCGTGGCTAGAAGATTCTCTTAGAAAGAGGAAGAGAATCATGATGAGATGTTTGCTCCAAGTGGCTAGATAAGACCATTATCTTAATGACGTAATTGAAGAAGAAGTGCGAATCAAGGATTCAATTGAAGAAAGTTATGTTCGGGTACCCAGGATCGATAGTCATTTGATGAGCTTAATAATCACCATGGGTGATGCGGATTTCAACCCTTGCTACAAGGTTGAAGATGGTTTCTTTATACAGATGACATGGATGAAGGAACTCACCATGGAGTTCAAATAATCTTGAGGCTCATATCAATAGACCCATCTGACGAGAGATGGCACAGATAGATTTGCAGAATATCACTCAATGTAGAGTGTTAATTGAAAGTTTCTTGACAAGCTTGGGTTTTACCATAAGTAAAGTTGTTCCTAACCTTTACCTTAAAGTTATGGAGATGATCTCTTTCTGACAAGGAATGAGAAACAGATCATGAGAAGCAAGAAGAAGCTAGCTACATAATTTGAGATTGATATATTACTTCCTAGGCTTGGAAGTATGGTAAGGCTCAGAAGGAATCTTTCTCATCCTGGGAAAGTATGCTGTGGAAATCTTAAGAAGAATTGATATGTTGGAATGTGAAGCCATGACCACTCTCATGGGTTCCGACTTGAAGTTGTTAGCTGATGACTCCTCAGAGTTAGTTGATGTGACTCTGTACAGACATATTATTGGGTCGTTGATGTATCTGACGAATACCAGGCCAGATATATGCCTTGCTGTGAACACCTTGAGTCAGTATCTAGTGGAAACTAGATGTGTTCACCTGATAGTTGCAAAGCATGTGATGAGGTACCTAAAGGATGTTAAATTTTGAGTATTAATTCACAATACTATAGGATCTTTGCTGAGAGAATAACATCTACAATATATCAATGCATGACAATCATAATATGACAAGCATCACAAGCATCACAAGAATCAAAAGCATAGAGACAAGAGACACAGAGTTTCCGTGGGGAAAACCCTAAGGTGAAAAACCCCACAACTTCCTCAGAGATAGAGAGAGCAATGGCTCAACCAAAATACAACCAAATGACACTGAGATAGTCTCCTAGCAGATGATCCTCCTCCTCCTCACTAGTGCGCCACTTTCAGATAGATAGTGAGTTACTTTTCTGAGTGAGTAAAATAGATATCTCCTATCTCTATTTATACTCACCTTTTTGCCCAGTGACCCAATGGGGCCGACTTGTCTACTTAGATACATCCACATTATATTATATATAATTCCGGGCCGACCCAAAATGGTGGTCTAATAACCCATCGGCAAGTACACACACTTGCGACACTTGTCAATCCACATGACGACACTTCCTTATAGAGGAATAACACATCTCTTATAAGGGTACAATAAATATATATAAAATATACAGATGAAATACATTCCGAAGTTACATATACATCAACAAAGGATACGATAGATTTTGATCTATGTTATCTTGGAGATCATGACTTCAGATGGCTACATAGATGTTGATTGGGCAAGAAGTGTATCAGATAGGAAGAGCACATCGAGAGGATGTTATTGTTTGGGATCGGCCATGTTCTCGTGGTTTAGCAGGAAGCAGTCTAGTGTGGCTCTCAGCACAAGCGGAATATATGGCTGCTTGCTCTACTAGTTGTGAAGCAGTATGGCTTCAGGATTGTTTGAATTAGAGATAGACCCAACCGTGATCCTATGTGACAAACAGAGTTGTATCAAGATGGCAGAGAATCCAGTAAAAGCACATAGAGATCTGACATTTCTATATACAAGATATGGTGCAGAAAGGAACTATAAAGTTTGAATTTGTAACAAGTTGACGATGTACTAACCAAACCTCTACCTCAAGTGAACAAGTTACCAATGTACTAACCAAACCTCTACCTCAAGTAAAAGTTTGAATATTTCTGAGACAAGCTTGGTGTCAGAAGGACCCTCCTCGAAAGGGGGAGTGATGTGGTCACTTATGATGAGATTGCCTACATCGACAGTGAGGTCGATGATGTGGATACCTATATTGGTGATGCCGACAGAGAGGTTGGTGGATGGTCCTTAGACAGGATCTAAGTTGACAAGGGGAGTGTATCATCCTTGAACACATGTTCTAAAAGGATTCGTAGACATATGTCTCTGAGAAAGAAGAGGGATTGCATCATCCTTGAACACATGTTCTAAAAGGATCCGTAGACAGTTGTCTTCGAGAATGAAGTCCTTAGTGGACAGGTGGGGATTGTATCATCCCCGGGCTTTGGTCCCTTGAATTGATCCGTAGACATATGTATTCGAGAATGAAGTCCTGAAGTGGACAGGTGGGGATTGTTGTAATGTCCCCAGTTTGGCCCCATGGCATTAACATTATAAATGATGTAATCTTGTTATGAAATCATGGTGAGGAGCTCAAGGCCAAGGCCCCGCCATCGATTTCGTGATGCATATGGTTTGCATGCTAGCAATGCACATTGGAAATTCAAATATCATGTAATATGCATTTTAATAAAAATACCCACAACTAGCTATGCAATGCAACAAAGAGATGGGGGCATGATTTCACAAGGGATTGGGGGGGGGAAACATTCAAACCCTTGAGCCACTAGAGTCAAGACAAGTGTCAATGAGAGAACCCATCAAACCCTCAACTACCCATGTTGACTTTTGTACCCAACCATTGATTTCTCCCAAGAGTTGGTTGGGGTAGTTAATGCCTTGGGAATGGGGAGGTATGGCTGTCCAAAATCGGGTATGGGCAAGCCACCCTTCATGGAAAATCGTGTTGGTCTCCTTGGGAAAGAATAGAGCCACGAAATTTCTCCCTAAGCCAGGATTCACCATAGCCTTGCTCTCTCACGCAGCTCTAGCTGCCTGGGCGTTTTCCTCCCTCGGTTTTCTATGTTTCCCTTCATCTTTTAGCTGGGAAGGGGCGTTTTTGTGTTGGTTACCAGTGGGGGAAGAGAGCAGAACGTTTTTGGGTCTTCCTGGAGGTCGTTTAGGCCATTGGAAAGGATCCTAACCAGTGGAGAGAAATCGGTTTTGCTCCCTAGGGTTGAAATCGAAATTCCACAGTTCGTTTGGGTGAACCACGAGTTGGGAGAACCGAAGTGGACCCTGTTTTGTGAACACCTCGGTTGTAAATGTGTAACCCTGTCAATAATCGTTTTGCTGTGAGAAGAAAGAGTATGTTGGGGTATGGGTAATGGGTAATCCCTTGTTCTGGCTTGAGCTTGAGAATGAGCATCCATTGTTCCCTTGTAGCCTGATAAACCTAGTTGGACTGGCTTGGCTGAGATAAAATGGTTAATGGGATGTGGTTGAGCTAGAATGTTCCCTTTCCCTTGTGAGAATCATGCCCAGCTCGGGGGTGGCCTTCGGACGGACTCAGTATAAGCTGTCGAAGAGCCTATGGCTGGGTGGAACGTTGCAGCGACATAGCTAGTTGCTTGGGCAGTTGCAAAAATGAAGATAAGTGTTTTGATGTCTATGTATTTACTTCTGCATTGTTTTAATTAATTGATGACTGATATTGATATACTGAGTGCATATGAAGATATGTGTGTGGATGAATTTGTTTCCGCTGTGCATATTTGTTTGATTTACATCTGCACACTTTGTTTTTAACTGTATGCCTCTAAATAATGGGCTGAGCTTTATGAAGAGCCCCATAGATTGGTAGCATGTTCCCTGCCTTGCATTGGATCAACAGGTGGGTACATGACAATTGTATCATCCTCAGACTTCGGTCCCTTGAATTGATCCGTAGACATGTGTCTCCGAGAATGAAGTCCCGAAGTGGACAGGTGGGGATTGGATCATCCCTGGACTTCGGTCCTAAAGTGAGCGGTAGATATGTGTCTCCGAGAATGAAGTCCTTAGTGGACATGTGGGGATTGGATCATCCCTGGACTTCAGTCCTAAAGTGAGCCGTAGACATGTGTCTCCGAAAATGAAGTCCCTAGTGGACATGATAGGACTGGATCGTCCTTGGACCTCGGTTCAAAAGGTACATGTGTGGATTAATCATCCTTAGACCGTAAATCCCGTAATTCTGAAAGGAAGGATAGTCTTAAAAGAGATTGAGTGTGGATTAATCATCCTTAGACCGTAAATCCAGTAATTCCGAAAGGAAGGATAGTCTTAAAAGAGATTGAGTGTGGATTAATCATCCGTAGACCGTAAATCCCGTAATTCCGAAAGGAAGGATAGTCTTAAAAGAGATTGAGTGTGGATTAATCATCCTTAGACCATAAATCCCGTAATTCCGAAAGGAAGGATAGTCTTAAAAGAGATTGAGTGTGGATTAATCATCCTTAGACCGTAAATCCCATAATTCTGAAAGGAAGGATAGTCTTAAAAGAGATTGAGTGTGGATTAATCATCCTTAGACCGTAAATCCCATAATTCCGAAAGGAAGGATAGTCTTAAACATGATTGTGATGGACTAGAATCCCGTAATTCCGAAAGGAAGGATTGTCCATGATCCTATAATTCCGAAAGGAAGGATCACCAGAGTTGATGGACTAGAATCCCGTAATTCCAAAAGGAAGGATTGTCCATGATCCCGTAATTCCGAAAGGAAGGATCACCAGAGTTGATGGACTAGAATCCCGTAATTCCGAAAGGAAGGATTGTCCATGATCCCATAATTTCGAAAGGAAGGATCACCAGAGTTGATGGACTAGAATCCCGTAATTCCAAAAGGAAGGATTGTCCATGATCCCGTAATTCTGAAAGGAAGGATCATGTGTATTGCAAAGTATGCTGCTATTGTGTATACTTGACTGATGAGGATACTTGTATTCATGAGGATACTTGTATTGATGTATTGATACTTGTATTGATGATATGTATTGATGAGGATACTTGTATGTATACTTGTATTGATGAGGATACTTGTATTGATGATATGTATACTTGTATTGATGATATGTATACTTGTATTGATGAGGATACTTGTATTGATGATGTGTATACTTATATTGGTGTGGATACTAATACTGATGATCTAGATGACGATATTGATGATCGTGTGATGATGATGTTGATGATCGTGTGATGATGATACTGATGATCGCGTGATGACGATGCTGATGATCGTGAGGATCCAGATGTTGATGTTGCTGTAGCTATTCGAGCGCTGCAGAAGATAAAGACTCAGTACTGAAGATGTTGATGTTCCAGTAACTGCTTGAGTTACTGATGATGTTGAGAAAGCTTCCAATGATTTATAGATGCATCATGTATAATGTTGATGACTCCTTACTCGTGTAGATGTTGTTATAATATCCTTCTCGTTAAGGGGGAGTGTTGAAATATTGTAACTTCAAAGAATATTAGATTTGTATATTCCGGAGATGTTTCATTCCTCCGTGAAGATCTTATTGTATATCTGGAGATGTTTATTCCTTCGTCGGAATGTGGTAACTTGGGTTATTAGACTTCCCTAGTGGGGGTCGGCCCTGTATGTGTTATGTGGGTCAAAGGGTTGTTATACCACCCTAGTGGGGTCGGCCCAGTCAGTTGTAGTGGGGTGTTTAACCCAGTGGTAAAGTTGGGGCCGACCTAGTTAGTATAAAGTACAAGTCGGAGATGTGTATAAATAGAGGAGGTGTGTTCCTCATTATATACACACTTCCCTCACTTGAAATGTAGCGCACTTGTGAGAGAGAAGTCTACTATGGAGGAGGAGGAGATCATGTCTTTGGTTTGCATCTTTGTATATTGCTAGTCATCTACATTGAGGAAGCTTTGCTGGGTTTTCTACCCCATGAGGGTTTCCCAGGATAAATCTGTGTCTCTTGTGTTTATGCTGTGCTTGTTGTTTCTTCAGTGATCCTGTATATGCTATTATTGTGAAATGGAATGTAATGCTAATATTTTTTGTCTTAGCATATTGAATCTTAATAGCTTATCTGGTGCATTTTAGTTTTTTTAGAGCACCAATGCATGTCAATGGTTTATATGCACTGAGAACTATCAAAGCTTATACAAACCATTTTTTTGTGTTTAAGTGTTCTGATGTGTTTCAATTGTTTAAATGTAGCGGGTTATTTTGATATTTTGTAAGCACTAGTGCGTTTTACAATGGAATGCATCGGTGTTGTCTTATAAATGCACATGCATCGGTGTGCTTATTTTGAGTGTAAGCATTGGTGCGTAAAAACTAAACGCAAGCACATGTGCGGAGTTGAAATTTGGTTCTTTCCAGTTCTTGTTCTGTTTGAGTGCATCGGTGCATATTTTTACAACATACAACATTGGTGCGTTGTGTTTCTACATGCACTAGTGCACACAGTTTAAACAAAACACACCGGTAAAAAAAAATCCGCTAAAACATTCTGCCGTCGAGTTTTTTTAGTTATAAAATATATCCGTCATATCCTCCATTTAAACTTCCACTACTATTGGCAGAGGTTGTAGCGGAGGTTTTTTTGACAATTTTTGCTAATATTGTAACACTAAAAGCCTCCGCTATGAACTCCGCTACAAGATCTTTTCCTTGTAGTGCATAACAATAATCAGATGCGAACCTATGATGCCTCATGGACTTTGGATCAGCTTGAGACAATGACAAGTTGGATTTCCTTTGTGAGGGTAAGCGACTTTCCTCTGTCGAGTTAAGGGAATCCAAGTGAATCAGTTGATAGGAGAGGTTGAGTGAGGGGAAGGGAGGGAGGGAGCGAATGGTCTAAGGAGTGAGCGTAGGCAGATTCATCTCAATTATGTTTATTTGTACTCCAAAAGCTGCGACATAATTAGCCTCTTGTATTTACAGATCATGCTCCGAGGCAAAGAAATATATAATACGATCGATGGATCAGAATTGATTTTTTAGAGTGGGAGAGTTCAAAATTTTCCTTTAGCATTTTCATTAATTGCTTGTTTCAATCAAAATAAAATAAAAGTTGTGAAATGGTTGGGGCATATGTAATGTTTTTAAAATCGTTCTTTTATCAACAATTTTGTTGTTACTATCTTGCCTGTAATTTTGCTTTGAAACAGATGTTAATGGAGCCTCTACCCTTCTATATTCATATTCGTCTGGATGTCAATGGAGGCTTTTCCCTTTAACTGATAAATCAAAAACACCTTAAAATCCTTTCCCCCTCAATAGTAGGAGAGTATTATAGTACAAGAGTGGACACATGGACTAAACAAAGTCCCAAAACGATCGCAGATGGCCAGGCCTTGTCGTTGGGAACTTCCTCAAAAAAATATGTCAACATGGGAAGGTGTTTATCTGACATCTCAAAGCTTTAGAAGCTATAACATTTTTATTTAAAATATCCATTGCTTTTCCAAGTCTATCAAACAAATGGATTTTATTTTGCATTGATAGACTCAATTGCTCATAGTTAAAAAATTTCCCCAAATATTGGTTTCAAATGTTGTTCCGCATCACATAATAGAGGAGACTCTAGATAAGTGAATTAAATGGTTGTCTACCTAGCAAAGTTTAAAATGTTATTTGTTTTGAGTGTGAGAGAGAAAGTGGTTTTGCTTATTACAACTTACCTCTGTAGAACTAAGATGTAATCAAGTTTGCTTTTTAGGAAAAACTTCCCCAATACATAAATCACTAAAGAAATATAGTTCAAATAAAAAATCTGATAGACCAATCCATCTCCTGAAATGCTAATTTGTTTAGCTCAGTCATACTTGGCATCACACAAATTCAGGTCATATGCAAGGTAGTAGAGCTTTAATACACCTAATTATTAGTATTATAAATTTAAAGGGTTGTTCAATAAAAAAAATAGTGGCAATACTTAAGTATGAAAAAAATAGTAACGAAAAGAATATAGTAAGGCTAAAATCCAGAAATAGACATCTCAAAATACAAAAAAAGAAGAATTTTCACATGATATATCATTTTTTTGGGATTATCAACATAGTGTAAGTCATTAATCTATAACCTAATGTGAACAATATTTTTCACATTTTAAAAATATATAAAATATAATTAAATTATTATAAAATTTGAAATACCATTCATTCTTCATTGTAAAGCAATATGAAATATATCTCAATTTTTAAACATAACATATCATATAACAATATGGTATACATACTATGTGAATATATGAAAGTGTTTAATACAAAAGTACAAATGAAAAAACATGATATCACATAGATAAATTTTAAATCAAGTTATAAGTTTAGGTTATGACTTTGAATGTAATGTATGTGACTTCAAACACAATTTGAAGTAGCAAGAAGCACTTATTAATCAAAGTTAATTCAAAATATTAAGTGGTGAAATTGTCACAAATTTGTTTGAAATGATTCCTATGTATGTATTTTGGTGTATGTTCTATTATTTGTCTTGCCAGGAAAAATATATTTGGCTTATGCCATTTAATATTTGAGTGTGTTTTACACTTTTTTTATTGGTTATATTTATTTATATGAAAGAGCAAAATATGGGTTGAAGGTTTGCAAATGTGATTGTTGTTTTGTGATGTCAACACACACTAAAATTTGCTACATTTAAAAAAAAATTGAAGTGTAAATATATCTAAGCATTTAGTTCATTATACCGTACCTACACTATGTTGAATATTTGTCCAACTTTGAACTCCAGCCAAATTTATGTACATGAAATTCCAATATTGCCGAATCTTGCTACTATGATTAGAAGTGGATAAGGTTTTCCTTGTGGTTTATGTTGGAAATTCCTAGGGATTGAGTCTATCCAAATCCTTAAACAACAAAAACTACTCCATGATTGGCAAGACAAGAAGACTATACCTTTCTCATTGTTTCAATGGTGGATTGTACTAGTGCGATTTGGATAGTTGACTCTTCAAATAAAATTAATGTGGTTTACCCTAACTTCCAATTTCAAACAAAATCTTGTGGTTTACCCTAATATCCAATTTCAAACAAAATCCAATTGCAAAAGCTTGGGAAATGATAAGGAGATCAAAGGTTAAGTTATAATTCCCAATGCAATGTTGTTTCATTGATGTGGTTGTCAAAGTGTTAAGATGTTCTCCATTGTTCCATTCTTGCAAGGGTTTCAAAGTGATAAAGGCAAGTGAGTCTTACACAACTTTGGTGGAATAACTACCTTCTAGACTTGGTAGTTGAGCCAAAGGACTTGACATGCTTCTTGAAGCACTTCTAGAAAAAAGGCTAAGTAAGTTTGAGAATACTTAGAATCATGATCTTTCTTTCACATTCTTGGATTGGCAATGTTGCAATGATATTATTGACTCTCCATATACACCAAGTTGCTTCATTTTGTTGATTAGAGAAATTATATGTTCTTGTAATCAATGGGTGATGTTACTTTAATTATACCTATAAAACATTCTATCTTAAGTGCTTTAGTTTATTTAATATCTAACATTTCAAAAATGGATAATTTCGATTGACTCATAACCCTAAGTTATGCTTTTTCTAAAATGTTTTCATTTTCTAATTCCACTTCTCAATTTATCTCTTATGTACATTACTTCCACCTAATCCATACTTATATTTAAAAATAATAATAATACATTAATATTATACATAACTACTATTAAAATAGAACGTAACCGAGATGAGTTGCTTTTCAACTATTTTCTATATGAGGTAAGTTTTGATTTGGTATCCACTTGGATTTAAATTGGATATAATTTTTTAAAGTCGTCGCTTTATTATGAGAAAAACCACCGGACTTTGTTATTCGTGTCAAATTTTTAGTTGAAAATTTGGGAGTTCTCTAAACTTTACACGATTTGTATTTAAAATTTGGCGACTTTTTTTTCGAAATTGAAATGACAGTTTTCGAAATTGAAATGACAGTTCTGGATGGTTAAAGTTGCATAATTAAATCCCAATTTCAATAATTTTTCTATCCTACACCAAAAACACCGAAGAAAATGCAAATCGTCTGTATATAAGCTTACTCCAAAAATTTGACCTCTCGTAGTCGCTTCGCTCCCCATCTGCCTTCTTGCTTCAACCACCGTCCACAAATATTCACTTGTTACCCTTTCTCCAATGGTCATCCTCTCCACCTCTCGAGGTCACTTGATACCCTCTGTAATTACATAATTTTTTTCCCTATTTTATTTTCTAAAACCCTATCTAGAAGGAGCTGAGCTTCCCCCTTTGTGCAAAGGTTGTTAGGGTTTTTGGTCTTTGTTTTCACCCTCTATCATCCAAATCCCTCGGCTTTACAATGGCCATCTTCTTCAAGCGCTTTCGATCATCACTAGCATCTCATCTTGTTACTGCAAAACTATCGCCACCACTTTTCTCTAACTTCACTTTGTTAAACATAAAATTATCATTCATTTCCACATCCATTGCTGACGCTACTGCTAATCACACAATCAGCAACCACCATCTGCAAGCAGAAAACACACCCACCCCATCTTAAAAACACAGCCCCATTAGAGAATTCTTACTTACCGAATGTGGGCTATCTGAGTCTGAAGTATCAGAAGTCTTCAGGAAAAGGGCAAGCATATTCGGATCCACCCAAACAGCCCATGAAGCAGTTCAGCTCCTCAGAGATTCAGGATTCACGAAAGATCAAGTGAGGAAGATCATTCTCAGATGCCCAGCTATAATTTGTCTCAAAGCTGATCGGCAGTTGAAGCCCAAGATCGAGATGCTGGGAGGTCAAGGTGAGTTACTTTTTAAAGTATTATTAAGATACCCCAGCTTTATGACACATAGTACTGACTCAGCAAAGTTTAAAATTGATTATATAAAAGATATGGGTTTTCCGCCAAAAACATATGGTTTGGCCATCAGTCTTTTGCGGCAATAGCCCTGAAATTTTGGAAAAGAAATTAGGGCAGTTGGCAGGTTTTGGCCTCCTAAAAGAGGAGATCGAGGAGCTTATTAAGAAGTGCCCGACCATCCTCAATATTTCCATTGATAAGATGCAGAAGAACATGGACTTTTTCATACACACGGCCGGGCTTCCGGCAAATATTATTGTGATGTATCCAGCTTTATTTGGTTACAACTTAGAGAATAGGATCAAGCCTCGCTACGCGGTATTCAAATTTATAAGTGAAATGCAACTTTGCAAGCCTATTCCCAGTCTGGCTACTATTATGACATTAGGTGAACAAAAGTTCATTGACAAGTACATGAAAGCCAGTCCTTATGCCACAAGGTTATTGGAAATTTACAGCGGCAAGCCTGTTGATCTTGACATTATGCAAACCCCCGAGTAAGGAACTCGAAAAGGTTGTTCCAAGATTCTATTTATTTGGGTTGTATTGGTCTTACACTACATGGAGAAAGGTATCATCATAAGCCACTTAGAACCCTTACGAATGCCGTTTTCACCCGTCCGCTATTACACATCAATTCTCCAATGAGAACCAACAAGCATTCTTGAAGGATGCTCATATTTAATAGAACCGCCGAGGAATACCGTATTGGAATACATCAGATTACATTTTTGAACATTGGAAAAAGAAAAGCCTTATCACGAGAGGACCGCTTTGTGATTAAATTTACAACTGTATTGCATTGCTTCCTCAGTTTCAAACCTGGCAAGTGGAGATGTTAAGTTTCTTCTTGTTTGGATTATAGCAAAGTTATAGATGTGAAGACTGATATGATTTGGGCATATGTAGGAATTTTTAAAATCCTCATACCCTTTACGATGGCACTGATTGTTTGTTATCCTGATCAGCCATATCTTTAAAAAATAATGCAAATTAACACATTACATCCTAAATAACTGGTAGACATTAGTTGTTTGATTTTTCTATACTGAGTTGTATTTAATCAGGGTCTATGTTTCTTTTTATATAAAGAGAGCCTCCTCCATTGTAAAACTTTTTAGAAACTTGTGAAGAACTCTCTCTTTTGGCTATTGCCTAGTTATTGTGGTGAATGCTATGGATCGTTGATGCTAGCGCTATCCATGCTTGATCAATCTTATTCCCAAGGTAGTTTGAAGATACCACTTAGGTTATTTCCTTGTAGATCCTAGGGTAGATATAGTCTTTGTTTGATTTGATAGTGATTGACACTCAAGCCCTAGCTATTTTTGAATGCAAGTAAGCTCTTCTTCACTAGCTTTGGTATGTCCAACTTCAACCCTTGGCATTAGTTCTATGTTTCTAGTCACTCAAAATTAAAATTTATTTCCATTTTATTAGCTCTTTTTCCATTTTATTAGCTCTTTTTCCATTTTATTTAGCAATTTGGAATAAAATTTATCTGAGGCATTTAAAGATTTCTGCAAAACCCAAAAAAAATTGCATCTTTAGAAGCCACCTTAGGGCTGCATTTAATTCCTATATATGCTGTAGCATGCACTCTTAAATCTGATTTTTTATCGTAGCTTAGGGTTGTTTTGCTTACTGGTTTTACATAAAAAAACAAGGGTGAATTTAATTCTGGGATTGCATCTGAAAGTTAACCCTGTTTGTGCTCTCGTATGTTTTATTTGTTGGGATAGATTTATGAGCTGAGTAATGAGTTTTTTGCTGGGCTAAAATACATCATAAAATCACATTTATACAGTTTTTAAGGTAGGTTCAGATCTGGTATAAATTTCTGGGTCAATTGCAAGTTGTCTGAGACTCTAAAGCATTAAAATCTTATTTTCTCTTGCATCATTGACTGTCTATAATAGATCTGCAATCCGCTGTCGCTGTCAAGCTAGCTTATATCATAAGAAACATCAAGTAGACGGTGCATACAAGTAACTAATTGGTACTCTAAATCATTAAGTTTAAAATCTGGTTGCTTGTCTTATTCTAGCCTAAGTTGCACTATTTTACTTCATTTTAAAGGCTGGAATTTATTTTTGTTGGTCCAAATCTACTTTATATAACAGTAAGTTCATCTCATTATAATCTGGAAACCTAGGGTAAGAATTGACATGTCAAAACTAAGTATTAAAACCCTAAATCAACACTTCAAAAACAGTAATCCAGATCCTAAATTCTTCCAATCTAGTTTCATGATAAAACATGTCCAATCATCATCCTTTGAAACTTGGTTGTGTTTATGGAATCCCCTCTAGTGCTAGATCCTTGTGCTATACATTGAAGTGAAGAGAAACTGTTGTCGAGGTGACAATGGCACCACTTCTACGAGTTTCCCTTAGCTATACGCTTGTGAGATTCACAACCTTGCACTTGAGGGGTGCTAGTTTGTGTGGTAACACTCTTCAACTGCTTATTTCATCCTAACCCTACCTTTAATATAAACAAAGGAAAGATGCTAAGTGAAATCATACCAACCAATAAAGCCAACGTAGTTCTTCATCTACCACATCAAGTTTTCCCTTGTGTTTGGTAATGAGCCAAAATATTGAGATGTTCATCACCAAGTAAATATGGGACGGAAAATACAAAACAATGTGGCTGAAAATTGTTATGAGAACATGTGAATAGATAAGAGCACCAGAATCATGCCGAGGTTGGCATGCATTTTCACAAGCTAGCTCTATCCACCTTTGCATAGGGCTGAGATAAATCTTGTCATATGGCAGTCCATCACTACTCCAAACAACACCGTCATGATCAACCATGTGCCTCTCAAAAGGTTAATGTTTTTGCCTTTCTTGGTTGCTGTGATCATTCGTACCTTCAAGCATCAAGGTTTTATATGGCTCCAAAAAATTGCAATAGGAAACTTTGATGCCCTGTATCAGTCACTATCACATATGCATATGGATCATGAGAAAAAATTATAGGTTTAAAACGTTTTTAGCTCAAAAACTTGCCACACTTTTTCTTTTTTACATTTTCTTCCCCAAGAGAAGGATAAAAAATTCTGAATATACTCCGATTATACTTGGTTGGAAATTTCTGCAATATATCATAAATGTAAAACCTTCTTGTTATATGCAATTCACAGCCAACACAAGATCCACTTCAACTGAATTTTCATACATAAAAAAAGTAAGATATAAAAACATGATGTACGAAAATATGCTCCACATGCTGTTCAAAATCTGCACTGTTAGCCATTATACATGGTTGGAAAATACCCCTGAAATTTTCTATGAAAAATTCTAGCTTATGTGGCTACCCAAAAGGTAAAAAATCTGCATATTATCCTTTGTTTTTAAACTTCCTTCTTCATGATCACATAGGGGAAGGGCCACATCTAGCTCAGCGTAAGGTCGTTACAGCTTATCTATTGAAACATTCCTCTCAACTTCATCAATAAGCGTGTCGTTAATTTAAAAATTTGAGAAGGAAGGATGCTCACCAAATTTGTGTCCATGAGAGGATGGCAAAGATGTTTGAGAGCTTTTTTCATCAATGTCTTCTTGATGTGCATGATCTTTATTGGAATGCTGAGGTGCTTCTTCATGTGGAGCTGGAATAGACTTTTCAACAACTTCATACAATTAATTTACAAATTCTCCTTTACCTAGGACACTATAGTTTTCTTTAGCATATTGAAGCCCTTTTCATCCTAGACTTTTCAACAACTTCATATAATTAATTTACAAATTCTCCTTGACCTAGGACACTATACACTTTTCTTTAGTATATTGAAGCCCTTTTTATCCAAGATAGGTTTTGAAGGGCTCCTCATATACAAGCATTGTATCATCCAATTTCGTTTTCTGGTTTTTACAAATTTAAACCCAAAGAAATGTATCATTTAATCCTTCTTTTTGATCATTTACATCATTTTCAAATTCTTGAAAAATAATGAGGAAATAAAAAAAATGAGAATATCTCATTTGGATTGAGATTACAAAACCATTCTCTTGCATCCCTTTTCATAGAAAGTGTAAACATTTTCATAATTATATCTACATGGAAAAACTTAAAATCTTCAGCAAAATCCATGAAATATGCAACAAAATGTAAATAATCATTAGGAATTCTATAGATTCTTGTAGCATGCATTTTCCATAGTTGATAATGGAACTCTATGTGGATATCCATGAATGCATGAAAAATCTAAAAGTTCAAGTAATTTGACTTCCAACTACTTGCATGATGGGGCCATGACTTCCTTAAATTTGAATCGTTGATATTAAATCTGAAACATAAGTGATTATCATACATCATATCAAGGTTTGGAGTAACTAAGGTCAGCTTTCAAGTGCCTTCAAGGTTGTTGTGTGTGCTCACCTTTACACAACAAAATCTTCAAAAATTTGCAAGGAACAAGGGCTTTGTCTCTTCATGGAGTTGTCATATGAGCAAGAGATTTTCAATGTAACTACTCGTAATATCAATATAGTAAATTTGTTCAATTTAAGAAATGGACTTTATTCCTAGCAACGACACCAAAAATGTTAACTCTTAAACTCTTTTTTCAAGATAAGGTCCTAAAACTCAAGTGAGACCTTGGAGGAATTTAGAGTGATTGCCAATGTCACCTCACAAGTCGTCTTCACACCTTAGGTTGGCTCTCCTATGACTTAACATGGGCTTCCCAAGAATACGATTACTAGAGCTTATGCATTAAGGTCCAATTTTAAAATGAAGATATGGCTTTAAAAAACGAGTTGATAAAGTGTAAGAAATAAAATGGATGGGTGGATCAGAGACTAGTGTTTTATCATTGGGTAAATGGGCTCATATCAAGACTCAACATGAGCTATCCTAATGAAAAATAATGGCAATTGAGGCCAAAACGTCCAAGCTACAACCTTGTTGTCCCAGCTTGTAGAAATATTACTAGGGAGATTACTAATGTAAATATACTCCGACACTTGTGAAGATTATATTTATCAAGAAGAAAATGCATGTGCATCCATCCAAGAGTATAGAAACATGCAATTATAGATAATAGTCCATTGATAACATAAATGAAAAAGGAAGGGAATTACACAATTCATGACTCCATAAGCATATGTCAAGATTATTCCAGTGAGAAGGATAACATTAAGTTTTAGAAGATGTCTTCACCCACAAACATTTTTATTGATCCTCCAAACACATCGACCAAATATTCAACTAAGATCCAAGGGGGCTTAGCCCCAAATCCATCCCTTAGCAAATGAAGGAGAAAGCTGCTCTTTAAATAGAGTGAGCTTCATTTCCCTTTACAATAAAATATTAATTGTTTTCCTAAATCCATTGGTTCTCTAAGAAATAACAATCTGATATTGGTTTCTCATGATCAATTCCTAAGACAAGTCAAACAATAACAAAATAATTAGAGTGGCTATATTACATGTGACTCCTCCATAAATAGTTGACCATGTCAACAATCTCCAACATCTATCCTCAAAACCCTCTAGAAGATCAAGCCATTAGATGCGTGAATATGTGTGCAATAACTCCTCCAAGAGTGGATGTATTCCGCTTGGTACAACCTCCCAAGAATCATCCATATGTTTGAACATAGGCCAAGCGTGATAGAGCGCTTCTAACTACTTTAATCAATGTCCATACCCAAAATAACAAGAGGTGGCAAAGTGTACCTCAAAGCTCCAACAAGTGCATGAGAGAAGCATGAAAATAAATGCTTGTAACCATTATAATTTCCTAAGCGTGCCAAGGTATCTTAACCATGTGCAATCACATAGATCCATTTTATAACCATGCTCAATAAGTAGTCAACACTATCTAATGAGGGAGGTGCTATAGGATAATGTGCCAACTAAGGAGCGCTACTTTAGAGAAGTGTGCCAGCCTCCTCATATGTTGTGGCAGAATAAATGTAAAGCAATACAATACTATGGGCCAAAACCATAAAACCTCCTCACAATACCATGGGCCAAATTAGGTCACCCTATGAAAGTGTGTAAGGAAGCCTACATGTGTGATTAACCAAGAAGACCTGTAAATAGTAAATAGTAAATGCCCTTTATTGATGAAATACTATTGGTTGGACGAAAACACCAAGGGCCAACACCATCACAACTCTAATGTTCAAACCATGAACCAAGCTACCTTGCCCTAGGAGAATATGCCTAACCACCCACATGTGTGGGAGATCATAACATAATTCTTCCCATACATGTGTGTGTACACAAACAAAACAAGGATAGGAAAGTAAAACCAAGGGTTGAAACCTCCTTTGAATCCACCATGCCTCAATATATGTGCTAGTGAAGGTTACGCTCCATTATGGTTCAATGCCAATAATGCCAAATGAAAATACCATGTTAAATAGATCGATAAATACTCAAGCATACCCTTTATTACTCCTTGAAAAGCCACTGGAAATGCAATTTTATCATACCTGAAGGGTTAAGGAGCAGATTTGTCTCTGCTATACTCACCCAGTCTTCAAGCACTGCCAGCAACTTGTTGTAATCTAAGGTTGCACTGCTCCCAATGCTATAATTCCGTTTCAAACCAAAGGGAACTGTCATCTCCTCAAAGGCCACTGCTACAGGTCTACATGCTGCTCACATGTTGGAAGTAATAAGACTTAATTTTGGCCTAAAAAGAATGTGAACTGTTTGTGTCAGAAATTGTTACTAAGGCTAGGGTAACAAGCCAACACAATCTCAAGAGTTGAAATCAATTCAAACTAGGTTTTTAGGGTTTTGTTTTGTATGTTTTTGGTTAGAAACTTCAAGAACATAAGGGAATACATTCAGCAGATAAGTAAAAAAACTAATTCATACACATATATCCATGAAGATGCATATATATCTCAGAAATCCAACCAAAGATTGTAATGAAGTTCATACAATAAAAGACAAGCATCACTGGAAATTACACATAAAACCAGAAATGAATTTGTCATTCAAGAAACTATATAAGTTCAAAATGAAGCCAATACATATCAGAAGTGGGGTCAAGAGTCATATATTCATAGTTTCATCAAAAATGCATATGAGAGTTTACAATACCTAGCACTGAACAAGTCTGGAAGAATGAGCAGCTTACAGACCTCCTAATGCTCTCCAAAAATTCGAACCCTTACAATCTTTTTCCTTCCTCTCTAAATAGTTTTTCTTCTCAAAAAACAGTTAGGGTATTTCCTACTAATTCTCCATCGAATGACTAGACTAGGTAAAGTAACAATTACATTTTTACAAAATTACAACTTTGCTAAAAATAGCAAATTGTTTAACAAAATGTCTTAAATGAACCTAACTGCCTCATATCTCTTTCGATGCCTCCACAAGCAAAGATATGCCATCTGGACTTGAGGATCTTTTCTTCATTCTTTTGTGCTTCTTCTCCAGCTCAGCTATCCTTTTCTGTAGGTGTTCATTTTCATGCTGCAAAGTTTCAACTGTCTTTTCTAATTCTGAACAGTGCCTGTCAGCAGCCCTTTTTCTTCTGAGTACTTCCTTTGCATCAATCACTAACTCCTGAAAATTGTCATGAGTATCCTGAAGATCTTCTCTTAATCTTCTATTTGCCATCATTAGACCATCATTAACTTCCTGCATGTAATATTTTGCTGTTTATACTGTTTGACAGTCTTCTTCAAATTCTCTTTGTCAGAATTAACCAGTTTTTCTATTGCAGCATCTTGATCTTCATTTGGTTTCCAAAACATGTCAAACTTCTTAAATATTAATTCCTCTGTCAATGGCTTCTCAGCAATATCTTCAATGATAGGGTTTGAAACATTTGTTACCTGTACTGACTTAGTCTCCTCTGTCAACAATTTTCCAGAATTGTCTTCAATGATGGACTTAGAGCTTTCTTCACCTGTTACTTTTACTGACCTAATATCCTCTCTTTTATCTGACTGCAATTCATCTTTCTTTGATTTCTCCTCCTCCATGGACTCTTCATCAGAGATAGTCACCTTATCAGTATTCAATTTTGGATTTAACAGCTTTTTCATATTTAACCTTAATTTGTTTTTCGACCTAGTTTTAGGTCTCCAGAAAGTAGCTGCCTCTCCCATCATTTTTAATTCCTTCCCTTGGTGTTGTATAGATGCTAACTCTACCACTTCCAGCTTTTTGATTTTCTTCTTAGGCTTTGTGGTTTTATCCTCTATAACTTGATTTTCTTTAATCTCAGTTTTAACCTCAATCTCAGGAATAAACTGCTCTTCTTTTAACATATACCCCTCATCATCTGAGAGGACTGTGATGGGGCTTCTTGGCTGATTATGGACTTCTTCTTTAGCTACAGGAATCACTTTGATATCAACTTTCTTCTCTTCTTGAGAATCTGCTATTGGTGGTGACTTCTTTTTAAGCAATTCCTTTTTGTCTTCAAATAATGAGAACTTGACTTTACTGTGATCTGGAATTTCTTGAGGCTGACTGTCATTCTGTCCTTCATCTGCTACCTGTTTTGTCCCCTTCTTAGCTTTAATGTCATTTTTATTTGCAGGTTTGACTGAATGACCTAACTTTTGTATCATTACTTTTCCCTTGTCAGTCTGTCTTTTGGGTTGTTGGTCTCCTCCTTTAGGGTGAACCCCTGACCAAAACAAAAAGAAGTCCCAAGTTTTTCCCTCATGCTGCAACACTGTAGTGATGATTAGCTTAATGAGACCATGATGAAAAAGTGATGGAGAAGTGTGATCATCATGCTGTTTTATTTTGCTTGACATTTTATGCAGGCTTTTAAAGAAAAAGAATGGCAAATTCATTTTAGAAACCCCTTCCATGTGCTGTAGGAACCTGAGATGATATTTGAACACTAATGAATATCTTCCTTCACAAGTCACATAACTCTGAAGAATCCTTATAGGTTCAATCCACTCCTTCCTGAAATTATGTATGAGAATACCTTTGTTCCAGTCAGGAATAACATTAGGCAATAAGTATCTTTGAGGATCAAACTCGAAAGGAGACTTCTTGAACCAGTGCTCACCCTCATTACTAATCTCAGTGGCTTCTGATATTAATTCCACAGTCAATTTGAATCTCAAAGGATCCATTATAATCATCTCATTTTTAAGTCCTTTAGCAAAATTGCAGGACACTTGAGCATTAAAACCATCTATCTTTTTGAAAAATTTCAACCAGCCTGCCTGTTGGAACAGCTCTGCACAATCTGGAAGTTTCTGAATCCATGTCAAGTCTGTGGGCTCAGCCCTGTTAACCTTACCACTTTTGTTACCTTTCCCCATATCCTTCTTTTCAGGGAACAAGCACAGTCTAGTTTCAGGTTTCAAAAATGTTTTATAAGCTGTTTTCTGCACACTCCTGGACAGTCCTTTAAATCAATGTTTTCTGAGCAAGTAATTTTACAGGCTATAACAATTTTCAGTGATATTTAAACCACTTGCACAAATTAACAGACCCCTTCTGTGTAACACCTGTACCAACTAGCAAACTCCCTTCTGTGTAAAAACTGAGTACTACAGAAATCTCTGTGAGTCTTTTGGACGCCCAATTCTGTATATTCTGATGTTAAATGACATTAGGTCATGAGGGAAACATTCGTGCACATTTCTCCTAACGGGCTTCAGATAACTGTTGCTGTGGTG
Organism: Larix kaempferi; assembly: GCA_027924585.1. Taxonomy (NCBI): domain Eukaryota; kingdom Viridiplantae; phylum Streptophyta; class Pinopsida; order Pinales; family Pinaceae; genus Larix; species Larix kaempferi. Next base: position 7,972,303 of record BSBM01000067.1, read on the forward strand.
AATTCCTCATTTTACGATCTATTATATCCTCTTCAGCAACCAATTTTTCCAGAAAATCGTGCAGCGACAAAAAACACAAATTTTCCAGCTATAAGGGTTATAACGGAATACCTGTCAATTACTCGTCCATTGTGGCTTAATGTCTTCAATTTGGGGTGTCAATGGTGTTCTCCTTCGAGCACAGGTGTCCTCATGTCGTTTCTTTAGCCACTGGTGAATGAATCAAAAAGCCCTAATTTTCGCTGGCGATGGAACACACCTGTCTCCTTTCCACAACAACGCAATCCACCGTTCAACAGTGAACTCTCCTTCACAAACACTACTTCTCCTGCAATGATGTGTGTAACAAGAGAAAATTGACAGCTAAACCGGAATTTGCTGGCTTCTGTGCAACTAATCCCGCATACCATGCAATGATGAACTCGTTTGTCTTCGTGATTAGCAACCAACAAAAATCATGCTCAAATTGCTGCAAACACGTGTTAAAACAATTACACAAGGCGATTAGACACTCCCATTCGGCTTCATGATTGAAATCAGATCGAAAATTGAAAAAAACTCATGCCACGATATTCATGTAGTGCGCTCTTTGTTAAACTTTGGCGTAGCGCTACAAGAATATCTTTTAGACCAAAATTTAGCAGTTTTCTAACTTTTTGCTAATTTGTCGGAGATTCTGGCAGCTATTTGGTTTAAGAGATAAGTTCAACCATTCTCTAAAGCCATTAATGATTCTTCCTTTGAACATATGACTCTCATTGACCCCATTTACAATATAAAAAGTCACCAAAATCAAATAAAATCTGGAAAAGACTGGACTCAAAACCTATTCAATCATTCATAAAGCTTCTAAGAAGACAAAAACTAAAACTGAAAACCAAAAAATAACTAAGGTAGATTCAAAAACAAACCAAAATTGGAGAAAATAACTAAAAAAATGAAGAGAAATTTACTGACTTAACATGAACAACATAAGCCTTTAGTAATAATTTCAACATGCCTACTGTTTCTTGCTGATCTCTTAACCATAATACATATACAGGCTTGAAGTCCTGTAGACAACAATCTTTCTGTGGGTTTTGAGGCTATATTTTACATGTTGGAAATTTGGCTTCAGCAATATGGATTTAGGCATACAGATAACATCTGTTTGCTTCCAGATAACATCTGTTTGCTTCCGTAGATGAACCATCAAACCATACTGGGTAGACTTGGGCAGATTAAGATTAACATATCAAAATACCTTGAAATTTTTGATACAAGGCATGACTAGATGTACTACCTTTGGAATGTTCCGAAAGACATGGACAAGCATAATTTGTTCATAAACAAAAAATGAAGAATCTACTGCTACTAAGTCAAATCACCATAATGAGGAGTTAAACAATGACACCATTTTTACATCCATAGCAAGCTTTCCTTTCCAGTTAGCTGCTACAAGCATGTATGCAAATGCTTTGACAAAATTACAGCCCATGGAATCCCTGAATTTTCTCTTCTATAGAACAAAGTGCCACTTTTTGCACTTGAAGGAATCGTTAGTGCATTCTGGGTAGCATCCTTCTACATAGCTCCAACCATGGTTCATATAGTGCTTCAATCAATAACAATACTTTTATGCAATTATCACAATGACCCCGTTTTTGATGGAAAGTAACAAATGAACAGTTTCGAGGATGGCGATAACGTACTTAAAAATTATCTCAAAATGGTGATGCGTTTTGAGGAGTAACATGTGTATTTGGGACTAGTGATAGTGAGAGTGTTACACCTCATATTCTATGAGGCTTCACTTTGTGTTGTAGCTAGTACCTTTGGAGCAACTTGACAGACTTGGGGGCTTACTTCTTCATGGGGGTGGATTCTCTCTCTTGCATTGAGATATTTGATGAAGATCTTTGGTAGAAGATGATCACTTCTTTATGGTGGAAAATGGTCTCATTGGATGGTCATTTTGTGGGTTTGATGTTACCTTCATGCATTTGCTTCATTCTCTTGACATATGGATGCTTCTTGGTGATGGTGTCACTAGGAGGGGTTTTCTACATGGTATTCTTTGGTTGAATGTGTGGTGGGGACATACTTGATGCTAGATTGAGATAACACCTTTATTATTTCTCATCTTCCTATTGTGTAGATGAGGTGTGGTATTACACTTTGCCTTGGTGGGATTTCCCTGGGTGATATATCTTGACATTGTAACATTGCTAGACACCACTTAGGGGGGTATGTATCTAATGATGTTTGTACCCTTGTTAATGTAGTTTTTCCAAAGTTTGAGATAGAGGAAGAAGGGGGGGGGTACTACTACTACATGTTTCTTTGACGATCTATCCTTTTCCTAAGTTTTGAGATGTATATTGATTTATTAGACCTTTGAGGATGGTGTGCCCTAGGTTTTAGCCTAGGATGAACCTTATATTTTGTTATTATATTGCTATCAAATGCTGGATTTGCTAGGGAGAACAACTTTATTTATATGGTACAACGCCTAATGGACCACACACCTTCTTTGGCACACATGTGGAGGTAGATAACCATATTTAGTATAATTTTGCTTGGTGGAGGGGCCATCCCCTTGGTTGTTGAGTTGGTTGGGCTGTATGTGGATCTATGGCATGGTGGAGAATATTTTATCATTCGTTGGAGGTTGGCATACTTCTATAGGGCACACCTATGGAGTTAGTTAAGCAAAAAAAAAAAACTATTTATTGTTGACTCCCTTCTTGTACATTGTTAGAGGGTGGTTATGCATTGGAGGATGTATCACGAGGAGTTTGTTATGAAGGTAACCCTTGCTATCCTTGACATTTGATCCAAACCCAAGGCATCTTCAGATTATGGAGGTTGTCTTGGGTCCACACATGCTATTTTAAGAAGTTTGTTGCACATTTATTGAGGGTGTGCCACTTGGAGCCCATTATTTTACTCATTGATGGGAGTTTTACAAGGTTAAAGCCCTAATTCATCCCGTTTTGAGGAGTTTGTTGAGTATGGAGGTTACACATGGGAGAATCTTTTATTTTTAGAAGTTGTTGAAGGCCTTTTCCCAAGCATTTCATGTAGAGCACTCCACCTATTTGGCCTTGCACACTTATCCATGGAGTTCGTTGGAGTGCCCCACTTTGGGATTTCCACATATGCAATGGTTTCACATTCATTCATGCACCTTGTGGACCACATACTATTTTAAGGAGTTGTTTATGGAGCACTCTCCTAAGAGAGAATATATTATTATTCCTTCACTCATGCATCTTGCAAGGCACACTTTGGAGGAGTTTTCTATGTGGACATTGAGGACACTATCATATGTTAAGAAATATCTTATTGTATAAATGCATGCATGGGAACATTGTATGTGGACCTTTTGGCATCTTTACTTGGACAATGAGCCTATTTTTAATCATGTTCCTTCTCTCTCAAAGATTTGTTGTATATTCCTTCATATTTTTGGATGGGGTGGGCTCTCTTAGAGAGAGTGAAGACCATTTGACTTGTCAAACCTTGAAGTGATAAGTCCTAACTACACCAATAATTTATTATTGTTTGACTTGTCATGGTGTTGGCGAGACAAATAATGTGTTTGATTGTAAGAGAGATTTACCTCATCTTATATAAAGTAGTTTTCTCTCCATTTTATTGAGGAGTTGGGTGATTGAGGATTTGGAGTAAAGTGAGAAATGAAGAGTAGGAGATAGAGCTTGGATATGACGATGTTTCCCTACTATGTATATCAATTTTAAAGATTAATAAAGAAGTGAGGTATTGCTGCTTTGTGTATGGTTATTTTATTTTGTTCTTCAATTGTTGATTATGTGTAGAAACTAGCTTCTTATCATTCTAATATAAAGGCCTAATAATGAAACCTCTATTCAATTAGGATCAAAGCAATGTGAGGAGGTTTCTCCCTCTTGGTTTACTTGTTGTTTTATTTCTGTATTATTCTCCATCTTATTAAAAACTAAGTTGATGATTGGAAAGGATAATTCAACTAATAAACAACACATTTTATGTTAGATTGATGTGCGGCAAATTAAACCCATTCACCTGAATTCACGTCCGCTCTTGAAGGGGAGGGTGAGGTCGGCTAGTTCTTAGACATCCCACCTTTCTCCCCTAGTTGAATAGGCCTCCAAATCTTCTTTTGAAAGGGTTTGTCACAGTCGACCAACACATGTCCATATTGGTAGTTGCTGGCACATCTAAACGCAACATAGAGGTAATCTAGAACCTTTGTGTAAGTTCATCCATTAACCACCAACTCCATCGATTCATATAACCCTTGTTGTATATCAATTTCCACTAAAATGCATGCCATCGACTAAGAAGAACTGATCAGATAGCCGTCGTTCATTGCTACAAACTTCCCCATTGAGTCCCCATTTTCCTTAAACCCCTCCGCCATCTAGAACTCAATTGATAGACACATAATTTTTATCCACAAAAGAGTACTCGAAAAACTGCCTTCATGGGCATCAAGGAGAAGGTGCCACAAATTAAGCATCAAAATACTTTTCTCCAATAACCAACACTGTTGAAGAAACTACTAAGCATATTCCTTCCTTTGGAACACGAAACCCACCCAACCCTAAGCTAATAAGTGCAAGATGGGACATTAGCCCACCACTAGAGTCCACATAGTTTGAGTCTAGGATGCTAGAGAAGGCATGTTCACTCTCTAGATCTGCAATTTGGGTAACAATGAGATCCTCTCCCACAACAAGTGCCACACATCCACCTTGATATCAAACCACCTTACGTCTCTTTTTGAAGCAAGGATATGAGCTCCTAGGCCCAACACTCTTAAAATCACATAGGTGAACTCAGCCTTCCACAAAACCCTAAAAACATTCATCTTGTGAATTCAAAGCTATTGATGCCTCCTCAGCCAGTGGATCAAAAGAAACCCAATATGCATGTAGCACTTGACATTCACACATTGCCTCCTTGAATGGGGGATCGAAGTTAGAGAAACTTATGTGCTCGACAGACTCCCCTCGGGAGCATGCATGTGAGGGGAGCATAGTTGGATCTCCCATCTTATGACTCCAACCTCACATGCACGCTCCTCGAGGGGGAGTCTGTTGGGCGCATAAGTCATCGAATTTTGCCGATGGATTGATTTAAGTAGGTGAATCTTGATCTGAGACGTGATTTTATGTATCCACCTCACTCTTGTAGGGTTTATTATGATGTGACTTTGTATCCCATTCTCGACTTCCTCCCAACCCTAGAGGAGGATCTACCAAATAAGGAGAGGCAGACAAGCCCCCTACATGATATGACTTAACACCAAGATGAAAATCCATTAGAGAAGAGACAAAAATGTCCTCCAAAAGGGTATCACCCAAATAATCAACCAATTGGATATCGTCCTCCATGTGGCAAGCTGAATAGGATATGCAAAAACCCTCCATCACCTATTGTAATATACTTGGTAAATTGAGTGTGATGCACTTTGACAAAATGACAATTGTGTGTAAATAAGAAAAAAAATCATAACACAATTTTTTTTATCAAATACAATATCATGACACTAAATCAACTCTAAAGCTCATCAATACAACATCGTGACACTAAATCGACTTTAAAGTTCATTATATGTTTATAAATAAGACAAGAGCCACGATGTGGCAATGTCCCCGACATTGTACATACATGGGCTGATGACAATAAAGGTATGAAGGGAGAATACATTTGCATGTATAAAATATAAACAATGACAAAAGCTATGGAACTAGAAAACGAATAACATTGGGTTGTGGCATGTTGAAGATCATAGCAAAATATTCCAAAATTAGGATAGTCATGCAAAATCTGTAATGATGATTACTGGTGGGTCCCCTTTGATTTATATAGGGGGGAGGAGGAATGATGAAAGGGTTTTTCTATATGTAGAACTAGTTCAGGAAGATGAAAGGATTCGTTCGCAGAGCTGAAATAATGCCATATGTGTTAAAGATTGGAAAAAACACAGGTACAACAAATAGAAAAAAAATTGATATAAAAATATATACATCAATATATATTTCCTCAAGCATCAACAGTTCCATATTCCAGGTAATTTCAAAAATCACATTTTATTTACAAATAAAATTAAAATGCAACTTTTTAGTTGGTTTGTTGTGGACCAACAATAATATTTTTAACATTCCATATAGACAACTGATTATCCAACCAGAGATGTCTGTCTTCCTGGTACCAGAGATTAGGAATGTATCTAATCAACTCCCTTATACACCTTTTAAATAAAAAACTGATAATAAAATTAATAATTGGTGGAAATTCTCAATACTACTAACAACTTTAAAAGCTATGAGTATGAACATTGCATACATCTCTTCATGTGACCAAAACTCAACAGGAACCATCTCTTCCATATGTGGAAAAAAATGCGTAACGTCACCATAATGACAAAACTCATCTAAGGAAGACTCAAAATAAGTCTCATACTTAAAAAATTTCCAAATTTACATCACTCATTTCCTTTCTCTCACCTCTCTTAGCTCTTCAATATCCAACATAAAATGAAAAAAACACAACATATTTCAAAAACTTCAACAAGTTGTTCTTCAAGTCTTACAACTTTCTTTTTAAACAATTTCATGGAAGCTCATAACATATCAGCCTATCTTAGCTTCTTGAAAAAATGTGTTTTCTTACCCTCTGAACCAACTCTTAAACAATGTTAACAATTGGAATTACAAAAATATTGGAAAAAATATATAAACTTACAACACTGCACTTTTATCATTCACAACACATTTATATATACAGTAAGAAGATAGCTGAAACAATTAAGCATCTCCCATATTATCTTATTTACAGATATAGCTGAAACAATTAAGCATTTCCCATCACATCTTATTTACAGATAAAAACAAGATGTAGTTTCTAGCTTGTGCTCTAATATTTTCAGAAAAAATGTCATTAGAAAATCCTACCAGACAAACACTGGACTGGGATAAATCAAACAGATAGTGGCGTGGGAAAAACAAGTAGGTAACTTTCTCTATCATAGATTAGAGTGGATGACAACTAATTTTTCAACTGATCTGTAGACATTGTATAATTACAGGCGCATTCATGAAACACAAAAATACTTAAAGACACTCATTATTGACTGAATTAAATAATCATCATCAATGTTGATTGTTTGTGTCATTTTGAAATGTGTTTTTTTTTAAACAATAGCAGCAGTAAAATTCAGTGATTTGTATGCACATGTTGTTTCTTTATCAATTAAAGTGTAAGAGATAAAAAAAAAAGGACAATGGCTGTGAATAAATGGAGGATCATATGTTATTGCAGAGTTGAATATGATGGCAAGAACTATGGAGAGAAAACAGACAACAATAAAAAAAAGTATCTTTGTTGGTTGTTTCTGTTCTTGGGCAATTGTTTTTTTTTTCAAAGTAAAGAGTTTTATATTGATAATGTAGAATAAACATGTAAAGTATTAGATGAAAAACAGTAGCAACAGAAAAATCCAGTTATTTGCATCTATACAATGACTCTTTAATAACAAAAAAGTAAGGGATTTTACTTCTTAAAAAAACAGGAACAGTAGCTGTGTATAAATAAAAGATCATATGTTTTTGCTAAATTGAAAGTCTGTATATATTAAGAAGTGGTCGTTGCATAGTTTAGAGACAAAAGCCAATGTCTATACAAAAGAAAGAGATTTTTGTATATGGCATAAGCTTAATAACAAAAAACACATGGCAAAGTTTACTTTGATGCCAAATCACATTAAGTAAATGTGTACGAGATGTCAAGTATGTAGTTTTTTGTTTGCAAACAAGAAAGCCAAAAACTAGTTGCCGATGCAGCATTGAAAATGCCAAAAATGAGTGTAATTTCCAAAAATATATTTCAAAGTGCCATGAGCAATGATGTAACAGTTGTGATGATCTTTTTTTCCTGCATTCAGCAGAGAAAAACACATTAAAGAATTTTATATTTTTAAAATGGAAAATAGAAACTATATATCAGAAATTGGTAACATATCAAAGAAGCTTCGATTTATGACTATCACAACAGTCAGTTATGAAATCTAGTATGTAGTTTATTTCATCATGGTCCAAGTTTGGAGATCTAATTGCAACTTTTTTTTTTTTTTAAATTGCAGTTTTGTTTAAGTCATTTGAAATTGAACATATTTTTTTTCTTCAAATGAGATCTGTGCAGAGACAGTGCGTCTGTGTGCATTGCGCATAATAATTACATCATATATATATGTGGATCAAAAGTTATGGGAATATCAATATTTATGTTTTCAAATAAAAGAGTTTTATATATATGTTGAATGTGTTATGCATGATGAATATATGGATTTTTATATTGAATGTGAAAGGAATATGTTTTAAATGAATACGATTTAAATCTATAATGTTAAAATACATTCAAGTGAGTGCAATAGGATTATCATAGAACTAGATTTTACAGATATTACTCAAGCAAAAAGGGTAAACATGAATGCATTGGGATCACTATGTAAATGGATTTCGTATATTAGTCTAAGTTAGATGAGAGAATGGTTTAATTTGATGAGATGTGTTTTTATGATATAATGAGTTATGAAAGTTAAAGGTTTCACTTGTCAGACCTGTGAAAAATGTTTTTTTTTTCATCGACAGGTGTGGATAGTAAAAAAACCGGTAGCCTGAAACAGTGAAATTCTGCAAGTAAAGGGAAAATTTTTTAAGCTATATAACTTGTGAAAAAAAGGAGTAATGTTGTATGAAAGAAAACAAGATTTTGAGGTTTTACAAATGGAAATAGCTGTGTTGGAGCAATATAGTACAAAGGAGTATAAAGCTTTTTGAAAGCTTATTTGATGGGAACAAGACAATGGAAAAGTGGACAGTTGCAGGAATAAAGTTTCAACGAACTGTAAGCAATGAAGTGGAAGGAAGTAAATAAATATTTGGAAAGAAACTGGTTTTGTTTTTAGAATTGTTTTTTTTTCATATGAATTAACTAAGCTCAATAGCACAACAATAGCTCAGTGTACGAAGGTCTAGTACAACCAAATTGAAGTAAAAACATTGGCATATTTAGAGGTGAATATTCCCAAATTGAAGTAAAAACTTGCACTCAGTTTAAAACAGAGAAGCAATTACATTGATGGAATTAAACCTTAGTACAATGGAGATTGTACATGGGTGATGATGTTTTTTGGGGGGGGATTCCGTTCAGGGAAATTGTACAATGTTGTAGAATGAATATCTTGGTTGGATCCATTTTAGTTTTGAGTATCCAATGTAGAGGAAAGTGAACAGAAGTTGTTATCAATTCAATTTTGCATGGAATCAGAAGAAGGGATGTTTAACATTCTATAAAATTTGTCAAAACAAAGATTAGACTTGTTTTGGTGCAAGACAAAATTCTTTAAACATGTTGACCTGGACAGGAGGGAATGAATTATGGATGTTTCAACTAGAAAGCATGTATAAAATTAGTGCAGGTGGGAAGGCGGTTGTTGTTAGAATGGAAAGGATCTAAAATTGCATTTGCAAGGGAAAAAAAATTGCAAGGCAAAGCAATTAGTGAAAGGAATTTACTATGTCATGTAAGTTAATTTGTCAAAGTGTTTGAAAAAAAATGTAGTTGCAAAAGGTAAACATGCAAGAAGAAATATGAAATACAAAGTGGGCATAGTTGAAAAAGTTGAGTTTTTTTTCAAACTAAGACTTGCTTGTGCATACCTTGTGTCTAGAGTTTTTTGTAGTTGATTATTCTATTATTCATTGCGAGAGTGAGCAGGCCTTGTTGGTTGAATTTGCGCAGATGGCGAATAGTTGATTTAACAGCCTTACAATACTGCTCGTACGAGATAGCTGCAACAGGTGGACAATATTCTTTTAGTTGTGCACCTCGAAGACTGCATTCGAGGATCCCTTATCTATTTCCAGTTTGCATTGCAAGATATGCTCATAGGTTGCAGTTGTTTCTTGATTACAAAAAGAACAGAGTGTGGTGCTTTGGATCATTGGAAGCTTGCATTCTGCGCATGTACATTGGAATGGTGGTGCAAAAGCATTTTTAATTTTGAGCAATCAATATATCTGTTGCAATTTTCAAGATAGGAAAAATGCAGAGTATGACATAAGTACAAGTATACAAAAATGTTGCAGGAGGAAAGACAAGTTGGAAAGAAGGAAGGAAAAAAACAAATGTCCACATATTTTTTTTTTGGAACTGTTGCTAAAACTATTGGAAAGAAAAAGTGGAAAAAAAGAAAGGACATCTTCCTTTTTTCTTTTTTTTGGTGTGAAATAGAAGAATTGTTACAGCAATTTTAGAGTTTAACAAAGAACAAAGGAATGTATGCCTAACCTGTGTCTTAGCTTCAACAATCACAAGCAAATCCTGAATTGCAAATTCATCATTAAGTGGATCGATAAATGTGGCCTGGGAGGCCTTCATCAGGTGGTTGCCTTTTGGACCTGGTCGGACAATGTTTTTGAATAAATAGAGTGGTGGCTCGTCTTGTGCAAGCTGTTGTTGCACTCGCAGAAATAAGTTTTTATAAGTGTCGTTGACTTGAAACTGTGAACATGAAAGAGAAAAAGTCAGAAATACATGTACAAATGATTTGCAATGGACAGAAAGATATAAAATGAGAGGAAATTGCAATTGTATGAGCAATTAACAATGAAAAGAGAAAAAATAAAATTAATATGAACTTTGGAAAGAACAAAAGCAAGTATATATATATATACTTGTCAGAGAAAAGAAGGAGTTGACAGTACAGTAGCATAGTCATTTGGAGTTTCACCATCCCTGATGTAGAAATCCAATTGTTTGTTGTTGTATTGGCATGCAACTACTATGGCAGCAACTGAACCAACAACATATGTTTCATCAGATGAAACTAACTCAGTAATTGATATGTTTGGAGGAAGACACCGTGTTTTGCATACTTGATCTATTGTTTCAATGTGACTGGAAGGCAAGATTGCTATTGAATTTATAGCATATCCACGATCATATTGGCCCCTTTTCTTTAATTCAAATCCAATAATTCGAACACTTTTTCCAGGCAACAGGAAGTTGCCAAATCTGTTGATGAGGTTATCATTCATGGTAACAGTAATTGTCATGAATCCATCTTTGTCTTCACAGGCGAATTTTGGTTTCGATTTTGTGCAGGGTCGTAGACAACTAAAATATCTCCCTCAAAAACATTGGCATGAGACATAGTACATAATTCTACTATAGATGAAGCTTGCACAAATGCTTGCGTCAATCAGTGAACATAAGAAGACAAACATAAAAAAAGGAGCAATTAGATTCTATAGTTGTCTGTCATGCATAGCTGAGTACAGATAACTATGCGATTTCTAGCCAAGGGCATGAAAAACAATACAGATTAGGTACAAGAAAATTGGTGAAATTAATTAACTTAGAACTGAGTAGAAGACAAAGAAACTTAAGACAGAGAAAATCCGAGACAAAAAAAATGAGTAGGTTCGATGCAAAGGAACATTACCTCTTTGGACTGTTTGCTTTTGTAGTGGCAATATGCAATTAGGGTGTTGCAATTGATTATGTCTCTATAATGTCTTGTGAAAAATAAATATGTGTTTCAGCAGGTGGGGTGTTCGATGTAGATGTCATTGCAACAATGATCTTCTTGTGGCAAATTTCTTTTTCTTGTCTACATTGCCATGATATTTTTTTGGTTTTGACCAGTTCTGAAAAAGGATCTGGACCTGAAACCATTAGTAATGACATGGAAAACACAAATATCTGTAGATATAGACTAAAGCAAACTGAACTGTCAGGAATTTTGGAAAGGGATATTGCAATGAGTTTTGGCATATAAGAAAGAATAAACAAATGTGTCAATGTCAAAAATTGTAATTTGTATATCTATCAATAAAAGCACACAAGATTGAAGTTTGTTTGAGTAATGTTTCCAATTAAACAATAGCTGATCAATAGAATAAAAATAAATTGTAAAGACTTTAGGTAAATGCATTTTTAACATAATGCTACATACATTTACTGGGAAAGAGGGGATAAAAGGGACAAAGCGTTGATCCTGGTTTGTAAAACTAGACAAAAAGCTATTGTTTGATGTTCATAGCTGGAGCAAGAGTGTTTTTTTTTTCCCCTGTTTTGTTTTTCTGACTATTTTTTTTTCAAATTATTGTGCATAGATAATAGTCAGTGCAGATCAGTGAATGGTTTCTAGAAAACAATGGATGGCATGTCAGGGTATGCATGAAGAGGTTGAAAAAGCAAGGGGATTGAGCAACATTTTGTTCATTGGAAAAGGAAGGAAAGAAGTTCATTGCTAAATGGTGTGTTGGTTTTTTATATAGATTTTTGGTTCTAGTTTTAAAACAACGTAGCAAATGACTAAGCAATAACATATGCAGTATGTGTTGCTAAAAATCGAAAATCAATGTCTTTGAAATTTCAAAAAATCAAATAAAAGAAGGCAAGAACGATATCATGGACATATTCTTTGAAATATGCAAAGGAGCTAGATTATACTGAATCAAAAGGAATTGATAAGAAACAACTAAAATGGTTGGACCAATATGCATCAGAGATAGTAAATGAAATTGTATCAAGATCTAAATTTGTCCAAAAATGATCAATCATAGGATCATAGTTAGTTGTGATATGATTTGTTTTTAATTTCAGATTTTTTGTTTTCATATATGACTGGATTAAATTTTTAGTCCTTGTTTCCTTCAACATATCAATGTTGAAGTCACCAACAACAACAAAAGGCATTTTTGTATTGTTTTCTGACAAAATGCAATTGAGCACACAAATGACTTTGTCGAATACAGTATTTGGTTTGATATATCTATTTATAAGCTTCAGAATGTTGTTATGAAGTTTAAGATCAATGACAATTGCCTCAAGGAATTTTTCATTGTAGGTTGCGGAGTGCAAGATTGGGATACCTTTGTTGCCAGCTATACGGAGACCATGTACTGAATACATTGCAATGCAGGTGTATTGGTTTGCAAATATTGTGTGCATGGGAGGCAAATGCAAATGGGTTTCGTGAAGGCATAGAATGTGTGATTGTAATAGTTTAGTGTCATGTGCAATGTCCTCAATGTGCAGGACCATACTATGTGTATTAAGCGAACATATAATAAGATGTTTACTACAACGAATTGATTTTAGACCATATTGAAATTGCAAGGATGCATTTTCTATTAGTCTAGTTGATTCGACAAGTACTTTTGATGAAACCGTAAAGTTCTTTTGTTCTAATTTGTTTACAAGATAAGGAAATTCAATGTTTTTTACACGAGAAAGTGCAGTGTAAACAAGGCCATGCCTTGTAACCCCTTTTGGATAAAAAGCAAGTTTTTCAAGTGTCAAAACTTGTGCTCTGTGAATTGTTCTAGCACATGCTAATTGAACTAGGAATTGTATCCAAAAAAAATTTCTTTTATTGCCAAGCGAGATCTGTGTTGATATTCTTTTGATAGGTGTCCAACTATGGTTTATAGAATTGTTATATAGACAATGCATATTAGTACGTGTAATTGCACCTATCTTTGGACTAGGAAACTCAAGCCAGATAATCTCTAGGCAGGTTTCGTCATAGTGCCGAAAAATAGATTCCGCCCCATTCACAAGTCCATCTTCAATGAGATAGTTTCCACTAATCAATTCAACAAGCATGTTTTTTTTCAAGACAATTGATTGGGGAAGTTGATTTTTTTTTTTTTTTTCGTTCATAATTGATGTCAATTTCATCAATTTTGGTGTTGTGTGCTATGAGTGTGAATGCTTGTGTTTTTAAATATGACAACATTTTTTAACTATGGAAATCGACATCTTTGTTTCGATAATACAAGAATGGAAATGTCGGATCAATAGGTGGTGGTCTATGGCAATGTGCATTTAAATATTGAATGTCGCTAGCCGATTGCAGGCCTTTTCTGATTCTATTTAAAATTGATATGAAAATCTCATTTTATTGTCTGACAACTTTTTTAAGTTCATAATATTCTATATTGTCAAGCCAAAAACTATACGAAAACTTATGTTGCTGAAAAGTTGGGAATTCAAAAATCCAAGAATCATGTACAGGTTCAGCTTGAAATAAATCACCACAGAAAATAACATCAACATTTCCAAATGAATTTGTTGGAGCATGCTTGATTTCGCGTAGACGTTTGTCTATGTTATAAAGCATATGCTAACCTATTAAAGACACTTCATCAAGCAAGAGCACTTGAAGTTGATCAAAGTCTTTTGCAAGAAGATCTAGTGTATTTGAACTTAATGGGAACAACTTTATAGAATTTAGGGGAAGCTTAAAAGCAGAATGAACAGTGATGCCATCAACATTGTATGCTGCTTTTCCAGTAAGTGCTGCAATGAGACCTTTCCTTTTCAATGGGTCACTTCCAAGTGCTTTATCATAGAACATGACAAGAGCATTGAAAAGAGCTTTTGCAGTGTGTGTTTTCCCTATACCCGCACTTCCTGTGAGAAATAGGTGTATTTGCTTGGAAGGATTGTTTTTTTTTCTAGTAACAATCTCTTTTACTATAGATTGTTGTTCGTTGTTTAGCTTCCTTCTTGTTGCAATATATTCTTCCATGTTAGGGAGAAAAAGGTTTTTCTTTGAAATTGTAAAGGTTTAGTTCTTGTTGCAAACTAGTTTTTTTTTATGAACAAGCTCATTGTGGATATCAATTTTTTTCAAAAGCCATGGAATCACAAATGGGCTCTGATGCCGCTGTTGAGGAATTAGCAACTTCCAATTGTGTTTCGACAATATCCTTTGCAATGTCAAGATCACCCCATTTGGTTGTTGCTTTGGCGAAGAATATTTGCTCAACAATTGATATTTGTGACTTGTATTGCTCATATGCTTCTGTCCAAGTTTGAAGCGAATGAGTTAGAAAGTTGCACAGGTCTCTAAATTGGACAAATAGCAATAGCTTCTCCCTTGCAAGTTTTCTAGATCTTTTTCCTGTCTATATCGAATGTATCGAATAATGCATGGCCTATTTCTTTTGATTGTCTTTCCATCTATGAAGCAATAGAAGGAAGCATAATCGACAAGACTAACAGTTTCAAGTTCGTTAGGATGTTCGATGTATCTATCTATTATTGAAGGACAAAATATGTCTTCAGATTCATCTAACTCTTTTTTCAACAAAGATGGTTTTTTCAAGGCAACAATTCGTTTATCATCAGGGGCAGTGTTGATGAATTTTTTTTTCCTTGATGATGAATGCAAAGGCAAAGAGAGGATAATATGGACTGCTTGTCTAATCGACATTTGTTGCATGTTCAAGAGCGTGTTACCGAGTCTGCGTATTGTTTCGAGCTGTCTAGATTTGTTTGCAATTGACTCTTCCTTGATCTTCTTTAACGCCATTATCATAGGCCTGTCTAATTTCGTTATATATGAAGTTACATATGTTGCAGTAGCATAAGCATCTAAAATGAATTGAGCATCAGTATTTTCTTGCCACACATTTGGAATGTTCTTTGCAAATGGATTTATCCAAATATCTGATGGATCTATTTTTAGCAGTAGGGTGGGTTGCTTAATCAAAGAACGTAGTAGTATAATGTAGTTGTCTTTGTCCAAATTCAACTCTTCTAGAAATGATTCAAAGCACATGTTTTTTCATATTGCTTAGATTCAAGAGAAGAAGTAAGGAGTTTTGTTTTTTCATCGAGATTGTTCAATTCTTTGTCAATGGGTTCCAAAATTGTTGTAGCATCAATCAGGAACATAGGAAACCAAAATCTATAGCTATAACGTCGATGTTTTCTACATGCACGTGTGTGTTGATGGGTTTGAATCTTTTTTAATTCTTCAGTAAGCAAAGAAGAATCTGTTGAAATATATTTGTCAACAAAAATTGTTATTTCATGGTTACTATTTTTACCATATGCCGGTGCATCCTCAATCCAAAGAAGACCATGTTCATGTTCATTTCCTCTTTGTTGAAATTCAGTTGTGAAGAAGTAATCATTCACTTTTCCAAAGAGAGTTATTTTTCAATATCAACGACTTGAGCGAGTTCATTTTGTGTCTATAATAGCGACTGCAAATGACAGGATGGTTTCTAATCAAAGTGTCGATATTAGTACTTGAGGGAAATAATGTGCAATTGGAATCGTTTTTTACTTGAAGATGTTGTAAAGCATTGCACAATGGTTTCCATATATGTTCTGCAGAAGTGAAGCTAACAAAGATAGTTGGTGGGCCTAGTTGCTTGACCATTGAAAAAATATCTTTTCTCATGTTTTCAAAATAGTCCGGAGATGTTCGATTAGCTTTCAATGTACGAAATGCAATTGGAGACTTTACAATGTTTTCAAGATTGCTTTGTGACTTAACATCTTTTGCTTTTAGTTTTTTCCCTTTCAATTCACCTATGCGAATAGACTTCCATGTTGTATTAGAAATTTGGCGTATCAATACTTTGACCGTCTTAAAGAACAAGTTTGTAGGATGAGCTTCAAAGTCCATACTTTCATGTTGTAGCTCCCATTGGAATATTTGCTGATGTCGATACCGGTTGTAGATGTCATCTAGTCGGAAACATCCATAGAAAAGTGTTAGGAAATTAAGCTCTTCAGAGAACTTGTCTTGGAAAATGCCTAAAGGCTTGTTATTTTCAGCATGCGCAATTTCTAGAAGCTTGGTAGACAAATCATCAATAAGATGTGTTTCGCCATAACCATGGACCAATGTTTCAGTTGCTAGTTCAAATTCTGTTTCAAAAATGTTGTTGTTGCTTTTCTTCGAACTTGTGGAACTGTTCTCGTCATCAATGGAATTGTCAATTGGAAAGTCAATGACCTCTTTCCTTGCTAGCTCTGTGAACTTTGTTTCCAAATCAAGAATGATACAAACTTTTTCTAATTTGTAAAGATCTCTAGTACAAAGAATTTTCAATGCAACCATGACAATATTCAGACGCACATTTCCAAAGATGTAAGCATTTTTGTATTCCAATTTTCATTTTAACATAATTCCAATAGTCATGTCATCATCAAGGTTTCTTGAAAAAACTCTCTGTATATTGTCCAAAGATGAGGGGACATTTATAATTGCACTAGTCAAGCATAGTTGAGCTCATTTGTAACCTAGTTGACGTATTTGGGAAAATGCAATTCTTGGAGAGACAAGGCATTATTCCAATGGCGTTAACATATCTACAGATGACAATGAAGTGTTACATCGAATATTCAATGGAACTGCAAATACAAGAATCTATGAATTAGAGACATTTTTTTTGCAAAATTTGCAAATGTATAGGTCAATTGCAAAAGAGGCTGGCATATCCATCCATGGTAAAGAGTTCAATGAAAAAATCGTTTTCTCATTGATACGACGTATGTATTTTTTAAAATGCAATCGTTTGCATATGCAACATGCATGGGTAGGTGTACCCTCAATTGCTTTTAAATATTGAATAGTGGCTTGTTCTACCTTTTGTTTTTCTTTTTGTTTTTTGGAAGCTTCCATTGCTGCAAAACGTATATCACTTTTTGTTGAGCGAAGGTTCTTGAATGGTCGCTTTGCATTATGACCAAGTATGTTGATATTTCCATCGGACCAGTCTGCATTGACATCAGGTGCAACCTTTTTTGTGTCCAATCTATTTGTATTCTCTATCATTTGTTTTTTCATTTGACAATGTTTTTGTATATTGTCATTTTTGTTTCTTTTCAGTTGTCTTTGTGGATCTATTGGATATGTTCTATTGACATTACAAGTGGAAGAAAATTTCGATTGGTTGATCTTGTTGTTTTTATTTGCATCAATGTGCAAGTTATTTGACATCATTGTTTCCATGTTGGAAGAACCTATGTCAAAGTTTTTTTTAACTAGTGGATGGAAATGAAAATTACCTTTGCATGTTTCATTTTGCAATAGGAAAATGTCTTTCGTAGAGCTTTTTGTTGAGTGATATTGGTCCTCAATGTTACAAGAACATGTGTCCCAAATGAAAATATTTATTTCCAACATCTCACACATCCATTGAATTGCAAATTTACAACCTTCTATATGTCCAATGCTAAAAGGATCAGCCAAATTTAGGACAAATGTTTTCCAACTAGAAACAAGACAAGTTTCATGTACCATAGACAATGGCAGATATGTGGACAGACATTGCAATGCTCTATTGTCATTGGATTGTATGCAATTGAAGAAAGTTTGGGCTATTGTATTTCGAAGACTACTCATGTCAAAGATGTTAGACAACTTTGAAACCGATTCAAAGAGAGAGTCAAAACAATGGCCTTGAATGATTGAGAAGATGTCAAAACCTTGTTGTACAAGTATTTGTCTAGAACATTGAATCTCCGAGCAAGTGTCTGGACAAGATCTTTCGAATATGCCAATTGATAATTCCTTAAATGAAATATTGTCAATGACACGTCATTTGCAGGTTAACAATGGTTCAAAGTGACCAGCAGAAGGTATATGATCATGGAACAAAATGTTATAGTAGTATCCAGAAAGAGTAGAATTGAAGTGGAGATATCTTCTTTTCGTTGACAAATACCAAACGACGACATGCGCATTCAACCAATTTGCAAACCATTTTATACAGAATATATCACCCCATAATCCACAACCATTGTTATTATCTGAATGATAAGCTGATTGAGACATCCGTTCTAGATAAAGATTCTTGTCTTGTAAACCATGTAACTCAAACAAATAATCAGGTGAAAGTTCCAAGTTCGATGAAGATATTGTAGAAGGATCTCCTTGAGCCAGTCGATGGGAGAAATGGTTAACAATTGCTTCTCTTATCTCTATTGATGTGTATCGAAAATGCAAAAGAACGGCAAAAAAATCGAACAAGCAATCTTTGTTTTGGAAATGGAAAGCTTGCAACCGTAGCAAATGATTTCTTGACAATGCAATATCAATTTCATCATCAACTCCATCTTTTGTTAAGAAGACTTTTGAAACACCGAGTTGCAAGTGCATGGATCTTAGAATATCAACTAATCAAGTATATTGAGTCGATCCAACTGCAAGTAAGAACATGTAATAGAAGGGGAAAAGGAAATCAGATAAAGTCTTTGAAATCGAAAATGAAAAATATGCCATTTGGTAACAATAACAATTTAAGGGGAGACATGGGCTAGTGCATAGAATTGTTAATCTTCACAATTTCATGAATGCATTTAGCTATTGCATAAAATATCTCTTCACATGAGATTGAAAATTTCAAAAAGCCACTAGCAATGATGAAATGCAATTGCACTAGAAGGTTGCAACTGACATTGGCATCTATTGCAATGAAGGGAAGGGTTCAAAAACCACGTCTTTAAATATGTGTGCAATTGACAATAGCAGGTTTTTTTACAATGATGTAAACTATATATATATATATATATATATATGTTTCATGTATACAGAATAAAGAATTTTAATGGCAATAAAAAAAATGCAAACACAAATTCCAAAATAATGAAAGCACAACTAAAATCAATGCAAACATGGAAAAACACTATGTTAGAACAATGCAAAGACAATGCGTTGGAAACATAATCGACCATAGCAATGATGACACAACAATAATCAAGTCATGAAACAAGGAATGAGACACATGAAAATATAAAATAACTCGAAGAAGGCTTCAAGCTCTATAATTATGCTATAAGCATCTATTCTAGTAGTTGAATACTGCAAAATTGTAACTATATTCAATGTCCTATGGCGATGCAAACCGCCACTAAGCAAATACAATGGAATGGAAAGAAAAAAAAATCCAAAATGCATTCCAAATTGAAGATCATAACATTGTTTACATCAATTGTTATGAGTATCAATATCCATCAAGAACTGTTGTCAACTCACTTGGAGTGTATTTTTTAATATTATTATTTTTATAAGTAAAAAAATTATATATGACTTATACATAAAATATTATGAACTCTATACATGCTACAGGCATAAGTTTCAATACAACAATGGACAAGCCATAGTGACAAAATTTGCGCATGAGAAAATTAAAAATGGTTGGAAAGAATAAATAGATGAAGGGAATGACATAAAATATGGCTAGCCATAACTCAATTTTATAATATATCAAATATGGGCAGCCATAACACATGCAACTATTGCTATAGTCATAGCCAATAACAAGCTTTGTTAAAAAATCACAGCCAATAATAATGGCTTATGACAAAAATATTTACTATCTTCATATGCCTTATAATTCTATAGTAAACAACTGTTGACACACAAAATCCGTTTGCATAGTGTTTATAAATAGCACAATGCATTTATATGTAACTATACATCGAGACATGTAATGACTTGACATACTAATTGTAATTCCATTTATGGCTATGTAACGCACTAATAACCCAACATCCTAAAACCTTACCATCACTACATACATGAATATGTAATATCAAATTTTCCTAGCATGCTTGCAATGGATCTATAACGGCGCGGAAGTGATCAACAACAGCTCTAGATCTGCAACGTATCTAGATCTAGATATGGATTTGCAACATAGCTGGATCTGGATTTGGATATGGATCTGGATAGATGTAATCTGTTATTTAGTAATCGGCAACAGATATGGACCCCAGGTATGTTCGGATTCCTAACGATTTAGGGGATTCACTCGGCCACCAATGCTGTCTGACGGCTTGCGTATTGGGGTAGAACCCCTCACTCCATGGCTCAGGTAAAACTGATAACCGCTTTGTCACAAACGATAGCTCTTGGTTTACCTCACGGGTCGGAACTAGTCAATCAGGTAGGGGTCATTGCCCTTTTCCCTGGTAGGTCCTCTCAATGGGCCAGCTACTTCGGGGTTCCTGTGGTACTCCTCACAATGAGTTTTAGGGCTATTCCCAAGTACTTCCCACAATTAAGCGGATAGGGACTATTCCTGGATCCAAATTTGTAATTAAAATGAAAAATACAGATGTGAAAAAAAATTTGCAAGAAATTCCACCGAACGAGCCCAAGAAAGTGTTATGACACCAAGAGTGAGGAACCTCGACCAATTAATTAATTAAATGCAGAAATAACATAACACAAAGCAATTAATTGAACCATGTTTTGTAAACTTAAAAAAAAATCAGTGTTTTCGAAATGTTTTATAATTAAAGGCACAATTTAAATCATAGTTTTATATAGATCTAATTTCAAGTTTCTTGATGTTACTCTCTTATTAAGCCATTGAAATTCAATTGACGGGGGAAGAAATTGGCATCGAAAGATGCTAGACATTTGATTTGCATTAAGCCACCACCACTACTAGGTTGGCAACTGCAAGCCCTTAGCCCAAGAATGTTGTGTCGGATTCGAGGCAGATAACTCCCTACAAATGCAAAGACTACATAAGAGACTAAGCAGAGGCAAATAAGCTGCTTAAGGAGAAACTCTGTCTTCTAATGTGCCATCATGGTCATCTCTTTATAGCCTTAAGCTAACTGATTTATCAGTCATCTAAAAGCTTAGTCTTAAACTAGGTGATTTGTCATAATCATTTAAAAATAAAATCTAGTAGTCTAAAGTGAATAATGGCTCTCGTGATAGTTAATTACAAAGTCCATATAGAAGGAATTCATGTATAAAGGGTATCAAGTCCATATTGCATGTAGAAAATTACTTTCTCAATTGAAGAGGATATGGTGAGGATGGTATAAAATCTTATTATATTATTATCTTGTTCAATTATTGAAAAGAGAAGTGAGGTGATCTTTAGCCTTGGTGGGGAAGATGATTTTCTATAGCTTAAAAATAACTCCACTTATTAATTATCATTCTTAATATATTTAAACAACTGTAAATAAACATGTATAGATCTATCTTAACTATAAATCTATTATGCATAAAAATGGTGAAGCACAAACCTCAATGTTTATTAAATAGTATCTGCCTATTAATTATCTATCTTATTATATTTAAATTATTATAAATAAACTCGCATAGATCTTTCTTAACCATGGATCTATTATGCATCAAAAGAGATCAAGTATGGTGATGCACAAACCTCGGTGTTTATTAAATAGTACCTGAAACTGCAAAAACATTAAGGCTTGCACTTCCAGTATTTTAGTCCCTCTCAATGCTTGATAGATACAAAGTTAAGATGGGCATATGCTACTTGTAACAACTATTTTGAAGATGAGAAAACATGGCACGACAATTATTTTGAAGATGAGAAAACATGGCACAACATCTGTGTGCTCCTTTGTAACATAAATATGAATAAAATCTTTTGATTTTTATGCATCTTCCTCCTATGTACCTGTAGGCCTGCAATAAAGCAACTACATCTACTTTATCTCAAATGTCCTTAATGGAACTTACTTTCACACTCTTACATCTTGTACAAGTACATTGCTTTTAAGTGCTTAAATTAAACATGTTCAAAATCTAAAGCTGATCCACATTAAGTTAGATCCCCAGAAATAAGTTCCTCCATAGTGTGATCCAAACTTCAAACACAGAAACAAGTTGTTGTCTATAAAGCTCAAATGTCAAACATAAAGTGACATGAGCAATCCGAGTTCTAAGTGAAGAGTAAATCAACAAGTTAGCATCTTGCAACCAGTAGACCCCTTCTCCAATTACCCAGGTAAAGCACCTTTGGGCCAAAAAGTGCGTCCATATCTACACCTTCAATGCATTCAAACTGGCCTTTATTTCATATGATTTTCTTCCTTATTAGTTTTCTTCATTAGAGCATTGGAAGAATGCTTACAATAATAGCATATGAAATTTGTTTTCAATTCCCAAGGTACAACAGATTTTATCATAATACTTAGTACAAGACAACATAAACGATAAAATGAAATCATTTTCAACACAATGCAATAAAAAAAAATGCACACCCAAACTAGAGGATTACAACCTACCTCAAGCTACCAAGCTATCTCCAGTAGAGATCGTCAATCTTCCACATGCAACAAATTGCTAAAAACATAAGTAAAATTTCTGCCCAGAAAAGAGAATATTATATTGGCCACAATGATGTGGGTCTTAAACATTACTAATATTGCAAACAAGAAATGGATGGCATTATAATGGCGAAGTGCTAATTCAAAGTATTTGTCTTCTTTCTTACAATAACATTGACCATATCGGAGATGACATCCTCACAGCTGTTAAGTTTTTCTCAAGCATAGAAGGATTAATGCCTCTCAAACTTAGACTCCTATTGGCCCCTGTTTAGCATATCTACAAGAAATAGATGGCATTATAATGGCAAAGGGACGGCTAGTTCAAAGCATTTAGTTTACAATTACATTGTTCATATTGGGGATGGCATCCTCACAGTTGTTAAGTTTTTCTCTAGAATAGCTGGGCTAATGCCTCTCAAAATTACACTCCTATTGGCCTCTGTTTACCTATTGTTTTATGCAGCATATCAGAGAACATGGAGCATAAACAACAACACAAAATTAGATAGGGATTAATCAATTTAAAATACCTCTTAGACCGCTTGAACCTACTAACAAAAGAAAATCCTTTCAGTTCCAAGTTAATTTTGTGCCAACATTGACTACACGTGTGAAAGACCAATGATAATTAACAGAAGCACTCGAGGCTCCCAATTGCTGAGACAAGTAACAAAAAATATAACAAAGTTGGCAACTGTTTTCAGGATCCAGGGCCATAGGATTAATAAAAACACAAGGAAGTTGAAGGAACATTAAAGACTATCCATGCACTCTCTCATCATGAACAGCTGGTTGACGTAGATTTTTCTCGGAAGCATCTTAACAGTTCCAGAAGTAATAAATCAAAGGAATTGTATAACTACTAATGGGCATAAATCAAAGGAATTATGTAATTACTAATAAGCACAAAGCTATTTCAAGTAGCATGGTCATCATTTACCGAGATAGATTTTCGGATTGTAAGTCATCTTTTTGCAATATTGGATTAATGATTTCCTCCAAAAACATGTCTCTCAAAAAAAAAAATTGATGTTAAATTCCAAAAACCAAAACAGAAAAAGGCATTTAATTTTATCTATATCTACTGCAATAAGCTGCCATAACTTAGCATATATTTAAAAAGGATATTTGAAAGTTTTACACTTCCCTTCTTTGAAATGCAACCGTTTAGTTTGGATTTGACTTTGGACCAAAATTCAGGGTCTTCAACTGATAAGAAAAATGGCTTTAAGGCGTTCCATGATCCCTGCTATTAACCTTACCTGTTACGCATGCCTACATTCCAACCTACCCAATCGCTTTCGGATTTTAGTCATGATTAATCTACATGCATATAAGGGAAGGTTCTACTATTCAAATTGAGCATTGAAAGCTGTGATGTGTCAAATGTTTGGACGGAAATCAATACACAAACAAATAGGATAAGAAAAACACAATCAGTCTCATGCTTTGATCACAAGGATAATTTAGTATAACCAAAAAATCAAAAGAATTTGAGACATGCCTGGACATAATAAGACCTCCAATGAAGGTGGCCCACAAATCTAATGCAAAAGCCACGACAAAGATCATCAAATGAGCTAACCTCGAAACTAAAGATGGAGACCCTCCAATTCTAGGCGACCCTTCTGTTGTTTTTCCTCCAAATTTTGATTCAGTTATCTCTGGAGATACCAAAATGCGAAGGGATAGAATTGATATCATCACCACAAAAAGAGTAATCCAAGCCATTTTATGAGATGAATTTTCCCAAAATCCATTACCCGCTGAGATGAAATTTAGCCAGAATCGAATACTCACTTCAACCAAGCAAGCAAGACGAGGTAGGGAAAAGAAGCAAAATATTACATTCAGGCCCTTGGAATTTCGAAGATAATTTTACAGATGGAGGCAGTGGGTAGCGAGGGACTTGAGGGCTGAGGTAATGTCTATGGAATCATTAAGTTCAATGACAACATAAAAGTGTCAGACAATTCTCCCCTAGTTTTGAAAACCCAAAGGGAATAAATCCGAAAATACCCTTCGGCTTCAAGCTAAATTATTGGACATTCTTACAATATTTTAGGACTTCCAATGTAGCATCACACAAATTCCTTAAATTCTCGATAGTGAGATGCTTGGGCCTCTTGTAAATCCGAGAAATGGCATCAATTCTACAATTCAACAAACTGGATATTGAGGAGAAGACAACCTGTTCGAACATAGTATAATATTTCACAAACCCTGCAAACCTTAAATTCGATTTGCACTCCTAGGGTTTCTCAAGGTTCCCTAATGTTTCACAACCCAACATTGGGCAGCACTTCAGTGTTTAACGTGTTTGAAATTGGAGAGAAGTGAATTAAGTAGTGTACACGACCTGATTGTGAGCTTGTGAGCAGCCACGGAGGTCATATCGTCTTGAAGTTAGATAAGCAAATGAAAACTAAAATCCTTATTCATGTCTTGAATGAGTTTTGATGATGTGGGTCTTAAATAATTCAAAAATCCTTATCAGAAAAAACAAAACAGAACCAATTCGAGCCATATGTAAGCAAATGAAAACTACGGAAACAGCAGGCATAAACCTAATTAATTCAGGACAAATACACAAAACTCAACTGATAAAATGTCGTCCTGTAGATGCTCTAGTCAAAAGAAATGACAGAGGAAGCTGCCAAGGGAAACACAGCAATGCGCTGACGAGAACACAACAAACAGAATAATACAACAAATGGAAGAATGCACTCACAGCAACGACAAACATGAACAAGTAACAAGCAAGGAAAAACATCAGCCGCATAAAAAATGCCTCTGCAAACGGCCGCGATGAACGTACCTCCACAACTGAATGGCTGCACTCCTCCACAAGCAAAAATTAAATGAACTGGCCACAACTGTGAAGGCCATACCCTTCCAACACTCTTTGTCCTCCACCCGGAACCCGAAAACCTAGAAATTGGGACGCTTCTTACAGACCGTGTTCACATTATCAACCAATTGCATGCCCACGAAAGGACAAACTATTACAGCAGCACGCGCATTACATGAACAGTTCTATATTGTAAAACGGAATGCAACCAGACAGACATTGTATTTCAATAACTGGGCCCTGCATGACATCACATTTTACAAGCTTCTAGTACAGAAAAACCTTGTAGAATCTTGTAGATATGAACACAGCAAATCCCTGGACCGTGCCATGAAAACAGCTGCATGCTCTGTCTTACTACACCATTAAAACAACTCCATGCTCTGCTATACCGCTGGACACCCGTCCATTCAACCGCAATAAAAATGTTACCAGGTTTTAATAACAAGTGCACCCTACACCATACCGCTGGCCATTAAACATCTTGTTGTGCCATACCATGCCATTAACGCACCTCGATGCCCTGCCCTGCCATATCGCGAACATTAAACAACTTGTTGTGCCATACCATGCCATTAACGCACCTCGATGCCCTGCCCTTCCATACCGCGGACACCATGAGCAATAAAAATTATATGACCTGCATTTAAACCTTGTTGACGAAAGATCGCTGCCGGGTCCTGGGGCACACAGCCCCAGGACAATGTAAGCCGAAAACCAACCAATCACCAGCTAAAGAAAACCTCCGCGAAATAAAAAAAATAAATGCACCAAAAATAAAACTTGTTAAAACCTTTGTTAAGGCCCTCCCTACCCTCCTCCCACAAGCCAACTAATACCCCCAACACAAAAATAAATGTCGAGGATATAATAATATATTGACGCAAATGATGTAACTATGATGCCCATGATGCAATTCCTCTTATAAAGGTACAATTATGATGCATTGTGCCTGGCAAAATCAGTCCATCATGGACAAATAGAAGAATTGGCCAAAACATAATAGCAAAATGCCTGGATTGGTTTCTTATATAAAAAAAATCTTGGACAATACAATTCATTTTCGTCAATGGATTGGACAAGGAGGAGAATACGATCACTACCCAATTGTGTTGGATCGGGAAGGGGATGAGAGAAATCTGTCAGGACCTTTCAAATTCAATCCAACATGTCTAGAGGATGCAAAGTGTTTGGAACTCCTTAATAAATCTTGGAAACCTTTTGAGAGTACAAACCCTGAATCGGTAGCAATTCAAGTATCAAAAAAATCAAGCAGGCAAAAAATGTTGCAACCAATTGGACCTGCAAGAAGAAGCTAAATGATAATAAGGCCCTAAGGAATATAGAACAAAGACTCACTTCTCTTTATGAGTCCGAGGGGTTTGGTTTCCTGAACTCTGAAATGCATCAGGAAGTAAATGATTTGGAGCAAAGAAGGAAGAAGCTACTATTAAATAAGGAAGCAGAGTGGAGAATCAAAAGTAGGGAAGTTTGGATGGAGAGAGGACATGACAATACCAAGTTTTTCCACAATTATGCAAACTATAGGAAAAGTGCAAATTCAATATGGAATCTGAAAGATAGTGAAGGGAAACTATTGAGTCGCCATGAAGAACTTGTTGATGATGAAGGAATATATTTCTTTGGAAAATTTTATAAAAAAGAGGAAATCTTAGTGGAAGATGTGGTGAGAATAGCTTCCTTATGAGGAAGACAATGCATAATTAATGAAGGAGGTCTCGTTATCTGAGCTTGAAGAAGTAATCCATAGTCTCAAGAGAGATAAAAGTCCAGGACTAGATGAGATTCCAATTGAATTTTTTGTAGACCTAAAGGAAAACGTGGAGGGGGATCTGATCAAAATGATTGAAGAATCCAGGAAAAAGGGTCCATCTTAGGGGCTTTTAATTCTACCTTTATTTCATTAATACCTAAATCTAATGCTCCAAAATCATTTAATGAACACAAACCTATTTTGTTGTGCAATAGCATTTATAAAATAATTTCTAAGGTCATAGAAAGAAGGATAAAGTTTATTATGTCTACACATATCTTAGGAGAACAATTCAGATTTCTAGAAGGTTGACAGATTCAAGAAGCTGTAGGAGTCGCACAGGAAGGAATCCACATGATCAAGCTTAAAAATTCTAAAGCATAAATAATAAAAATGGACCTGTCCAAAGCGTATGACCGTGTAAGTTGGGTTTGTCTGTGGATGATCCTTACACGAGTCGGTTTCAACTCCACCTTTACTAGCTAGATTATGGGATGCTTAAGCTTGGTTTCCTTCTCGTTCTTGATTAATGGGATAGCCTTACCTTTTTTCAGACCTGAAAGAGGTCTACGAAAGGGATGTCCCCTATCCTCGATGATTTTTATTTTTGTGGTTGAAGGACTCAGCAGATCCATTGTTCAGGAAAAATTGTGTGGAATATTTAAAGGTATAAGAATAGGGGGCCCTTGGTCAGAATTACACATTTATTATTCATAGACGATGTGTTAATATTTTGTAACGACACAAGAAGGGATGAAGTAATCGTGGTATAAATTTTAGATGGGCTTTGCAAAGCAACTGGAATGAAAGTAAATCCTGGAAAATCTCATTTCCTGGGCCATGAAATGTCTGCATAAGAAGTTGAAGATTATAGGTCTATCCTAGGTTATAACGAAGAACTCTTTGAAAATGGTATTAAATATCTTGGGTTTAAGCTAAAAGACAATGATTATGGGATAAATTACTGGGCATGTTTGATAAGAAAATGCAAAAAAGGATCTCAAACTCGTGTATGCGTTGGCTTACTAAAGGGGCTCAATAGACCATTCCTTATAAAAGAAATATTGAACATGATGCCAGTTTATTGGTCTCTAGCCTAGATACCAAAGGGAGTACTTAAAAAATTTTCTTCCATCAGTTTGAGGTTCTTTTGGTCAAGTAAGGCAGAACAAATAGGGTTTGAATGGTTAAATTGGAAAACAATAGCAAGACCAAAGGAGTGGGGAGATGGGGGGTAAAATCATTATACCCATTCTCATTAGATCTGGAGGCTAAATCAATTTGGAAAGTGATAGCAGGAAACGGGTTATGGGTGGATGTGGTTAGGAAGAAATATATATATCCCTTGACCCTGACAGACTGAATAAGAAAGCCTACAAAAATGGTAAGGAATGTATCAATACTATGGAAGGAAGCTATCAATGCCTTTAGCCTCATAGGAGATAATATGGCATGGAAAATATGCAATGGTAATAGCTTGCGACTGGGTATAGATTTGTGGGAAGGTAGTAATGGATCATAGTAGCATAATTCGAGTACGAATACGGATATGAATACGATTTGATACGGAAAAAATACGTAACGAAAATATCTAGTACGAATAAAATACGGAAGTAGCTTGCTTATATATAATATTTTTAATCCAATATTCACAAATATACCATAAATATACATAGACATTTATCTAATAAAACTTAACATATATTTAAAAAACAAAAATATAAAATCTCAACAACCTCGGATATGAAAGTGTGAGAGCCGGCAACTACTTATTTATAGTTATTTTAATAAGTAGGCATGAAATTGAATGGTATTTTTGTTTTATAGTGTTTAAATAATTAATGTTTTTTTGTTCTTTCTTTAAATTGGTTTTCAAAATTTAATTCTTCACTAATAATCTGTATCCGTATTACACCTACACCGAATATTCGACGAATTCAAATTTATTTCGAATTTCCGTACACAAAGTACCAATACGGCCGAATTATGCTACTATGTAATGGATCCCATATGCTACCACAAGGTATGATAATGCAGTTACAATTATGTGAGAAGGGTATCTTTACGCTAAGACAATTAAGTTCAAACACTTGAATTTATTTCGGGGTGCAATATTGGACATAAGCAACGCAACTGGGATTTGAAGGAGAAGAGAGTAAAATCTGGAAAGCTTTTATTGACTCTTTAAAGTCAAATCTAATCGGACTAACATAAAATAATGATAGTTTGATATGGAATGGAGCTGATAACGATTGTTACAAGCCAAAAGATGGTTATAACCTGATTATGGATAAATATTTACAGGGAATTGAAAATCTATGGTGGTGGAAAGTAGTATGGTTACTCCATTGCCCGTTGAAGGAAAAACATTTATTGTGGTTTTTCCTTTCAAACAAAGCACCCACTTGGGATCATATGCAAAACAGGTCACAGTCAGGTCCAGGAAGATGCAGTTTATGCAAGGAGGAGGAGGAAAGTAATTTACACTTAGCGGTAAACTATAAATTCTCCAAACAAGTATGGAGAGAGGTGGAAGGAAAAACATGACTCAAAGATAGCTAGGATGGTTCCTCAACCACATATTGCTTCTGAAAGTGGTGCAGTAACACAGAAACAAAAGATTATAGAGCCCTTCCAACCATTATAAACTGGAGTATATGGCTGGCAAGAAATAATAGTCTCTTCGAAGATAAAGAAGTACTAGCTTTTTTTTGTGCCATACAGAGTCTAAGCACTCTATCATTCTTCTCGCAGGTGAAGAATTCCTTGAAAATCAGAAAGGTGACCCCAATTTAAAGAATTCCCAATAGCGTTTTTTGATGGAGCAACGTAGGAAGTTTGTGGAGCAAGAGGCTTGATTATGATTTCTGGAAATGAATTAGTGACTTTCAAGGTAGGGCTGGGCAAAGGATCTAATAATTATGTGGAGCTATCAACCTTGTGGCTAGTGCTTAGATTGGCAAAAGAACAAAAAATTAAAAAACTGAAAGTATATGGAGATTCACAAGTTATGATAAATTGGATGAAAAAGATTAGTGTATGCCATAATGTGACTCTCGATGTAATGTTGGAGGATATCGGCAGAATCAATGATTCATTTGAGGAATTAATTTACACCCATATGTACAGAGAACAAAATCAAAAGGCAGATGAACTCTCAAAAGAGGGAATACTACTGCATAAAGGCTAATGGATTGTACGAGACACCCAAAGACAATTCTGAAGCTATTGTCTTCTTTTTGTTGAAAAATGATGGCTTGAAAGAGAGCCCGATGGAAACTAATTCTACTAAATGTAAAGGCTATAAGCCTAAAAATAGTAAACAATGATTTGTAAAGGTAATTTCTACAAGTGGACATGCCTTACAACATACAAAGAATGTAATAGTTTTTTTTTAAAGTAATATTACAAGTATTTTTTCATGGAAAAAAATATGATGCAACAATGACACAACATCAATGCAATGAGACACGAATATGATGCAAATGGAAAATAACAAAAAAACGAATGTTTTATGCATTGTGATAATGTCACAAAATCACTACAAATTATTGTTACAAAAAATGTATGTCCAATATTTTGAATTAATCATATATGTTGGGGTGAAAATAAAAAAGTGGTCTTAAATGTAACAATAATAAGTAATAATAATGATGATAAGAAGTGGTAATAAAGTATATCGACGATAATAATAATATCTAAATAACAAATTGACCAATTTATCGTAAAATAAAAAGTAAAAAGGAGAGAACTTACTAAGAAAACAGAAAGGGAAAAGCTAAAAAAAGCAAACACTGACTAAAAGTGGCATGATTAAAGATAAGATTAATTATTTAATGACAAGTGGAATCTATGCATGAGATTTTTGCATGGTTAGATATGAAAATTAACTATTTAAGTAAGGCTGACGAGATGATGAAGACATCTTTGGATTGGAGCATTTTGACCCTCAAGGGTTTGTCTTTGGAGCTCGGTCTCTTGAAGGAAGAGGAACAATAACTAGCTTTGGTTTATTGATTGAGGGATAAAGGGCCCTCAATCAGATCGACTAAGGGAATTGGTTGGTAGGAGAGTCGTCCCCCACTAGTTGTTTCCCTTATGGTTGCAGATGGTGGGAGTGAGAGGTTGGAGCGCCATTGGTTCATGCTCAACAAATTTGTAAGTGGGTTACTTGTATATCTCTTAGGTATATCGTCTACTTGTTGAATTATGAAAATAATTTTGTGGTTATCATTAAGTGTTTTAATATTCAATGTATCCACAATGGTGATTCAATGATTTATATATTGATGTGTACATGTAAAGTAGTTTGACGAGTTAGTATGTTACACCTAATACCAACAAAAAGAATTGACTCAAGGAGAATGGGCACAACGACGCAAATTAGATGCTACAACCCCATATTATAATAGTGGAGTGGTCCCAACGTAAAATTGGGACTGCAAGACCTAATCATTTGTTGGGTAACTGGGTTACAAGGCATTGGTTATTTGTGGATGACATGGGTGTTGTATGCAATAAGAATCCCACCTCGACAAATGTGGTTACAAAGTGTTGGATCTGTGGATCCACTAAGACGACATGGAATGGAAGGGAGTGTTCTAGTTCAAGAAAGAAGTTGAGACCTTCTTCAATATAAAAAGTGGGTAGCTTGAAGTTGCAAAGGGATAGGCTAACATGCCAATATTTGACTTATGACATTCGATCATTCAATCTGGAGGCATGGATTGATTAAGAAGCTAATACCTAGTCAGGGGTTTGGGTGGTCATGTAACTCTTAGTTATAGAATTATTTCAAAGTATCAAAGGCACTACCAAGAGATGATGCAAGTGGTAGACTTGGTCTTAGGGAAAAGTTGCAATTTAGACAAGTCTTCAAGTTTGGTGTTTTGAGTGGTGGAAGTTTGCAATAGAGGAAATATTTGCACCTCACAAGGCATATCGTTCAAGTAGTGAAGTGGAATACCTTCAAGATAAGTAGAAGGTTCATGGTTGAATTTTCACTCAAAGAAGATCGAGGTTGCGAGAGGCAAACTTGAACACTATGAATGAGTAATTCTACAAGTAATGTGTGGAAACGAGTCTAGAAGAGACTTGGGCTATTTGTTGAATTTAGAGTCACAAAGTTTGGCCAAACCCATTATTATAACATATCTAGTCGTATCTTCTTCTAATAATAAGTTTAAGTTACCTAGCTTGGGCACCACCCACATGTCATGGTGTTTGTGTGGTACATTTTAGTTATTTGCTTAAGTTTTGAACTTGGGATGCTTTAGAAAGTGAGGTTGGTCATAATTATGGTCTTTCATGTTTGTTTGTTAGTTGTATGACTACTAAATAAACTGGGGAAACTTATGTTGGGTATTTTGTAAGGAGTAGTTTAGTTACAAGGCGCCTAGGGTGACCAAGTCACCAGGTTATGTACAAGGTAGTGTCGCATGACTAGGAGTGATACATACATGGAATATAAATGTGGGAAACTTTGTGGGCGTGACATAATCGAATAATAATCATGGAGTTGGAAATAATTTATGGAAGTGTATGTTGGAGATATCTGGGACTGTATTAAGGACAATATAAGAAAAGTATTTAATAGAGTAGCCAGTCTTAGTCTTAAAACAAGCAAAATTCAAACATCTTACCTTATTGTTAAAAGTAGACATTTACATTACATTAATAGTACTAGAGACCCATCTTAACCTCATATTTGTGATTATCCTAATGGTATAAAATCCCTTGATATGCAAACCTTTTTAAGGTTGTAAAGAGTTATGATAAGGTTTATACATGAGGGATTTAAATTTAGGTTTAAGATGGATGGCATAGACCGGATTTATTATTGTTGTTGTTATTTTTATTATTTGATTAAGTAGATGTTAAAGTCCTTATGGTTTTTTTTTTTTAAATTTTTGGACGATTTAAGGATAAGAAAAGATGGATGTTACAAACTCCCTCATTGGACTGTAAATTTAACTTCAAACATAACAATAGGAAAAAAACATAAAACAATTGATATCATTCACTTACCCACACATTGCTTAGAAAAAATTATGCAATTTCCTTTATGGGAAAGTTTATGTGAATGTTTTTATTTGGTTCACTGAGCTAGTTCCACTAACTTGTTGAGATTTAAATCTCAAAGCACTTTCTAATGGATTTAATTAAAAGTACCTAAGGTGACATATCCCATGCTTTTCTATCAATTTTTTTTTAAATGAAAAAACATGTTCACATTTGAAGACCAAGAAACAAACAAGGGAAGTTGCAAAGCAACAAGTCCTTTCCTTGTGGACTTGTTGCTTTGCATTGAGAACTAGTCTTTGTTTACTCTGCCTTTTGGCTCAGGATAGACATTGTTTGTGAAGGATTAATCCATGGGTAAATAAGGGGTTGTTGCTTCCCTAATGCTTCCATCTCCTGATGATTTGGGGAAACAAGGATTTTGGTAAAATGGTGTATAAAAAATTACATGAAAAATTATGGGCAAGAGGTGCCACAACCTTTTTCCAGCCTATGGGTGTGACCAAGAAGCATTCCATTGAATTCCCACCAGCCTAAGTCACATGACATGATGACACGTGACACAGAGGACACATGGATACAAATATTCGACACGGGACATGGTGACCCCAAAAATAGGACATGACAAACACACACACACACACACATACATATATTTCATGTGGTTCATGCCTCTATCTTTCAAGAGGCCGCTACATCCATGGAACTTCCCCGCTACACTGTGAAACATGTCGGGAGGTGGAACATTCTCCGAAAAAGGCGGGTTAAACTAAGAGCCAAGAATGTTACTTACAAGGAATTAAACTTGGGTGGGGAGGTTATCAATCAGTACTCCCAACCACCCAAGATAGATCCAATGGACTATATTATATGTATTAAAGATGATATATTAAATTTTGTATATATATTAAAAAAATTAACATAAAGATCCAACTTTCTTGAAAACTATATACTACATCAATCATTTAATGATGAATCATGAATCATGATCAAGCACACAAAATTAATAGAATTTTAGAACCATATATTGCATATTTCTCATTAAGTCATCAAAATCAAAATGTATTACATAGATATTGAGAGAATGCCACTAGAAAATACAAAATAGGGAAGAATCTCATAGCTAGTCAGTGTCATTGGTCAGTGGTACTAGCCACTGTCAATAGTCCTTCAGCTCTTCCATGGAAAAATCACCATCAGAGTGCTAGGAATTGATGTGTCCATCAGATCCAAAAGGAACACCTGATGGAAATCCGCTACCATCCCAGTTAAGGATCCATTGAGAAGCTATTAGACCATGTCACGAAAATCATGGGGAGTGTTGAACACTATTCCAACAATATCCCCCTTAGCATTACCTAAGTGAGTTTCAAACCCACGACCCTTCTCTAATACCACTTGTTGGGAGTTGAGTTGTCGTTAGATCCAAAAGGCGCACCTCATGGAAATCCGCTACCATCCCAGTTAAGTATTTTCTGAGAGTTTGTTAGACCATGTCACAAAACTCGTGGGGAGCATTGAACATTATGCCAACACATTGTCACTTCTCTCTCCTCCATCATCCTCCTATGCACCCAATCCAAGATCTGCTACTACATCTACTTGCATGTAGGATGACCTCTCAAAAGGCTCATCATCAAAAGTGATCAACTCTAGCACTAGATCATTAAGATCCATGTTGGATAATGCCAACTACGCATTGTTGTCCAAACCCATATCATAAACAAACAAATCCCACATATTTGTCTTTCCCTTCAACCTACTACCTCTTCTTATAAATAAGATGAAGGTTGGTGTGCACAAGGTCGCTCTTTCTCAAGCTATACAAATTCCCATATGTGCTCTAGTTCCTCTCACAACAAGAGGATGAAGTAACCCGAGAGAGGACCCTCATGGATAACTAATGTATAATAGGGAATGACGCCCCATGGTTTTCCCACCAACCATAGGGATTCTTGAACCCCCTGTCTCCAAGAACATCATACCCTCCAAATCTCCCAATGCTAGTGGAGAATTCTATGGATAACTCTATGAAGTCCTCCTCCACCTCTTGAAGGGATTCTCTATCTTGATATATTCTTCTAAATGCTACCTTCATCCCCTGTGAAATATCTCCATCGATGTGAGGAGGCAATCTGCGAGAGGGCCCACCACTGAGCCATTCATGATTGTAGAACCTAGGATTCAATGAGTGAGCCAAGCAATGCAAAGGTGTGTAATTCTTATCCCACTTGGTGATAATAATATCCTGTATGATGGACCATAATTTCTCTGCTAATGTTCCATACTCAGAACACTCATTCTGGATAACAATTGTCTTCACATACTCAATCATGGAACCCCACCCCTCATAAACATCTCCTAAGATGGGTCGGTCTATCTTTGCAAACCACAACAAAGGAATTATAGGGTCCATGATCTTAATGGCAATATATATCCTCTCCCACCAAATATCATCTCGCACTATGTCCTTTAACTTCTTTGAAACAGATTGATCTGTCTTTCTCCAAAAAGACAAAATTTGAAATAACCATGGCTCCAAGAGCGGCCTTGACCTCCCTCAACCTCTTAAGCATGATGAAGGAGGAAGCAAACTAAGTATTTGAAACCTTCAACATTGATAGATTTGTGTACTCTTTATATATTGTGAGGGCATTGGTATGGTTTTGTACAAAATTGCAGATATGGCATGCATCATCAATAGGATTTCCGATCCATATCGCTTTTGAAACAATATATTTAAGTGCTAAACTCAAAGAATGAACAATTGAAGGTGTCCAAAATATTTTTGAACATTTAGCTTCTTCAATCATCCCAACAACTTTGCAAATAGTTGCATTATTTGTGATTATTTGCACATAAGAACAACTCACCCATATATTGTGCATCCTTGTATTTACCAAGAGCATCCACCGCTTTCACGATGATCGGTCCATTCAAGAATATTGGTCCATTCTGGGAAGACACCATGAAATTGATGAGTGGATGGCATGTTGCATCCGTCCATCCATCATAAACAATAGTAACACTAGATGTAGGCCATGATTATTTGAAAGGGTATAGGATTTTTTCCACCTCCTTTGCCTTACCCAACAATGTGGTTCTAAGCTTGTTTGAACTTGGAGGCACATACCTGGTTGGATCCTTTTCAACTAAATATCGACACATCTCAATGAACAAAGGTGATCATGCAACATTAAATGAAATGAAATTGAGATAGAAAAATAATTCAACAATAATATCAACGTCATCTCGCTTCTCTTGTTGATAAATTTTTCCCATTGGACCATATGTTGGGGTTTCCCTCCTTTTTGGCGGCTGAATTTCAGCCCCACTCCCAAATTTGCTAGATGGATTCCTTAAGAATGGAAGAGGATCATCATGTTTTTGAACTTTATAGCTTGTTGCTGCCACATTCCCCAAGCCAACTGTATCTTCTTTTTCCATCTCATATATTTGGGTATCATTTACAGCTTTGCATGTTGCAAGTCCATAAGGAAGGCCCAACAAATGGCCCTTAACTTGGTAGTAGGTGCTCTTGAATTTATTCCTACAGTAATTATAATTACAAACAACATTCCACCCTCATCAAGCTTTGATTTGGGCCCTTGTTTCCTTGTTACATACTTCCATAGGAAGTATTTTTTTCCTATGCTTTTTATTTTGCTACAACAAGGTCATATGAATCCATGGAAGCACCAACGACTTCACTTGAAGCACTTGGAGCACTACCTAAAAAAATTGGAGGGGAGGGACCACCAATAGTGACATTCCTCCCTTTCTTTTGACCTTTGACTGCTGCCTTTGATGATTGAGCCATCACTTCCTTGTGGTAAATGAAAAACACTACTGTTGTGTAAAAAAATGACTCCTCAAGTTGCCAAATCTCTCTTGAATCCACTTGCAATCCCCTCAAAAACCTTTCACCTGCAAATAAATTCACTCTCGGTTCTCTCAACCTTCAACAAATGATAAAAATAATGAGTAAAAACTGTGTTTTACAACACATAGGTGCCTTTTTGCAAAGGACGTGTGTCCAAAAATCGGGACATGGTCTAGCACATGTGGGACACTGTCTAAACACGTGTCCTGATTTTCAAACACAATTTTTTTGTGTGTTGGACACATGTCCGGGCGTAGCACGTGCCCGACACGTAGGATACTGACATTGAGACCTATGATGGCCATGTTTGTGACTTAGCCACCAACCTTATCCTTTGTCTTGTTAGTATTATCAAACATAAAACTTGAATTAAATGGCATGTGATTCGATTTGTGAATTGTTTTTGGCGTTGAGGATCACGACGATTGATGGCTATAAGCACTAAACAACAAATCATAGTTCGACTACTAGTTATAAGCGAGTTACTACTAATGATACTGGTGACAACACATGGGTATACCCGATATACATGGTGGATATGATGGGTGGTATATCACTGTTTGCTCATCGGATGACGTCTAACTTGGTTGAGAGGGTTATTCGTTCGAGCTATCAATAACATGCGATAAGTCTTCGGATAAGTCTGTGTTGAATTTAAATTGAATACACATCAATTGTAGATCACACGTCCTTTAAAAATTTAAGCATCAACTTATTTAAAAGACAACATGGGTATAGAATACAGCCTTCGGCATCACCCCAAGCTTCAAAAGAAAACCTTAAGCATCTTAATATCCTCCCTATTGTTGCTTTTTATAACTTAGTAGTACTATTTTGAGATATTGATAATTATTTCCTAATCATGACTGTCATTCCACTTTTATCATTACATAATTATACACCGAAAATTTCAACTTCAAATTTGTAGCGAAAAACAAAAAAGCATCACTGATAGAGAACCATGCACAATAGACACAAATTTTTACCCTAGGAAACTCGAACTCGGGAGAAAATCCAACAACATTTATTAAGAAGAATATTTCCAATAATAAGAGTACAACAAAAACAACAACAATAGAAGAACCATAGTTCACAAGGGTTTGACAAACATCACTTGTTTCCCAATCACATAGAAGGTGTGCATTGCAGGAGAGAGAGAGAGAGAGAGAGAGAGAGAGAGAGAGAGAGAGATAACATCACTTCAATATGCTTCTTCTTCAACCTTCACTTGCCCAGCTAAATTAGCGCACTTGTGTAGTAGAGAGGAGTGGACAAGTTGTATGTTCAAATGAGGAGCTGGAGCACTTTATTTATACACATCAAAACACCTAAAATTCACTTGGGGCCGACTTGTCTTCTTTAGTTGGGGCCAACTTGCTTGTTTGTCCACTTCAATTGTTTTTCATTTGTTGACCACTTTATTATTGGATTTTCCATCTTCTTAGGAAAGGTTGTCGATTGTGATGATGTTATACTTCTCCGTCACATGCTCGTCGATTCACTGCAAAGATCACTAATGTTGATTTGACCCACACTAAGAAGTCCTAGACACTTCTTAGTGATTATGTCAATTTCAACATTAGGCTAGAATTGTATATTTCTTAAGAAGATGAAATCCCCTAATAAAATAAACAAGTGAAACACTCTAATATAGAATAGGTCACTCCGTTACAAGAGTAGGCAATATGAGAGCACCCTGGGGACCATATCCACACCATATGACTAGGAGATTTACTGCCCCTGTCTAGGCCATTCGCCTCTAGAATGTGAATGTATCACATTAATAGCCAATTCAACATGGCTATCTGTGTGTGAATGTTTTCCCAATGTTGCATTTGGAGAAACATCAACACTCCTCATTGAGGGACACATTCTGCATCACGCCAAGTTTCACACTTGGTGAGAATGCCCACAATTTGCATATCAAGTCTATTAGGACTAGGCCTGGGCCATTCACCACTAGCCAATCTGGCTATTTTTGTGAGTGAATGTATCATTCTCCATCACCATGGATTCTTGTGCACAATGTCTGCCCTGATGCTACTCATCTGTATGTCTGGTCCATTCACTACTAGCATAGAATGCCCGCCCCATATTGCTCATTTGTATTGCATCCGCATCTATACTGCATATGTACTACATTTGTACTACAACTGCATATGTACTACATTTGTACTGCAATTGCATCTGTACTGTATTTGTATCTATAAAACCATCTCGGTATCTAGGTCATTCACTTCTTATGAATGTCTGTCGCCGCTCATCTTTCACTATATACTAGAGATTTATTTCCCCATTCTGCACAATATCTCAGATGAAGTGACATTTGATCTCTTGATCAAATAGTCCTTCCTGAAGCTTAATATTGTTTCACGTCCTATGACACTGGATACGATATAATTCACATATGTTGTACTGAGTGTGACATAAGTTTGATTCCTGCTAAACCAAGTCAGCATGGCTGATCACAAGATAAAGTGACACTTTGAGGTGCTCTTTCTGTCCACTGCATTCTCTGCTCAATTTGAATCTGTATATCCCTGCAGTCTCACTTCACCACACATGACATATCTTGAACCATATCTAGCTGTACCACACAGGTACCTTAACACATGCTTTTTTCGCAACCCAATGTACATGCCTCAACTCAACTATACTTGGCTCAGGGTGATTAAAGCAAATATCTAGTGTGAACCAGGTACATCAAGGATCCAATCATTTTCTTGTACATTGTGGGATCCACCAAATATGAATATGAAGCGGAATCCCTCAACTTCTTCAGATTTGTCATCATAGGTGTGGTCATGGACTTACAATCCATCACACCGAAATTCTGCAAGAACTCAACTGTGTACTCCCTCTTCCCTATGAATGTATCACCTGATCTTTGCTACACCTTCAATCCATCAGGACAAGATTTAATATCTCAAACCCATAGGCCAACTCCCTCTTGCACTCGACACTAAGCTTCTCTATTCCCATAATGGAACATATCATCAATCATATAGCACAAAGATCAACCTTGTATTAAAGGTTGGAATCCACATCAAACTTTGTGAAGTCCAAGCTCATCAAGTACACATCTGTCCTGGCATACCAAGTCCTAGTTCGTACAAAGTATTCTTTATCATCAACAAATTGTGCTGCAACTACTTCCTCTGTGTGGGCGTGTCTTAATCCTTATGTACATGAGTATCCTGCTCCCTTTGCATCTGGACACTTTGCTCTCTCTGCATCTGAGTATCATTTATTTGAAGCAACTTGTTGTCTTTTGCATTGTTGATCTCTATGTATCCATTTGCATCACCTCCCACCAAGTGGGTCCACTAAGATGAGCCTCTTGCTCCCTCAAGAACACTAAATACAAACCATGATTGTCTCTGAGTCTATAACTTCATGCTTGATCACTTGGAAGTCACAACTGACTTCCCTTTTATTTTCAGAACTATCTCCCTAAAAGTATCACTAGGAGTTGCATGCCTCTCTGCACGAAGCCATGCTGGCCTCTTCCTGATCATAGAAACATCTCTAGGTTGATATGCTGACTTTGTTGGTTCTACTATCTCCTCCTAATAGTATGAAGGATGATCAATTGTCCTAGAGATATATGTACCCTCATCCTTTGGAGCCTCCTGCTCCTCACTATCAACCTTCATGTGAAACCTTCTATATCTACAGTCTTCATCCTCATCTTCCTCGACATATGGGTGAATGTAGGACAACAAAAGATTCTATTTTGCTTCACTCTTGCAAATTCCTCCTCAGGAGTCTTGTCCTTCAATATTTGGTGAGGACACTTGATCTGAGCATAACTGTCGTACTAGATGTATCTTCCCATAGGAACATGGGTAGAGCTTGATCATGGATCATCGTCTCCACAATCTTTACAGTGGACCTATGACAAAAATGTCCACAAGGGTTAACTAATACTAATTTAAACAGTTATGTTATTCATCAATAACAATTAATTTGAATAAATAACACTTATTGAACAAAAAAAATTACTTATCTTTGTTTGTTTTGTTGACTCCCTCTTGATATCTACCTCCTTGCAGAAATCACTGAAGTTTATGGAAGTACTCTTCTCTTTCATCTAATCTGAAATCTTGATCTTCTTCTTCATCAAGTCTTGAACTTCTAGAACCTGTTGAAGTCTTCATCTTAGAATCATACATAGTGAAAGAAGACATCCAAGGATTCTCCTACATGTATTTGAAAGTACTAGGTCCAAAGTCCCCTTTGGACCTATTATCACTACATGGAAAGAATTTCTTTAGCGTTCTTGCAAACTATATATCTTCTACGAAACACCTTCATGCTAAAGCTCTGGAGTACTTAGAAGTACTCTTTCCGAAGTTTATCTGTAGTCTTCATCAAATCCGTCTTCTTGTTTTCTTCTAAGGTGGAAGTTCATTGACATTAGTTGTTGATGCATGCTACTTTCTCTTCCTTTTCCTTTGAGGACAATAATGAGCAGTGTGACCAAATTTATGACAATTGTAGCACTTAATATTTGAAAGATCCTTCGTCTTCTGTTCTTGAGCTGGAGTTGATCCTCCATCTACATTTTTCTTCCCAAAATTTCTTCTTCGTTTTCCTTTTCTTACATGAGCCACAAGAGCTTGATTTTCTTGCTTGCTTGAACTCTTGGAAACTTCCATTTCGTAATCTCCAAGTTTGCAATTTCAGACTTGCTTTTTCGTCCCTACTATTTTGGACCTATTTTTCCGGACCTATTTTTTGGGCCTACTTTTTCGGGCCCCTACTTTTTCGGGGCCCTACTTTTTCAGACCTCCACAGATAAATGCGCCCTACTCAAGTGAGTTCTAGAACACTAATTTCAAGTCCAATGCGTGGTCAAAAGTGTCCAAACTTGGAAGCCCTAGTTTTCAGACTTAGGGCAGAATTGCTGCAATGGCTTCTTTCAGTACTGCTCTGATACCATGTTGATTTTTATAACTTAGCAGTACTATTTTCAAATATTGATAATTATGTCCTAATGATTATTATTCCACTTTTATCATTGCATAATTATACACTAAAAATTTCAACTTCAAATTTGCAGTGGAAAACAAAAAAAGATCACTGAAAGATAACCATGCATAGTAGACACAAAGTTTTACCCTAGGAAACCTGAACTCGGGAGAAAACCCAACAACCTTTCTTAAGAAGAATATTTCCAATAATAAGAATACAACAACAACAATAGAAGAACCCTAGTTCACAAGGGTTTGACAAATATCAATTGTTACCCAATCACAGAGAATGCGCATTGCTGGAGAGAGAGAGAGAGAGAGAGAGAGAAGCCAAGAGAGAGATAAGATCACTTCAATATGCTTCTTCTTCTCCAGTCTTGACTTGCCCAACTAAATAAGTGCACTTGTGTAGTAGAGAGGAGTGGACAATTTGTATGTTCAAATGAGGAACTGGAGCACTTTATTTATACACATCAAAACACTTGAAATTCACTTTGGGCCGAGTTGTCTTCTTTAGTTGGGGTCGAATTGCTTGTTTGTCCACTTCAATTGTTATTCATTTGTTGACCACTTTATTATTGGAGTTTCCATCTTCTTAGGAAAAGTTGTCCATTGTGATGATGTTATACTTCTCCGTCACATGCCCGTCTATTGACCGCAAAGAGCCCTAATGTTGATTTGACCCACACTAAGAAGTCTCGAATACTTCTTAGTAATTATGTCAATTTAAACATTAGGCTAGACTTGTATATTTCATAAGGGGATGAAATCCCCTAATAAAATAAACAAGTCAAACACTCTAATATAGAATAGATCACTCCATAATAGGAGTCGGTAATGTGAGAGCACCCTGGGGACCATCTCCACACCATATGATTGGGAGATTCATTGCCCCTATCTAAGCCATTCACCTCTAGAATGTGAATGTATCATTCATTAATAACCAATTAAACATGGCCTAACTAGCCAATTCAATATAACTATCTGTGAGTAAATGTTTACCTTGATGGGAAAAACATCAACACTTATCTTGAGATAGCTCCTTTTTAAAATAGAGAGGGAACAATGGCTCTTCGTAATCTCAAGATAGAATAACTCACTCAACCTTAGATAGAATAATTGGAGATGGCATTTCTCACTCTTTAGATGGGGGAGAAAGCACCCTTAAAATAAAATTATCACCACATTTATCACTTGATCGGGAGAGCAACACTCGACCATTTTAATTCAAAATCGATCTCCAAATTCCCCTTCTTAGATAAGGTTAAGGATAAGCACTCGATACTAATTCCAAAGCAGGCAACATGTCGAGTAGCCAATCGTTTAGCTAGTGAGGTACCTCTTCGAACCATTGTTGATGACCACCGTAAAACCAATGTCGAAGAAGAAGGTCACATGTTTCAGTACAATATGCTCTGGAACCTAGCATACTTGTAAATTATCCCCTGGTATAAATCGAGAAATTTGGAAATTTTTAAATTTTTGAGTATTTTAAATTTATATTTTTTTCAAAATTCTAATTTTAATGAAATGAGAAATTTACATTTCATTTAAAATTTTTATAAATCTTAAATATAAATAATTATAAAAAGTGTACTATTGAAAGTCAGGTTTTAACGAGTTACATTGCAGTAAATACACATAATCACATGTAAATGCTCAAGAGATATTTATGGAAAAAATATACAATTGATTTCTTTTTTTTTCATGAGTATTTATATAATCATAATGATAGTTGGAGTTGTTGTACTCGCCCTAACTGATCATTCACTATGTTCTCTTTTTTTTAAGAAGAAAAAAATTGTATATTTATATTCATGAGAAAAGAAAAAATATGTTCTTCAGGTAGTCTCAAATAGAGATCGGAGATCATATCTCAAAGGGGTATGTCAGTGGTCTATGAGAGTTCTCAAGATTATCTACACAAAATTATTTCATTTATATAAATGCAAAAACAAGTCTTCAGAGCTTCCTTTGGACTGATATAGCTATTTTTCCATTTTGGAGTTCTTCGATCACCCAGACTTCAAAAGCCAAACTCAATCCTTTTTTTGAAAGAGTATCTGCTCAATGATTATACTCTTGGAAAAAATGCTCAAAACTAATTTTGAAAAGATGAAGCAACAACCTCCAGATCATCAATCAAATGTCAAAGGAGAATATAATGAGCATCGATCACATTGTTCATACAGTTAATTATAGATTGAGAGTCACCTCTAATCTGAATGGACTGGATGTTCAGTTCTTTGGCAAATTTCAGAAGAAGGAAGAGAGCTTGTAGTTCTACCCAATTATTTGAACCCGAGCCTACAAACTCAAAACTTTGATAGAAATGGTCCTCTAAAAGATAGACAACAAACCCAATACCACACCTTAATCCATTTTCTTGAGATGCTCCATCAAAACTAGCCCACGGGAAAGAAGCATGAA
This sequence comes from Larix kaempferi, assembly GCA_027924585.1. Taxonomy (NCBI): domain Eukaryota; kingdom Viridiplantae; phylum Streptophyta; class Pinopsida; order Pinales; family Pinaceae; genus Larix; species Larix kaempferi. Next base: position 8,017,155 of record BSBM01000067.1, read on the forward strand.
CTTCTAAAATTCGAGAATGAGCCTAGTCTAACTTTTTGTTCTTTTGTCTGTAGAAATCAAAGAGACCACAAATATTTCCTATGGACACTGGAAAATGAGGTCTTTCATCTTCAAAAATAGTTCAGTTCCTCATCATCCATATGGCCCAAGAAACAAAAAATGGAAGAGGGCGTAATTCCTTCAAATCTTTTGATTGGAAAAATTGAAGAAAACAATATTCAATCGTTTCTTTGGACCAAAGGTCTAACTTTTGATAATGAATTTCCATAGATCGCCACACTTCCTTGGTTATACTGCAACTCCTGAACAAGTGATCACATATTTCTGCATCGTTCTTGCACAAAATGCAAATACTTGGACCTTCCCAATTCCAATGAAGTAATCTATCCCAGGTTATAAGACGATTGCTTGGGATAAGATAGAACAATAGAGTATACTTGGGGGACAATTACCTTACAAATGTTTTTCCACCACCAACGAACTAGACCATCTCTATCTTGGAACATGGATTCATAGCCTAATTTAGCAGAATACGAACCCCCTGCTTGATTATATATCCAAGCTAGCTCATCAGGTTCGTCCTTAAGATGGATATGAATTTTGTGCAGAGAGGAAGAATAGGCTTCCCAAAGGTTATACCATTCTCTATTTAGTTCCAAATCTTGAGCAAATAACCACCCTTGATTCCACAAACTGGAATTGACCTGATCTCCCAACTTATCCAATGTAGCCTTGCTTGAATCATGTAGATTGGAGATAATATCTCTAGGAAAGTGCACCTGCACAAATAGACCTACAATAGAGTATGCTCCCACCCAAACAAAATACACATTCCCCACTTTTCAAGCAAGATAGTTTCCAATGACCAGAAAAGCATTGGAAAGGGCCTTCCAATGATTGGAAACATTGTGAATGTATTTACTCCTGTTATGAATACAATTGACCACAGTCCCTAGATAAATATATTTAGAAGATAAAATGGATTTCCATAGATTGGGTTTAGTGAGGAAGACCATAATGATTTACCATCCAACACTTTGTTAAATCAATTGATATTTTTAATACTCCAACCACCAAGCTCCTCAGGGGCTTCCAAAGAGTTCCACTTAACCAGATGAAAACCACAATAATCAGGATGGCTTCTCCACAAATAATTGAAACCAATTTTCATGATCCTAATGAGAATTTATTTGGGACTGTGGGCCATTATGTGCCAATAAAATGGGATCGCCTCCAACGAGGACTTGATTAGTACTAACCTTTCACCTCTAGAGATCCATTTATTGCACCATAACTTTACTCTATTTTCAATTCTACTAATGAGCCATCTCCAGTCCTCTTTCCCACACTTGGAAGGTTTTAAAGTAAAGTATAGATATTTGAGACCAACTTCCAAATGCCAAACTTCAAAGGGGATGAAGTTTTGACAAAACTGTCTTTGATCTAACTGAGAACATAGCAAAAATATGGATGATTTTTAAGCATTAATCTCCATTCTGCTAGCTGAATAGAAAAGATCTAATGCAGGATTCAAGCTTTGACAATCCCTTTTAGTGCGTTACCGCTCAAACTAGTAGTCATAAATAAGCAACACGAGGTAGAGTAATTGCTAGTGATTGGTAATAATATGGAAGAGGTCTAGGCTCGAATGTCACCACAGCCTAGCCTCTAAAATTCTTTGGGTAACTCCTAAACCCAGGGGAGAGCCCTAAATCATACCTGCAAACATCACACATGCAAATACCTTTCCACGACCTTGTAACTAGACCAGTTCCTTGTATGGAGTCAAACAATATATAAAGAAGACAACTTGACCTAATTAAGGAGTTAGTTCAATAGCTAATCATGTATATCATCAATCAGCTTTCCAATTTCACAGATTCCAATGCAACTCACATATACCAATGCACCTACAGGTATCCCAAGGACACCCTAAAAAAGGTGTGCTCCAAGGAAAAGACGAAGGAGGAGGCTAGGGTGAAGCCCTAGGTGAAGTCAAAACCCTAATGTGTCCCAAGGTAAGTGAGATCTAGGGTTCTCATGCTTCCCAATGTACTAGGGAAAAATGGGACGCCCTTCAAGATCCGTGGACAATTCAACTGGGGCAAAATTGAGGGGTGGATCGGATTTTGCAAATTCCAAATATTTTAGGTTTTTGAATTTATGCAAAATTTTAGGGCTTTTGTGACAATATATGATTTTTAGGGTTTTTTACACATAAAATCGAGACGCCCTTCAATATCTGTGGATAAATCCACTAGGGTGAATTTGTAGGGAGGACCAGAATTACAAACTCACTCCTATTTTTGAAGCTATGAATTTTCTTATTTTTAGGGTTTTCTATGGTTTTCATTAAATGCTGAAATTTGAGTAAAACAAGTTGACAAGAGAAGGGGATTATGATGCCATCTCAATCCCTAGGGATTTGAGAGATCATGGCTAGTGTCCCTCTCATAGAATGTCCCTCTCGTAGAATGTCCCTCTAGTATTTGCAAGCTAGGGCATCATCTAGCAACCTCTAGGGTTCAATAGGTGAGCTTAACCAAGGAAAATGGAGAAGTCGAGGCCCTAAAAGTAAAAGGAAACCCTAATACAAGGCGTTTCCTTCACACAAAGTTGATAGAATATTGATAAAAAAACCTAATTTAGAACAAATGCAGCAATACACCACCATTCAATCCACATAGAAGCATTGACTTACCAATATTCACCAAGACATGAGCAAAGAAAGAGCTTTAAGTCATTCTTGAGCATGTGTTTTAGCAAAAAAATCTAGCACCAACCATAGCATGTGCAAAAAGAAGCCTTAGATTCATCCACCATTCACCATTCAAGCAAGAGAAGACATCCAAGAGAAGTGCACATCACTGAGAGAGCTCATAAAGTAAGAGAAAAAGAAGAATAAACATTTGATCCTAAGTCTTGTACTTTACAAATGAATGGATATTTATATCCATTTTAGCACAAGATTTTAACTTTTTTATCAAGCCTACATGTCAATTTCAAATTAAAACAATATAATATTAAAATATTCCAAAATAAGACAAAATTAGGGCATGTCACCCACATGTTGGGGACTAAGCCCCAAAACCAACATAAAATAATAAAAAATACTAAAATAAGCAAGCCAAGGCCTCACTGTGACTGTAGAAGTGAGCCTAAGGAGGACATTATGCCCTTACTAACCCCAGAATGATGAATAAAGTCCCTCAACTTACCCCTTGCCTTAGCTTGAGGCTTGATCAATTGTGAATACATCAAGGGTTTGATTTGATCAGAGGGGGTAAAATCAGCTACAGAGAAGGTTCAAGTGGGGTGTGAGAGGGGTGGTGGAATCCCTAGATGAAGCATAGTCCCCCTCAAGAGATATAAGGATGGTGGTCATGTGACCAATGGCTTACCCCTGGAAGCCCCAGACACCAACCCCAAGGATAAAAATCCCCATAAAGGGTAGTCACCAATGCCACTAGGCCATAATACTTACAAGATAAAAACCAAGGGTCCCGGTCATGGCCAACCACAGGCAACGATCCCCCACGCTTGGCCTTTTAGACCTCCTATACCAATGACCTACTGGAAAGATGAAAACCTTAGAGGCATTACGTTGGCTCCAAGTATGGGACATGTGCTCTTCTTGGGAGTGCATGAGAAACTTCAGAATCCTCTAGTACATGTGGTCATGTACACATATCTAACACACAAGGGAATTCAATGCATTGGGGTCAGACACTTTTGTCCTTCCTTGTTCATAATGAAAATGAAAATGAATAACTCAATTGAGATAACAACAAATGCAATGCATAGATACTCAAATGTTGAATTGAATGAAACTAACCTACCTACCCTAATTATAATAAGAAGAGTAGGGTCAAGTGAAATCATACCACCAATGTAGACACCTAAGCATATCATTCATACCTTACCTTTTTCCTTTGTCTTTAGAGATAATCCAAGACAAGACCTCATCAAGGATAAGCTCAGTACATACCAGGATATTCATTGAATAGAAGACTAAATGATGTAAGAGCTTGGGGATTTGGAAGCCTTGAAATTCATTCCACTGAGAATGATTACTTCCACAAGCTTTATCTATCCAGGCATGTACTGGACTCAAGTATACACTATCTTCATCATATATTAGTGTTGAATTTTTTTTCGCATAGAATTGGTTGTATGATTATGGACTTGGGGGATCATTTGCAAGGGTGAGCCCCAAAAATATTCATGAGTACCTTTGAAGGCTAGTTGTAACATATCCCTACACCTGCTCAAGCATTCTTTTGGACACCCAAATATGTTATTCATCTTTGTAATAATCATGTTAGTATCCCCAATAGTCTTTGAAAATTTGAAATTGTCAGCTACAAAATTCTTACCTTCACATTTCAAGAGAAAAGATAAACAATAAATATAATGGAAATGAGAAGTAAATATTATACCTGTACACATACCTGTATTGGTTCCATTGAAATGCATCATTGAAAACTTATCGGTACCGAATAGAAAAGGCTGAAGAACTTCTACAATACTTCTTTAGGAATGTTGTTGGGGATGATGATCAGGGGCCACCATCGACTAAATGAATGCAAAAGAACTTTCTTTATGATATCCCATAGCTTCCTTGATACCAGGAAGGCACGGATGAACTGACCTCATAGAAATCTTGTCAGTAATAAGTCTTTCAAAGTTTCCAAATCCTTCGTCATATTGAAATATCTACATATGGTGATCATCAATAGGGTCTGCGTCCTGAGGAGCTTCATCAAACTTATTTGCAAAAGGATTAGTCCAAACTTCATCATAGGCACTACTAGGAGAAGGAGCAATCATATCATTGTTAGTTGTGTTCTCAATGTTTGTCTTCAAGGTGATTAAGACTTCTTCATTACAAACTGTGAAATAATATGGATCGAACTGATCCATACTGACTTTTAGTTCTTCTGTGAATGGAGGGAAAAATTTATTGACTTCCTCTTCAAAATATGTGTGACTAGAGGTATTGAGAACCACACTACTAGATCTTTAGGAATCATATATTGACAAACCCATTAACTCCCAATTGTTACACTTAAAATCTACCCATCATTAGATTCAAATTTTCAATGTATACATCCCTAAAGTCACCTAGACTAAGTATTTTCATCTGGGAGGATTTGCACTCAATTCTGCAATCTTTTGAGAGGTCGTCGCAGGTTGCACATTAGCAATATGTGACGTCGCATCTTGCTCCACTACAAAAATAGTCTATTTGAGATCCTTCTCGAAACTTGCCCATTTAGGGGCTTATCCCTGACCTCTAAGGGAGCTGGTACTCGACCCCTAACTCTTTGGGAGGATCCCCTATCTCTCTCCTACCATCTCTCATCCTATCCTATCCATACCCTATCCACTTAGTCCTATATAAGTGAGGCTCACTCCCATCCCAAAGGGAGGAAGCCTATGGTATCTACATGCGGGTAAAATCTCTCTTAAGACACCTCCATTCACCTATTGGAGAGCTCATACTTCCTTGGAAGGTTATGGCAATTGGCTTGGTCGGAGAAGGGCTACTGCGTTAAGTCTTTGGATGTAGTTCTATATCTCTATCATGTACTCCTCTATTTGCAGTAATACAAATGCTTTCCACCAATATTGTTCTTATGTGCAATGATATTGTGTAGTTTACCTACTTAACTGTTTACTTAGATCGCTTATTGTATAGATGTCTTTTACTGGTTTCTCTTGTTTCTTTGTCTTGACAGGTCTTGCAGCTTGGATCTAATGACCGTGGGACGTGGATCAACATTCGAGAGAAAGGATTGCATAGTAAAAAGGGAAGAAATCTAGTACTTCTCCCTTAAGTAGAGCTAGGAGATGTGTTTGTAGTCTGTTCTATTTGTTCTAGACTCACATTGAGCTAGGGAGATCCGGCTCGCGTCCGCTCGAGTGGATGGCTTTTCTGGTTACAACCAAATTGAGATCAACCTAGCTGACCAACATAAGGTGACTTTCATCTGCCCGTGGGGAACGTTTGCATACCGCAAACTCCCGTTTGGCCTTAAAAATGCTGGTGCCACGTTTCAGCGGGCTATGTCGTATGCTTTCCATGACATTAAGGACTTTGTGGAACCTTACCTAGACGATCTCCCTGCTCATTCCTAGCAGCGCGAGTTCCACATTGATCATCTGATGGCCATTTTCCTTAGATGCAGATGGTACAATATCCGTCTGAATCCTCATAAGTGTATCTTTTGCGCTGAGTCCAGACGCCTCTTAGGATTTATCGTTTCGAAGGATGGGATCTGCATTGATCCCTTAAAGGTGGAGGCCATCATCAACCTAGCACCCTCGACTGATGTGATGAAACTTCAAAGTCTCCAAGGGAAGGCGACTGACTTAAGACGTTTTGTTTGCAATTTTACGGAGAAGACTCAGGGGTATATGAGACTGCTCAAGAAGGACGTCCCGTTCATTTGGGACGACCAAGCTCAAAAATCCTTCGACAATATCAAACATGCCATCACGCATGCCCCCGTGCTGCAACCACCTAATTATTATCGAGATTACATCTTATATCTCGCCGCTTCTGCTACCACTATCGCCATGGTTTTGGTACAGGAGGATCAAAACACCCAGGAACATGTAATATACTATGCAAGTAAGGGCCTAGCTGACGCTGAAACTAGATATTCACATGTCGAAAAACTCGCATTCACGGTGGTCATCGCCGTCCAGAAGTTCCGGCACTACATCTTGCTCCGCACCACCACCATCATTGTCGACTCAAACCCCATATACCACGTACTGACACGTTAGGTTCTTGGGGGCAAGTATTCATGTTGGATTGTGATACTGCAAGAATTTGATCTTCTTTTCAAGAAAGCCAAGTCTAAGAAGTCTTTGGTGTTTGTCGATCTCATTTGCAACCTTCCCCGTTCTGATGCAAAAGTTGAGCACAATGACTCCTTTCCGGAGGAATCATTATTTCTCATCAATACGACTGACCCCTGGTATGGAGATATCTCATTGTATCTTCAAACCCAATGCTTCAACCCTCAACTCTCTCGCGACGACCGTCGTAAGATACGTCACCATGCAAAGTATTATTTAATCATTAATGATACTTTATATCACCGTGGCATTGATTCAATTCTTCGACGTTGTCTCAGTCATGATGAGGCTGAACACGTTCTGAATGATTGTCATGCTGGGGCATGTGGCATTCACCTCTCTGGGATGGCTACAACCCAGAAGATTTTGTGCGCAGGATATTTCTGGCCTACTATCTTCAAAGATTGTATTGAGGCTGTAAAAAAACGTCCTCCTTGCCAACACTTCCATACGAAGAAGCGCACTCATCCTACCCCGTTACATCTGGTTATTGTTGTTGGCCCATTCGCAAAATGGGGCATTAATTTTATGCATTGTAAGCCTACCTCGGCCGGGGGGCATAGTTACATCATCGTAGCTGTGGATTACTTCACAAAGTGGGCCGAAGCTATACCTACATACCAGAACGATGGAAAAATCGCCGCACTCTTCATGTTCAATCATGTAATAGCGCAGTTCGGAGTTCCTCGGGCAATTGTTACCAATCATGGTTCTCATTTTCAGAACCATATGGTTGATGAATTGAGTAACAAGTTGGGTTTTCGCCATGAAAATTCAACACCCTACTACCCGCAATCCAATGGACAGGTCGAGGCCATTAACAAGGTCTTGAAAACTATGGTCCAAAGGATGGTAGGGACACATAAGTCCAATTGGCACAACATGATCTTTTCAGCATTATGGGCCTACCGAACTTTCGTCAAAATCGCCACAGGCTTCACTCCTTTCCAATTGGTATATGGATTGGAGGCTATTCTGCCGATAGAGTGCGAAATTCGGTCTCTACAACTCGCTGTCGAACTTCTTCCTAACACCACTGTTGAGGAAGAACGTCTCTTGCACTTAGCAAAACTTGATGAATCTCGCCGAGATGCCGCTCTTTCTAATGAAGCGCACAAGAAATGCATCAAGGCCCAATACGATAAGTCAGTTGAACCTCATATCTTTAACAAGGGTGACCTGGTCCTCACTTATGACCAAAAGCACAACAAACTAGGAGCAGGGAAGTTCGAGTCCATGTGGCATGGACCTTACATAGTCAAACGTGTTTTGGAGAAAGGAGCCTACGAGCTTGAATACTATGATAAAATCTCTTTGGGTGAACCCCGCAATGTGCTTTACCTGAAGAGATACTATGCTTGATCCCTCATGCATAGACTTACTTGTATATACTGTACATGGCGTGTTTTTGTGTGGTGTGACGCATTTATTTTTTAGTGTCTTTTGATCTTGTTCCCGCTTCTTATACCATGTTCTGTTTGCGTGTGCGGATGGCAATGTGATATGGATTCGCGGATGGCACCAGCCGTCATACCCGTAACCTTTCTTTAGTAGCCTGGGTACTATATTCCCCAATAGGTGAGCTCATTATCTCAAGAGGAAGTTTCCTAGGGTTTACGACCAACAATGCCGCGAAATATCAGGCAGTAATCGAAACCCTAGCTAACGCCATTTCCTTGGGTATGAACCACATTGTCATCCACATGGATTCTCAATTAGTGGTTTCCCATCTGAACCAGGTGTAAGCAATCCGTGATCCCATCTTACTCTGTCTCTTTAGATGAGAATGTCTCCTGGAAAGGTCATTTGAATCCGTTCAATACCTACACATCCCACGGGAGTTAAACACAGTTGCTGACTCGATGGCCAACTTCATTTTGGATTGGTACATCACACACACATAATACTCATAATATGTAAAAGCATTCACGACATGTAAATACAATGTATAAAGCAAACATGTAAACAAGATCACATCACTAATCATTTTAAAAACACATAATGTATAAATCGCCGGTAATGTCTGTATATATATGTATCGCTCAAAAAGTAGTGCTGGTACAAAATCTGAAGCACGATGGCTTTCAGTGGGTCTCTACAAAAATCTGAAGCATCAAAGCTTTCAGTAGTACAAAATCTGAGGCCTCTAAGCTCTCAGTACAAGTATAGAAGTGTCATCAGGCCTGGCGCCTGACCCGTACACCACCCCTAGCTCGAACGGCACGCTGCTGCTAGGTGAGGAAACAGTCTACGGTCCGAGCCAACTTGCGGAGTAAGGCGTTGAAGCGCACAGACGCTTCAACCCCAAATCTCTGCATGGGCCTCAGTAAGTCATCAATAGCTGGCTCTAGTACCTCCACGGTCAGCTGTGATAGGTTCCTGTACACCTCCTCCATCTCCTCAATGGCAGCATGAGCACCTGCAGGAATGACTACCTCCCCACCTCTGTCTCTCCTCGCGAGAAGGGAGAGACCCACCGGCCGTACGGGGCCCATATTTGCACACACATATTACATACTTGTCAGCACTGCATCAAAAAAATGATATAATATACAAAACTAAAAATACAATGGTTTTGTTCTCACCTAGGTCACCCCATGCTGCACCCTCTGGCAGCACCAAGTCGGGATCCTCTTGAAAGTTCGTGCCACTGTATGGAAAGTCCTCGACCATAAGTAACTGGCCCTTTAGCCAGCTGAAAAACTTGGGACCAAAGCTAATGATGGGCCCGCCACCATGACGGGTCATGACCTTAGCCCATCTAAGCATATGGGGATCCCTGGGCTCCCTGTCATCAAGTACCAACTGCGGACGTAGAAGAGGAATCTGCTCTAAGAGGAACGATACTATGATCGATCCATACCCAAACTGCTTGAGCTCCCCTCACCGACACTTGGTCAGCTGAGCTCGGATGTTTGTGAGGAGACCCTCGCACCAGTTGAAAACCATGGGGGACATACAATCCTCCACATACAACATCTGGGTCTGAGTATCCGTGTGTGGGGCTTGGCTACCCACCAACCTAGTAATGGTAAGCAATATGGTCCGCAGTGGATGGCTCATCACATCTCTAATGAGAATCTTCCCGCTGGAAGGACGAGAAGTAGCAACATAGTGTTGTGACACCATGTCCTCAACTGTACGGTCACTGGCCCGTGTCCCAGTAAGATGTACTGCGTCCCCTCTTCGGGACAAACCAGTGAGAAAGTAGATATCCTCAATGTCTATCATGAGGATATGCTCACCTATCAAAAAGTACTGTTGGGCCGCATCCCAACTCTGGAGCATGTGTGTCAGCAGTGGGATCTGGGATCTCATCCCCTGGATCTCAAAGAACTTGAGTAACCCGCAGTTTCTCAAAGCATCCACGCATCGTGGATCATTCATGGCTTGTTCATCCTCGAGTTCGTGTTCTCTCTCTCGCCACTCCAATACCATATTGGCTAGCTAGTAACCTGCCAAGAAGGACATTTAAACATTGTTAGGTCCTGCTTCAACCCTCAAAAGTCCATTTTTTTATTTCTTTTTGATGTTTGGCTTGTGGTTTTCCGCCGTTGCGCTGTACGTTTGGGTACAGTGCGATGTCATTGCACCTCTCGTTTTCGAGACTTGTGACGACTCGGTCTCATCGCAAGTCCCGAAAGGGAAACCTACGACGAGTCAAGGGCACATAAAGCCCTCCATAACACCATCAAAAACCCAAAAAATGGACATAAAAGCAAAAACTAAACCACTGGAAAGTTGCTGGCTGAAGTTTAGGCCTACCTGATCTGGACGGTTGGTAAAATGGCGGATAGTAGCTCCTGGAATCGGCAAAGGAAGTTTTGGCTCCAAATTGGTACGTCTCCACCCAAATTAGCAATTTGAACAATGAAATCTATTTTGGTCCATATTTCTATTTATAAATAGAATGGAATATTCCTTTTCAAATATTTTGATGATTTTGGGCCATTTACTATAGTTTTGACCGTTTGTCATTATATTTGGGACTATTTGACACTTTATCTAGTGTACAGGAGTCGTAAAGTGGACTTTTGTGCCATTTCTCGCATCACCAACGGTAACTACAGGTATGAACACCCCTTTGAATGTTTTGTAATTATTATTTTTGGTTAGTCGTAATTATTGCATGAGGACGAGTTTACTCTCTGTTTGTTCTCGTACTCACGAAACCATGAGAGAAAGTACCGAGTTATGATTTATCACTTTTCCAAACTCGTTAAACTTCCACGGAAAAGGACACCCCTCGGAGTCTACCGTTAAGCTCTTTTCAAGCTCTCAAAAAATGAAAAGATTTCCAAGCGAACTTGTCGCGTTCACGCTTGTTAAAGTATTTGAATGGTCATCTTCTTGGTGATAGTTTACCCCTTTTTCGGACCAGGAGGCACTAATTACGAAAAAGGAATACTCCATCCAATCATGAGTGGAAGAGTCCTCTCCCGCGTTGTTTTACCCTTTTTCGGGCGATGAGGCTAACTTTACGAAAAAGGACCGTTGGAGTCTTCTTTAGTTCTTTTCAGACTCTCTAAACATGAAATGACGACCGAGTTTACCTTCTATGGACTCGTTAAATTTTCACATTGAAGGGCCTGTCATGGGATGAACACCTCCTATCCCAAGTTCGGAAAATATTTGGGATTGGACTCATCTATGAGATGAGCTATACCGAGCATCTGGTTACCCTCATCAAGCTCGTAAAAAACACATGAGGCACTCATCATTCATGATGGGGGAAAAGGAAAGTGTTTTTTTAGTGGCAGTATATAGTCGTTCTTGAACATGGCACTCATCTGCATTTGCATACAGTACTTGGGTCATCTATTTGTCTATGAGTCCCCGCTTACTTTCTGATTCTTGTTACTCCTCTAAGTCATTCGGAGAAAGCTTCCATCATCAATTGCATTAGAAGTTTGCGTCATTCTCATTGTGTCAATACTGCCAAGTCATGCCATGACCATGTTCAAGAACACGTCCACTATCTATCATCTACAGTCAGTACACACGTCGTCATGCAGTGGTTACTTTGAGTCAGTCTTACATGTTATTGTACCATCCGATCCACTCTACACGTCTTTTGTCATGTTTCGTGTCAATTGATAGGGGATTCATCATGGCCCTCCTTCGACGGATTCATCCTTGTCGACTTCAACTCATCATCCGAGGATCGAATCTAGAAACCAACCAAGTACCTTGGCCCTGCATGCCTCAAGGGCAGGTTACCTTGCTTTCATCATGAGTTTACATCATTGGCTCTTGATTGTAAGATTGCATCTTGCATTCGACTTCAAATCATTTATTCATGCTTGATTATATGTACTGTGATACCTTGGGAATCATTGACATCAATGGTGATCTCCCTCGCACTTGTTAACGGTTTACATCAATGGCCGGTAATCAAGTGGTTTCTACCATGTTCAACGTCTAGACATTTGTAATCACATGGATAGATTCGTATCATTGCGGGTTCAGCTTGAAGATCTTGGGGAGTCATGTTTTTCCTAGGTTGCGATGGAGTTTGTATTGAGTCATATTACACAGATCCACTTTTTTATTGGTCGTGGCTGTGTTATCATCTCATCATGGATCTGCACTTGTGTCTAGTAGCCATGATTGTGTTCAGTCAGTCATTACTACCATGGATCTGCAATGTATTGGTTGGCAGCCATGTTGTACTTCATATGAGATTGTTCGTTCAAAGTCTGTTGTACTACAGCAGTGTCCTTCATCCGTCGAGCCTATTACCATTATTTCTTTCAAAGCACTTCACCTGTACATCCTTAACAGCTTCATGCTTTGGGGGGCATTCTATTACACCTAAAATCTACCCATCATTAGATTCAATGTATACATCCCTGAAGTCACTTGGAGTAAGTATTTTCATCTGGGAGGATTTGCACTCAATTCTGCAATCTTTTGAGAGGTTGTCGTAGGTTGCACATTAGCAACATGCGACGTCGCACCTTGCTCCACTGCAGGGTGCGACGAGGTCTGTTAATGGGCAAAAATAGTCTATTCGAGATCCTTCTCGAAACTTGCCCATTTAGGGGCTTATTCTTGACCTCTAGGGGAGCTGGTACTCGACCCCTAACTCTTTGGGAGGATCCCCTATCTCTCTCCTACCATCTCTCATCCTATCCTATCCATACCCTATCCACTTAGTCCTATATAAGTGAGGCTCACTCCCATCCCAAAGGGAGGAAGACTATGGTATCTACATGCTAGTGAAATCTCTCTTAAGACACCTCCATTCACCTATTGGAGAGCTCATACTTCCTTGGAAGGTTATGGCAATTGGCTTGGTCGGAGAAGGGCTACTGCGTTAAGTCTTTGGTTGTAGTTCTATATCTCTATCATGTACTCCTCTATTTGCAGTAATACAAATGCTTTCCACCAATATTGTTCTTATGTGCAATTATATTGTGTAGTTTACCTACTTAACTGTTTACTTAGATCGCTTATTGTATAGATGTCTTTTACTGGTTTCTCTTGTTTCTTTGTCTTGACAGGTCTTGCAGCTTGGATCTGATGACCGTGGGACGTGGATCAACATTCAGGAGAAAGGATTGCGTAGTAAAAAGGTAAGACATCTAGTACTTGGTCCTTAAGTAGATCTAGGAGATGTGTTTGTAGTCTGTTCTATTTGTTCTAGACTCACATTGAGCTAGAGAGATCCAGCTCGCGTCCGCTTGAGTGGAATGTTCGATAACACCAATATTCGTCGTTTTCAAGAATCTCGTCATTTTCTTCCCAGAGTCATGAGATATCATGAGAAGTTGTGTCCTAAGGGTAAGGAGAACCATCCACTTCCTTTTGTTCTTTAGTCTCTTCAACTAAAACTTCTTGGTCTTCTCTTCCGAGAGAAACGTCATCCTGACCTTCAGGAGTAACTTTATCTTCAGACATAAGGCTTATGATGTCATCCACAAGGTCTTGAACAATAGTTTATTTGAGAAAACCATCTTGATATTCATCTTAGATTTATTTGACAAGGTCTGTTCTAGGGTTTTCTGGGACCTTTTCGATGTGATCAATTGGAACAGGGACCTTTTGGACCTCCTCCTTCCTTGGATGAGAGTTTAGGGCTTCACTAATTTCTTCGCACATCTAGGGACCCAAGTCGTTGCATATCACCTCGAATAATTGAAAAAATGAAGATATCCACTTGGGAGGAAGATTCTTATACCATTTCTCTTCATAGTGATTATTCTGCAAGTCAAGGGATATTACCAATAATCTCATTTTGGCATCCTCAGCCATGATATCCCATGCCTTAATATTTTCTATGAATGCGAAAACATGATCTTTATCCCAATCTTCAAGTGCCTTAAACTTTGGAACGGCCTGAAAGGCATCTTTATCCACAATGTTCAGATACCATGGTATGCATGAAAAATCCAGTGCGTCAAACCAAGGACGGTGCAACCATGCTTCATCAAAGGATGCCATATCATCTTCCTTCTCGAGTTGGCCTAGTCCTTATAGGGTACTTATTTTTTATTTTCTTCAGTGGGAGTCTCCAAGAGAGACTTGTCAATTTAGACTCAAACAAATCTCACCAAAGTACTAAACAAGAATGTACCTAAGATGATGGAAAAAGCGATTGCCAATAGAGTCTCCAAATAAGACCTACAAGGTTAGTCCTTTCAAAATGTAAAGAGGAGGACTCACCTTGAGTTCTTACCTAATTGTCTTTATTGACAAGGGTGTGAATGACTCTAAATAATCCACTTCAATCTTTGAAATGTCCCCGACAACGACGCCAAAAATGTTACCGCTCAAACTAGAAGTCATAAATAAGCAACACGGGGTAGAGTAAATTCTAGTGAGTGGTAAGCATATGGAATAGGCCTAGTCCCAAATGTCACCACAACCTAGCCTCTTAACTTCTCCGGGTAACTCCTAAACCTGGGTGTCACCTACCCAAATTTTGAGACTATTTATTTTATTGCAAAAACATTATGTTAAATTATAATTACAAAGTTTTGTAATTATGACCAAATCTGGTCAAGGATGATTGTAATGACATATTATTATTATTTAATAAATCAAAAAAGGAGACAAACACCCAGGGAACTGTTGAATGAGTGTTCACTGACCCACTATGAGGAATGGAAGCTGTTAGAAGGATTGGGACAGGTGTCAGCATTTGCACTCCACCACTAGTTGTTGGTTATGGGACAACTACTCCTAAATTTGTGGCATTATTCCCCAGGTGGGTGGAACAGAGCTATTAGCTCATTAATGACCAGGTTAACCACTAAAAAGGCTTAGGCAGCCTAGAGAAGGCAATTCGAATTGAGCAGGGAGCTCCATAGTTATTTTTCTGCAGAAATAATTCATCAAGTGTATTAGGTGATCACTGAGAGATTTGAATAGGGAGGCTAAGTGGAAGTGCGTTGTGAGTCTGTTGAAATTATTCTAAGAAGGAAACCAGAGGTGCTGGTGCAGGTCTCTTTGACTGCTAAGTCTATATGACTGAATGCTATACATTGTTGCTTCAAGTTGATGACCTAAAGATTCTACAGATTCTTCTTCCTAGTGGTTCAGTGAACAAGCTTGGGGGTCCTAAGGCAAGTAATTTAGCTGTCTTCAATTGTAGGTTGGGTGGAACATGATCTTTGGGTTGTTTGTTTCTCCTACATTCATCAGGTTCTACTCTTATGTCTTGTTTATTTTCAGTTGAATGAACGAAGTTGTTTTATTAAACCTCTAACCCTTTTTCCTGGTTTGATAATGAAGACTTATTGACTAAATTGTTTAGCTGAACTGTATATTCTGTTAAGTCAGGATAAGTTAGAATAGTTCTGATTTTGAATAAATAAATTACTTTCTTGTATTTTTCAACATATCAGAAATGTTGTACTCTAGTACAGGAGGTGGAGAATTAAATAGGATAATTAAAAGATGTAGGATAGAAAACAACATTTCATAATATAGATATTTTAATATTTTTCTTTTATCTACTGTCAGAAAATAAATATCCCAAAATTTACAAAAAAGGAATATTTTAGGTTTTATTTCCAAGTCATCCACCTAGTTTTATAAGCAGAAATAGTTATCACAATCTCGTAACACTTTTCATTATTTTTCTCCTTACTGTACTTAGGCTGTTGAAAATTAGTTGTAAAACCAACTTAGAATATATATATGATATTTCAATGCTATAGTCTTTTATATTTACGCAACATTTTATTTTAATTGAATTTAACTCTTCCATATATTCCAAATTCTTGTAGTAAGAATGTCTTTCATGTTAAGGATCAGGATGTATTTTATTCTTTTGAATCCCTAGATACTGATCATCTTCTATAGAAAACATTTATCGTTCTGTAAAAGAATTTACAAGACTGATTTCAACAATAGCATAGTTTGCAGACGTCTACAATTTTTCGATTTAAAAACCCTAAGACTATCATACGGCCAGTTTAAGGCCAAGCACTTAAAAACGTAAACATCAAATCCTTACATCAGATTTCCAAAACCAAACGTATTCTATAGTTCAACTTTTACATTACGATAGCTATCTATTGTACAAATCAAACTCAGACATGGAATTATTATAAATCGTAATATTTATTTAAGTTAGGGTTCGATACAAAATTGAGTCTCATCACCTTTCAACATTTGCTTAAAACATTAGTAACACAGAGATCTTCTATGCCAAGCAAGTTATCCCACGGCTCTCGGCCAGAATCAACACTGTATTTTCTAGTCAAAATATCAATTTATATAAACATAGAAACCACTCAGAAACTATTTTAAGTTTTCTTAAACACTGTAATTTTCCATTAAAATAACCGAGGGTTCATCCCTTAGTAAATACATCTTAAACAATTTTACTTTTCCAACAAAAATTGCAGTGAAATGCTGCAAAGCAGAGTAACAAGACAAGCCGAGGATCTCATCCTCTGGGCACTTTGTCTTTTGGCTCTCAAAACATAACACCGGCCAAAACTTTGCCAGGAACCAAACACCAAATTCTCATCCAACATCAAGCATCGGCCACACCGGGTCAGGAGAACCTATGAGGGAAATAACCACCGAGGCTTACCAAGTGGTCGAGTAGCATTCTTCCACTGAGCTTGAAGCAAGTAACCCTTCGACAAAGTAAAACCTTCCACAAGAACCCATAAGAGGTTAAACGAGAAATTACAAAGATAATTATAGACACAACAGATAACATTAACACTTCAAGTTTGGAATATTACCTGTGTAACGTAGCTCCCAGATTTGAGACACCAGTAGCAAACGAAGTAAGAACCATCTAGCAAACGCAACGAAGAAGAGATTCAGACTTTGAGAGTCACTTGTTATTTTTCATACAAGAGAATCGATCTCTGGTCCAAACTTCCCTCTCAAAGACCAGCAAAAAACCCTGAAAACTACTTCCTAAAAACACATCGAATGTTGCATTATGGATCGGCTCTAAAAGAGGAAACAAACACCTGAAACTATTAATTTTTCCCAACAGGTCAAGGGATCGAACTCGAGGAAGGAGTCCTCCAAACCACAACTACCCAACCCTACATCGCTGTAGGCGGTCGGCCTCTCCACCTTACCACTACCAAGCAAAATCAAGGCCAAAGAAACACTTCAATGATAAACATAACGAAAGACTAGGGTTCCATTTCAAAGCCCCAGAACATATGAGGTCAACGATGGAGATGATGCCAACCAGGCACATCGAGAATCGGGCAACAACTAATTTGAATGCCATATTTATTATCACATCCACCACGATGCGAGCCCAATAGACCAAGGGTCAAAGCAGTGCACAGCTCGGCGTAATGGTAGTATTTGGAATTACTATAACGTGAACCACAGCCACGATGGCACCCACTAAGAATTCCACTCAACACAGTAGGCAAGTGAATTTAAAGCTAGACCTGTTACGAAAACCTGCCAGCACACTAGACATTCATTGCCCGGTCTTATCACATCTCAGTACTAGTTTAGGGTTTGCAGCATATCTTTTAGTTGCATATTCAAAGTATAAAATCGACGCCTAATTATGTAATACATTCCAAATGTATTGATCGGAGAATGCATAGTTAATATGCTTGCATAGTTTGCGAAATGACTTCATGTTTATGTAGATCGCATTCATAGAAGGCATTTAATACTTAGTATATAGTTTAGGACTCCATAATTTATACATCGCAACATTTATGTTTACAGTGCTTCTTTAACAATGTTACATTTGAGTATATCATCGTATTTATGATAGTTACATTATAGCAACCCTTTGCTACAATAGTATGGTTATCATGTAATTATATATTGAGAAAAGTAAAATATATATAGTTATGTTTAATAGTTCTATATTAATTAAATATCATTGGCTCACATTTATATAGTGTAGAGCAACTTATACGTTGAAACATTCACATAATAAATGTACATGATAATACCACTCTTTGCAAAATGGAGAAATGATGACAGAATCATAATAGCACTTATACATTGTAATCTAGCACGTAATTGAGAATTCATAGTGTATGTATCTCTTCTTTGACGATTCACTAAACAGTCTAGTGTAGATATTAATTACGACTTCTGCGACTTGTAAGTATGGTCAAGGTAACACTTACAAAATTAGGACAGAGATTCATACCATTAATAACTCCCTTGCAAGGAAGTACTTGAAGTTATCTTAAAGCATTGACAGCTAACTGAAAACATAATTAGAATTACTTGTAACACTTGAATTGTCGTAATACTCTTACCTGCGTATCTGCGCAAAGAAACAGGTTCAAATGCTTTAGCTAACATAGCTAAGTAAACCTCAGGGTACCCTATAGGACCCCTTCGTCATCATCCAAAAGCAAACTGTCAGTATTATGTCTAGATGATTGTATCGCAAGAAAATTAAATACAACATATAGATTTATAATTAACACAAGCAAAACTAATGTCGTATTTTGTGTTAAGAAGTATGTAGTGTCGTCATCATATTTTGTTATTATTTAAAAGGGTTAGCATTTATTTTATTTCTGCATTAGCAAGTACAGCATTTAATGCTACTTTAAAAATTTTAAATTTTTGTGAATTTTCGTGATGTTGCACTGGGAGATAGCCCTAAATTATACATGCAAACATCACACATGCAAATACCTTTCCACAACCTTGTAACTAGATCAATGTCTTGTATGGAGTCAAAAAATATATAAAGAAGACAACTTGACCTAATTAAGGAGTTACTTCAATAGCTAATCTTGTATATCATTAATCACCTTTCCAATTTCACAGATTCCAATGCAACTCACATATACCAATGCACCTCCATGTATCCCAAGGAAACCCTAAAAAATGTGCGCTTCAAGGAAAAGAGGAAGGAGGAGGCTAGGGAAAATACCTTGTTGAATTCAAAACCCTAACATGTCCCAAGGTAAGTGATATATAGGTTTCTCACACTTCCCAATGCACTAGGGAAAAATGGGATGCCCTTCAAGATCTGTGGACAATTCAACTAGGGCGAGATTGAGGGGTGGACTAGATTTTGCAAATTCCAAATATTTTTAAGTTTTTGAATTTATGTAAAATTTTAGGGCTTTTTTGACAATATATGATTTTTAGGGTATTTTTTACACATAAAATCAAGGCACCCTTCAAGATCCATGGAGAATCCACTAGGGAAAATTTGTAGGGAGGACCAGAATTAAAAACTCACTACTATTTTTGAAGTTATGGTTTTTCTAATTTTTAGGGTTTTTCTAGGGTTTTCATTAAATGATGAAATTTTGAGTAAAAAAAGTTGACAAGAGAAGGGGATTATGATGTCATCTCAATCCCTATAGATTTGAAAGATCATGGCTAGTGTTCCTCTCTTGGAATGTCCCTCTAGTATTTTCAAGCTAGGTCATCATATAATAACCTATAGGGTTCGGTAGGTGATCCTAACCAAGACAAATGGAGAAGTCCAAGGCCCTAAAAGCATACGGAAACCCTAATACAAGGTGTTTCCTTCACACAAAGTTGATAGAATATTGATAAAAATACCTAATTCAGTAAAAATGCAGCACTACACCACCATTCGATCAACATAGAAGCATTGAATTACCAATATTCACCAAGACATGAGCAAATACAGAGCTTTAGGTCGTTATTGAGCATGTATTTTAGCAAACAATTCTAGCACCAACCATTGCATGTGAAAAATGAAGCCTTAGATTCATCCACCATTAACCATTTAAGCGAGAGAAGACATCCAAGAGAAGTGCACATCACCAAGAGAGCTCATAAATTAAGAAAAAAACAAGAATAACCATTTGATCCCAAGTCTTGTGCTTTACAAATGAATGGATATTTATACCCATTTTAGCACAAGATTTTAACTTTTTATCAAGCCTACATGTCAGTTTCAAATTAAAACAATCTAATATTAAAATATTCCAAAATAAGACAAAATTAGGGCATGTCACCCACATGTTGGGGACTAAACCCTAAAACCAACATGTAAAATAATAAAAAATACTAAAAAAAGCAAGCCAAGGCCTCACTGTGACTGCAGGAGTGAGCCTAAGGAGGATGTTATTCCCCTACTAACCCCAAAATGATAAATAAAGTCCCTCAACGTCCCCCTTTCCTTAGCTTGAGGCTTGACCAATTGTGAAGACATTAAGGGGTAGATTTGGTCAAAGGGGGTAAAATCAGCCGTAGAGAAGGTCCAAGTGGGGTGTGAGAGGGGTGGTGGACTCCATAGATGAATCATATTATCCCTCAATATATATAAGGATGGTGGTCATGTGACCCAATGGCTTACCCATGGAAGCCCAAACACCAACCCTAGGGATAAAAATCCCCATAAAGGGTAGTTAGCAATGCCACTAAGACATAGTACTTCCAAGAGCAAAACCAAGGGGCCCTATCATGGCCAACCACAAGCAGAGATCCCCCACACTTGGCCTTTCATCCCACCTCTACCAACGACTTGCTGGAAAGTTGAAAAATGGAGAGGTGTAACAAAATTTGCAAGGAAAATAAGAGAATATCATCCAAAAAAAGAAGGTGGGACAAAAACTCTCTACCTCGGAAGTAGATACTTGCAAATTTCCTCCTTTTATCTTCCAAAATTAAATTAATCAAGCCTTCAATTACTAACAAAAACAAATAAGGAGAGAGGGAACATCCCTATCAAAGTATTCTGGAAGCCTTAAAAATATTTGACCCTGATCCATTGATGAGAACTACAAAGTAAGAAGAGGAAATACACCCCATGATCCAATTATTTATTTCCAAACTAAAACCCACATGGAGAAGGACTAACTTGATAAAGAGCCATGAGGCTTTGTCACAAGCCTTGGAAATATCCAATTTGAGAACTCCAACCTTCAGATTAAGAGATTTTATCGAATGAATCCCTTCTTAAGCAACTCTGATGGCTTCATGAATAGATCTACCCTTGAGAAATCCAAACTACTCACTTGAAATTTCCCTAAAAAGAATGGGTTTTATTGTTACTACTATAATTTTGGCTATGATTTTATAAAATCCATTGCACAAAGAGATCGGTCTAAAGTCATCAAAAGTCTCCACTTTATCCTTTTTTGGGATCAAAGATAGGAAAGTTGAATTCATTGGACCTTGGATAGAGCCCCTGATTCGTGCTTCTTCTACAACTTTGAGAAGGTCATCTCCCACCAGCTCAAAAAAATCTAGGAAAATTCCACAAGCCAGCCATCTAGCCCTGGGCTCTTATCTCTTTGAAAGAGAGAAAGAACTATGAGTAGTTCTTCCTTATCCACAGGATTGAAGATTGCTTCATTATCTCCTCTTCCACCATTTTAGGGAAGTTCCTGATAAATTTCAGAATAATATCCATTTGAAAACCTCTTGGATCAAAGTAGATAGAAGAGGAATTATACAATTCCCAATGCAGAAAGTGCAAGGAAACCCTTAGTCCTTTCACCATCTCGGTTCTTCAGATCCCAAATTGTATTGATCATCTTATTGTGCTTGGAACTTCTTTTAAAATACTTGGTATTCTGATCTCCCACTTCCAACCAAAGAGTTCTACTCTTCAAACACCATTAACCTTCCTTCTTCCACAAATAACTTTCCTTTTCCTTGGACAACCTTGCCACTTCCTCCAAGTCCCCTGGATGAAAAATCCCAGAAGGATTATTGATATAATAAGACTTCAATTTCTCTTCAATGGAGATTAGCTTCTCTAGCCTTATTCTTTGCTTTACTCCACTCTACTACAATTTTTTTTAGATTCCACAAAGAGTCTTAGAACTGAACACCCACATACTTACCACAATCCACCAAAATTGACCTCTATTTGTTCTTCACTAAATTTTGAAAAGCTTCATCCTCTGCCTAACAAGAATTATACTTAAATGGGATTCCAGGATTCAAATCCTTTAGACCAATTTCCAAAAGGATCGGAAAATGATCAGAAAAAGCCACATAATGCACCCACGAGCGAAAGGAATAAAATTGATCACAAAAATAATCATGCATAAAAAACCTGCCCAATTTTTTAGAAACCCCTGCCACACCATAACTTTTTTTTCCCATGTAGTCAACATGAGACTTGGATTTGTATCAATCTATTCCTTTGCTTCAAACAGATCGTGAAATTAGGTTTCCAACCAATCCTCTATGGTCAAACTTCCCCATATTTCATCACTGGAAGTGACAAGATTAAAATCCCCACTCGCAATATTATTGGAACCTCGGAACACCGAGGCTATATCAAAAGACTCCTGGAACGTCTTACGATCATCATATGGACCATAAACATTCACCTCAAAGAAACGAGAGTCAAACTCTTTTGAGAAAATTTCCAAACAAAGACAATTACAACAAGAAAAAGAACCTTCTATTGAACAAGTAAGATTCACACTAGTATGATGCCTCCCGATTGACTGGAGGAATCCAAAGAAACAAAGTACCAACCACATAAATCTTTTTCCTGACTGAGAATTAAGACCTCACCTTTTCCCATCAATTCTTGGAGAAGAAGAATATCAGTAGACTCTACTGCTACCAGACATTTGAGGGAAGCAATTTTGGCTCGCCCTCCTAATCCCCACACGTTAAGGGAGAGAATATTCATTTAAGAACTGTTTCTTGGGATTCCGCTACTCTAAGCACTCCTATAATGCTAAGTTTTCTACCCTGACTGATCTCCAATTTTTCCTTCTCCTTCACATGTGACATCCTCGACCTCTGACCTACTTTCGGCAGCTAAGAAAGAGCAGAATCGCCAAAGTCTAATCCCCCATCCACTTTTCTACGAGAATGAAGGTGGTAAGGTCATTGAGAGATACCCCTGGACACCTGGCTAACATATGACTTCATAAATACCTGAGGTGCCACCTTATCCTCTTCCTAAATATTAACCACAAACTCGCTCGCCACCTTTGATCATATGTGAATAACAGAGTCCTCCTCCAAAGGTGGTGGAACAAACGAGGATATGTCACCTTCAACATGCATATCGGTTTCTAGAACTTGTTTTTTTGTAGAAAAGTGCATCGCTAAATTGTTCCATAAATCTGTAACTTGTCCAATTGACTGGATGTAATCTCAATTCCCTCAAAGAGATCATGAACTAGAATTGGAGGAAATGAAACATAAGTACCTAGATCTTCTATCGAGAGAATCACATATATGACTAAATCAGTATCAGGCAAGGCTTCTTCTCTAGACTTCTCCGGAAGAACGTTCTCTATGAAATTCTCAGGGATCATCAGTTCATGGGAGGATACATATTTATAGCTAACATCCTTTCTACACCATACCTTCACATGAAATGATCGAGAGAAATCGACAATAATGCATGAATAATTTTAAGAAATCCCCCCAAATTTATATGTATAATAAATGGGCGAATCTCCCTGATATATAGGAAATTTTGAAGGTTATTTTATCAATAATATAATATGCATATATAATTTTTTGGCTAATATTTCATTCTATTATAGAATCTTGTAAAATCTTGGTGAATCTTTCACTAAATCATAAGATATTGTAAAATATTGGCGAATATTTCACTGAATTATAAAATATTTTAAAATCTTGGAAAATCTTTTGCCAAGAAGACTCATCTTTTGATTCTGTAGATCACTAAGGTAGTGCAATAGAAGAACATATATCTGATCTCAACTCTAGACTCTCGAATGAACAAAAGCATGAATGAGAAGAGGATGGATTTATTTATACATTTTCAAAATAATATTCCCTCACTCACAACCGAAGGTGTCGGTGAAACACAACTGCACTAACTAGATTCAGGGAAAGTGGGGACTCCACTTTCTATATTGTCCCTTAATGGTCCAACGGGAATGTGGGGACCCAAATCTTGACAGATCAACAAACTGATAGAATCGAACACTTTACACTGTGGAGTGATTATGGCACCCACGAACCATTATTATAATGTGGAGTCTTATCAAGACCCACAACCTTGATATATTGTATGAAGTCCTGATTAGCTTATTTTTCAAATCTCCCATTTTTAATCTACCCTCTAAGAAAAAATAACATGCTTATCTGTTTATAGATACGAATACCATTTTTTCCTTTCATTTTTTGACAATCAAAATCTGAATTATGTGATTTGATTTATAATTTTTAGAGTTAGTTAGAAACTTGCAATGGTCATTAGAAATAAGAACATACACTAACATGAATAGAAATCACATTAATGCATCATCACGCATATCAATAGAACTACTATGTTAAATACTACTTTTTTTTAGATAAATTAAAATGGTGTCTATATCCATTTCCTTGATATTTTTGAAAGCCTGCAAAATGTGGTAAAATTGTTTTAGCACCCTCATTGAATCAAAAGACAAGATATCGAATATAAGAATGTATACACCTTAGGTCAAACATGCCCTATGCATATTATATATAATCATGATGAAAATGGAGTATCATGTTCCAACTAAATCATATATTCATCATACATAAATCTATACATTTCTGGATGATGATAGCAATTACACATCAAAACAAATCACCAAAAATAATTTTACTTCTAAATGACACTTACAAAAAACAAAATACCGTAAAACAATTACCAAACCCAACAAATTTAGGTAACATATAAAATTGACAAAAATTTGGCAATACGAATAAAAAAAATAGTATTCACAAACTTCTCAATACAAATAAAAGAATCTACCAGAATGCTTTGGACAACTCTACAGGAAGACGGTTCCAAAATAATCACCATTCAACTATAGACCCACCATTACAAACAATGTACATTCATTTATATTACGAACATCCTAAACATCAGCAATAACCTACAAAAAGTATTAACATACACACTCTCATGAATGCCTAACATCCAATAATAATTGCAGAGAAAGATCCAAATAAAATCACATTTTGAACAACTAGGTCAAATTTAGTTTGAATATATAAAAACCATAAGATGTCTCTCCATCAAGAGTAGCAACCACTAACAAATTATAAATGTCAAGCGATGGTTTAAACATAATGAAGGCATAAAATAAATCATATCTTCTGAGCTCTATAACACTTTCATGAAACCAATACTCCTAGGATAGATTAAAACCCTAACAACATTGAATGAGCCCTAAGAATCAAGAGCACCCTAGAATTCAATAGGCCTTAAAAAGCATCCATGATAAAAAGCATGATAAAAGGCAAACTTACAATATTATAATCTATTGTCTCTATGGACAAAAGCATAAAAAACATGATAAAAATCATGCCACCTTAATTATTGGATAAAAAGCATAATGTGAGTCTGTATTCTCTGATAAATTGCATGTGTAGTGTGCCCCTTCAAGATTTGATCTTTCAGCAATGGAGATGTTGCACGAAGATTAAAATGTTGAGAAAACTAAGAATGAAAAGTGGAATTGCATGTCAATTCTCGCTCGCTCATTCGGTTAAGGTGTGGGTCTCGTCAACAAGGCGACCTAGGTTCAATTCCCCTTAGGGGTGAACTAATTGGGAGGAGACACCCCAAAAATCCATCCAAGTTGACGGGCAACATTGTCCATGTTGGATGTGATCCCCAGGTGAATTTGATGGAATAGATGCCCCTAGGTCATGGTTTCTTAGACCAAATTCCACTCCCACCAAGTGAGGGAGTTTCAAGCAAAAAAAAGAAGTAGAGTCACATAAACTAGAAACTTCACCCTGCAAGTGCAATCTGATGTGGGTGAGTCATGAATCACTGAAGCCTTTATATAGGACAAAATCACTCATGATTTTCTCTCCAATACTAGAAATCAAGGGCTCAAAGAAAGTATCAACATGAAATTGACCAAAAATTTGGATAAATGAAACTATATACCTGAATTATAGGGAAAATAGAGGGAAAAATAATCCCTGGGAGCCTCATTATTGAAAAATGGGGTCGAAGGAATGCTTTCACTGAAATTTCTCTAGAATTTGGGGGCAAAAGATAGATTGGAAGGAGATTTTGCTAAGGCAAATTTTTTTTTTTTCATTTTCCTGATTAATATATGGGAGGCTATTCATTTCAGATTTATTTTTTTTCTAATAAATATTAGACGAATATATTTTAGCTAAAAAACCCCTTTCCATATAAGAAAATAACCCTCTAAAATTTTGTAACCCCCTTAATTTAGCCCATGGGCTAAATTTAGCCCCTAAAATTATCCATGCAATAACGTGACCATAAGCATGACACCTGACCACACCGAAATGGAGCACTTATGTAAGCCAACTATTGCGTGAACACCACATCTTCACCACAAGAATTATAGACTCGAACAACCCCACTCTTAAATCCACCTCCACCAAAATTTGGGCAATCGAGCAAGAGGAAGAATGAAACAGATCGGTCTCAACCACTAGGAATTTCCCAATAGTGTTTCCAATATATTTTAACCCTTCAAACGACCAGAATTCCAGGGGTATCAAAGTAATTTTCACCCATACAGGGATGGCTTCTAATTAGTTTTTCCTCGGGTCGAATAAGGGGTGCCAAGCTTTTAAAACCAACATGTTCTTATTCAGACCCCAAACCCTCGGAAGAATAGCTTGAGCATATGATTCAAATTCAAATTCAAACTCATACCAACCCTTGGCCATGTATTTTACTATCGGCTCTCTGTTGATCAATGGACTCCAGAAGCCTAAATCTAGGCATTTAATTCTTGAATATCAATGGACTCCAGAAGCCTAAATCTAGGCATTTAATTCTCGAATCCCAACTCGCCTACCACAGGTTTTCTTGATAAGGGTTTTTCCTAGAAATATGGGGATATCCATGACCTGAATATCTCTACCCACAACCAGAGAGGCCCCGGGACCTTTCGATTTAACCACATTTTTCTTAGTCAAATGTTTCACTAAAGGTATGAACGATGAGAGCTCTAGAAAATCAATCCGGCTAGCAACAAAGCCAAACGATGAACCCTCTTCTTATTGCTAGGAATGTAGATCTGGAAAATAGGGTGGGGAATTACCAGAGAGGCCATGCCATATACCAGCCAGTCAAGAAGGTAACCCTGAAACCCTAATACACCATGGATCGAGTTGCAGAACAAACCAAGATGCCTCAGATAAAAGAAGGAACATAATATATTGGGAATAAGTTCCTTCCACTCACGCTACTTTCAGAATCTCTCAACCTTACTTGAAACTCCCTCATTTGGTGGGAGTGGTCTTTGGTATGAGAAACTATGATCGAGGGGCATCTATTTAGTCAAAATCACCAAGGGATGACATTTGGCCTAGACCACACGAGTCGTCAACTTGGATAGATTTTGGGGTGTGTCCTCCCGACTAGTTCACCCCTAAGGGAAATTAAATTCGGATCATCTTACTGACACTTTAACCGAATGAACTGGCAAAAATTAAATATTAACATTATTTAAATAAACTAATCATATATGTGTAAAGTTAAAGTTAATTATTTATATAAATGTTATATATTTTTGAACCATTCCAATTTAAAATGTAAACTTATAAAAAATCCATTTGAATTAATACAACTACTCTTTACTCCTCTTTGTTGAAATTTAAGGCACCACCATATACATCAATATTATTATATCCATTATCAAAACACATGTTTTGAAACAATATTATATTTGTTTTGAAACTATTTTAATATATATTATTATATTATAACACGTATCCCATTTGATTTTTGAAAAAATGTTATATTTG
The DNA here is from genome assembly GCA_027924585.1 of Larix kaempferi. NCBI lineage: Eukaryota > Viridiplantae > Streptophyta > Pinopsida > Pinales > Pinaceae > Larix > Larix kaempferi. Next base: position 8,045,163 of record BSBM01000067.1, read on the forward strand.
TTTTAAAACTATTTTAATATATATTATTATATTATAACACGTATCCCATATCCCATAGCACATTGTTTTAAAACTAATAAATATTAAATTATATTATAACAAGTATTTCATTTGATTTAAAAGTTTTTATAAAGATTAAAAATATATATATTATATTAAAAAGTACGTATATGATTTTGAGATTTTAGATTTTAGTTTGATTTGTTTTTTATTATATTGAATATTTAAAAATTAATATAAAGATTTAAAACTATATATTATATTAATAAGTATTTATATGATTTCGAATAGAGTTTTCAAATTTTTAATATTTGATAATTTATTATTGAAAAGTATATATTATATATTGAAAATAATTATATAATTTTGATTTTGAGTAGAGCATTAATTTTTTTTGTATTTGTAATTTATTTTATATTAAAATATAAAGATTATTTTTTCCTAATTACTTTAAAAATATTTTAGTACATTTATATTATATTCAAAAATAATTTATGAGTATTTTACTTGCAACATTGTGATGGTTAATTATGGGTTTTTAATCACCACTTAGAATTTGACAAATAAGTATTTTTAACTCAATCAATGCTACCTCAATCATTATAGATGATGTCATCCTCTAGAATGTAATTAGTTCTTTTAAAGTTGATTTTCATAGTACATTTTTTTGTTTTGTTTACATTTTTTTGTTTTGTTTTGAGGTCCTTTTTTTACCTCAAAATTCTCCTAATAGTGACATATCCGACACGTGTTTCGATCAAAACATGTGTCGGACATGGTTTTGCATCGTCCCAACATGTGTGCTGTGTCTGAAAAACAGGATACAAAAAGTGAGTGATAGAGGGTCGCATGCCACTTAAAAACGTTTTTTCTTGTCTTATTTTTCATTTGCAAGTGAATAGCAAGGGTTGATGGATTCTAAGAAGTAGAGCACTAGTTGGCAATAGTTTATAACTCCCCTCTATGGAAAAAATAATGAGAGTATGATTCTCGAGTTGTTGAGATCTCCCTATGGTATGGCTAAAATCCCCCTCCAAATAAAAGACAAATCTTATGTCCAATGTAACTCTAGAAACAATTGCAAGTCCACCCAAGGTCCTATTAACAATCCAAAGCATGAAAGACTGCACAGAAAGAAGAGAAAACCAAGAAATGTGAATCCATTTACCCCTATTGAAGGTATTCAAGATTTTAGCACCACAAGCAGACTAAGAGAACAATGCGACTAAATTATCCCCACATGAAATACCATAAACCGTAGATTGTTTACTTGAGGCCGATTACCCCCCAAGTTGCACTTAGATGGACTTGTAGTTGAGCCACCAAAAGATTGAACAATCACTTGTTCAAATTCAAAGTTCAAAAGTCCATCCAACCATTATGGCCCTTATTTTATTTCCATGCATGTTCCATACCCTTATGGGGAAATTGTAATAAAATGGTGTAGCATGATGAAATTTGTAACATGCTTGTCCCCCTAAGAGTTGGTCACTAGTACATTACTCTAGAGTGTTTTTTTACTTGTTATTTATATCTTGCTTTTTAGTGACTTATAATTTTCGAGTTTTTCACTCAATATACTCCAAAGATGGAGTATTGTCCTAGTGGTTAGGCATTAGTGGGTTGTTAAAGACTAGTGTCTGATGTATATTACCATGCTAGTCATTGTTTTAGAGTCTCATGGACATGCATTAAGTCCCCTTAGGTTTATTAATGTTTTTAATCAATACAAAATTTCCCGCAAAAACAAGATACTTTAATTGTAATTTATGAATAAGTTAAAAAAGTGGTACTAAGAGGCATGATATTCCTTGGGGGTGCTCGTTTTCTTGCTTAGAGCACCCAATTTACCCTTGTACCCACTTTGAGAGTGAAAACAGTGATTTTTAATCACTTAAAATCATTTTCTCTTGAAAAAGGTAAATAAAAGTCAAATAAATCAGAAAAAATCAGCATCCCAAAAATCAAGTAAACATGCAGGGACATGTTTTAGTCTATTGTCAGTCTTCTACAATGGTGAAAATCTTAAGGTGCGTTGAGCGGAAGTTACAGAGACTTACTCATTAGATTGATCTTGATTGAGATCTCCATGAAGAGGGGGGCACATTCTACATGAGGGGGATGCATTTCCCAAGAGAGAGGTCGTGCATGAGTAATGGGTGGGTGACCAACCTCTTGAGAGGTGTCACTACTTCTCTCAATTAAATCCCTATCACTCCCTCTTCAATCCCTATCTCACTCGTGTTCTCTCACACTTGCCATATGTGCTCTCCTTGGCAAGCGTGCCCTCTCTTCCTATATAACCAGTGCAACCTCTCTCATTTGGGATGGTTGGAGCGTGGAACCTCTGCTTAAGCTTCGAGCTGCTATTGTAATCTTGTTTTTATTGGAATAAGAAATACTTTGGAGGTCTATGGTGTGGTGTACCAAATTGTATGAATGATTATTGTTATGTGTGTATGAGGTAACTATAGCCTAGTTTGTTACTTAATTTATTTTACTTGGCCTTTGAATAATTTTTATTAATAAGGTAAAAGGAAGTACGTTTGGTTGCTTCTTCCATTTTATTATCTATTTATGTGTAGAGACCTAAGATGTATGTGTTCTATAATGTTATAGGCATGTTATATGAATCTCTCACATAGATGGTAACAGGTATTTTGACAATTTTGTTGCAAGCTTCTCTAAGTTGCAAGTTCCTTAGCTTGAAGAGGTGGCTGAGCTTAGTTGCATATTGCACTTGCTTCAACATTTTCTGAAAGAAATAGTCCCTCATCACTCCACCAACAAACTCCATTGTTAAGTATTTCCAAGACTTAAGTTACTTTCTCTCTCTCTTTCCTTCACATAAATTCTAAAATTTATTCTTGGTTACTCTATGCATGCTAGATCTACATAGTTCATTATCATGATGAAATCAAAAGGCTATGTGTTATTGTATGCATTTTTCAAATCTATATCTAATTGTTCTCTAAAGTTTCATCTACTCAAGTAGATCTAGCTTTTGGAACCTTACCTTTAGCTAAGTGTAAAAGTGAATTTTTTAGTACTAAAGGTTAATAGGATTTTTTCTGAGATTTTATTTGATTAATGTGGCATTTATAGTGATTTGTTTTTGGTTGTTTTTCCTTTTTGATGAACAGGTAGGAGGAGACTCTAGCCGAATTTTGAATATTTGGACCATCCAGGACCCTCGGGTGCTTCCTATCTTTCTTCTTAAGTAATTTTTATTTTTATTTATTTATTTATTTATTGAAAAACATGTATGTTTGTTGGTCCCGATCTATAAAGGACCACAAACAATAAACCATAATAATATCAGTGGGATACCTAGCGCACAGTCCCAATCCCCCAGGGGGATCTGCGTAGTTTGTGTGATTGTTTCTTTTATTTTTGCTTTTGCTTTTAGTTACTAACATGGGATAAAATGAAAAGCATATTGCAAAACGTTTGATTTTCTTAGTTTAGTTAGATTAATCTTTTCATTTGTTTGAAAATGAGTAATGAACCCATACTTGTGTCCACTAGTATGCTCTTATGACCATTGCGGTCTTGCCTGATCTTTGGTTGCAATCAGAAAATGGACATTTAGTGTCTAGTTTAAATAGGAAAATCCAACATTTGTTATTTTCCATTAGAGCTCATGCAGTGAACTTGTGTGTGAAGTCAGAGGGATACTCATTGAGATTCGTTATCTCCCCATTGGACCTCTGGCATTGTTCTTTGTACTCATTTGGAGGATAACTCTTGATAGGCCAAACAAATTAGGTTAGACTCAATAAACCCATTTAAAAACCGACCTTAATAAATTAAAACTGTCAAGAGCATTAGATCACATTTCTTAGCATCATTTACCTTACTCCAACACTGGTCTAAAATCATTTTACTTATATGCCATGACGTGTTTGCAATACATATGCTGCTAAAATATTTTTGCTTATTTCTCTTGCTTCAGTGTAAACTCCTAGATTCATTTTTGTTATAGCTTACTTAGCCTTAGTTTCTTTTTCTTAGGGACCACCCCCCTTGGCTTCGCTAGGAGTTGACCTAGATAGAGGAGTTGAGTGTTGAGTGACAGTAACTCGACTCGAGGATTTCCCCCAAGGACACACCCAATGGATTGAATATTTCTGCCACGTTACCCAAGGTGTGTATAAAGGCAGCAACAAGGCCAATAGAAAGTCCTAAAACCATGCCCTTCTCCATAATTCCATAGAACAAATACCTATAGAACAATCCCTCATTGACATTATCCCACCTTCATGTTGTGTCTCCATCAACTTAGTCATAAATTGATCCTTACACAACCTGATAACAAGTGTATGAGGTAGCAACATGCACCAAGGATAGTTAAGTCTTCCTCACTCTCGATGCAATCACTCATAAGGCATGAAAACTTTGAAATGTACCTTAATCATCCCTATGCCACCTTGTATGACCTTTGGGTGGTCAATATTCCTAGGTTTGTGATTAATGTTAAATGATAACATGAGGATGGTTTAAACAATCCAAAACATCTTGAGGGTCCCCCATCTTTGACCAAGACCCCCCTATCCAAGTATACAACTTCATTAAACATGCTATTAGATTTAGGATTGTTTTCTCTTCTAATATGAAGAATGCATATATAATCCAAAGATCAAACAGGAAGGCTTGACATCTTTGCAACATTCTTGACAATGCAGCGCCTTCAATACGTTTTTCCTTCCTTACTAGGCTTATTATCAAGGAGGAATATGTAAAGAGCATAACTTACTTGATTTTTTGTGACATAAGAAGAGCGATTCCAAAGGATAGGGTAGTATATCAGCTTTGTTTAGTTGTTATCTCAAGTCCTCAAGCATAGCTCAATTTAAGTTTTCCATCAAGGTTTAAGACAACTCCCCTCCCAAGCTCTAGAGTCAGCCTTCATGGATTCTCAGCGTCCCCCAAAATTGGATAAGGGGGATCTTGTGCATTCCAAACACGATTTATCGATTTTGTATTACTCCCGATCACACCCACGTTTTGTGAAGTTAGCCACTATCCCTAAAGTGCAGATTGCATCCTCTATTGCAAAATGAAAGGCAACATCTCTATTGGAAAGGGATTTAGTAATTCATTTCACGGGTTTATGGCCCTCACCTTGGGCCATCGATCTATGTGTATAAAAAATTTGGAAACCCCTCATCTATAACAATATGGAGCATAGCTTTTGTGGGAAATGCTCTTATGTCTTCCTTTCCAAAAAGAAAGAGGACATAGATCTTATATTAAAAAATGGACCCTACCTCATGGGGCGAAGGAGGATGTATTTGAATAGATGGAGCCTCTCTTTCAACCAGGAATCAGTGGTTCGTGTGTGGGTAAAAATTCGTCATTTTCCTCTTCCAACCAGGAATCAGTTGTTTGTGTGTGGGTAAAAATTCGTCATTTTCCTCTTCCAACCAAGAATCAGTTGTTCGTGTGTGGGTAAAAATTCGTCATTTTCCTCTTCATGGTTGGAGCAATGAAGACCATGCAACCATTGGAAACTCCAACTCTCTTAATTTTCATTGAGAAGCAAGAGCTGACTTTTTCCGCATTGCTGGGAGAAACTGGATTGGCACTTGTATTGGCTTCTCAATGAAAATTAAGAGAGTTATATCATCTTTGGAGACTCCATGATCATAAACAATGCTCGCTAAAGTCTTTGATATGATAAAGAAAATGTTGGTGGAATAAGTCTTCGAGAGGATAAAGAAATGTTGGTGGAAGGTACGGAGGAATAGCTAATTCTCTCAAGCTCATATCGAATGCTAATCTTATTCACATCCGGTGGCACAACAACACCAAAGCTGATGAGCTAGCAAATAAGGGCATACGGTTAGAAAGAGCGAAGACTAACCACTGAGCTACAGAGCATTAAATGAGTACGAGAGGGGCCATCATCAAGAACCATGAGGCCCCTTTCTAACGGCAAAGATTAATCATTGCATTGAGTTGCAGAGCATTAAATGCGGTAGCTCAGTGATTAGTGACCGTTAGATCTGGAGATTCACTGAGCTACCGCATTTAATGCTCTGCAACTCAATGCAATGATTAATCTTTGCCATTAGAAAAGGGCCTCATGGCTCATGGTTCTTGATGATGGCCCCTCTCGTACTCATTGGCTCACTTAATCTCATGAACGTACACCGTGGAGATAAGGGAGCATTTATGCTCTGCGTGGTTGACACGAGGAACTCCCGAGTCCCGACCCCGCACTAGTAAAGGGATCCTTCACACTCAGACATTGTTACTTCGCGCATGGGACAGATTTGTGAATCGTCCAAAGTGCAGGAGGTTTTAATGCGACAGGCTCGATGGATAATGGACCGCAGGCGATATTTTTTTTTGGGTGCGCAGGATCTCCAGGCCATTTGCATTGTATGGAATAGAAGCCAGCTCAACTCTGCCGGATGATAGTTGGACAGACAGTGGTGCCTTAACAAGAATTGAGCAATGTATGTATCACATGTTAATATGGAGTCAATGTTGTAAATGGAGTCTTTCACATGTTACACGAAAGAGAGCTAGACTAGTTGAAAAATATAAAAATATATTGTTGATTGAATCAGAGTCCATGTAAAATTTGAGTTGGCAATTGAGTCCGTAAAATATTGTAAGTTGGTTCTTTGTTGACAATATCAATTCAGTGTCGATATCCAACCAAAAACAATTCCATTGAGTCATTAAAAGCGCTGCAAGTGAGAGTCTAAAGAGTCTTAGAATTCTTAGAGAGTCGCCATTGAGTCTAACCATTGAATCCTGTCGTCGTAGAGTAAAGTCACGATCATGTATTATAGACTCGTAGTTGAGTCCTAGTCGAGTCATCCTTCATGTAATGCATAATATGCAGAATGCAGACTCTAGTACATTCCTAAAGACCTCAAATTACAGAGATCACCCTTGATTGAGAGAGCAGTAGAAGATAGAGTTTGACAGATTTTTGAAGATTCATGATCGAACATACATGATTGACCAAGAAGAATAAGAAGGGATCGACCATGCAATGAGCAAACAAGCATTGAGCATTCAATTGGGCATATCACTGAGCACCATGGAGAATTTGTTTGGAGCACTTGCAGAGATTAATGATTGTGAGATTCTCACTACTATGATAAGAGAAAAAAGCATTTGAGAAAGAGACAACAAATGACACACCTAAGTTACTTGACACGAGGACACGAAAATGCGAGTGTCCAATATAGATAGGGCGACCCTCGGAATTAGGACACGAAGGACACATTACTTATATATATATATATATATATATATTAAAAATATAGACATATAGATCCAATTTTTTATAGAAACTAGAACATTTACAAATATTCAATAGAAACTAGAATCAATACACATTACACATTCACAAATCATAATGAGACACATAGATGATAGTCATAGATCAAGATATTGGAACCATATTTCTCAATAAGTCATCATAATCCTAACCTTGAAATCTGCCCTCAAATGACTTGGAAATCCTTCAAATGCTCTTCACCTACAAGAAAAAACACTTTTCTGCTACCCATTCTTTGCCTAGACAATATATTTGTCGAGTCTTAATTTAGATATGTTGGTTTTATGTGTCGTCAAAGTTTAATACCTACATTTACATTTATTGTACCTATAAATGTTAATTTAATTTTAAATTTTACATAAACATTTTAAAAATAAAAATCGAAATAAATCCATCTTAAAATCCAGATTTCTCAATTACCAAGAGAGATCAAATTTCTTAAGGGATAAGTTTCATCTCTCATGTTTAATAGTGCTTGAGAGATCCAAATTGAAAAAAAATCTATGCTGATTTTAGTTTTTAAACATATATAAAATATATTGGTTTTAGTTTTTAAGCATATATAAAATTGGTCATTTTACTTCTATAGCCAAATTACTCCATGGAACTTCTGACACTTTGCAACATTGTCCAAAATTGAAAACTGGATTAGTCCATGAGGCTAAACTATATTTATGCCGATTTATTGTTTGAAATAAGGTAAACTGGTATAGCTATTTAACTTGTGGTTTGTGAATAGGCCACAAGTTAAGTGACAATGTTCTTTAATTATCTTAATGTTAAGCATATATTTTTTATTTTTTTATAATTGTTTATTTTGAATTTAAAACGACAACTATAAAATAAATTTTGAGAATACACTTATTTCATTTTCCTGCAATCTAAGAAAATGACTTTTCCTCATCTACTTCAAATTATAAATATAAAATATAAACACCTATATTATAAATTTTTTTAACCAAATATAAGCCATTAAAAAGGTTCATAATACATTTCATTGACTTTGCTCAACATCCCAACATGCAAGGAAACCAACTATGAATCATCCCTTCACAGATTGACATAAGTTGTTCCCAAAGCAGTATGTTTCCCATTAAGAGCTTTGAATAGTCATAAGCCGTAAGGCAAAGGTCATCATATGGCAATGCATACAAGTGTAGCTCTATGCTTGGTAGCTAGACCTATTGGGCACTGCGTGCAAGAATATCATGGGTTGTGATAGCTAAGGGTTCAATTTCACAACTCTCCTTTCCTCACCAAGCTGCTTTGATCTTCCTCTAGGATTTGGTGATGAAGTTTTGCTCCTTGGCGTCATATTTTGTGTTATCGTTGGCATGTGATAACTGGCACTCAAATCGTTGGTGATAGGAAATTTTTTGGCGAGGCACAGTTCTATCTTTTCTCGTTATTTTTTTGGAATTTCGACGATCTGGGTCGTTTTAAAATGGGCCAAAATCCCTAGATACACTGTTCCATGGCATAGTTTTGCAGTAAATGGGGTGGAACTACGATTCCGCTGGTTCTTATAACTGGATCTAGGGAACAAATCGCTGAAAAAGCGGGGCGATTTGAGTGCCAGTTATCCCACGTCGTTATCGTCTCTTCTGGTGGCATCTCCCGAGCGTGTGATAATTGACACTCAAATTGCCCCGGTATTCCGGCGACGAAAACATTTCCAGCGAGGCACAGTTCCACCCCTTCTAGTTGGTTTTTTGGAATTTCGACGATCTGAGTCATCTTAAAATGGGCCAAAATTCCTAACAACACAGTTCCATGGCATAGTTCCACAGTAAATGAGGTGGAACTACAATTCGAACAGTTTTTATATGAACAAATCACCGGAAAAGCGAGGCGATATGAGTGCCAGTTATCCCTCACCCATCTCTCCTATCTCCTATCTATAAAATCCGCTTCAAATCCCATCACTCGTGTGAATTGTCGCTCCTTCCGGATGAGACGCTTCAATCACTTCTACGATTTGAAGCTTCTTTGGGAGTGGCGACTGTACTTATTTTTCTTCAACTGGGTATTTATGTATCACTCGTGTGAATTGTCGCTCCTTCCGGATGAGACGCTTCAATCACTTCTACGATTTGGAGCTTCTTTGGGAGGGCAAGAGCTATCGCGACTCTTAGCCTCCGCACATGGAGGTAAAAAGGGCGCCCCGGGGGGTGCCCTTACGTGACATCAGCTGGGCTAAAAACTCCCCTTCGCGCACATGCAATTGGAAAGCGGAGGCGGAGGCGGGGGCGGGTAAATTTCAATTTCAATTTCAATTTTCCCGGAAGTAATCGCCAGCCTTTGAGGGGAAGAAGAGGCTACACGTATTGAAAGCTTAAACAGTGAGTGATCTGGTAAGCGATAAGATCAATGGATGGCGGATCTATCTGACCAGTTTTCAGGGGTGTTCGCTGGCATGAGTAGGTTCAACCCGATTTCTATTGCCAGTTCCCGGAGCAGTCCCAAGAGGGTCATTTCTAGCAGCTGTTGAAGGAGCCTAATTCCCATCAGCACCAGGTAAACCAGGTCAAGCAGAAGGAAGGATCATACTGTAGCTAGCACCAGCTAAGTCCGAACTGGTAGTTATATCATTTAATAGCCTTATTTTTTTTTGCCGCCAAGGAAAAAGGGTAACCTCAGTTGTCAGTTTTGTACTGTAGCTGTCAAATTTCGTCAGAAAGCATCGGTGCTTGAAGGCAAGCCCAGGCTATAGGTGGGTCTGCTAGAAATGCACGAAAATTGAGCTCAGGGACGCCCTCAAGCGCGCTCGAGGGCGTTTTTTTCCTCCATGTGCGGAGGCTATCTGGGAGTGGCGACTGTACTTATTTTTCTTCAACTGGGTATTTATGTGGAGTCGCGACTCGCGAGAGTGACATCTTTCAAGAATAAGTTAACTTGTTTCGGAATCCAAATTTTGTGATAATAATATTAAAATAATATTAAGTCACGTGGGGATTAATACGACCAGTCACCGAACTCTCGACAAACACAAAGGACAGTTCGAAAAGAAAAGGAAAAAGAGAAGAGAATATGTCGAAGTTCGAACACCATTAGCCTCAACTCTTTTAACGTGGAAAACAATGAAAAGGATGAGTTGGTTTGGGATGTGTTTTGCGGCTTGCCCTTCTTGCATGAAGAGACCAACAGAAAAGAAATCACAGAGAAGCGAGTGGGTTACTCGTAATCCAATCCTTGTTTAGACGGAACTGCCACTATATTTCAATTGCGATTCTAGTCTTAGTGCGGGATATCCAATTTCAATCCTTGTTTAGAGGGAACTGCCACTACTCTATTTCAATTGTAATTTTAGTCTCAGTGCGGGATATCCCTTGAAGAAGAACGATGAGAAGCTTCCTTGAGCCATAAGTAGTATACACAGCAAATATCTGTTATTGATCAATCTCACTAACTGAGCCCATTTCTCTATGGATATACAAGGAAGCCCTGCTCCCATAGTCTCCCACAGGGATGCAGATGGGGATGACCCATCTTTCAGAAGTCACTCTGAAAGTTTCCCAACATTTGAAAACTTTAAAGGATCTGCAGCGCTTCAATTACAGAACAAAAAGGCTGCTGCTGACACTCTGCCCAAGCAGAATGAAGATGTCCAGACAGGAACAGATGATTGTAATCTGGAAAAAACAGGTAATGATATCTCAAATCCAGCTTCTAAGCCCATGCATGAATATGAGCTGGTTGATGATTTTATATTCCGTGATAAGTCCTTGATAGGTAGGTTTACTATAAAAACACCAACTCTGGAAGAACTTTCAGAATGGGCTAAAAAAAACTGGGAATCTGAGCTGAATAGTACTTGGATACTGAAGGATATCGGAGAGGGTTTTTTTAAGTTTGAGTTCTTTTCTGAGGATGATTGCGAGTTTGTTTTGGAGAATGGCCCCTGGTTCATGGGAGTGGCAGGATTGAGCCTCAAGAGATGGTCACCTGATTTTGATCCCCAAAACCCTGGTCGATTAAAAACCCCAATATGGGTCAGACTTCTGAACCTTCCGTTGAAGTTCTCTGATGAAGCATTGGTAATCAAGATCTGCTCTGAAGTTGGAAGGGTTCTCAAAGTAGCAGAGCCTGCCAAGAAAGGGTCCATTATCATTGGCACTACAGGCAGGGTCTGTGTTGAGGTTGATCTCAGTGAAGCATTACCAACTTCGCTCAATATTCAGGCATCTGGAAAATCCCACAAACTAGAATTGGATTACGAGGGAATAACCTTGTGGTGAAAGGTGTGCCACAGCACAGATCACGGAAAGGGGTAATGTCCTAAAGGTTCCAAGTAAAACATGAGACATAAGAATTGATGCATATGGACCACTTTGCAGGATATGATTTTATCATAAGCAGAAGAAGTAGGGAACTAGACGCATAAGGCATGCTTCATGACAATGTAAAGTGGATTTGTTATTCAGGGGCTTGAAAATGAAAATGTCCAGTGCTGATAAATCATAAAAGTACTGATAATTATTGTTTCTGGGAACATACGACTGTAAGAATTTGCAGAGGAATTTTAAAGGGAACATTTTGAGTCAGAAAAACTAGAGGATTGTCATGTGAACAATATCGGCCATAATGGTGTTTTGGTAAGGATAAATCCTATATCTCTGGAAGTGGTAGCTTGATCAGAATGGTTTTGAATGTTAAAATCATGTATCACGGCCTCTTCAGGGAAATATATTGCATAGGCATAATACTAGTACATTTCTCGTATTGAGGGAGCTCAATATGATGGGTATCCTTTTGATCTTTTTTGTTGGTTTATCACGGCCTCTTCAGGAAAATATATTGCATAGGCATAATACTACTTGTACATTTCTCGTATTGAGGGAGTTCAATATGATAGGTATCCTTTTGGTCTTTCTTTTTCTTTTTGTTGTTAGTGGTTTTCAATTATGTGTGGTGATCCCTCCAAGGAAATCTATAACAGAGGTGCAATAATTTTTCTTGTGCTTTTTTTGTGCTTTTTTCATATACTCTAAGAGAAAAGAGATTCGATTACAGGTTGTTGATATTAATAAAGCAAGCTGGAAATATTTTGTACCCAAAGTTTTGGACTTCAAAGTGAGTACAATGGGTGCCTTGTGATCCTAGTGATGAACTCATTTTGAAGTCCTAAACAGGTTTTTCCAGCTTTATTATTGATATATATCTTTTGATCTTATTTGTTTTTTTTATTTGAGTCCTTAGTTGGAATATTGATAGTCATCTGTTCAGGATTCCTGTTGTCTATAGAGGGGAATGTATTAAAGACTTAGGAAGTTTGTGGTGTATATATATATATTCATATTGTCGTAACGTTTAAATGGAGTTTAGATTTTGGCCAGTTGCAGCAGGTGGTGATGTCAAGCAATTGTACTTATGGTCTTCATCTTATAATGGTATACAATTCTGAGAGAGCTGCAGTGGCATGGAAGCTCCAAAATGCAGAAAAAATAAGCTGGATTGCAATGATTAAAAAAAAGGATGCTAAAAATGATTGAAATGGAATGTTTACTAAATTTTGGTTTTGATTGATTTCTGAACAAATCCGGGATGAAATGGTTTGTTAAGTATAATGGAATGTTTATTAAATTTTGGTTTTTATTGATTTTTGAACAAATCCGGGATGAAATGGTTTGTTAAGTAGATACAGTGGCATTTTCTAACGGTCATTTGTAGGATATGCTTATAAAGGATAATCCTAATGTTATTTTTATTATTATTCTTAAGATAAGTGATACTTATATTACTGGGAGTAATGCAAGTGTTTTGCTTTCAATTCTTAGGGAAAGTGATGCTTTCAATTCTTAAGAGAAGTGATGCTTATATTACTGGTAGGAATGCAAGTGTTTTGCTTTCAAAGAATACATAAAATGACATCGTTACAAGAGAATAGCCATTTCTTTACCTACCCATGTCACAGTGTTGTATCAAACATCTTAAATATTTGATCTTTTATGGCACTGTTAAAGGCTGTTTTGTTATTGAGAGAAGTGAGATGCTTTGATAGGTCGAGGTGGAAGAGATTTCAACTCTTTATGTAATGTTAATAAAAGAAATGGAAAAAATTGGCATCACATATAAAAAAGAAAAAAGAAAAAAGAGAGAGTGATGCTTGGAAACAAAAAAAAATAACAAACATGGTACCATCTTAGCATATTTTTAATCCCTCTTTGAGCTTAACAGATTCCAGATTAATATGGATCTATTCGAATTCTACAATCTCTGAGGGTCTTCACTGGAATCCTATATGGATGCTGCTGCTTTTTCTTCAAGATCGGGATTTGTTTTCCCTGCTACCTGTTCTTCTTCAATGATAGGAACTGCTTGCCCCATTACTTGTCCTTCTTCAATAACTGGAACTGCTTGCCTTTTTTTTGGTTAGGTTCTAAGATGTTGAAAGGGTTTTCTCATCTGAATTTATCGGGGACATCTCTTTGCAAGGGTTCTTCTTTTTGTGGTTGTTCCATTCTTGCATTCTGTGTCCTGAGATGGAAACCTTCTTTTTCCTCATTGTGTAGTTCTTCATCTGGCAACGAAAATGGGTTAATTCTTCTTCTTTCATTTACCTTGACCATTGATGTCTTCTTCCTTTTCTTTTTCTTAGAGCCTGCTTTTTGAGTTTTTGGATGGGAGGAAGTGGCATGAACTATTTCATGGCAACCTTTGCAATAGAACTCCGGGTTTTCATAGTAAAAAATTTCAGCCCAACAGAGGTAATCAGAAGATAGGGTCAATTCTGACGATAATCCTTTGGTAGTGTCAATTTCCTTGCATATTATGGTGCAAGAGAGGATCCCACTGTCACAAGATTGCCAGAAAAATGTTAGCACCTCACATGCTTACCAATACTCTACAATACCTCCTCGTACTAGAGGTTAGGAAGCCTCATCTTGAGAGGGAAGGATCAAAGCTTTTCAATGTTAGGTTGAAGCCAAGATGACATAATTCGTGCTTCTGTTCTAGCCTTTCATTTTGTTAAATTTTGATTAATGGAACCAATAAGAATCTTTGCTACGTTCGCTACAAGTCTATACAACAATGTTACACATGAACATGTTTCTAAGAGTAGGGTAGGGGATGGACTCCCTGCACTCCCCACGCTCTCGGGACGTGGCTCCAAGCGGAATGTCTCCCCATGTCCTTGTTTTTGGGACACAAACCAGAGAACATTCCCCTCAAAAAATGAGATGCTCCCAGCCTCCTTTTTTATCAACGTACACTGTTTTGAAACTAAAAGTAAAATTTGCTACTCTCTTTTATTTTTATTTTTCTATCCTTTTAGTAAAATTTTTACAGTATCATTAATTGTTCTAGAGAATGGTTCCAACTTCATCAAACTTCAGATGGAGAAAAGTAGAATTCATATTTCATTCAGAATTTAGTAGACATTCAAGGTTTTAGGATTTGCCAGATTGCAATATGTCCATTGGATTCTATTGTGTATGCAGAAATGAGATTGATGTTTAATAAAGAGCACCAAGCTCTCTATGTACCCTGATGTTGGAGTTGTTGATTGTTGAAATCCTTTGTCATGATTTTAGCAAAACTGTACCGAGGAAACTATAATTTCTGCCTCTAACCTTGGACACAGTCCCATTCTCTAAATTTTCAATTAAATATAATGAGAAATACAATGGCCATAGTCTATAGATGGTTTATGAATTATGATTTATTAATTATTATGTTATATTTTTATTTAAAAGATTATAAAATTTCAATGATATATTCTTTATGTTTTGAGTTTCATATATGCTAATTTAAAAATTTTAGTATTTCGAGTGGGGTCCTATATGTTGCAGACCCAGATGTTCCCTATGACATTTTCTAAAATCTTAGGAGGTGTGGGGAGTGCTTGACATATATATTGAATGTGTTTCCCCTCTATTGCATCCCACATTCTAGGAACTTGGTGGAACATTGCTACACAAGCCACCACATAATGTAAGGGGGTGGGGGGAGTGCTTGACATATATATTGAATGTGTTTCCCCTCTATTGCATCCCACATTCTAGGAACTTGGTGGAACATTGCTACACAAGCCACCAATAATGTAAGTGTGGGATATAAAAGTAAGAGGTATGAGTTTTCATGAAAGTAAATCTATCCAAAATCTGGCGAAACTCCAACCACAGTTCTAGAAGCACTTTACCTTCTCAGAAAAAGGCATAGGTTACACATCCAAAAGTGTTGTTATTCTAAGTAGTCGTAGTATCTAGAAACCCTATATTTTGGTTGAAAACAATCCACTAGATAGAGCTTGATATGTGTTATCCAAAACACACTATTTTGGTCAACCCTATACAAATTTGACAAAATGAATTCTCGTGGTTTCAATAAATTCAGAGTATCTGCACTAGTGGATCTACATAATAATTATAGGCCAGCTAGCCTTGTCAGTGCTAGATGCCTCTTTGTTCGCACTAGTACTTTTTCAGTGTTAAGGGGGGTGTCCCTAAAAGTTGTATGCTTCCATCTAATCAATAAATTTGTAGAAAGTACAAGATGATCAGTGCACAAAATACGTTTAATGTGTATGTTTGGATCAATGTATAGTGGAACTAGCCTGATGGAATCTCACTAGATCTTAACCCTCCATTAGTGCAAGCATAACTAGGGACTAACAGTGGAAACTCAAGGAAATGACATCCCCTTGTGGGGTGTTAAGAACCACAAAATCTTGAGGGTTTAAAAATGATCCATGAGAAACCACCTGTATGATTGTTTCATGTCCATTGGGCAATGGAGTCAATTGCATAGTACCTAGGCTAATCGATTAAAATGAGACAACTATTCTTGCCCATATGTATCTCTAACTTGCAACCTATTGAACATCTGTATCTCTAACTTGCAACCCATTGAACAAGTATGCTCCTCCCACTGGAAAATGATTTGGATCCAATAGTTGGGAGCAAGACATCTAATCAGATGCCAATGATGAAAGCATTTGCAGAGCATGAAGAAACCCACCAATTATGCTAATGGGTTCCAAGGTACAAACACAGCCCATCAGTGCGAAACATGATCTAGAATCGAACATTGACGAAGTTCATTTGGTTAATGCTTAGAATTGACAAATGCAAGGAAATTGTTAATGAGGTTAACGACTGTCAAGGCACGTTGGCTTTGGGATGACACCTTGGATAATGTGCTAGATTTTATGAGGAGTGATATGATGGAAGCCTCCCCCTGGTATGAAGAAAGAATCATGTAACAGAACCATATGGTATCATGTTCCTAGGGATGGATGAGGCAATGACTAACAAGGACTGGCTCGAAAATATAACATGAAGAGATAAGACAATAGTAAGACTCAAGATTCATTGTGTTGTCTCTTCGACATTACCCCCTCCTAACAAACTCAAGACTCGATTAAGACACTGCAATATAAGTAATGACAACCCCATCCAAGCTTGACCTAAAGTAGCATTTGAATGACAAAACATTTGTTGTATGGCATCAAATGTAGCAATTTGGACTCAATGCAACAATATTGGCAAACATGTGAGGAAACAATGAAAGTAAAGGATCTAAGACTACTCGAGCATATGCAAGGAAAATTATTATGCTTATTGACAAATGGAAACAAATCTAAGACTAAAATAAAGCAAAATCATGATGAACAACAATCTAAAAATGCAAACAATAGGTTGAAAATAAAAAAAATCAACATGGAAATGGAAAATATAGGATGCTAACTACCCAATTAAATAGAAAGAACAATTGCTTTTTTTTCCATCTTTTTTTGCTTTAATGGATCCCAAAAGCTCTTATTTTGGAAGTTGGTCAAAGGTACCACGATTAAGAGACATACTTGAATGATCAATGTAACCATGCAACCAAGTGATTGATCATGTGGGACAAATCAACATAGTCAACCGTTGAGTGCAGTGAATCATGAAATCTCTTAAGAAGGAAAGATACATTTATGTGCTTGTTGGTCAAGCAACCAAGTAACTCTCGATTGAAACCTGGAGCGTGGTTCCTCTCCAATGATCAATAAGAAAGTAAAAGAGATAAACTCTTCAATTTTTCCTCCTAAAATACCTCCATCATCCTCAACTCGATTGAATCATGGTCAATTTTGATATCCAAGAAATGAATCGTCCAGGGATCTCCCCGAAGAACAAAATTTACATGTGGGATCATTGGCAAACTATGATGAAGATCATATTCTTGTTGAACCAAAAGTTGCTCCTCCTACTACAATGGTATATGATCAAACTATTCTTGGATCATTATGGGGTTATGCAAGGAAATATTATCTTGCTGACTCAATTTTGGATGGCTGGTTTGTTGCTCCTCTTCTTGAAACACATCGATGGAGTCAATGAAGCCACTTGTAAACTCAACTCTTCATCTTCATCTTCATGGGTTTCTACATTTGGCTAAGTGGTGTCCCTATTGGTTCATGATCATTCAAGCATGAGTCATCTTCAATCTCATCATTGTTGGGAAGTTCATCACATGCAAAGCTTTCACTACTTTGTTCCTTCTCAACAAAACATAATTCTTGTAGTCTTAGGGCAATGCAAAAAGCTTTCCCTATACTTGTTGGTTTCTCATTCCGAGGGAACGGAAATATGTATCAAAAGCAATACATAATCCAATAAAACACTTCTTTCTCTTCAATAGGGATGAATCTTATGTAATTCCTAGATAAATCTACCATGAAAAATAGGTATAGTTTCATCTTCTGTCTTCTTAATGTGAGAGAACTCCACCACAAGGGATATACTATCTTATATACATTGTACTGATTTGACATCCATGATCAATCATGATCCATTCACAAATGTAGTTGCCAGGGGAGACTTGGGTGGTCTACCCTTGTTTTCCCCCTTATTGTCTGAAATAGATACTAGAATTGTGCCTTGTGTAGGGTCGAATCAAGGAGATCTTCTCAAGTTGTCTAGATTGATAAAACCTTAAAAAAGTGGATTTTCCATGTGAGATAAAAATATAAAGCAAATAAAGAAAATCTCACTGATCTCATTATAGATATCCGAGGATTGACAAAGGCCTTGGTAATGGTGTCAATTTGTTATTACACAAATCCACATTAGCAAAAATTAGAGGCCACCTAGCTCTATCACCACTGGATGCCTCTCCATTCGGAATCGTGCTTTTCCAATCTTAAGTAGGTGTCCCTAAAAGTTGTTTGATGCCATCTAATCAATAAATATGCACAAAGACTAAAATGATCAACACACAAGACTCCCCCTTTGATTTCCTGTAAACAATCAAGAGCGAGGGTAAGTTATAAATAATAATTTATTATTTGAAGTGGTTGAGATCAACTCCTAGAGGTAGTTGTGAAAACGAATTAACGAAAATGAGTGGAGTAAATGTGCACCTTAAGTGAAGTAAATTCAAAGTAAGTACACCATAAACTACCATAACACTACAAACGACTTAATTCATGATAGCCAATAGGTCCAAAGAGCTAGAAAAAAGCATAATCGTACCGAATCACATATTACCCAAAAGATTCAATGCATCATAGTGTGTCATAGAAAACAAGTTGCCATGGATCTCCTTGCTTGGAATGGAGGTAGTGGTTTGAGGTCCCGATGATGGAATAGTGAGGAGTTGTCCATAGCTACAAATTGTCTAGAGAAAATAATATCCAACCCTTCATCTCCTTCTTTTATATATATATATATCCCCTGAATTCATCCTAGTTGCTTGAGAAAGAGGAAAGAAATCTCATTAAGGCAAAAACTCAACATGCACACTAAGCATGGTGTTCTTTGTTTCTTTTGGAATGTTTTTTCCCAGGTTGTTCTAGCATACGCTTTTTGCTTTCCTTTTAACAACAACTTTATACATTTTAATTTTTTTTGCATGCAAGGATAATATTCCAAAGTCAAAATCAAAGTATAGGCTCTCAACAAACCATGAAAAATGCCAAATATACCCAAGAGGTCAAACTAGGTTTTGGAGTGGTCAAATTTAGCATATGGAACCAAGGTGTGGAGAGTCAAAAGTTAGTAAGAATGACCATGACACCCAACAATTTGAAGTAGGGGTTTTGGAGTGGTAAAATTTAGCATATGGAATTGATGTTTGGAAAGTCGAGCTTGGTAATAATGACCACTAAACATAGAATTTGAATTAGAGTTTTGGAAAGCAATTTTAGGATATTTTTGCATAAGGCAATTCTGTAACCTCATGCAAATGGAAACCTTCTAAAAAGTTGTCACATGTCTATTAAAAAATAGATCTTTCTGAAATGATTGGTCCCAATATTTCCCATATTTGATATTGAAAATCCATTCAAGGGGAGCAACAACTCGATTGTCTTCTGCATCAGTATGCATTGGTAGATTATGATATCATGAGCTCATTCTAAGGAGTTATAAATTTATAGCAAGAACATCCTAGTTTCACATGAGGAGCATGCTTTTGGGCTAGGTCCAAACAAGCTCATGTCATGAGGGTGCTTATGATGGTGTAGTAAGTTGAAATGGTTTTAGAGATGTAAGCTCGGATTACTAATTGGTTGGTAATCATAAGAAGTCAAATTTCACACATGACACATTTACAATCATGGCTTGATGTGGAAAATAATTCCTAGGAACAAAGACAAACTAGGGTTTAAATGTCATATTGATTTGCGGAAGAATTGTGCACACAGGTCCATTTTACAAATAGAGTCTTGGTTATTTTAAAGGAAACTCTACAATGTTGTTAATATCCCCGAAGGCTACAAGTATTGGTCTCAACATGGTAGGTGAATGTCATGTTCTCCATGTTAATCTTTGATGGACTCCAATAACTAAATGATTTGATCTCTCATATCTTGATTATGAAAGAAACCTCCATAATGCATCATTCGCCCACTGTAACATGTTATTAAGATGCCTAGGATATATAAGATTGACTATTGAGAACTAGTATCAAATTCTCTGATTTTGTTCTGAGGCTAAAATCAGATTCTTACGCCTTATTTGAGCCAAAGTATCTAAAAGGGGGCACTCATACCCATGTTCTTATAGACAATTAAATATTTTGCTAAAGGTGGATTTCGCGTTTAGGAGGATAACTACCTAAAGATGGACCTCGATATAACCTTATTATTGCAAATCTGTTGACAGTAGTAGGAGGAATGTTAAAGGCTTGTACATGTGCAAGTATAGACCTTTTTAGCATCTTAGAATACCATCAAAATGGAGCCAACGATTATTTCAACATGATAGTTCCCTACTTTCTGCAATATGTATGGGATCAACATAGTTCCCTACTTTCTGCAATATGTATGGGATTAGCATAGTCCAGTTCTTCTCTAGGTCAACATAAATTCACCCATGGATGTGTACTATACTTGGATTATTAGGCTTTGCATGATACATCTATCAATGCTATATATTATCAAGCACCTAAAACCATCCCCAATAGGAAACTTAAGGAAGAAGAGTTGCATATATTGCATCCATAATCCCATTGAGGGTTTGCCCTTGATATATCCTTAGATCTCAACATAGTACTAATAACAGTTCAGGTTGCAAGCTAGACAACAATAATATGGTAGCTGGGCATTTTAAATGAGTATGCAAACATCAATTATTCTCAATTGTGCAAGGCTTTATCCTCAATTCTCCTTCACATGCCTTTCCTTTCATCAGTTATGAAGTAGTAATGGGAATAAGTTAAGTGGTTAACTAATGGATTGTTTAGTTTGAACATTCAGTTCACTACATAGTTGGAGGCTACCCATGCATTAGAGGAAGACTACTCATGTAAATGTCTAAAAATATCAATCAAAGGGTGAATTCATGGAGAGTGTAAACCAATAGTTCATTTTTTGCATGAATGTGCAAATGCATTATTAGTTAAAGGCATTACTTTAGTGGATGCATGCATCATCCTTTTGATGATACACCCTAGTGGTTTAAACACATGCATGGTCACAAGACTGGTTGAGAGAAAGGTCTAGATCCAATGTGAATTTTATCCATCTTGATGATTGCTTAGTGGAGAAATTAGGGTTTTGGAAGATAGATCTACAACTAACTTTGGACCATGTCAAGGTTTGTGTCCACTTTTGTCCCCTCCTTCATTAGGGAAGAGGGAAATAACAAAATTTATCTTGAAAATCATGTTTTGGGACTAGGTCACGCTTTTTGAAGGAATAGTTGCAACATAGGTTGCTCCTTTTGATGGAAAAGCAACAACCATGTCTTAAATGGTCAACTATATGGTTTGACTTTCAATTTTTAAGGTGTTTATCACTTCCTCGGGTCATATGGATGTAGTGAGGTGAAAAAATGGTTCCTATGATGTTGATAATGACGTATAAGGGTAATGAAGCTGATGACATGGCAGGTGAGCAAATTTTGGCTGATAACACTAATGTCTTGGGAGATGGGTAATGCATGAAAGACTTAATAATCTACCTAATTAATCTTAAAAAGTGTCCAATATGTTTCCTCTTGCGCTAATTCCCATGCTTCAATATTCCCATGGATTCACCCATACCATAAAAAATCCCCTTTAATAATTAGCATAAATATTAATCATGATCTTAAATCCTTTAATTTACTTAACCCATCAATTCTTCCTTAATTAATGAGTAGAGAAATTAATTATATCACCATAAAATATTATTAGCGTTCCCTTTCCTATCATGAAAAAATAGTATGCATTCAAGGTCAAACCGTCAAACACATCTCTAAAGGTCCAGTATTGTCAACTTCATTCTTATAGTTGTCAATAATTAGTTCAACTAGCATATGGATCTCATGTTTTTCTGACCTTATACAAGATGCCTAGGATAACGTTTATCCGTAGCACACCTTCTCGAAATAATTCTAGCGCAATTCAGATTGGAATATGGTGATGGATTGTGGTTCTACCCCAAACACTATTTTTCTCATAGTTCCCATCTAACCCAAGTGTTGTATGGGGTCTATTAATCAACTGGTGACCTATTAACTCTTAGTTGTGCTTGCATTACTGGAGGCTTAATATCTAGCAAGATTCCATCAAGTTGGTTCCACTGTACATTGACCCAGACATACACATTGATCTGAACTCCTTCTAAATTTAGCAGAGTTTGAGATTGCTATTTTTAGCAATTGAATTCCTTTCGGAGGTAGAAATCAGGGGGCTTGCATGGAAGTGATATTCATACATTCATGCTTCTTGTAAAAAATAACATCCAGTGAAATTGTTTTTTTCTTTTGTTTTCTACAGGAAGCTAGATTGATGATATTTTCCTTCAAGATCTGTCTTTCCTACTTTCTTTCCTTTTTCAAAAAAGATAGATTTTACAGGCACATCTATAATTAGAAATTTCTATGTATGGTTGGTAAAAGTTAAATTTCATGGTTCCAAGCAAGAAGTGGTGGTGTGGTTCAAGGTCTGAATGGTGAAAGTGTGATGAGTCAAGAGTAGTATTGAGCACGTGGATGGTTCTCCCAATGCAACATTGCTTACACGTGAACCTGCACTACTTCCTCAATGCAAACCCAGTACAACTTGTAGACACTATGTCCATTATCACCTTGACATACGTGCCTCTTTCTTAGGGTTGGTGCATGTCAAATCTAGGGGAATATCCCTAACTATACTTGCAACTTGTTAGTTATTTAGATTAATAAGAAAGAATTGCAAGTAAATATTGTATTGAACCAAAGTTGTGTAAAGCTACCATTTGCAGCGTGTTTGATCTTAAATATCCATTTGGAATTCACTACTGACTTCTCTTATGGCCTTGCAACAATATCCCAAACATCATTTTTCATGATGGATTGATGCTCATCCATCATGGCATCTTTCCAGACTTGATGTCCAACTGCTTCCTAAAAAATGGAAGGCTCTGAGTCACTGATGTGACTCAAGGTTGAGTATTCATAGTATCTTCGTGGTCTCTTGCTCTCTTTGAATGTACCTCTAGAAGCTGCATGTCCTTCTACATCTTGTAGGGTATCAAGAAGCCATCTTGGCCTCTTTCGGATTTTAGGAGGCTCGGGATATGGGATAGGTTCTAAAGAAACTTCTTGATGATCTTAATCATGGTATTCAACAATAGGATCCTCCTTCTCCTCAATATCATAATCCAAGTGACTTTCACAATATCTCTTGAATGTCGTATCCTCATCAAAGGTTACATCTCTACTCATATCAATATGACGGTGCCCCAGAATATATACTCGATAATATTTTGAGGTCTCACTATATCCAACAAAGATACCTTTATGTGTTGAAGGTTCCAACTTGGTCCTCTTTTCTTTAGGCACATGAATGTAAGCTGGAAAACCAAATATTCTCAAATGTCCAACTTCTAGTTTCACACTTGTGAAAACTTCTTCAGGGGTCTTGTCCTTCAAGGATCGATGATGACATCTGTTTTGAATGTATGCTGTAGTGTTGGCCGCTTTAGCCCATAGAAACATAGGGACCCCTTGATCATGGATTAGTGCCTTGGTAGATTCAATGATGGATCTATTTTTCCTTTCAACAATCCCATTATCCTGGGGATTATAAGGCACTGAGAACTCCCTCTTAATTCTTGCATTTTTACAAAAATTGTTGAAGTCCTTGGAGGTGTATTCTCCCCCATTATCTGATCTAAAGGTCTTGATCTTCTTGCTTGTCAAGTTTTCTACTCGAGCCTTGAATTCCCGGAACTTGGAGAAAACTTCATCTTTTTTTTCAAGAAGTATATCCATGTTTTATGAGAGAAGTCATCAATGAAAGTAGCAATATACAGGTATCCTCCCAAGGATGGTACTGTCATAGGTCCGCAAATATTTGAGTGAACTAGGGCCAAAATCCCTTTGGATTTTCTATCACTGGATAGAAAGGAATGCTTGAAATTATTTCCAAGTGCACATCCTTTGCATACACCTTCATGTTCATTTGGAAGATATGGGATACCTGTGACCATGTGTCTCAAGGATGGAAAATCTCTATAGTGTAAGTGAGAAAATATATGATGCCATAGCTCACTCAAACCATAAGAGTTATGAACAATAGCTTGAGCTGGTTTACCTGTCAATCTGTAGAGACCCCCAAATATGGTACCAATAATGCTAACTAAATCATTTCTTGAGTCTTCAGGCCACATGAGTACTTGTCCATCTATAAAGGAAAATCTCATACCTTTATCTTCCAAAGATGATATGGATACAAGGTTCTTCTTTAGACCTGCTACAAGTAGCACTTTTCCTAAGTGTAAGGAGTCACCTGAGTCTAGTTGGAAGGATGCTGAACCAACTCCTTTTACTTCATACTTGGAATTGTCACCGAGTTCAACCTATATAGAACCATGTGTGTTTGACAATCTTGAAAGAGGATCTTGAGAACATGTCATGTGTTCAGATGCACCACTATCTATTAACCATTCATCATTGTTAGAGATAGTACATTCCAGAGAGCTGTAGCAAGGAAGTATTCTTTCCCAATGAATTCTTGTTGATCTTTTTCAGTATGCTTCTCCTTAGCTGTAGAATCATTTTTCTTTTCCTTTCCTTTTCTATTCTTCCAACATTCTGAAGAAAAATGGCCCATATTGCCACAGGAGTAACATCTGAGTTTGGATTTGTCTTCTTGATCTTTGGACTTTGAACTCCCTTAATCCATTTCTTGCCTTTGTTCCACTTCCCTTTCTTCTTACCAATTCTGGCCGTAAGAACTAGTTCTTCTTCCTTCTCCTTTGAGGTATATGCAAGCTCTCTTCTTTCTTCTTGGATACATTTTGACCAAAACTGATCAAAACTAGGTATCTAACCACGAGCACATGTGCCTTTTACAAATGGCTTCCATTATGAAGGAAGACCACTCATAAATGTCAACACTAAATCTCTATTAGAGACACTTTCATCAACAACTGCCAACTGATCTATGATTTAAGAAATCTTCAAGAAGTAAGAAGAAAATGAATCTTCCTTTGTAAACCTTACTTGACGGAGTTGATCTTTTAGGGCCAAAATTATGCTAGGATTGTCATTTTCATATAGCCTCTTCAAGGTATCATACATCTTCTAGCTGGATCTTGGATTGAAATAAGAGGTACAAGATGATCTTTTATCGACTCCATCAATATCCTCATAGATGTGGCTTCATTCTTCTTGAACCTTGATTTTTCTCTGGCTCCCTCTAGCCTTGGAATGACCTTGAGTATATGATTTTTGAGATCATGTTCATTTAGGAGCATGATCATTTTTCTTTTCCAAAATTTGAAGTTTGAGACTCCCTCTAATCTATCTTCTACTATGAGTCCAACAACCATCTTGTCTAGAAGATTGAAACCTTGAAATATGACTTTGAAACCCTAGCAGGAGCTAGGCCAAAAATCAAACTTCTTGAAACTGAAATTTGCTTCCACAGAGAAATTCGCCTTCCTAGGGTGAGTTAAATGGTCCTTCTTTTCTTCTGATTCTTTGGATAGGACACTCAGAAAATTGAAACCCTAGTTAGCAAAAATTTGGTCAAATTTGAAGCCCTAATTTCTGGTACTTGTCTCTTTCAACACAAATATGATACCAAGTTAATTTTTATAATATGGCAGTATTATAAGCATCCCAAGAAATAAATAAAAGAATAACAAAGCACAAAGAAACAATAGACACAGATTTTTATCCTAGGAAACCACAAGGGAGAAAACCCAACAACCTTCTTATTCAGAAATTCACTACAAAGATCAGATAAAGATAAAAAATTACATGACAAATAAAGATAGTCTTCTACAACCCTGGATTATATCTTCCTCTGAGTAATGCGCACTTTTTAGTTGACTTGGACGAATTAATTGATGATGAAATGAGAAGGGTGTCACCCTTATTTGTACTGGTTGTTGAACTGAATTTTCTTAGTGGGGTCGACTTCATTTTTTCTGCTTGGGCCGACTTGTCTCAGGAATAATATAAATTTGTTTTATTTAATTTATCTGGGTTGACCTAGCTAGTGAGGATACCTCACTTAGCCACAAACATCAACACTTCTAAGCACCTGGAGAAATCACTTTATAACAAGAACCAAAATCTGCAGGGGTGTCAGGTACCATCGAACATGCACCCCAAATAATTTTAATTTAGATACAAGGATATGGCCTCAAGGATCTCCAACCTTGCGCACTGATACCACTTATTAAGGATTTAAGAGCATTAATAAATATGAGAGAAAAATAATACAAGATAATCCAAACAACAACATAACAATAGACACACAATGTTTACGTGGAAAACACAAACCGAGAAAAACCACCATAATAGATCTATTATCTCCCTTGACCTAAACCGACTAGGCCGAGCCGAGTGAGCTATCCATTGCTCATCTCCAAGCTACACTACAATGGAGTATGCCAAGCCCTTTATAGGCTTCATCACATGCAATACCATAGACCAATACCATGGGCCACCAAATACCATGGGCCACCAAATATCACTGGTCACCAAATACCATGTGCCCAAAAATACGTGCTGATACCTAAACCATTTGAAACATTCCCAAGTCAAGGTTAACCCTAACAGGTGCAACCCCAAACATCACATCCATATAAGATAACTGGGGCGACACGAGTCTCAAAGAATAGTTTCTTTCTATCCAAAAACCAAATGTTTGTTGATTTACAAATTTTTCCAAGTCCAAAATATCATTTCCACCCTCCATTAATCATTTTCTTAATTCCCTTGTTCCAACTAAGCTTATGATGAAAATCAATTACAAGATATTTGTACGAAATCACTTCCTCCAAGTTGTTGTTGTCATACATGAAATTATCATAAGTGATATTTTGGGATTTGATTATCATAAAAAAAATTGTCAACGTTAACAGTCATACCCATACTAGAGAAAAATTAATGAGAATTTTGAGTTGCATGTTGAGACCATAGGGACTTCTCACCATAAGAACAATATCATTGACATAGAGAATAAGGATGATGACCATGCCCGTCAAAATTGTGCCAACACAACTTGCCTCTTCCAAACAACCCTCTAGTTTGTTGATGTAAATACCAAAAAGGGTAGGGCGTAGGTGGCAATCTTGCTTGAACCCTATATTATAATTAATTTCTTTTGACTGGACCTTAGAATTCCTAAACTCGGCAATAACCTTCTTGTACGATCTTATGGTGGTAGCTCTTAACTCAAAAGAGACTTTTAGCTCTTCTGATCTATTCCAAATGTTAGGTCTAGCCACTATGTCAAAATATTTTCTAAAGTCAACAAAGCAAAACATAAGATTGGTTTTATTATTGTAACGCTCCTTAGCGGTGGTGCTAAGAGTAACAAGGTGGTCCTTAATTAAATGATAGCCTTGAAATCCTGCATGGAATTTAGCTCCTTTTCCATGAATTTCTAGCCATATATTGATCTTCTTTTCCGTAATAATTCCATATAATTTGGATAAAAGATGGATAATCATAACGGTCCTATAATTAGATGGATTGTTTTATATCCACTTTTAAAAATAGGAACAATGAGACTTTGTCTAGGGTTTAGGGAAACCCTGCTTGACTGCTAAAGTGAAGAGCATGTGGATGTGAGGGATGAGGACAGTCCCACCAATTTTTAACATTTATGCTTGGTACCCTTTGATGTCTATAGAAAGGGTTTGAATGTTGTCCATGACATTAGGTGATTCGTAAAGCTTTTTAAGATAGGAATTCCAGTCCCTCAAGGGAATCTGCAAATTATTTTCTTTAGTTCTACAAATTAGATTTGCTAGTATAATTTCTTAGGATCTACCTCAAAGAGGTGCAAAATATTCTCCTGTTTTTTATTTAAATAACACCTTTTCCCCTTTAAATAGGGATTTGTACCTGTAGACCTTATCGGTTTTTAAGGACTCGTCAAAACAATCCCTAGGTTTTTCTAGCATGCTTGCACTCTTTATCATTCTAAGGGTTGGTCGTTTTATTCTCCCTTTTATGTGGGACCATAATAGAGAACTTGTTAATGGAGGTAGAGAGGGTTGTGCTAAGATTATGATAGAGGTCTTCAACATTGTCCTAGGTTAATAGTATATTTAATTCATTATTTAAATCTGCTAAAAATATGTCAATTTTATTTTTATCAAAGATCAAGCGCTTTTGGTTATTATAATTATGTGTTATGGGGATTAGGTTCCTATCAAAGTTTAGAGTTAGGCATAAAGATATATGGTTAAATTCGGGCTCATGGTGACTTAAGATGTCCAAATTTGTTATTTGGTTGTATACAGGGATATCAAATATCACATAATCTACGGCACTACTACTCAAACCATGGATACATGTCGTTTGGTTGGATTTCAACAACTTGGCAAGTTATAAGATCTTGAGAACTTCAAAGCTTGTGTTGGTTGTGGATATTGATCTTCCTGATTCAGAGGTTGTGTTTCGATCCCAAACCATGACGAGGGAGTGTGGGGGGAATTCCCCCCCCCCCCCCAACTATAGTTTCCATGGGGGGTCTAGGGAGGGTGAGGACTACTTTCGGGGGTCTAGGGTTAAATAACAATTCATTGTAAAATGTTGTAATTCCATAGTCATGACTTGGTCAATAATGGGTTATTTATGGGCCCATGGTATTGGGTATCCCATGGTAATCCATCTTTAAAAGGAAGGCATTATAATATGGTTGTGTGTGGTAGTATTGTAAATATCTCTATGATTGTGTAAGAGAGACTATGGGATAGTGAAGAGGAGGTTGTAGCGGATGTGTTGAGGGTTGTATCCCTTCATTTGCTGGATAGATTAATAAAATGATTGGAAATTTCTCTGTGGATTTAGCCAAAATTGTGTGAACCACGTAAATTGGTGTCTCTCTTGTATTGTGTTTATGTGTTTTATTTATGCATCTTGTTTTTGTGTTATTTTTCTGCGATCTTGTTTTCTAACAACTTGATTAGCTCCATACCAAACAAATTCTCAACCAAGTATTTAGAATTTCTTTTGTATCTGCTAGCTAAAGGAAGGTTCTCCTTTAGCAATAGAAGATTGGGGTTAGAACCATTGCTTCGGATAATATCTTGGTTAGTTGCTATTCTAGCATTAAAGTCTCCTAGCAAGAAGATATTGTTTTTATTTCTTAGGGTATAAATATCTTGTTCCAAGCCATTGTAAGGACAATTTTTATCTAGATTATGCTTTTCATCCATGGCCCTTTAGGGCTTGGGTTTTTACTGACTATTTCATAATCATGGTTATGAGAGTTCATCTTAACACAAATTAACCTATCTATGCGGCCAATTATTTTTCCCAGCCTTTGTGCTTCTATGAGACAAGTTGTTTCAATTTGTAATTTTTCTTATAGTTTTTCCTTGACTAGTGCTAGCATGTTCTCTTCTTTCTCCTCTTTCAAACAAGGATATTTTTCTATGCTCATGGTCTAACTCTATAAGTTGATTCATTTCCTCCTTGAAGTGTTTGATATCAAATTTACCCTCCAAACTATTTAGGGCCAAATTGTTATTTAGTTTTTCTTCTAACTCTTTAATCTTGTTCTTCATATTGTTATTTTCTAAATTATCAACCTCTCCTTCTTGGGTTGATTGTTTCTTTTCTTTTCTATTTTAAAGTCTATATGTTTTTGAATCTTGTTTTCAAATGGTGCAAACTTATTATCAAACATTTCCTTTAACTCTGTTTGAAGTTTAGATTCACTTTCTTCCCTATGTTATCTAAAGGTTCTATATATTTGCAAAGGCTATCTAGGCTTACCTTGCTAGGTCCCCCCTTATGAAATGTCTTTGGAAAATGTGGCGACTTGTTCATATTGAAATATATAAATAAAGAGGAAACACATTATAACCAAGATTGGGAGAAAGAGCTTGTGCCCCTTGTATTATGGTTTCAAAGGTATGTGTTGAAAATGCCCATAAATAATAAATTAGTGAAAAAACTTTAATGATAATAAGTTAGTAAAAAATACTCAATAATAATATCCCGTATAAATGTTTTAGTGAAAAGATAAAGTAAAACAACTTTGAAATAAATAAAATAGAGAGGAAATAAATTAGAACTAAGATTGGAAGAAAGAACGTTTGCACCTGTTTAGGACAAGCTCATAGATTAGTGTTTTAAAAGCATGCCATGAGCGTGCCCATAGCGTGCCCATATATTTGAAAGTACTTTAGAGAAAATGTGCGCGAAAGTGAAAGACCCACCTTCAATCAAAATGCTCAATGAAGTACCTTACCTTAGTGAAAACATCCAACTTTAAAAATAGAAAGACGATAAATGACCTAATTAAAATTCTCTTAAATTCTATAAAATTTTTATATACTTTTCATAAAAATGCTTCCTCTGATTTCTTTACTCATATGGCATAACGTTTGACATACTTTATCGTATTTCAATTTTCTTTATAAGGAACATATATCATCATTCATTAAATATTTATTTGTACTAATACATGTTTGTTTAGTCTTTATTTTTTGTTTACAATATGAACTAATTTTATAAAGACTGATTTTTGAGTGGTGATTTATAGATCGAATGAAGTCTATAATGAAAATGTTAATGTACAAATTAACTTAATGTTATTAAAATTAAAAAAATAAATAAAACAAGATGTTGGCTTACAAAAAATTTAACATGCGTAACATAACATAACATAAGGAAATAATTTTTTTCCAATATTAATTTAAAATAAAAAATAAAAAATATATATATTTCAACAAAAAATTAATATAACTCGATACTTCTTGCTATATTATTTGGGAGTTGATTCATTATTAAATTGAAGCTTTACATACACAGATTGAGCACTATTATAGATTTATTGAGTCGAAGAGGTGCATTCTACAACCCAGTAGGGGGATGTGTAACTCCTTTCATGCTCATCCTGGAGTTCGCTGAAACTATCTCTTTAAAAAAATCATAAAATATTCTAAAAACTAAGAAAATATTATAAAAAACAACATGTCGGCTTAAATTAAATAAAACTACAGAAATTAGCTTGGATGGTTGGGAGGAATGATTGTTGCCCTCCCCATCCAGGTTCAATTCTTGTAAGTGACATGATGTTCTTGTTGAGCCCCTATTGTAATGATTGTATTTCTGGCCATACTTTGATTCTCTACCTAGAATAACAGGTGTTGGCAATGACCTATAGACATTCTAACCAGGTCCTACAAGAAACGAATCTGAGCTGTTAACTGCAAGGAAGCTGACACCTGTCCTCCATTCTTTCCTCTGTTTCTCCTTTGGTTAATCCTGTTACTCCGTTTTCCTTCTCAGGCGCCACAGGGTTTTCCTCAGCAACCAACTATTGCTCAGGTGATTTTTTAGTTTTCCTCTGAGTTTGTTATTTTCTGCCCTCGTCGTTATGTTTGTTTAAATTGTGTTCGGATCTGCGTAGCGTTGTATTCCCTCCCTTTCACCGACGAACTTCCTTCCATTTTGGATAGAACTCGAATTCCTCTTCTGCGTAGGATGAATTAAGTGGTGCCACTGCTCTGGAATGGTATCGCATACTGTTCCAAATAAACACGTTTAACTCATAAAGGCATTTCGAATCTTCCAGTGTATGATCTTTGATTATCATTCAGATCTCTTGGGAATTTGATTCCTGTTTAAGCAATCTCTTAGTTCAAAACTATGGTTGAATTATGGCAGCTGTAGTATCCATTTTTCAATTGTTTGTGGGTGTGTAGCACAAGGTCCAATCAATTCTATGGAATCCTTTGTCCCACTACAGTCAATCAACAAAGAAATTTTTAGACCATATGCATTCCATAAAACTACTTTCAAGATTGAACTCCATCATCTTCTTGACCTATAATGATGTCAAAAGCATTTAGAAAAGTCACATTCCACATATTAGGTGGAACCAAATCATTTAGGATTTTGTTCCTTTGTCTCTTTTGGGAGTCTTCTATACCCTTTATACCAGGTAAGTGCAATAGTAGAGTTAGCTCAACCACAACACACTTGTGATGATCTCAACGTAACATACATAGTCATTAATTTACAACATAGTAAATAACGAATTGCTAAATCAAATAGGAATGAATGCATTCATTAAATAAACATGAGTGTAATCAATTTGGGCAACAAACATAACTCTAAACATAACTCTAAATTTGCATTATTTGAATAGAATTGTACAAGAGGCCTTATGAACAACATCGTGCAATAGTAGAGTTAGCTCAACCACAACACACTTGTGATGATCTCAACGTAACATACATAGTCATTAATTTACAATATAGTAAATAACGAATTGCTAAATCAAATAGGCATGAATGCATTCATTAAATAAACATGAGTGTAATCAATTTGGGCAACAAACATAACTCTAAACATAACTCTAAATTTGCATTATTTGAATAGAATTGTACAAGAGGCCTTATGAACAACATCAAGCGTGATATACCAATGAATAATGGCCAAACTATAAACTATTCAACCAATCAACCTAGGTTTATAATAACATAGGGTATAATGGTCTAGCCTTAATAGAATATTAAACGTTTTGTTTCATATATATTCATATTCTCTAAACCACATAATGATGTATCTAAATTTTGTAAGGAGAGACGCGAAGAAGAATATATGACTAGTTGCTTTTGTTGGTCTTCTACATGTGATATTATGTTGAGTTTTCATTTGTGTTATTGAACCTACATTGAGTTGGACCATGCATTTGTGATAATGGTCAACGTGATAAGGGAGTGTAACTGAAATTTGGGTCAATGTGGAGAGATTGTAGCATTGAAGTTGTTGGAATGTAAATATTAGCATATCTATGGCACACATCAATTTACCACTTTGAATTATGTCGATATTGTCCATTTTTACATGCATTCCATACTCATGATTCTATATTAGTTTGCACCTTTGGTACATTGAAAAAATATGCATGCACATAGTGATGATGAAATCTAAACATAGGTAACAAAGTTAGGTTTGATTTGGTTATAGTAGACGTCACACAAGAGATAATATGGATTTGAGGAAACTAAAAGACAAGTTGTATATTGTGTCACTCATGCATCAAGGTTTACAAAGCTAACAATGGAAGGAGACAATGTACACCTCATATAGGTCATTAGAGGTTCTTTGAAGGCATGCTAATGTGTGGCATGATTAATATGAATTAGAGCAGGATATCAGAAGGATGTAGTTCCCTAGTGAAGGGTATTGGTTCCAATGAAAGGTGCATGGACATATGTGCAATATATTATGATGGTACATGGCATGGGAATCCCGTGAGAGGTATACATGGAAAACAAAGGTGTAGGTTCTCGAGGGTAGTTACACGACACATGCAACATGTACAATACATTTATGTAATGTATACATATAGAGTACAATGAGTTTCTCTTATTTCCACATGATCAACTTAGTGGAAGACTCTATAAGTTTTTGTTCATTTTCTATATATAATTAGTGGTTTGTATGTTGGGAATTGTGACCACTAGGGGTGAAGGGGTAGGTAAAACTAGAACAATGGTGTTGCATTTTTAAACACCTTTAAACAAACAAAAACAAACTTATCAACTAAATATAAGTGAAGTTAGATCCTAATCTACCTTAAATATAAAGGTTCATCTATAAATATAATCTTAGAATGATTGACATATAAAATTATGATTTAAGTGCCACTTAAGGAAGGAGATTAATCGAAACATATAAAATGAGATATAAGGGATTCACAACATAAAACTAGAAATTTTGTACTAAAAAGTGAACTAAACAAATTCAAATTCAAATTCATATGGACATCCATATGTATGGAGAGGATATAGGAACCTTGTTCTATTCAATATTTTGGAATATATAGTGGAATGTAGAATCATGGGAACTTCCCCTCATTTAGAGGATGGCACATAGGGTAAACCCTATGGATGCAACCACATGTTTGACCACTACCTCAAGGTGAACCCATCGCTCTAGGACTCGTGGACACTTCCTCTCATTTAGAGGATAACACCTAGGGTAAACCCTATGAATGCAACCACATGTTTGATCACTACCTCAAGGCGAACCCATGGCTCTAGGAAAACACTATGCATTTTTTAGCAATTTCAAAAATGACATATTTCTCATTTTTACATGTGAAAGAAAACATAACTTTAAGAGATATAACACTTCTTCAAAATTATATCAAATTATTAATGCATAAATTAATATCCTCAAAGTAGAATAACAATTACATGAACTAAATGATGTGCATATTTGTTTTAACAACAACACCCCTTATGTTTTGGACGGAGTCAAAGACTTATATTTTATCACTCCTGGGACATGTCTTTCTAAGGACTCCTAGTTTTAGATGATAGCACCCTCACTGTGAGAATCGAACGTGGGCAAGTGATGAAAAACTCCCACCAATTCACCACTTGACCAGAGCTTAAACCACATAAATGAAATGCATTTTATAGTCCAAATATAAGAGATGTGTTACATGAAGGATTAACATTAATATTATACTTTTAAATATATCATTTATTAAATATTACAATATTAAAAGATAAAATACTTCCATAAATAAATTAATTTTGTTTATTAAATTTTGTTCTTATGATAATATTAAAAAATACATTTTTTTTTTATATTTATTAAATCTCTTTAAAAAAATCACAAGGGATTTACACAAATTAATTAATTATTTTTTAAATGAATCTCTTTGATGAGTAACTCCAACTCCAAAAGATGACTCTGTTATAGAGTCGACCTTGGTTCTCTATACTCCAGGGACATGTTTTTACTATTTATGATTGAGTATTATAGTTAATAATCCTCATTCCATTCGAGATCTCAACTTGTTTTGGTTATGTTTTACGCTTGATTTGTTTGTCAGAGAAAAACCAATATTCAATTGATCACAGAGAAGCGATTCAAATCAATTGGTTGATTAGACTCTTTCAATAGCCATTCAATTATGAGTGCAAGATCTCCATTGAAGAAAGAGGAAAAGTAATCTTGTAAATAGTGTACACAAGTGTTGGAGGAGCCTAAGTTGGCCACTAGACTAGGTCCTCCGTTCGACTACTTTAGAGAACATGTCAAACCGTCGTGTCGACCATCACATGTCGAGTCAGTTAGTCACGTCGGTTAGTGAACTGACAGGTCATTATGTAACTGTCTAAAACTACACACACACACACACACACACACACACACACATATATAGGTTGGAGATCCGGATACAGGCGACCCTAAGACATTGTATTGTATTGTACTTGGTCCTGAGTAATAGAAAGAATTTTTGGCTCTGATACCATTACTTATCTTGCGTTCCTATCTATCTAATTGTTTGTTTATTATATATCATGTATCGTTGGTAACTATGCAATCCACTTAACTACAACATTGGTTTCGTTGTCGGTGATACATGCATAGCATGATTAAATGATAACATAACATGAGATAAAGGAATGGTGGGAGAGAAAAATCGCAAACTACTTGCAAAACTGTACTAGATGAAAGAAGCTGACTATCGCTCAAGCAAAGGAGAAGTTCTTTTTAGAAAGTCATGAAAATTTTGTCGAGTTTGATCTGTTTGCATTAAATAAACTTCTGGATGATAAATCTAGCAGATAAAAGAGATCGACAATTACTAACAAAACTAAATAGAGGAGGACGCACGAATTTATCTGAATGGTTCGAAAAAATTGCTGCGAGTTCTGTGAAGAGTGCGCAATTGAGGAACTAGTTTCTGTCGATAACATGAAGTATATTTTCTATAATGACCTTACTGATCAATTCCTTTGTTCGTTACCACCACTTCTGTTTAAATTCTTGATCGACAAGGGAGCCGCACATATTGTCGAACCTCAACCACTATTGTTACCACCGCTTTCAAACTTGAACGGAGAGGAAAAACAAAGGAAGTGGGAAAAATTCGTGACAGAGTGAGAGTAGGAGTACTTCCTCAGAAAATGAATTGCTGCCCCACCTGATTCCTCTAAAGAAATTTGGGCCGTCAATGGCGGGGTAGCCAACCACAGTTTGATAGAGTAGATGAATAACAGTCAACAGAAGAAAACACAAGATGGCCAGTAGTGAAAAATCCCAAAAATTCGACAAAGATAGATTAGTAATTCATAAAATCACTCCAGATATACAGAATATTGAAAGAGAGATGAGGAGGAAGAGGCATGAGGAGTTAAAGGGGAAAGCTAGTATGCTCCAGAAGAAGCACAGGTTGGGTATCGTGATAGATGCAGAAGGAAATCCGCTAGAATCGAGTTGAGCTCGAAAAAATGAAGGCGTTGATGAAGACCTATCACGAATGGATGAAGATATATGGATGGTGCATGGAAGCGCTCTCCAAGTGAGTATACTCGAAGCTATCACTCCACATTCCCCATTGCCTCTAATGCATAGTGCACAAGTACATGAAATTGCCGAAGAAGACTTAAGAATTCACGTTGGACAAACTGGTATTTGGAGTCGACATAACGATGAAGGTGATGAAGTCAATATATTATTTATTCATCGACTGCAAGAAGGAAACTGGGTTACTTTTCAACCTGAGTTCTCCAATCGAAGTTTTCATCTACTCTACTCAGAGCGTGAGGGAGAACCCCCCCAGCCACTTCGAACATTAAGTGATTCATCGAGTAAGTCGGGATATCCGAAACAGAGTACAACTCAAATAAAACAGAATTTTACTTGGGTTTCGACAAAAGTTGTCGAAGAAATAAGTCAACCCCTGACAACCGACGACGAATCGACCGATGCCATTCATATTATTTTCGAAAGTGAAGAACGTGCATTAACCCCTGTTAGTGCACACCGAGAGATAGTACTTGTCGAGAAAAAGTGTATGAAAAGTCCTGCTGTTGGAAACAATCCACCGTCACCACCTGTGAGCTTTGGAGTTGAGGTCACAACGAATATGGCACACATAACAACACACCTTCCCTTCTATGAAGGTGATTAAGATCCAAGAAGACATTGGTTCGTTTGAGAATCAATGTGGGAAGATAATGCTATTTATAATGAAAATAGACAAATGGAACAGTTCGTGGGTGCCCTTCGAAAAAGAGAACTCACGTTGTATATTAATTTTAATGAGAAGATGCCCACTGCATCAAAATCTCAGATCAAACATCAATTTATGTCTTTCTTCAAGACACCCAATCACCAAATATCTTGCTGCCAAGAAATTGAAGACTGCAACACATAAATCGACAGACATTGTAAGGGACTATGATAATCAATTCAAATATCTGCTAATCCAGATTGAGCACAACATTGAAGAATCTTTGTTAGTCCAATGGTTCATGGCTGGACTGATACATAAAATCAGAGTACACATCCGTTTCATTGATTTTAATACATATGAAGATGCTTTGACAAAATCATTGCAGATAGAAATGGATGACGACTACCCTATAGCCCCTGTCGACCATTACATTAAAGAACAGTTGGAAAGTATGCAAAAATCTATTCACGAAATTAGTTTACGAGGTGATGATATTTGGTACACAAAATGTTCGACAATTGGTCATGCAAAAGATTACTTCCGACAAGAAGACCGACGACAAGATTTTAAGTTTGTAAAAACGAAAATTTTCTGTGACATCTGCCAGGAACATGACTCGCACGCAACGAAAGACTGTCCCTACAACATGAAAAACGAGAAAGATCGATGGTGCGCCATATGCGATGTCAAAAATCATTCCATAACAGAATGTAGCTTAAATCTAAAGAACAAGTAGAATTATCACGCAGTCTATCAAACCAATGCCCTCGACCAAAGAAATAATAGAAACGATGACCGACGATACGACAGAAGAAATGCCAACTTCCATCGACGGGGAGGATTTCAAGGTCATGGATGAAACACCGGAAATCGAGATCCTCGACCGCATTGATGACCACAATGATTTACATTTCTGAGTGAAGACCACCTTTTTGCAGATTGTCCCTTCAAAGATCGGGCAGATAGGAAATTCTGTACCAAGTGTGGGGTGGGTGATCACTTCTTAGAGGATTGCCCCACCATACTTGAGAAAATTACTAATAAACAGAACGTTAACATCTTGTCTAGTGTTCCAAAGTCTGATATTGTTAAAACTAAGAATATTGAGATTGTCACTCGTCAAGGAACTAGCATTGGTGTAGATAATCCACAAATTAGCGAAATCAAAAGTAAAGATGATTATCCTAATCCAATTGCACAAAAGCACTTATATAATAATGCTGCAAATATCTTTCAAGAGTTAGCATCACAAGAAAACAATGATGAATTTCAACAAAGCCATGTTAATGAACTTCTCAATTTAATAACCAAGGAAGAAGCTATCGCAAAATTTATAGACCTATTACAAAACATTAAAAGTAAATCTGTTGAATGTAAACAAACTAGAAATCTTTGTCGACTAAGTCAGAGAGATAAAAATGATGCAGACCCACTTGTCGACTTAGAAATCGAAGGATACTCTATCCAACAAGTCGTCCTCGACTTCGTCACAAGCAAATATTATGACTAGAGACAGTTGGGAACATCTTGGTCGACCACAACTACAAGAGTCAAACATCTATCATAAACTAGATGACCAAGGACTGATCGAACCAATTGGGGTATGGAAAAATGTCAACACATCCATCATGGGCATAACTACACAAGTTGACTTGAAATTATTGACCCAAAATAAGGCTCCAATTCCTTTCCTGCCCTAGTTGGCTGACCATGGGGAAGGAAGAAGAAAGCTTCAATTTCTCTTGATAAATATAGAATTAAAATTAAAGGAAATGGGAAGGAAGTGATTGTGCCCATTCACCCTTCACAAGGATAGCCTTGGATAGAACTTGGATAGAAACCATCGATGACGACATGGACATTTGACAATTATATCAAGTAATGAACAATGAAGAATATATTGAACCTAATGCACAAGGAGAAATCCACCTTGGAAGCCCTGATTCAATCAGATATAATTCAGATGTTGAACTCTACGACTGGAAAATAGAGAACTATGAAATACAAGCACGAGAATGTCAGACGATTGAGGTTATCCCCAAGAGGAAAATCCAACAATGTTTATCTGTCTCCACTATTCCGAATATTTTCATAAGAAAAATTAGATAATATCCGACGCTCACACTAGAAAGAAACAAGTCGTCGGGTATTCCCCCGTTAAGACACAAAGTACGAGAATCACCCACATTCCATGTCGAGAAAGTATCAAAGAATATAGGAGAACAAGGTTGACTTCAGAGTTTAGTCGAAACATTCACAGGTCAAGCTGCAAGATGGTGGGATACACATTAGTCAAGACTCCATACCTGGACTACTATATCGACATACTTTGTTGAAATATTTGGAGGAAGAAAACTCACAGCACAAGCAAATATCCCGACCTTCACACAAGTTCAAAATCCCGAAAAACATATAGACATCTGTGAAAAAGAATGGAAAATATTGGGCTACCGAGATGAGAGAGCCTGGCCACACCTCTTCCCAAGTACACTTGATGCTTTACCAAACAAATGGTATAAAATGGAGGAAGCACGAGGATTAACATTCACTCGGAAAGAATTAGGAGAAAATTTTATGAAGGATTTTATGTTTTCCCCACAAAACGATCTATTAAAAGAAGTGAGCAGTCACGTGAAAACTTTCCTATAGCCAACAAATAGCCAAATATTGCCATAAAATCAGCCACGACTTGCAAGTCGCTACATGTAACAATGTCAAGTCGACCAAACTGCAGCACTCAATAAGAATCCAAATGAAAAAGAACAAAACAGAAGGGAAAAGATTCTAATGGAAACGAGAACATCCACAAACATCAAAATTGATCAGATCAGTCTTTAATGTTGAATCTCTAGAAAAAATTGATCCTGAAAGGATGACTGAAGCAAATTTCCCCCCAACATTCACACAATTCAAAGAAGGAGAGCGACATATCAATGAAAAACATCTCTAATGATGACATACCCAAAATGGCTAAGATAGGAGATTATTGGAATGAAGAACAAACAACAGAAATTACAAACTTATTAAAAGAATTCCAAGATGTCTTTGCACGATATTATAAAGACTTGAAAGGACTTGTCTAATAAATGGGAGAAATGAATATCGACATCAAACCATATGCAAAATTGGTCAAAAAGGGACCCTATAAGCTCGCGCACAAATACAAATATATAGTCAAGAAAGAAATAGACAACATGCTTGCCGCTGGAATTATCTATCCCATTGACCAATCAGAGTGGGAGAGCCCAATGGTCATCCAACCTAAAAATCACATCCCAACACGACTATGCATTTGTGTCGACTTCAGGGAACTCAACAAGGTAACGCTTACCCAGATCCATTTTCGACACCCTTCGCTGATGAAATTATTAATGAAGTTGTAGGACATGAATGCTATTCGTTCACAGACGGCTTCTCCAGGTATAATCAAGTACCTATTTCCAAAGAAGATCAAAAGAAAACCACATTTGTATGTGAATTCAGATCATTTGCATATAAAGTAATGTCGTTTGGATTGAAGAATGCACCAACTACATTCTCCAGAAAACTTCTCAAACCTTTCCAAGAATATATCTACAAAACTATGGCCGTATATTTTGACGATTGGACGATCTATTGTATGTTGATCAATCATTGAAAATGGCTAAGACTTATGTTAGAAGGATGTCGTTAGATTCAATTGTCACTGAATATCAATAAGTGCATATTCACCACTCCAATAGGAATCCTACTTGGACATGTCGTATGTAAAGAAGGCATAAAAGTTGACTTTGCAAAAACTAAATTCATCCTCGACTTGAAACCTCTGGTTAAATCTAAACAAGTAAGAGTGTTTCTAGGGCATACCAAGTACTATAGAAAGTAAGAAGGCATAAAAGTTGACTTTGCAAAAACTAAATTCATCCTCGACTTGAAACCTCTGGTTAAATCTAAACAAGTAAGAGTGTTTCTAGGGCATACCAAGTACTATAGAAAATTTATCCGTCACTACTATGAAATGACATATCCATTAGAGGAATTGTTGAAAGAAGATCAAGACTATTAGTGGAAAGACGAATGCGCTACATCATTCGACATCCTAAAAATAAAATTAGTCGAACTCCCCATCCTAAGATTTCCAAATTGGTCGATCAAATTTCATGTACATATTGATGAGTCTGGTATATAGATTAGCACAATCCTCACTCAACCGGGAGATGTGGAATGGATTACCCTAATGCCTACAGTAGCAGAAAATTAAATAAAACATAGAGGAACTATTCAACAACTGAAAGAGAAGCACTGGGAATGGTATTTGCACTCTAGAAACACCGACACTATCTACTCACCGATATTTTTGTGTTCTACACAGATCATCAGGACATGAAATACTTGGTCAGCAAACCCCTACACCACAGAAGAATCTGTCGATGGTTACTGTTATTTCAAGAATTTGAGTTTGAAGTCATAGCTCGACCAGGTAAAGTAAATGTCGGACCCAACCACTTGTCGAGAATAGACATGGGAGAAGAACCAATTGGAATTGAAGATGACTTCACTGATGCTCACTTATTTTGGATTGAAGTTGTTCCATCCGACTTAGCATATATTGCTTAGTTCCTCGAAGAAGGACAAGCTTTAGAAGGAATGCATGAAAAACAAAAGAAGATTTTAGCAATGAAACATGCACCACATACTATAATAAATGGATTTAACTATAAACTAGGATCAGATGACATACTACGACGATGTGTTCTCGACCACGAATGACAAAGTATAATTACTGAAGCACATAATGTACCAGCAATCAGACATTTTCAAGCCAACACGATAGCCCGGAAAATTCAATAATCAGGATTATGGTGGCCGACGATCCACAAAGATTTCTGATATTTGTGACTAAATACAACCAATGTCAGTGACTTGGCCGACCATTTCCAAGTACTCAAATTCCATTAATATCAGTAAATCCAAGCTTAACTATTGAAATTTTGGTAATCGACTTCATAGGTCCATTTCTAACTCTTGGTCAACGAACGAGAGCAAGATATATCATTACTACAGTCTAATATGTTACTAAATGGGCAGAAGCAGAACCTGTGGAGACTTTCTCAGGTGAAATAGCTGCCAAATTCATTTAAGAGAATATTATTACGAGATTTGGTTGTCCACTTACCTTGATTAGCGACAAAGGGACCCACTTTTTCAACAAAATAATTGCCTTGCTCATGAAATAATTTCTGATCGAGCATAGATGGAGTACATCATATCACCCGCAGTCTAATGGCGCGATATAAGCATTTAATAAAACACTAACTACAGGATTGACTAAAATGTGCAATATCGATAAATATGACTGGGACGAAAAGATACCTATGAAACTATGGGAATATAGAACCGCATACAAAAGATCGACAGGTCATACATCATTTAACCTCATATACAACCAAGAAGCAATCGTCCCTCTACATTTTTTACAACAAGCACCAGCAATTGCAAAAGTACTACATATTGATACAGATCAAGAGAGAAAATAAAGGTACTCCCAACTATCGAAACTTGAAGAACGACGACAGATAACAATCCATTATGAAGAAATCCAAAAACAACAACAAAAATCTTAGCACGACTGAAATATAAAGAAAAAAAAATATATCAGTTGGTGATATAGCCCTACTTTATGACAGCCGAATAAAAGGGAAACCTAAAAAGCTACACATTGCATGGATGGGACTGGATTTCATTGAAGAAATCCATGCCAACAGAGCAGTTTGACTGAAAACACTACAAGGAAGTGTATTCCGCCAACTTGTCAATGACGCCCGACTAAAACATTAGAAAGGATGAAAAAAAGAAAAAAAGAAAGGGGGAGAAAAAGAAAGAAGTTAATTATAGACAAAGTGGAATAGACCGATAAGAAAATGTTGAAAAAAAATGTTCGACCGAACAGACACAAATCCGACCAACAATACGTCGACTGAATCACCATCATCACTAATCAATTGTTCATGACAAGACATAAGGTCGACTGAAGCATGATGAGATTATTTTCTTCATACGAGAGACACAAACCATCATTTACCATTAGCACCGTCAAGATCATCACCATTTCAGAGGAGCTTCATCATATAAACCATCGCCATGTCAGTGTACAACCCATTATCAAGGCATCGATTGTAGTGATACATGTACAATTACTCCAACAAAATCTGCAGTCGCTACAGGTGATATCTATGACCACCATACCGCCATACTTGGATAATTATCATTCACCCTCCGTCCCATCCCAGCCAATCCACCAACTCATTGGCCACTCACTATATACAGGCTAACCATTCCCCATATTAGAGCACACTGAAATATTCGGGAAGCCATGGAATTGTTCTTTACCCCCTCTGTTCCCTTCCCTTTGTTGTTCCATCATAAATCCTTGAATCTTATGGTCTCCCCCCAGTTATTTTTGTGATATATAAGCATTTCTACATCGGTTTCCTGAAAAATCCTAACCACTCCATGATATATGATAATTTCAAGCACTCTCGAAGCCCCAAGACCAAGATTTTCCATTACGTTCCTTGGCACCAATCATGTTTTCGTCACTCTTCTTTCAATAAACGATTGGTATGAAAGTTGGAGCGGACGTGGGAAGATTAGTCCCAGTAACTATTTTCTTGGATTCTTTCTTCTCTAAGACAGCATGCGCTGCTGCGGTCGTCAACGTTAGGCTTGCAATAGTCATTGAATGTTATTTAGTACCAGACCATGCTGTCAACTTCTTCTTCCTGCATGGACATGTTTCCACACTTGAAAACCCATTTCCAACCAAGGTAGTAGCTGGTACCAGCTCAGAGTCATCAACTCTCTACACTTAGTTATGAGACAAACCACAGTGAAGTTCATTTGTTCATCTAGCTCCAGTTATTTTCTTATTTCTTCGGGATGAAGAAAGGTCTTTTTCGTTGGGGAGATGTTGGAGGATCCTAGTTCAGCCACCTGAGTAGGTCCTCCATTCGACTACTTCGTAGAACATGTCGAGTCAGTTAGTCACGTCGGTTACTGAATCGACGGGTCGTTATGTAACAGTCTGTAAACTATATATATAGGCTGGAGAGCCAGATACAGGTGACACTAAGACATTGTATTGTATTGTACTTGGTACTGAATAATAGAAAGACTTGTTGGCTCTACTACCATTACTTATATTGTGTTCCTATATATCTAATTGCTTGTTTATTATATATCATGTATCACTGGTAACTATGCAATCCACTTAACTAAAACGACAAGAAATATATCGATAAGTCTATGCAACTCTA
Organism: Larix kaempferi; assembly: GCA_027924585.1. Taxonomy (NCBI): domain Eukaryota; kingdom Viridiplantae; phylum Streptophyta; class Pinopsida; order Pinales; family Pinaceae; genus Larix; species Larix kaempferi. The sequence goes on from BSBM01000067.1 coordinate 8,089,626, forward strand.
CTAATTTCTCGATAAACATGGCAACGAGACAAGCTCACAAAGTCTCAGGAAATGATATGTCAAATCTAGGCGCTAAGCCCATCGTGCTTCTCGTAAGCTTCTTCGTTGCCTTTAGCCTCTTCCTTCCTGTCGGTTCGGAAGTATTGAAACTTTTCTGCGATAGATATAGCTTCGACAGGAGACTTCACTCCTTGTCGTCGCAAGTCAGCTTGTTCCCAAGTATGCAGACCTTTCTTAAAGTGATACAAATGGTCCTCATCGCTCATATCCTTTATCTCTATCATTACGCTAGTGTAGGATTTGATGTAAGACTGAATCCGTGTGGTGTTCTTAATCCTCATAAGCTCATTCCTCGCAACACTTCTTTGGTTTCCTGGACGAAACTGTGCCTTGAGAGATCCTTTCATTTACTCCCAATTTTTGATCCATTCCGTTATCTTGCCGGTAGATACATATTCTGCTCGGGTTATCCACCATAAATTTGTTGTATCGATGAGAAACATTGCAGCCATGTTCACCTTAGACTCATCCGAACTTCCGTTCATATGCTCTAGGTACTGCTTCATGTCCCAATAGAAGTTTCCAAGCAACTTAGCATCTTTTGTCTCATCAAATGGTTCCAATTCTTTCATGCGTATCTTCATTGTAGCTCTTGTGCTAGATCCTTGAGCCAATGCTCGTTTCAACACTACAATAGTGTCGTCTTGGTCCTTTAGGTGAAGTTGAAGGTGCTCCAAAACCTCTTCAAGATTCTTGACCCTACCTTCTGTGTCTTACTGAATCACTGCATGCAACACATCCGTTGCATCCTTGGATTCTGCCATGACTTCATTGAAATCCTTCTACATCCTTTCCACTTTAGTAGCCAAGGTCGCATCCTTTTCTCCTTGAGCATAGAGAGATTCCCTGAACTGCTCCATGTTCTTCTCAACTGCAAAAATCCTACATTTTACCTTGGTGGATTTTGGTTCCGGTTCTCCATGAACGGACTCCTCTCCATCTGAAGGTACTTACAGTTCCGCCTCTGACTCAGAAACCGGTTTTGCGTTTCACTTCCCCATCCCATTCTTCACTTTGTCCAAGAATTGGGATACAAATCCTAGCTCTTCCAAGCTAGCGTGCTGAGTGTTCTTATCCCATCGAACTATTTTATCCCTTTCCACACTTGTTTAGGCAAGTTGCAAATATGCCCAAGACGTGTAATCAGTCAAGCCTTGGTTCCTTCCAACTTACTTGCTCTGCGTTGAGGTGCCCTAACCAAGCACACTCGTGAGAGTTGCAACCAAACTCTCCTTTTCTCTAGCAACTAAGGCTCAAGTCGCTTCACTGAGCAGCCAAATTCTAAGTCTCCTCCATAATTTGCTTCAAATCGTCAACTTTGTGTCAACCTATAGTGAACTACAACTCCTACAGTTCTGTGATCATAGCTTCAGTCCTACATCTCGATCTTGGAGTAACACTAGTGAATTTGGGCTTTGTGACCACTTTAGTAAACCTTTGTCAACTATCGCAACAATCTGTGAAATCACCTGTCACAACACTCTTGTTTTGATACCATCTGTTCACAAGAACAATGGTGAATAGCTTCGCAAACCCTTCAACTATCGCAACACTTTTGATATGATACCACCAATCACAGCCACAGCCAATTCACCAAGACGATTGGCTAACTGCGGTGTGCGGCACTGCCCGAGAACAACTCAAGGGCTTGGCCAGTTCAAGCGTTGCACCGACAGACTACGCCTAACCTGCGGAAACCGTTTTAAATCAACACTTACTCATTTAACTTGTTTACTTATTAGCACATTTCAACTAGCATACACTTAGCCAAATTACATGTGCACAACACTACAAGTAAAACACAATACAAGTATCAAGTTGGGGTTTCCAAACCAGAAAATCCTCTATAAGCGTGTGTATATGTAATCGGTTACTATTGAAACAGAGTTTCCATAGACTGACAGAGCTCCAGGTGTGCGCCAAACTAGCTAACACACGAAATTACAAAATACAAAGCATAAACGAGTTGACCCCTCCTATGGGCGTCCAACTCTGAAGACTGTCATTTTGCTGCTTGCAACCCTTGCTGAGCGAAATTGTCTTCTGGGAAAAATCTTCACAAGTGCTGGTTTCTGCGAGCCTGCATCTTCTCTGCAACCCTACTGCAACTGATTTGTGGTAGCGAACTGTGTATTGGTGTCTGAGCTCGCATTGCCTCCCTAGCTCGCAAGTCAGACCAACGCATTTGTTCACTTCCAAACTTGGATGCCTTCTTTCATCTTGGCTTTATCCTTTTTATATGGTGCCTTGTGGGAGAGTGTGACCCCAGCTTGGGCACACCCTTGCTTAGCGCTTACGCCAAGTCACCTGCTGTTGTCCCATTTGCAACCTCATGGTATGAGTTCCCCCACAAAGCGCGCGTCTCTTTGGTTTGTTGGTTGGGCATCGTCTGTTGGCTCCCGAAGCGAGTTTCCTACCAAGCTTCCATCTCGAGTTGAGCGAGGAGCTTCAATCACATGTTTGGCGAGGAGCTTTCATCCCGTATTCAATGTCCATCTTCCATCTCGATTTTGTGCTCCAACTTCCAACCTAAGCTCGTTCCTGGTGAACGTTCGCACCCATGCCTTGGTCCGTCACGTTTAAGTGCTTTTGGGCTCTTCCTCCATGGAGTATGTGGGCACTTGGTCCAGCGCGCCACAACTTCCAATTCCAAGTCCGCCCAATTTTCCAAGCGAGCGCCCGATGCTTTGTTTCGTTCTAACCATGAACCCTCCCCACTCTCAGGATTTCCATGCACCATAGTGTTAAGTGTGGGCAATTTTTGTGGGAGCGCACACAAGTCTGGTCCACGTGCCCCACCATCTGTTCTGTCACTTGGTCACTTGCCTACTCGCTACGTGTTTTGCAACCGAATGATTGTTTTTCCCAACCGGGTGCCCAAGGCAGCCTCTTAGGTGGGAGTGCAAGACTCCCATGAGTGTGTGGGCATTGTGCCAAAAATGTGGTTGTGACAACATGGACATATGTGCAATAAATTATGATGGTACATGGCATGAGCATCCTGTGAGAGCTATACTTTCCAAACAAAGGTGTAGGTTGTCGAGGGTAGTTACATGACACATGCAACATGTACAATACATTTATGTAAGGTAGACATCTAGAGTACAATGATTTTCTCTTATCTCAACATGATCAACTTAGTGGAAGACTAGATAAGTGTTTGTTCAGTTTCTATATATAATTAGTGTTTTGTATGTTGGTAATTGTGACCACTAGGGTGGGGGGGTAAGTGAAATTAAACAATGGTGTTTGATTCTTAAACACCTTTAAACAAACAGAAACAAACTTATCAATTGGGTATAATAAAAGTTTGATCATAATATACCTTAAATATAGAGGATTCATCAATAAATCTAAAGGCTTAGAATGACTGACATATAAAATTACGATTTAAGTGCCACTTAAGTAAGGAGCTTAATTGAAACATAGAAAGTGAGATATAAGAGATTCACGACATAAAACTAGAACATTTGCACTAAAAAGTGTACTAAACAAATTCAAATTCAAATTCATATGGACATTCATAAATATGGAGAGGATATAGGAGCCTTGTTCTATTCAATATTGTGGAATATACAGTTGAATGTAGACTACTGGGAACTTCCCCTCATTTAGAGGATGGCACCCAGGGTAAATCCTATGGATGCAACCACATGTTTGACCACTACCTCAAAACCTTGCTCTAGGAAAACACTATGCATTTTTTAGCAATTTCAAAAATGACATATTTCTCATTTTTACATGCAAACGGAAACATAACTCTAAAAGATAGAACACGTCTTCAAAATTATATCAAATTATTAATGCATAAATTAAATCTTCAAAGTGGAATAACAAATACATGAAATAAATGAAGTGCATATTTTTTTTATTAACAACAATACCCCTTATTTTTTGTTTAGAGTCAAGGACTTATATTTTATAACTCCTGAGACATGTCATTCTAAAGACTCCCAGTTTTATATGCTGGCACCTTCACTATGAGAATCGAACATGGGTAAGTAAGGGTAATCTCCCACCAATTTACCACTTAACCAAAACTCCACCCGCATAAATGAAATGCATTTTATAGTCCAAGTATACAAGATGTGCTACATAAAAGATTAACATTAACATTATACTTTTAATTAAACCTATCATTTGTTAAATCTTATAATATTTTTAAAAAATAAAATGCTTCCATAAATAAATTAAATTTGTTTATTAAATTTTGTTCTTATGATAATATTAAAAAATACATTATTTGTTTTTTATATGTATTAAATCCTTTTAAAAAATCACAAGAGCTTTACACAAATTAATTAATTATTTTTTAAATGAATCTGTTTGATGACTCTATTCTTGTCGGCTCTCTATACCCGAGGAGATGTGTTATTAGTGAAGATTATTTATTAGTGAGGATTATAGCTAATAATCCTCATTCCATCCGGGAGTTCAACTTGTTCTGACTGTGTTTCGGGCTCTATTTGTTTGCCAGATAGAACTAGCATTCAATACATCACAGAGAAGCGATTCAATTTGTTGTTTCAGGCTATCTCAACTTGTTCTGACTTGTGTTTTGTGCTCTATTTGTTTGTCAGAAAAAAAACCTAACATCATAGAGAAGCGATTCAATTTGTTGTTTAGACTATTTCAATAGCCATTCTATTCTGAGTGCAGGATCTCCATTGAAGAAAGAGGGAAAGCAAGCTTGTAAGTAGTATATACACAAGAAATATATCGATAAGTCTCCGCAACTCTACTAATTTCTGGATAAACATGGCAGCGAGACAAGCTCACGAAGTCTCAGGCAATGATCTGTCAAATTCCGGCGTTGAGTCAGTGGATGATTTTATATTTTGTGATAAGTCCTTGGTAGGTATATTCACTCATATGAACCCAACTCTCCAAGACCTCCAACAATGGTCTGGGCCACAATGGAGATACGATCTGGAAAGCAATTGGATGTTTAAGATACTGGGTGAGGGGTTTTTCAAGATTGAGTTCTTTTCTGAGGATGATTGTGAGTTCGTTTTGAACAATGGCCCCTGGTTCATGGGAGTGGCAAGATTGAGCCTCAAGAGATGGTCGCGTGACTTTGTAGTCTATGATAAGTCCTTGGTAGGTAGATTCACTCATATGAACCCAACTGTCCAAGAACTCTCACGATGGTCTGGGCCACAATGGAGACACAATCTGAAAAGCAATTGGATGTTTAAGATACTGGGTGAGGGGTTTTTCAAGATTGAGTTCTTTTTCAGGGATGATTGTGAGTTCGTTTTGAACAATGGCCCTTGGTTCATGGGAGTGGCAGGATTGAGCCTCAAGAGATGGCCACGTGATTTTGTTTTTGACCCCAGAAATCCTGGTCCATTAAAAACCCCAGTAAAGGTGAGACTTCTGCACATTCCTCCCTACTTTCCTCAAGAGTGGAATGAAGAGGTAATATTATATATCTTTTCTTTAACTGGAGAGGTTCTCAAAATATCAGATCCCTGGGTATGTGTTGAAGTTGATATCAGTAAAAGGTTAAAGTTTGAAATGATTCTCGAAATGGGTAACGACTATATTTGCCATCTAAACTTTGTTTATGAGGGGATACCTTTTTTGATGTAAGGTATGCCATAGCACAGAACATGTATAGGGATTATGTCCTAAAGGTTCCAGGACTAAGAATTGATTTATAAATGTTATTTTATTGAAATGCTTTCAATGATTTGGAAGTATTTATTATTTGTATTGGTTAGATTTATGTTTTTTTTTTCTTACTTTATAAAATTGTTTTAAAGAAAGTTATTAGTATTTTTTCAATTTAGTTTATATATGTATTTTTTTTTTTATTTTACAAATTTTTTTCAAAGATAGTTGATTGAACAAATAAGCATACTAATCCTACAGTCAATGAATCATTATATTAACAGAATGAATGACTCCTTTGTAGCTGCCCGATTAACATCAAGATTATAATATTTTGAGACTTATAGTTGATTGAACAAATAAGCATACTAATCCTGCAGTCAATGAATCATTATATTAACAGAATGAATGACTCCTTTGTAGCTGCCCGATTAACATAAAGATTATAATATTTTGAGACTTACATGGTATTGCACGGCCCCATTTTAGGTTGGTCATATTGCATGAATATAATTTTTCCAGATGTGAAAGTAGAAGAGATGATGTTTGTATATCACTTATTGTATAATTTTTCACCTAATATTGTATATTAGATATTGATCATGAAATGAATGAGTGAAATTATTAGGTTAATTTTGTTAAAATGATTCTTTTCTTACTTTACTTAAATTTAACTATTAGTCAAAGTAGATGAACCAGTTTTATCAATACCCTTAACTTGTATCAAAATTTAAGTCATGATTTAGGTCTTTACTGGGATCTATAATAAACATGCTAAAGAATCAATATCAACTCCCCCCAAAAGTAGAGACTTGTGATGTTACTTTAACACCCATAACACCTATAGGGTTTACTTTCTACCAATATATAATGTATAGCTATATTATTCTTTTAAAGATAGAGAGGAATGTGGATGAGCCTTAGACCAGTTTTTAAAAGAAAAACACAGCTTCAATTTGAATTAGATAGGGAAATTTATGAAGGATTTTGAGTTGTGGTGCATCTGGAAAAACACAGCTTCAATTTGAATTAGATAGGGAAATTTAAGAAGGATTTTGAGTAATAATGAGATATATATTGGAAAGTTGGTGAATTCTATGAATGAAATTGGGTAAATGAGATCACATGTCAATCCACATGGACAACTTGTAGAATCTTTTGCAATGATCATGTTTGCTTGACTAGAATTAGCAGCAACATTGCTATATAAATTGTTCCAACTATTTTTATATTTCACTTATTATGTGTTGTGACAAGCATCTTCTAGATTTGAAATGTTGAGTATCCCATTATATTTCTAAATTGGCATGCTTGGCGCACCAATGAAATTAGTGACCAACTTTGCTTCGTCACCCATAAGCTTTTTTTTTGATAAAATGATTAATATGGTTTTTATTAATGTATGGAAAATTATACATGTGTTTTGTAAAAAAATTGTTGTGATGATAAACACTACAAGCTAAGGCTGAAAAGAAAAACAATACCTAGTGTATCATACTTTCCCATGCATGGACACAAAATATTCATTTAGTGCCATAACATCATAGAAAACATTATACAACTTGATGAGAACTTTATACTCAAAATGAGAACTCTATTCATAAAAACTCATAATTTTGCATAAAAAACAACTATCGAATAGAAAATTGGTGCTATTGGTAGCACCCTTTTTGGGGGGACTAAAATTAGAACATTTTCTAAACTCCGGCCAGCCATGGTCAGTTCCATTGCAATCAAAACCATAAATCAAGCTCCAAATAAAAAAATGCTCCTCCCAAAATCATATTTGTTTTAATTTGGGGTTAAAATTACATCTTGTTTAAAGTCCTAGTCATATCAATCTGTGTCATTGTAATAAAAACCCTAAAATTATGCTCCCAAAATCACTCATAATCACAATGACACCCCACTTATATTTTCAAGGCTAAAATTATAACTTGTTTGAAATAGTCACCTAACAGTCGAAGTCGTTGCGACAAAAATACGAAAATCAACTCGCTAATAAAAATAGATGTTATCAATAGTATTGCTTTCTTCAATCAAACTAAAATTACAAACATTTGAAAATTATAATTTATATATATATATATATATATAAACCATTATCAAAACAATAAAAATAAAACTAAAACATCTAAAATTTTCAAAAAAAAAACAAATAAAAACATTAAAAAAACATTAATCTTTCAAATACACGAGGACTCCATTTTAAATAATACTAATAATGCAAATTAAAAATAAAAATAAAAATAAAACATAAAGTAAAATAAAATTTTAAAATAAAAATAAAGTAAAAATATATAAATTATAAAAAATAAAAAATAATTAAAACATTAATGACAAAAATTATGCTTAATGTCAAAACATTAAAAGAATAAATAAAGGGTAAGGGGAGGGGTGGAGGTAATGATGGGGAACGTGGAGGGAAAGGGGAAGCGGAGGAGGAGGGGTGGAGGTAATGATGGGGAACGTGGAGTAAGGTGGCGTGAGAAGGGTGGGCCACCTCACATTCTCCATCCATTCCTTCCACCCCCACGTGACCCTCCCCTCTCCCTTTATTCATTTGTTTATTTTTTTAAAACTGTTTTTGACATTAAACATAATATTTTCATTAATGTTTTAAATTATAATTTATGTTTTTCATTTAGGTTTTAATTTTTTTTACTTTATTCTTTATTTTTAATAGTATATATTTTTATAATGTTTTATTTATTTTTAAAATGTTTTAAATTTTTTAATAATTTACATTAATTTTATTTTTTATAATGTCTATTATTATTATTAATGTTATTTTAAATGTATTTGAAGATTTAATATTTATTTTATTTCAAAAATTTTAGATTTTTTTTATCAATTTTCTATATATATAGAAAGACATTGTGGTCTCCAAATACTTGTAATTTTAATGCAAATACTTGTAATTTTAACTTGATCGAAGAAAGCAGTGTTACTAGTAGTATATTTTTCCAATTCGAGAGTTGATTTTGGTATTTTCCTTGTGATGGTATTGGTTGCTAGGGTCACAGTTTCAAACAAGTTGTAATTTTATCCTGGAAAGAAAAATGAGAGTGCCATGGTGATTCTGAGTGACTTTGTGAGCATAAATTTAGGGTTTTCATTACAACGATACCAATTGATAACGTTAGGGATTCAAACAAGATGTAATCTTAATCCTGAATAATGTTGCCATTGGTGTTAGGGTGATAATGATGATGTGTGGCATTGATGTCAAACTAGATGTCATTGATGTCAAAAGGGGGAAGAGATCTGTAGTGTTTACATTGGTGTTAGGGTGCTAATAATGATGTGGATGTAATAGAGATAGATTGTTTGGGAATGTTTGATGAAGCCTTAAATCCCCTAGAGAAGACCCTAATGATCCTAAAGAATCCCTTGAAGAAGAATCCTTGTCACAAGTGTACATAACTCCAAAGCAATCTCGTTATGGTGTAGCGATTGCGCATGGCCCTCACGAGAAGACACTTTGAGTTGAACACACGTGGTACAAAGACCCTAGAGAAGCCCCTAATGATCATGATGATGTGGAGGGTAAAGGAGTCCCTAAAGTGTCCTGAAGAAGTGTGAAGAATTTCCTAAAGAAATGATGTTGGTTCACATGACCATGATGATGGGTCATGTGGCCATTATGGTGGGTCACATGACCATGATGATAAGAAGTGTAAGGAAGTCCCTAAAGGTGTCCCTAAGCAATGTCAGTAAGAAATGTGAAAAAAATACCTAAAATAGTGGTGTTGGGTCCACATGACCATGTGGTTGGGGTCACATAACCGATTTTGGAGAAGGAGAAGGTCCTAGAGAGCCCCTGAGGTTGGTGTAAAGCATATTGGCATGACATGTGAAAGATCTCCCAAAATCATGATGATGGGTCTAGATAACCCTGAAAGTAGTGGTGATTGTGTCCACATGACCAAAAGGATTGGTCATATGACCATGAGAAGTATCCCTTGAAGTAATAAGGATTGGTACACAAGACAATGTTGAAATAAAAGGTGAAGAAACCCTAAAATAGTGGTGTTTGGTCCACTTGCCCATGAATTTTGGGTCACATGACCCATGGTGGGGAAGGTTCTAAAGAGTCCCCAAAGTTGGTCCGAAGCAAGTTGGTGTGAAGCATGAAGTATCCCCAAAATTATGATGTTTGGTCCACATGACCCTAAAAGTTGTGGTATGTTGGCCCATTGGACCACATGAAGTGGCAATGAACCCCACAAGAAATAATGATGTATCTACCAAGTATGGTGATGGGGACAATCCCTAAGGCCCCCCTTTGAGAAGATATGGAGTGAGCTTGAAGTTTTGGCATGAAGTGTCATGATGGATCCTTGAAGTGGGGTGCTAGCCCTTGAGACCCCCTTAAAATATGGAGATACACAAATTAAGGATGAGTTTAAGGAGACCCTAAAAGAAGCTACAAGGCATGATGAAATTTATAAATAGAAGATGAAACATTTCATTTGATCCATCAAGCAAGTCTCTAATTACAAATGCGCAACTCTTGAAGGAAGTGCGAATTTTTTGTGGAGGAGCTAGCGTGAAAGTTTTGGGGGATCATCTTTTGTTCTTTGGTGGAGATTGATAAAATTGACATTACTTTCTCATATGATATCAGAATTACGAAATTCTTGGCTCATTGGAAAGCTTGTTTTGGGGGCTATGCGATAACATGATATAGAGTTCCTTTTGGTTTGACTATTGTTTCTTCATCCTGTGATATTGGAAAAGGTATTGTTCATGCTTGTTGGTTTCTCTTGTGATGGCACATGTCTTTCATGAATAGAGTTCATATTTGATCATGCTATGTGAGCTTCTCTCTTGCTATATCTCTTTGAAGTCATTGAATATGTTATGAATTCTATGATGATGGTTATCTTTGGATGGATCTTGATGATATCTTGGCATGTTGTATGATGATATTGGCATATATATTGATGATTATCTGGAATATTGTAGATGGTATTGGCATAGATCATAGTGGTTATCTTGGAATAGTCCATGGTTATGTGTTTACATATGGATAATCTCTTGGAATTGTTGATGTATATGTAACTTCAGAATGTATTTCACATATATGTATATTGTATTCCTATAGAGATGTTATTATTCCTCTATATGAAAGTGTTTGTATTCCTATAGAGATGTTATTATTCCTCTATACGGAAGTGTCGTCATTTATATTGTAAGTGTCGTAACTTATACTTGATGGGTTATTAGACCACCTTGTTGGGGTCGGCCCTGTATAAGTCATGTGGGTCAAAGGGTTATTAGACCACCCTATTGGGGGTCAGCCCATTCAACATTATGTTATGTGGTTAAGTTAAGGCCGACCTAGTAAAGGTTATTAGGCAAGTCAAGTCAAGTATAAATAGAGTGCGGGAGGCACTCTATTTGATCATTCTATTCTCTCACACACTCTTTGGAGAGAGGCGCACTTGTGGAGGAGGAGAAGCTGCTACTAGGAGATGTCTATATCTTATGCTTGGGTTGTATCATTGCTCTATCTATCTCTGAGGAAGTTATTGGGGTTTTTCACCTTTATGGTTTTCCCCAAGTAAACTCTACGTTTCTTGTGTGCTTGCATTATTGTGTCCATGATTGATATGCTATAGATATGTTGTACATGTTGTTCTCTCAGTTAAGATCCTAGATCAGATTGAAGTAAATTCTGAAAAACTAACATGGTATCAGAGCTATCCTGAAAGAAGGCATGGTATGGCATGTATGACACTTGTTGCACTTGCGATGCTAGGGCTTGATATAGCAAAAACCAGTCATCGTAGCACTTTCGCTATAAATCCATTTTGGCGAAGTTTTTGGATTTGAAAATTTTATAGGTCGAAGATAATATCCCCATGTACCTTGTGTCCAAAGAAAAACTTCTAATTCATTGTACTTTGTGTTTTATGATATGTACAATCTAGGGTTTCGGCCTCTTCCAGATCTGAGTCATAAACATGTGACCTAGGAAAAAAGGTCATAACATGGGCTAGGAAGCTCCAAATGAAATTTCATCAAAAGTTACAGGTAGGGAACGGACTGTACTCTCACAGGCCGAAGGTTCAGAGGCCGAAAGTGAACTAGTGACACGTGGCACTCCGTACAAGTTCTCTCTCCTGGTTTATCCCATAAATAGGTCACGTTGCGACACGTGGCATAACTCTCTCTCGGAGAATCCAATTGAGGTCAGACCCGTGGAGTTGGAAATATGACAGGCTGGGCTACCACAGGTAGAAGTTTGAAACCCTGTGGATTCGTAATTTCGGAGTTACACCAAAAACAATCAGGTGCATATTTCTGTCAAAACAGAATTGGATTTTGAGCACCTTCATTCATGGCTCCGGGAATTAGGGTTTCAGAGAAAGTTGGTATTTTTGTAATCAGAGACCACAGATGAATGCTACTCATCAAAATCGAAATGTAGATACCAAGATCAAATTTTTTGGTTGGGTAGAAGGCCAGGCTTGATCAAACCCTAGTTCGGGACTTTGAACGAAAAAATGGAAAATTAGGGCTTCTGCAAAAGTTGTAATTTTTGAAGTCCGTGACCACGGCTGGAAGCTCCTCAGAAAAAAAATCCAAGTTTAGAGCTTTGGATCGAACCTTTTGGTTGGACATAAGGGTGGGATTTATCAAACCCTAGTTCGGGATATTGTCTAGAAGATCTGGAAGTTTCAAAGGTAATTTTGAGGGGTGAAACTTTGAAGTTTTCAAATTCTGAGTATACCGGCTTGATCAACTCATCAAGGCGCATCTTTCTATCCTTTCAGAAGTTTGAAATTTAAAGTTTGAGTTTTTAGGGTTTGTCTGACAAACCCTAATCCAACTCCAGATCCAGTTCCTGCAAATCAAGTGGATTGGGTTAATCCTAGAAGAGAATGGATTAGTCACCTACATAAGTGAAGAAGTTCTCGTTTCAGAGGGAGATGAGGCTAAGGCCTTACATAAGAAGATTACAATCAATATCGACAGGTATGACTTATCCACGTATGTTTCGAGATTTGTTCATGATTAAGTTTATGGTATGTTTGTCTTCATATTATTACGGTTAGTAAAATCTTGATTAAATTTAGACTTGTCGTATCACCTTAATAAAATTATGAATGCATGATAGAAGATATTCATTGATTAGGGTGTTGAAACTTATGATTGTACTAATGCATTATGTTGTTGTAGGAGGTTTATATTGTCCGCTAACATGAAAGGTACACCAAGAAAGACAAATCATGTTCTAGTTCAAGAACATATGATCATGGTGACATGAAGACAAAGATTCATCCATTTTCATGGATCACTTAGAAGATCTATTTACGAGGTATGTATAACTTGGTTCTATAATGGTTAACTTATGAGATAAGTAGGTTACTAGCACAAGTCATTGAAGAGAAAAAGAAGACATCATGTGGGTATGTTAGACATAACTAGATAACATACTAATCCAGGTATGTTTTTCCTATATCAAGTTAGAATCCTACCTTGTGATAGGATCTCTTATATAAGTATACATGGCATGATTGATAATGATTATTCATAGGTTTGAATAATCATGGGTGTATGCATATTATGTTTCTTACCTTAATTGATGATATGACTAACCAAAAGAGTCATGAAAGTATAGGTTTGAGTAATCACAGGTTTAGGCATATTATGTTTCTTACTTTAATTTATGATATGACTAAACATAAGAGTCCTTGAATACTAATGCTTATTATTTCTGTTTGAAATGATCATGACTATACATGCGTAAGATTATTGTGTTTTGATAGTATTGAGAATATACTAATAAATGTATGATTATGTATGAGATCTAGAGGATATCACAATAATGATACTTGTAAGCATGCATAGTGATCGTGGATGGATATAAGTTCAAGGTCAGGTAATCCAAGAAGCAAAGATCAAGAGGGAGCACACTCTAGTAGTTTATGCAAGGATGCAGATATTCAGAGGGAGTCGACCACTTCTCACAATCCACATCAGAATGGAGTTGCAAAGATTTAGAGGGGGTCCACCCAACAACCAAACAAAGATAAGTATTTGAATTGTTATTTCTTACATATTTGTTTGTTTCAATAATGTTGTTTAATGATGTATATGCTTATGTTCCTAGACTTAGGTTGTGTATTATGCATATTAGAATAATTGCATTAATGAACAGTATACTACTAACATGCATGTGATGGGTAAGTGGCCTATGGCACTATACAACATTCCATTGCTACTTATCTAGAATGAAACCTCTTTGTTGACATGTTGGGAGTAGTGCAAAACTCTTAACAATGTTCTGGTAGAGATTGGAAGGCATCTAGAAAGTTACAAGATATGGATGAATGTTGTATTGAAGCATTGGCTAAGATAATTGCAGGACTGTATGACATATTTCTTTATGTGTAAGAATTTGTTATGAAAACTATGAGATGTTTCTAATCATGCAATTTAACTTATTTTGTAGGAAAGATAGTATACCTTCACCTACAAAAGAAGGACTACAACATTTGTTCCAGCAACAAAGATATCTATTGAAGATATTGAAGTTCTCAGGATCTGGGATGAAGTAATGGAAGAATGCCATGATCAGTCGATCATGAAGAATGATGTTTGGGATGCAGTCCCAAGACCTGAAGGAAAGTCTGCTGTGACTCCCAAATGGATCTATAAGATCAAACATGATGCAGATGGTAGCATGGAGAAATACAAAATGAGGTTTGTAGCTCGTGGCTTCTCCCAGAAAAAGGGATTGAGTATGAAGAGAATTCTACACCTATAGCCAGGCACACTTCCATTAGATCAGTACTTGCTCTGGCTGCAGTGATGAAATGAAAGATACACCAGATGGATGTCAAGACAGCTTTCTTGAATGGTGTAGTCGAAGAGGAAGTGTATGTGGAGCAGCCACTTGCTTTTGAGACACATGACGGGAAGTCATATATGTGCAGAACTTGGTATGGTAGGATAAACAGCTTTCTATCCAGCTTGGGCTTTACCAAGAGTAAAGCGGATTCCAACCTTTACTACAAGGTTGAGGAAGGCAATCCAGTGATACTACTTTTGTATGCAGATAACCTATTTGTTACAGGTGAGGATAGATTGATTGCCGACACGCAGCGGAAGCTTGCTGCTGAGTTCAGGATGAAGAACTTGTGGATGATGCACTACTTTCTAGGCGTGGAGGTGTGGCCGAGTGCAGATGGAATCTTCCTTGGACAAGGGAAGTTTGTAGTAGAGATCCTGAAGAGGTTCGGGATGATGGACTACAAGGACATGGCCACACCTATGGCATCGAACCTGAAGCTTTTGTGTGATGCTTCATCTGATATGGTTGATGTCACTGTGTATCGTCAGATTATTGAGTCATTGATGTACCTGACGAACACGAGACTAGATATTTTCTTTGCGGTGAACACATTGAGCCAGTTCCTGACGGATCCCAGAGGTGTTCACCTGGTTGCTGTAAAGCATATTCTGAGGTACCTGAAGGGTACAATTGATTATGGGCTCAAGTATGATGTGAATTAAAAGTTTAACCTGCAAGGTTATGTTGATTTAGATTGGGTAGGTAGTGCTGCAAATAGGAAGAGCACTTCTGGGTGCTGCTTCAATATGGGATCAGGTGTGATCTCTTGGTTTAGCAGGAAGCAGTCCTGCGTAGCACTGAGTACAGCTGAAGCAGAGTATGTTGCAGCTTGTTCAGCTAGTTGTGAGGCAGTATGGCTTCGGAAGCTACTGTCTGAGTTATTTGATCTCTCACTGGAGGCTACTGGTATCTTTTGTGACAACCAGAGTTGTGTGAAGCTGTCTAAGAACCCGATGTTCCACGACAGGTCGAAACACATTGAGATGAAATATCACTATATCATGGATATGGTGCAGAGAGGAGTAGTGAAGCTCTTGTATGTTGAAGACGGATGAGCAGGTTGCAGATGTGCTGACAAAGCCACTAGCCTGAGTGAAGTTCGAGTACTTCAAAGAGAGGCTTGGTGTTCTTCAGATTGATGACACTTTGAGGAAGAAGTGATGGACACATTTGCAGGAGCCATTCTGAGCATGGTGAGAGGAGGATCCTTCCATCGTTGTGGATATAAGCATTGGATGATGAGCATCAGGACGATGCTCCAGTTACTGCTCTGTATGTGTATATATGCATCATGTTGGATGCTTGATATGATCGGTTGGATCATTTATATGTATATGTATGTACGCATCATGTTGGATGTTGGATATGATCAGTTGCATGATTTATATGTATATGTATGTACGCATCATGTTGGATGTTGGATATGATCAGTTGGATCATGTGTATGTATCTGTAGATGTATCAGGTGGATACATTGCATGATCAGGTAGATCATGTATGTTGATATGTATCAGGTATGATCAGGTGGATCATGTATTTGTATATGCATCAGGTGGATACATTGTATGATCAAGTAGATCATGTATGATGATATGTGTCAGGCAGATACTGTGTATGCATCAGGTGGATGCATTGTATGATCGGCATGATCATGGATGACGAGCTTCAGGATGTTGCTCTAGATGACATGCATCAGGATGATGCAGTATTGATGACCAGGATGATCTTGTGTACATCAAGATGATGTATGGTGAGTATCAGGTTGATACTCTGTGGCTGTGGACAGGTTGTGCAGATGAGCATATAAGTAGACCTGGGAGATTTGGACAAGATGAAAAAGGCCTCAGATGCTCTTTCGAGGCATTTCTCTGGGAGGACATATAAGTAGACCTGGGATATCTAGAAAGGATAAAAAAGGCCTCAGATGCTCTTTCGAGCCATTGTCCTATGGCATGTAAGTAGACCTGAGAGATCTAGACAGGATGAAAAAGGCCTCAGATGCTCTTTCGAGGCATTGCCATGACCACATGTAATCAGACCTGGAGATCTGGATAGGTTGTGCTAGTCACATAAAAGGCCTCAGATGCTCTTTAGAGTTCTTGCTTGGAAAGACACCCTTTTAAGGTTTTGTGGTAGGGGTCACATGTAATCAGACCTAGAGATCTGGACAGGTTGTGCTAGTCACGTAAAAGGCCTCAGATGCTCTTTAGGGTTCTTTCTTGGCAAGACACCCTTTTAAGGTTTTGTGACAGTCACATGTAAAAGATATTGGGAGATCCAATAGGTTGAGCTGTGTGCTCGTAATAAGTCCTGGGATGCTCTTGCGAGGTTTTGTGACACACGTAATAAGTCCCGAGGATTCCACAGTATGGCCAGTGATGATGAAGACCTGCAGGTGGTGGGCCTACATCTACTATGAAAAAGGATTGGCCCTGTAGAACTTCCTATGATGAGTAGATTCAGAGATTGATTGAGATAGCAGCAACAGTGATGATGACGATGATTCGCTGATGATGATCCAGAGAAGAAGACTTGTGCTAGAAAACCTATGTCAAGAAATACCTTCCTATTTAAGAGGGAGTGTTGATGTATATGTAACTTCGGAATGTATTTCACATATATGTATATTGTATTCCTATAGAGATGTTATTATTCCTCTATACATAAGTGTTTGTATTCCTATAGAGATGTTATTATTCCTCTATACGGAAGTGTTGTCATTTATATTGTAAGTGTTGTAACTTATACTTGATGGGTTATTAGACCACCCTATTGGGGGTCGGAGCATTCAACATTATGTTATGTGGTTAAGTTAAGGCCGACCTAGTAAGGGTTATTAGGCAAGTCAAGTCAAGTATAAATAGAGTGCGGGAGGCACTCTATTTGATCATTCTATTCTCTCACACACTCTTTGGAGAGAGGCGCACTTATGGAGGAGGAGAAGCTGCTGCTAGGAGATTTCTATCTCTTATGCTTGGGTTGTGTCATTGCTCTATCTATCTCTGAGGAAGTTATTGGGGTTTTTCACCTTTATGGTTTTCCCCAAGTAAACTCTGTGTCTCTTGTGTGCTTGCATTATTGTGTCCATGATTGAGATGTTGTAGATATGCTGTACATGTTGTTCTCTCAGTTAAGAACCTAGATTAGATTGAAGTAAATTATGAAAAACTAATAGGAATGTTCTATGTTTTGAAAATGTCTATGATGTAAAAGTGAGGATGGAAATGAAATTGATGGATGATTGTTTCTAGGTATAAATTTGATGCACGCACAAGTTTATATAGTGTGACAAATATTGAGACAATGTGAAAGTGATTGTGGCATTGCGACATTAACAATGACATTGTGTAAGAGTCAATGATTGTGGCATTGAGATAGAGATATAATGATTGTGAAAGGGTAGTGATACATGTACAGATACAAAGATATAGTTCAATGTTGATAGAGATAGAGATACATGTTGTAGAGACAATGTTTGGGACATTGTTACAAAGATAGTGATTGTGACATGTTGATAAAGGTAGTGATGCAGTGATATACGTTGACAAATACAGTGCTACATGTACATGTTTATCGAGGAAGTGATACATGTACATATTGACAGAGGTAGTGATATAGGTACAAATTGTGATAGTTATACAATGATAGTGGTAGATTGATCTTCTTATTCATATCAAGGTGGAAGGACAGGGCAAGGATAGGGAGTTGTAGATTCCTTCCAGTTGGTGTTGGTAAATTAGGGAGTAAGAGCTTCCTTTAGGTTGGATCATGTAAATCAAGGGGTTATATCTTCCTTCCAGTCAGTTCTAGTAAATCAGGGGGTTGGAGCCTCCTTCCAGTCAATGCTGGTAAATTAGGGAGTTGGAGCTTCCTTCAGGTTGGTGTCTATAAATTAGGGTGTTGGTGCCTCCTTCTAGTTGGTGCTGGAGAATCTTGGAAGTTGGTGCTTCCTATGAATGTAATCTTGTTATTATATAAGAAAATCATTCTATGTTTTTCTCCTGTTTGGGTTTCCACGTTAAATCTCTTGTGCATTGTGTATGGTTTATGTGATAATGAATGGCATTGTTAATGTTTAATCATTTACATGATATAATTAATGTTTGAAATTGTAAAAAGTGCTCAATACTTATTCATCCCCCCTCTTAGTATTTCCAACACTGCTTTGATTGCCAAATATCAAGCATTGGTGGCCCCCTTTCTTTCCTTATTACAACTTCATTTCTCTACCCCACTCGATACACTATTGGAACTAGACCATCGACATTCCATCGAACTCTCTTAGACTTACCTATGGCATCCTCCTCGCCACTACACTATTAGCATCTGGTCATTGGTCAAACCTTCCCATCGGAGTTCTCAAACCGAGCTCCTTCTATGCACGTCGATATGACACCTCTGATGCATTTTATCCACTATATAATTGGCGCCTACCCATAGGTGCCAATTTCAAAAGTGATTTCCAATTGTGCACCCTTTTTCACCCATGCCACACATTTTTTATGCCTTCATGGCGTTCTCAACTTGGTCAAATCATTACCAACCTCGATGCACTACTGTCAATATGCCATTAGTCTCAGTCTATCACCCCTTTCTAACTATGCACTCTTTTTCACCCTCGACACACATCACCGATAAACTATCACTGATGCTTCCACGATGTTCCCAATTCACCCAAATATTTGCCAACTCTAATGCAGTACCATTGATATGTTGTTTGCGTCAGGTTATCAACCCTTTCCAATGTGGTGTATATTCCATACTCCACTAGGAAGTCATCAATACACTGTCAAAGCTTCCTCCAATGCACCTGCATAATTTTCCTCTGTTGTACCCATGGATTTATTTCCCCTACACTTGTGGAATTATCTCCTTTGCACCTACATACCTCTTCTTTGCTGCACCCATGGACCTCTTGTCCATTGTACTCGTGGACTTCTCTCTTGTGTGCCTTTTATTTTAACCCTGAAGTTTAACTTTGAAAAGCAGTTGAGGTTATGCCACTTGGAACCCCGATGGGAATCCATTGTTCGGAATCCGATACATTGTTGGACCATCAACTCTCAAGATTTTATCTGAGTTTCCACTTGGCACTCTTCCATCAACAAATTTCTATTTTCTCTTCACACCTATCCAATAGGGAGTTATAGCATCCCTTCCACTGACCGAGGATTCTCTGCAAGGAATTTTTTGTCAAACACTTCTTGTGCAACTCGCCAATATTCCTATAAAAACTGGTTCCCAACCCTAACAATACCATTGTTGAAACCATCGCTCTAATAACACTTTGTAAAGTCCCCAGCTAGATCAATACCACTTTTTGGGATGACATGGAACTTTCCCAATGACTCTCTATCAAAGTTCCTCCTTTAATACCAATCTATAACGTCGTTGCAGACCACGTCCAGCCTAAACTTTGTAGAATTTCAATTACAGTTTTCATATATACAAGGATTGGAAATCCCAACACATCTATCCACATAGGGATAGTTAAAAACAACCAAACAAAAATTTCATGTGGATAATTGCATATAGACATTAAAACAAAATTATAGTACAACAATGATTTACAAAACAAAATACAAAATATACATGGTCACCCAATTCCTAATTATCAATGTACCATACCATTCATTCCACAAAATTACCCATACTAAATTCTACATAACGACTATAGAAAATTACAAATAATCATGCATTCATGCATGTCATAAAATAGAAAATAGACACATTCCGAGATAGAAATTATCCATGACAATGTAATCATAACATAGCATAAACAAGAATATGATACTTATATTAACAAGGAGTCTAACTGGATGCAAGTGAAGGACGTTTTTCCCAACCATAAGTTCTGACAAGTCATTTCTTTCTTTAACAAAACCACCCTTGCGCTGGGGCTATCAATCCACCCTTCTTTGAGGTAACAATATCTTGATGGTATCTAATTCCCTACCTGTGCTCCAGCACAAGTTTGACATGAAGTCTTCATAGTGGGACTCCAAGGCACGTAGTTGTAGGACAAGTTCTAATGTGCACTAGTTTTCCCAAGGTTCCGTCATGAAAAATTTTCAATACAATTTTTTTTAACTCTGGTCATTCAATACCCCTTCCCAGTTTTTATCACTTAGGTTTTCCTCTGGATGTGGGAGGAAATCTTGAGGTAAGATTTTCAACCAACTTTAGGTTGGAGTCTAGCCCTTCCAACCAAAGAGGGCTCTCTTAATAATCTGCTGATTAATGATAGATCAAAACAATGCTCAATAACTAACAACACAGGCTAGATATGTAAATAAAGATAGGGGTTTTAAATATTTGTGGCCGATATAGTTAGAGAAGGACCATTGGGCATGGGATCAAATGAATGGATACTTTTTAAAACTATTGGAGACTAGCATAAAGTTTTTACAAAGGCAAGGTAGGTTTCATTCCACAGACAATTTTATAGTTGCAGGGTGGAAGTAGAACGAAGAAGATAGTCCATTAATATTGAGCATCAAACAAAGATGATTTTGACATTAACTTTAGAAGAAAATATATTTCTATCTAAGTCTAATGACCTAGAGCATAAAACTATGAATTCTGATCCATATACCCTCACTCAAATATTAAGAAAGATAACAAAATGGAATCTAAACAAGGAAAAATAAACATTCACATAAAGGAGATTTTACAGGAAACTACGTCAGAACTTTTGTAGTGCTTTCCCCTATTTTTATTCTACTAGCGCTACGGGATTTCAGGAACTTCTGTAGTGAATTCAATTTAAAAAATAGGGCTCGGAGCTACAACAGTATGTAGGTATCATTAAACATCATAGGATGCATAGTTATGGGTGTGGAAATTTTTATTTAGATTCAACACAACCTTGTCAGCATTAGAACACCCCTCTACACCCACTTTAGAGATGATTATGACTTTTTACAACCTAGCTCACTATCATGAGTTTTCCACCTATATAATAAGACTCTTGAAGGCTGACATAGAAACAACCCAGACTTGACCAAAACTGGACAAAAATCATAGTAGAATGATTTTACCATGATGCATTTATAATTGCTAAGACCGGTATCAGTCACTATCATTCCTCCTGAAGTCTAAAATTCCTTTGGTGGACGGAGTGCAATGCCTCATTGAATTCCCCAAATGACAAACCCATTTCAAAACTCAACTCTCCCTTTTTCTATGCATGGCTTAAGGTTGTCGGGTGGTTTAATCAATGCATGGATTAAGAATTGCGTGTGGAATGTCCAAAACATATCCCCTCATCAAGATTTAGGAACCTAGGTTTAGGATAAGATTAATGAGTTAACCCACTATGGTATTCTTTACCCCCCCCCCCCCCCCGCCCCCTAGCAGTTCCTCTCTTGTAGAGTCATATCCCCCCATCTCATCTTTGTCCTTCCTTCCCTGCAACCAGATGGGATTTTATATTAACATTAAATATATACATACTTACAATGTTTTGGTCATATTGACCATTAGTTCTTGGCTTCTACCATTTTCATAAAAAAATATACGATTTACAATTATGGGGTCAAACTAGGGGTGTTACGAAACCCACAAAACCCTTGGGGTGGATGGGAAGTGTGAGAACATTATTGTTTTGGGTAGAACCACAATCCATCACCATATTTGAATTTGAAATTTGTTAGAATCATTCCCAAAATTTGGTATGTTATAGATAAAATTTATCCTAGGCATCTTGTAAACATGCAACGGTAGGAAAAACATGAGATCCATATGCTAGTTGACCTAATTATTGACAACAATAAGAATGAAGTTGACAAGAATGGACCTTTAGAGATTTGTTTCGCAATTTTTCCTTGAATGGATATTATCTTTGGTAAGAGGGGAAAGGGAATGTTAATATTGTTCAATGGTGACATAATCAATATCTTTACTCATTAATTAAGGAATAGATGATGAGATAAGTAAATTAAAGGAGGATTCAAGATCATTATTAGGATTTATGATAATTTATGGGATGGGTGAATCCAAGGGAAGACTCAAGCATCCAAATTAGGGAAAGAGTAAATATACTGGACACTTTTTGAGATTAATTGGCTATAGTATTAGGTCCTTCATGCATGACCCATCTCCCAAGACATTAGTCACATTGACCAATTTCTCATGAGCTTAACGTTTTTGGGGGTTTAACTAGGTAGAGTATTTATTCATTTGTGCATGATCCATCTCCCATTAGAATTAGTCATATTGACTAGTTTATCATGAGATTAAATAGTCTACTTAACATGCATTGCATTTGCATCAAGCGATGCTCACATTGCATGAAGATATGTTCATAGGGGTGAAGAAGTGGTATCAAACCATTGTAATAAATAACATATTGTCAATCATCATATTTGAGACCTTTCACAGTGACTGAGAATTCTTGGGAAGGTCACCCATCCCAAGATTACTCTAACTCAAGTGCATCTAATCATGGAGTTTCCCCCATATTTGAGCCCACTTAGCTTGCTACACTAGTAGAAAATGAGAGATAAATGACCGGGCAACCAAAAAATTTGGTCACCATAGTTTTTTCAAGGTATACATGACCAAAGTTGAGTGAGGCAACTAAAAATGACCAGAGGAATGACCAATTGGGTCATAGGATAAAATATATGACCAGATAACAAGTAACTAAACTAAAAATGACCACATAACAATAATATTAAGAATATGAATTGGTAATTTATTTGGTCATTTTTGGTTGTGTCACTCCGATAATGGAAAATTAAAATTTTGACAATGGATTTGTATAATTTACTAAATTTTAACATTGCAAATGGATTCATAGACCCCCTAGAAAGGGGTCTCTCATCCATCTACAACGTTAAAATTTAGTAAATTGTATATAACATTGTAGATGGATTCATATAATATCTAGTTCAATGTGCTTATGATGTCCATATCTTATTTCACCATTTTTGTTTACGTATTATCACTTCGACAGATCCACCAAGTTGCATCATGTGCATCATCATACTTTGTTGGTTGAGTTGAGTCTTGGATATTTCTCATCTTTCTCTTTGGTAATTGCCATGTTGTGAAGTTTGTTCTATTATGTTCAACTCATCGTACTAGTCACATTAATATTTTGTTTGAACAAAACCATGGTCATTTGACCCTCTTGACAGTCTATTAAAGTTTAGACAAGTTCATGTATTTTGTGACATGTTAGCTAAAAATTGTCAATTTCACAACCTCCATTAATTTTCCATATGCATCCATTTGTCATGGTTCTCCTCACACATGTCTCGTTGTGAAGTTGGTGTCATTGTGTTTGACACGTCGTATCAGTCACATTCATATTTTGTTTGGACAAAACTGTTATTGTTTAAACCTCTCGGCAATCTATTAAAGTTTCGACAAAAAGTCACTAATATCCTCCATTTTGAAAAGAAAAAAAATTCCTCCCTTTTTTTTTAAAATCCCTTCATTCCCATCTCCTTGAATAATAATAATAATAATAATAATAGAGGCAAACTAAAATATATTAAATAGAGGAAAACTAAATAAAAAAAATTAAAAAGAGGGAAAATAGAGAATGGGAGGGAAAATAGAAAATTAAAAAAGAGGTTAGGAGGAAAAATAAGGAAAAATAAATGGAAATAGGTAATTTTTCAAATTATAACTCCAATAGATATGATGGGCACGAAATCTACACATTCTGATGTACACATTTTGGCGGAATTGAACAACGATCTTCACATTCACGCAGAATGGATTACAGATGCCTTCTTCAACAGATTGGACCTTCCTTTAACACCACACGGCCGGTCGACCAGGCGGATCTGCTCATGAGGATCAGATCCTTTATTTATAGACCCGTCGTGGCTACTTTAGATCTACAGATCTAAAAGATTTTCTCGGATCTAGATCTTGGTCCAATTTTAGAAGCGGTCGATCCCAATACAAACTTATATACATATATATTTTTAGAGCTCATAAATCCCAAATTCAAGCAATTTGGTAAAGTATCGTGTTGTTTTACTTCATATTTGTGAATACTGAAACCTTGGCAAGTGGGTTGTGGCCTCAATGGAGCAGTAGTCTTGTTGGGGAAGGGAGAAATCCTATTTTTCGGAATTTCGTTCCACTTTTTCTGTTATGGAATCGAGTCCAGCAGTGTAGATTTTGTTATAGTTTGTGAAAGACTGGTTTCTAAGATCCCACATCGAGTATCTTCAATGGTATTTTATTCAGGGTTGGAAGCAAATATGAAATCGACCCAGGGCTAGTTGGGTTCTCTGATGGCAGGAAAATCCATACATATGAGCATAGCTAGAGCCTTGTTTATTGTTATTTTGTTATTTTGTTATTTGTATGTGTATGTAATGTGTTTTATTTACCTGGAAGTTATTTGCACGCATACCCTAAAGGTGGAGAATTGATTGTGAAGGTGAAATCCCTAACAACAATAGAGACTGAACTACCCTTTAGTTGTTACAGTCTACCCTACTATCAACCCCCTAAAGGCCCCCAAAAAAGTGTACAGAATTTGGGTGAGCTTCTCATGGGTGACCAGATCGAGTCCCCCACTTATATATTTCATATTTCATATGAGCGAGTTTGTATATATATTTCATATGAATATGAATATTTCAGGACTCAGAACTGAACCCCCCCAAGAACCTTAAAAAATGATAGTATTTAAAAAATAAATCCATCTATAGGTTGTTACCATATTTTGGAATCCAATCCTATCAAACGATTTAGAATAGATGAAATCAATGATTTGTTACAAGAAATTTGGGACACCTGAATGGATCCTCTTCCAATTTTTTTCAACTGCCTTCGAATGTGGAGATGGAAAGCGGATTGAATCCTCCCAATCTTGATGTTCTACTCAATTTCTGCCATTGAATATGCGAATGATCTTTAAAAATTTCTTTTCAAATTTGAGGTTGAGCCTTGAAACCCTACAGCTTCCAAGTGCTAAATATGTGCTTCGCCATGTATATTTCCTTTTCTATCTTCTAACCGTTGATTGACTACCTTCAAAATCAGGATTGCTCAACCCCATTTGAATATAGTATTGTCAGTCAGATGATATGAATCCTTTGTGCCAACTTTGTGCCTTCAAATATGGAAAATGTGCCTACCTTTAGATGCTCTTCCATTTATAATTACTGAGGTTCCATTCCTTCCAACACATTCTATTCTAGCACAACTGATCGAATATCAATCAAAGAAGTCAAACTTGAAAGTCTAATAATTGAATTTTAGCAAAAACTCAAACACTTAAAAATGAACAAGTTTGGATTATGATGAAAATATCAATATGAAAGCAATTGCCTAAGCACATCGTGATTGTTCATCAAATGGTAAGAAAAAAAATACAAGGCCAATCTTGGAGTACTCTTTCAATACTGAACAAACTCCTATAACAATACTCTGCGTCATTCGAACTAGTAGATTCCAATTATCAACTTCAGAATTTGTAAAAATGTTTGCTTGAAAATATAAGAATGGAAATGATCAATTCATCCTTAAGAATCCATGATCAAAATTTAAATCAATCTTCTCCTTTTTAAATCACATTGTCAACGCCTTTAACTTCAAGAAACTGAGATTTTGTATACTGCTTGGGCGTCATCTCAACACTTGTGGGTTTGGAGCTCCTATATTTTTGTGCTCTTGGATTTCTCTTTGGCATTCCATGTGTACTCTCATGCGTTCTTAGTTTAGTTGTGGTATATTCGGTGGCATAAGAACACTATTTTCAACTTTCTAAATGTTGGGCATTCGACATGACACCGTGGAAACTTGGGCGATGATTGTGAGTTCTCCTATGATTGAAATGATGAACATGCAATGATGAACATGCAGTAGCCATATTACCTGACATTTTCCATTCGAAATTTCGCCTTCAAAAGCCTGAGATTTTGTATACTGCTTGGGCATCGTCTCAACACCTGTGGGCTTGGATCTTATATTTTGTGCTCTTGTCCTTCTCTTTGGCATTCTGTGTGTACACTCATGTGAGCTTAGTTTACTTTTGGTATATTCGATGTCATACGAACACTCTTTTCAAATTTGTCAATGCCGGGCATTCGACATGACACCGTGGAAACCTGGGCAATGACTGTGAGTTCTTCTTTGCTGGAAATGATGAACATGCAGTAGCGATCTTCCCTGACATTTTCCATCGGACATTTAGCATATGACTTGTTGGTCAAACGTGGGCCAGGCATTTGGCATTCTTCTCTACACCATCAAGCAATATCCATGGGAATTCCACACTTGTCGCTTACTCTCAAGCAGTCATTGACATTCAAAATATTTCATCCCACATACATGAACATCAACAATTGGATGCATAATTGACTCGTTGAGCACTCTATGCCTTGTCCCTTGATGGCCACCTCTCTTGGACGTGTTCGACACTTGTGAATTGTATGATGTTGGAAGTTTGAGGTCGATATATGACTCAGAACGTGGACGTGACGTAAAACATTGATTTTGGACTTCAACTTGGAATTGTTCAATTTCTTCAGAAACCATTGCTGATCCAGTTGTACATTTATAAAAAACAAGTGCATCAACCTCTGCATTTTTCAAAGCCCCACATGTATCCCCATCGGCAGCACATTCATTACTTGCACAGTTTAGAGTAACTTCTTTCTATTCCATATCTCCCTTATCTCTAATTTTCTCCCAAGCCTCCATACTGTTTACAAAAATCAGTACAACTAATTCCAACTTTGTAAATCCTTTATGTTCTCGCATTCAACCCTCTAATATCAAAACCCTAACTGAACTTAATAAATCTCAAAACCATGAAGTGAACTTCAAAAATCTTTTCCGTGTGTGAAAACAAGTTTTGCCATGAGATACTTCAACGGCTACATTGGACTAAAAAAACTTAATGATGGCATGTAGGTATTTAATGCAATGTGCTATGGTACACAACAAAAGTAACAATCATACAAATCTTTTTGAATGAATGAATGACTTGTATTAACACGACAAAAGTAACAATCATACAAATCTTTTTGAATGAATGACTTGTATTCTTGATTATAACACGGTACAATTAGCATCAATAATAAGATGGTGGGTATATAAATAAATAATAAAACAGTTTTTGATGGACTCCGTTGTCCCAAAAACAAGAAATACTTGACAAAAATGTGATGATGACATCATCATCACATTTTTTTAGGTATTTCTTGTTTTTTAGGCAGCAGGTTCCATTAAAAGTATGTAGTGTGGTGCTTATTGGATGCAAAATTAAATTCGGCATTCAGCGAGTGCTTCTGCTCGAAATTTGAGTAAAAACTCAAGAAGATATGTTTAAAATACGAACAAAAAGGTAGTTATTTTTATGACAAATATCTCAAGTCAACCATTATGGTTGACTCATTTTATTGAAATTCTATTGGTTTTTCAATTCCAAATCAATAATAAATTATTGTTGGATTTTTTTTCTTATATGGTGACTCGTTTTCTTATAAGGCCCATTTTAGACCCCAAATTTCCTCTAATGATTTTTTATGATCGCGTTTACATTTCTTCAGTATTAACACGATTGATTTGAATTTATTTGCAAAACAAACTCCATTTTGGACCATCACTATATCTTTATAAATAAACTATTAAAGAAACTGTAATCATCGTGTCCAGTTGTTGTTGGTGTTTTTTGCTCAAGTGTGATCTAGATTGGCCCATGGAATAAACCTTTACATCCTTGATTGCGCACTTCTTTTTTTAATTATCGACATATGCCACATTTCGTATGCTTAAAGTAAACACATATTTTATATTCATAGTACTTTGGAAACCAAATCAATACATTGTGCATGACATAGGACTTTGGAAACCAAATCTTGGAATATGGCTCATAAGGCTCGACCATATGATTTGGATATGTGTGGTTTAACCTTGTCTTAATGAAATAAGTGAACGATATTTTATGCTATCTTTGATTTGCCACATACTTTTACCCTTGCTTGGATGCTTGGCCTGCAGTTTGCTTCCATTTTCTAAAGAAACATATCCTATCATTTTTTAACATTGTGCTTTTATTCACTTAATACATGATTGTTGTGTAAAATTTGAATTCTTTATAGTGAATCATAACATGATATAGAATGAGTAGTTGTTTTAAAGTATCCATTTTTCTAGCCGTCTAATTGTGAAATTTAACATGAACTGTATCTCTTGACTAAAAATTCTATGGAGATAGACATTCTTATGAATCTTTCAACTTTAGTACATTTTTTTGGTCTAAAGAAATAGGATTAGTCGAGCATTTCTTAATCTTCTAATTGTTCCATCATTGGTTGTCAAGAAGATGCAAATGAGGTAGCATTTATCCTCCTCCCTTCAAACATGATTGTTTTCACTCTTTATTTCTAAGGTTCAGGCATGTCTGATGGTGATTATGTGAGCCTTGGATGTCATTAGGTAAATGGGTTCTTTTGTGATTTGCATTTCAAGAGTCAATATTTTGATATGTTCTTTGCATTTTTAGGCTGCAGCTATATCTATGGGAACACTTGACATTGGTTGTCCATTGCGTAGAAATATTACCTCAAAGCAGTTGTTTCCTATTTGTGAAGTACAAAACTTGTTTCTTGCATTAGACTTTGGGGAAGATCAATGGAAGTTGTGACAATGTATTTTCTATTTGTATCAAGTAGTATTCTGGTGCCATGTACTGAAATAGGCATAATTAAGCCAAATACTAGTAACAACCAGTTGTATGATTGTTTATTCCTTACTGCAGGAAAACTTCATTGACTCTATTGTGCTATAATAGGTAGTGTTTTTCCAATAAGTTTAGAATTTGCAAATTCTTAGATCACTGATATAAAATTATATAATATATTCTATTTAAGGGTGCTAGCTCAATGGAAGAGCACCTGCCTTATAGGTAGGAGGTTGGTGGTTCGATTCCTCCGTGTCCTATTACTATATATATAAAATGACTACAAATGACAAAAAATAGATAAATGACCACTAAAAAGAGATAAATGACAACTACAAAAATGAGATATAAGTGACCAAAAAATGACAAAAATTCACATATAAACGACCAAATGGCGACCAATGACCAAATGGTAACCACTGGTATCAAATTAGCAGTCATTTATCACACGACAAAAAATGTGGTCATATTTAGCTTGCTCATTTGTAGCTTATCTTGTGGTCATATATTTGGTCATTATTTGTGACAATTAAGAACCAAATATACGACCAAATTAATAACCAAATATATGACCACAAGATAAGCTATAAATGACAAAGTTAAATATGACCACTTTTTTGGTTATGTGATTAATGACTACTAATTTTCCACCAGTGGTCACCAAATCAAAAGTGGTCATTTATATGCGGAGTTTGGTCGTTTTTTGGTCATTTATCTCTCATTTTGTACTAGTGCTACCCCATTTGCAAAACCTTAGCAAGTATTGTGCCTTATGATCTATTCATTCAAAGATCCATTCTCTCTTGACTTAATCACAGGGGGGGATTTGAAATTTCACTTTTCGAGACTAATGTAGAAATATAAAGTCTTTAATGCATGACTTATCTCCCATGAGCATTAGTCATATTGGCTAGTTTCTAATGGGATTGAACATTCCACTTAGCACTCATTGCATCAAGTGATGTTCACGGGGGTGAAGAAGTGGGATTGAAACTAGTGACATGAATCACATAGCATCAAATCCCCCACATGCATTAGTCATGTTGACCAATTTATCATGAGTTTGAATACTCCACTTAGCAATCATTACAATAAGTCCTGCTCATGGGGATGCATAAATGGGATTGAAACCAATGAAATGAATCATGTATAATCAATTTTCACCTTTGAGACTTGCACCCAATAACCATAAATTCTGTGGAAAGTCACCCATCCCAAGACTCCTCTCACTCAAGTGCACCAAGGTATTTTTAAGGATTCAAATAGTATACCTAAGTGTATTATTCTATGTGATTATTTTGGATTGAAAAAATCATACATATAGGTAGGTAGGCGAATATTAGATAATAAACATACAATTTACTACAATAACTTGTAAATTTTGGTGAATATTGTCCAAAAGACATTTTAATGTAAATATAGGTGATATTCTAGAGTAAAAAAGGCTAGTTAGGGAATTTATTTTTAAAAAAAATGTCCAAAAAATAGGCAATTGGATAAATTTTGCCTAAAAAATACGTCGAAGTGCACTTAACCATGGATTTTCCCCATAGTCAATCCCACTAAGATCACTAGCCATATTCAAAATCTTAGCAAGTATTGTACGTTGTGAACTGTTCATTAATAGATCCCTTCCTTATTTATTTAAGCATGCAAAGGCCTTTTACAATCCAACATATCATAAAATATTATTTTTCAGGATGAATTGCATAGAGTATTAAGCCATGCATGACTCATCTTCATCTCTAATTTCTTATGATCTTGAATAGAATTCTTAATGCTCACTTCATCAACCGATGCTCACATGTGAAGAAGTTGGATTTTAAACCAGTGAAATGAATCACAAAGCGTTAATTTTCACCTCTCTAGCTTTCCCATGGTAACCGACACTTCTTGGAAAGGTCACCCAACCAACAACTCCTCTGGTTCAAGTACACCATGTGGTTTTCCCTATAGTCAAGCCCACTTAATAGTTTATATAGTTAATCGCAAAATATATTTTTCATTTGTTGCATTGAAAATCCTCCCACTCACTTAAATATTGTTGGTTATTTTAGCATAATAACAAAGTTAGAACACCATTTGACGCACCAACTGCAACTATATATAGAAAGAGATTGAGGGAAAGGATGAGTTGGTATGGTTTTTTTTTTCCTATGTCTCACCTTGTGCATGGGAATACCAAAAGAAAAGAATCATAGAGAAATGAGCGGGTTCCTCTTGTTACCCCCCATTTTTCATGGGTGTCAACTTGTAAATCACAAACTTCATGGGGATGGCATGTTAATGATGCCTTGGATGACAAATTTTGGATGTTCATGGAGACTTGATGATTGGTGAGGGTTTGGGTGCTTATTTATATATGATTTTGCTCCTCATCATGCATTTTCCTTGGGATATTAATGGTTTCTATGAATCTATTGAGTTCTTAGCAAGGGTTCATAGTTCTATAGCTAGTTTTCATTTTGTTTTAAAGGCAAATTTTACAAAATAGGACTTTGTATTCAAACCATTGTTTCCCCAACTCCCTAGATCATATGAAGGCTTATGATATATGGATGAAAGGTATTTCACAAGACTATCTCATGGTTCTAAACTCTCGACTTATGTTTCCAAGGCATTAGAGTAATCAAGTCATTTTTGGGGCCATTTTTGCTAGTTGCCGGGATTTTTTTCAACAGTTTGGTACCATGTCTTCAGGAGGATGTATCTCACTCATACTAGAGGATTTTGGGAAGTGACTAATATGGCTGGAAATTTAATTGAGAGATTTCCAGAGGTATGAAATGATCAACCATTTTCTTAAAAGTTTGGGAGCACTAGAGTCATATTGCAGACCATTTTTACTAGTTTTTGGGTTGTGTTTTAGCAGTTTGGTACCCTATCTTCCCAAGGGTAGATATGACTCGTCCTAGATAAATTTGGGAAGTTCCATATATGGTTGGAAATAGATTGTTCTGATAAATTTCCAAATATATAGAACTTTCAACTATATTCCAAAGGGTTTGAGAACGCTAGGGTCATCTATCAGACCTGTTTTTCACCTTTTGGAGTTATTTCCAACACTTGGTTTGTCATCATATTGGGACATGCTTGGACCACTAGAACCACTTTTTAGGAGAGAATTGAGTTGTTAGAGGGATATAAGGGGTCAAACCCTATATATTACCTCTTTTCATCATTGTTTGACCTAGATATAGTGGCGCACCCTCTCTCTTAGGCCTTATGTATCATGGAAATTGTACATGTGGCATTTACCACCTAATATTTTCAATATTATTAGATTTTGTTAGGGTTTTAGTGGAGGTTATTCATCGTTTACTCCATGTTTGTCTATATTTAGGAATTTGTTATTATTTTCTTGTAAAAGGAGTTGAGCCACTATCCTATATAAAGAGAGCCTCTTCCTCATTTCAACTCATGGTTGGATTTTGAGAGCTCTCTCTCCTTTGAAGCCTAACTGACATATATTTGTAGAGTATTTTGAAGTTAAAAGGTTTTATTGACTTGATGGTTTAATATTGATGTAACATGTACCTTTTGGAATTGTAATATCTTTAATCTAGTTCACAAAGAAAGTAAATTTGTTTAGGTGAATTGTTGGAAATATTGTTGTCATTGATGTCAAAGGAAAGGGAAGACTACAAATGTCCAAGAAGAAGATGGAGATTGTTGAATATATTGATGTGTGTCCACTTAAAATATAGGTAATGATGATTCCGAAGTGAATATTTTTATCTACACCCAACTTTTCCACTTATGGAGGCAATCAAACCAAATAAATATGAAGAAACCACACAATGGACCACCTTGCGAGCAAAAGAGGACACCTTGAAATAATGAGGAGGAAACATAGCCATTTCCATTGGAAAATGGAGAGATTTATTGGTCTTGATGGAATTGAATTCAAGGTATGTGCCCACCTTGTGAAGAAAGAAAAGGGTTAGAGGGGGAAAGCACTCCCATGTGGCTTCTTGAACATGTAGGCCCTATAAGAAGAAGGATCC
Organism: Larix kaempferi; assembly: GCA_027924585.1. Lineage (NCBI taxonomy): Eukaryota > Viridiplantae > Streptophyta > Pinopsida > Pinales > Pinaceae > Larix > Larix kaempferi. The sequence continues at coordinate 8,122,840 of BSBM01000067.1, forward strand.
CCTAGAAGCACACTAAAAGGGTATAAATAAGTTGAGCACTTACTCATTCACTCTCTGACTCATACAAAGCATGGATATCTCATAGGAAAGATGAACTTGTGGAAAGTCTTGTATCATTTGAAGAAGTAGGTGAGCAAAGATTGAATATCATTCCAAAAAGGAAGAGTTTTAGGTCATCTTGGAATTTTTCACTATACCTTTTGTTATAAAATGTTTCAGACCATGAAACTGGGAGGAAATGGATAAAATATATTGAAGTACCTATGGTCTAAGTTTCAGATGCTTGTTCACTATACTTTCATAGATATGACCTAGTAAAGTTAGGGTTTTAGAATGATACTGACATCAACTTCAAACATGTTAGTTTGGGGTTTTCGCTATAATGTTTGTTCAGGGATGTTTCAGACTATGAAATTGGGAGGATATAAATAAGAGATATTGACATACCTGTGGTCCAAGTTTAATATGCATGATTTGTTATATTTTTGTATATATGACCTCATAAAGTTGGGGTTTCTGGATGATCCTAAAAACAACTTGAAACATGTCAGTTTGGAATTTTTGCTATATTTTTTGTTCTATGATGTTACAAACCATGAAACTAGGAGTATATGGAAAAGCTACCTTGAAGTACCTATGGTCCACGTTTTAGATGTTAGTTCACTATAATTTCTCAAATATGGTCGTGGAAAGTTAGGGTTTCTAAATGATCCTAAAATCCATTTCAAATAGGTCAATGTAATTTTCACTATAAATTTTGTCATATGATGTTTCAAATAGTGAAATTTGGAGAAGATGAAGAAGAGAGCCTAAAAAACATGTGGTCCAAGTTTTAGATACCATTTTTCTATATTTTTGGAGATAAACGATATGGAAATAAGTATTTTTGAATAGTATGAAGCAGATTTGAAAGCTACTTATAGAGCAGATACGTGGCAGGGTACGAGGTAGGTTATGAGGCAGATTTGTAGCAAATTATGGAACAAATATGAGACAAGCTCGGACATAGATTTATAGTAGACTATGATGCAGATCAAAAGGTATGTTATGAAGCATATTAGAGGAAAATTGTGAAGTAGATCAGAGGTAGATTATGGAGCATATCATAGGCATATTATGGAGCAAATCAGAGGCTAATTGTGAAGCAGATCTAAGTCAAGTTATGAATCATATTTGAAGTAGATTGTGGAGTATATTTGAGGTAGGTTCCAAGGAATATTTGAATCACATTATGAAGGAGATATGATGTAGGTTATGAAGTAGATTTGAAGCTAATAAGGTAATATTTGAGGTAATTATGTCAATATTATTGTCCTTGATCCTTCAGTGGGTTGGTTCTTACATCTTGATGAGTTGGTGATTAATTGAGGATATTAGTGTCTCTAGTATATTGGTTCCTACATATTGTTGAGTTGGTGCTCATTTGAGGATATTGTTGTCTCCAGTAGGCTGGTGCTCATTTGAGGGGATTGGTATCTCCAGTAGGTTGGTGCTTAAATATTATTGAGTTGGTTCTCATTTGATGGGATTGGTGTCTCTAGTAGCTTGGTTCCTACAAAATTTGTAACAATAGGTTGGTTCCTACATGAATTTATAAAGCTAAAATTTTGTTGTTTTCTCCCGAAAGGGTTTCCACATTAAATTATGTGCACTTTGATTTGATTTTATGTGTATTTATTTTTTTGAAGTAAATGAATGATTGATGAATGTTTAAAGTAATAAAAAGTATATTATACTGATTCACCCCCTCTCAATAGGTTCCTTCGGAAACAATTTAAGCACTGGAAGGAATACCTTGAGCACATATCAATTGTGAGCAATTTGGTCTCTCTATAGACATAACTCCTTTGTTTAATGGAACAAAATATACAACATGGAGTATGAGAATGAAAATATATTTGATGGCCCTTGGGAATAATATCTAAAAATCATTCATGACAAATTATATAGCCCCAAAAAATCCAATAGATGTAGTTGCAAAGGAGTCAAGAGAAAAAAATACAAAAGCAATGGATGCTATCTTGAGTGCCCTACCAGATTCTATGATTATCAAGGTAAATACATGCACATATTCTAAAGAAATTTAGGACAAGCTACACGATATTTACAAAGAAAAACCCCCCTTCATGGGCATGGATACAAAGTTTTCTTAAGAAATTGAAGATAATTAGAAAAAAAAGTAATAGATTTATAAGAAGAAGAACATCTCTTCGTGGACATGGTTGCAAAGTTAGTTTTAGAATAAGAATATATCGATGTGCATCTTGAGTCAAAACTCATCAGTACCTTAGAAGAAATTACCAGACTGGGAAAAGAGAATATAAAGCAGTGTGAAATTCTAAGTCACAACAGATCTAAAGACTTGAGGATACCTCTCAAAGAAAGAATGGGCAAAAATTTGAAGAAGAGTGAAAACTGCAGTAAAAAAAAGCGGAAGAATAATAATGCAACAGAACTCATATAGGAGCAGAATAATGTCACACTGTCCAATAATCGGTATAATAAAAAATGATGTTACAATGGAGAGAATTCGAATCATGCAGGAGAATTCGAACCTGGGTTGGTCTGGCATAGGGATTATCATCACTGGACTGCTCTGGAAGACTCAAATTCAACTGAACTGAACCTAAACTCAGCTAACTGAAGTCACAATCAGTTAACTGACTAAGGAGGGCGCACTAGTGAGTCTGCCATGCATTCCAGTTAGAAAATGGTGAATGAGGCCATAATCAGTGGCATTTGGAGCTCTAACCCCCCATAAGAGTCAGATAACTCGGGTGGAATGCACTGGAACACTCAGTAGGTTCCTATAAAATAGGGAATTGACTGAAGTGGTCCTAAAATGATGCATGCAGGGCTCAAAAGGTGCTAGATGGGTCCTGGATGAAATATGCACACCACTAGGGGAAAATGACATCATCAACAACTAGAAAAATAAATAATGCTAGGTAGGACAAGGATGGAGTATTGAAATATCCTAACACCCCCCCTTAATCCATATTTTTTCATCCTGTGCCCTGGTTACTAAGACCAAAGGTCACCCATACAATCAAATAAATGATAAAAAATAAAGAATTGTCCATGAACCAAGGAAATGGGGAAAAACCTCATGGGAAAAATACCCCCCCTCAAAAAGAACATCAGTAGGGAACTCAAAGAACCTTCATACTAAGCAGAGAAGGAAAAAAATTTCCTCAGTGAAAGACTTTAGAAAAATATTGGCAAGTTGCTCCTCTGTAGGATAGCAATGCAAGTGCTAGATCTGGATTTGGATATGGATCTGCTCCTCTGATGTACCTCCCACTGTGTAGAAGTTGTTTTTTCCAAAACAAGTTTTTCAGGAACCCTTCTTGCTACTGGAGCGAATGGCTCATTATGGTCCAAATCATGAACCTTTGAATACCTTTTGTTAGAAAACCGAGATTGTTGCTTGGTTGTAGATCCCCCATGGCAAGTCTCCTGAAGAGTTTGTGGATCAAACCCCACCATCATGTAGCACCTATCTGAGAGAAGTTGATCTGCATGCCATAGTGCAAGTTTTGCATGATACTGAGATCTGGTGGTTCTATGGTCAGATGGATCCCCAACTATGTTCCCAACAGCTACAAGGACTTTGTTATCCCATATTGGACTTGGCCATGGATTGGGAGCATGTGTTGGATCTTGATCTGAATATGAATCTCCTTGAACTTTATTCTCAACATCAAGATCTTGATCCTCGTCTTCATTAGAAGAGGTATCACTCTGATCTTCATTAGATTCCGATGGGGTAGGCTAAGAGTATGGAAAAAATGTGAGAATTCATATGCCTTGGAGGCATGGTTTGCAAACCCTTTCGCTATAATCTTCCCAATAGAGATCTCTGCAATCTCAATTGTTATAAAAACAGGATCGTAGAGCAACAATAAACAAGATGCAAATATAAATTTCAGAAACACATTATAAGAGAGACACCAATATAACGTGGTTCACCCAATATGGGCTGCATCCACACAAAAATTGTCAGTCCTTATTATTATACCATCTAGCAAATGAAGGGATACAATCCACAGCACATCCGCTGCAACTTCCTCTTCACTCTCTCTCAGTCTCTCTTACATGATCTCAGAGATCTTTACAATGCTACAATACATTGCACAATCGTATTACAATGTCTTCCCTTTAAAGGGGAAATACCATGCGATCATAACAAATCCTGGGTTACAAACACGGCTGAAACAACATCACCTATGAAACTGGAAGATCAGGTTCCACAACCAACATCAACTGTGTCAGGACCAAATGCCACTTTCTTCGGTGAACCTGTGTGAGTCATCAGATATACATACAATAATTTTGCTGACAAAGAAGGCACAAATAGAACATTCTTGAACTTTCCATGCTCCATATGTATTGTTCCCTTCCCTTCAACATAGATCTGAGAGTTGTCTCCCATGTGAATAATCGGACCATCTTTGAGATCTAGAGAAGAAAATGATTCTATGGAGGCCACCATGTGGTTGGAGGCTCCTGAATCTATGAGGAGGGCTTGCGATTTTGAAAATCCAGCCTTCAGTGCATGGCATATCTCATGACCATCAGACTCACTTCCAGAATCAGTTTCTCTTGCACCTTTTGGGAGGGAAATGTTCTATTGTTCAAGAAGCTTGGTCATCTGATATATCTTCTTCTGCATGCAAGATCTCTTTGGGTGGTTTCCTTTCTTGCAATAGGAACACTTGGATTTCTCAAATCCTTTCTATTTGTCCTTTTTAGAGCTGGAGGATCTTTCGGATGGACTTGAATTGGCATTATGCTTGGGTTTAGATTGCCTCTTATCCTTTCCTTTGTGCTTCCCCTTCCCAATCACACTTTTTGGTTCTCTATCCAGAAGAGCTTGATCTTTGGAGGCCTTCAAGGTGCCCATCTGGATCAGCTTATCTTGTTCTTGGATGAGAGAGTCAGTGAAAACATCTAAGGAGGCAATCTTCCAACCAGGGATTGACATTCACTCAGAATGGAAGGTAGAGACAAAGATAGAGAACTCGGAACCTAGCTTTCTCATAATGGATAACACCAGATGCTCATCCTTCTTCTCAATGCCACACTGCTTGCATTGCATAACCAGAGATTTGAATTTTGAAAAGAAATGCTGAATGGTCTCAAAACTGCTTGGTTGTAGAGCAATCAACTCATTTTCCAGAATATGGCCTCTTAGCTCATCTTGTTTGCCAAAGAGGGTCTCTAACTTCAACCATAATTCTCTTGGAGTCTTCAATCCGTCAAAGTGGAAGAGTAGGTATCTGGAAATATGAATACACATGAAACCAAATGCTTTATCCAATCTATTCAGATACTTCATTTTCTCCACAACTGATTGTGGTTTGGGATCCTTCCCCATTGTCATCCTGTACAGTGATTTGTTTCACAATACCATCTGCATATCACCCCTCCAGTCAAGATAATTGAAGGGTGTCAGGATCCTATGAGAGAGAGGAGAATTCGAATTGTCCATTACACATCGGTGCACATTATCTTAATGCAACAATACAAATATTATAACATCAACATCTGTGCGTTTGTATATTTAAAAACACAAGTTCTTTTAGATAATTCATGGGGCATCATTACTGATATAAATTCTACACACATTGGTGCTTGTATAAGAAAATTCATGATATATGCACCAGTGCGCATTTGAGTGTTATACGCATTGATACGTATATAATACAATGCATTAGTGCTATTATAGTATAATATAATCACCAGTGTGTCTACATTGAATAATACACACTTGTACATTTAAAATGTATATAAGCATCAATGCATATTATTTATATGAAACACATCGGTGCACATTATCAACTTTGGTGCATCAACCAAAAAAACTCCATTTTAACCTCTTGACACCTTGAATTTTCTATTTATAGTGAATATCCACTATAACCTCCACCAAAATATCTAGTACCAAAAATTGAGGTTGTAGGGGAGGTTTTTTTTTACAATTTTTACCAATCTTGTAACACTAAAAACCTCTGCTACAAGGTGTTTTTCTTGTAGTGTGATAATTGGGTTTGAGTTGGATTTGTTTGTGGAGAGTGCACCTTTGGATATGTATGTTAATTGTGGTAGTATTGAGGATGCACTCCAAGTGTTTGAGGAAATACCTGAGCGAGATGTGGTCTCCTGCAATGTAATGATTCTAGTATATGCGCAGAGCAGGCATACTAATGAGGATTCTAAACTCTTTCAGGAAATTTCTCTATGAGACTCTACCTGACTAGATACAAAGGTACATATTGGGAAGGATCCATCACATGGGTTCAACCACAGTTTCCTCATTAAGTAATAAACAACCAATTGTTTCCATTTCCTCCAGAAGAAGCAAGCCTGTTGATCCAAATATTCCACCTGAAGATGCCCAAACTATTTCTAGGGTTCTTTACGATATTATTAGAGAGCATGGCCCTCTCACTATTGCAAAATCCTAGGATCATTCTAAGGTATTGAATGCTTACACAAATGTAACCTAGTTCTCGTATTATTTCACCCTCATCTCTGCTACTTTATCTCCATTTTTCACATTCATATCTATGCTTGAAGGCCATTTCCCTATTAAAAGAAGAGTTATGTATATTAAAAATGAAAGAAATAGAATGAGTATAAGAAGAGGAAAAAACATAGCAATTTTATTTTAAAATGGATATAGTTTAAATGCAGACCCAAAAACAAGGAAGACTAGGGTTTGGTGCAATTGCCCATAATCATAACAAGACAACTTCTTGTAACTAACCTAAATAAGTTTCTAATTATATATTTGTTGTTTCTAACATTCTCCCTGAATATATAATGCGTGGACATTGTCCTTTACATAGAATTTATTTCTTAACTTTTTAAAAATTGATTTGCGAAAATGCCTTCCTAAATCCATATGTAAGTTGGTCTCGAGTAGGACAATATTGCATTTATATTTCATTACTTTTCACCTACTCTCTAACGAAATGATAATGGACCTCTATATGTTTGGTCCTTTCATGCAATATTTTCTACCATTTTCAAAACACTTTGGGTATCACATACTAGTGGTGTAGGATGATTGGGCAATATGTTATGGGGTTGCCACACATGGTTAAAAGTAGATATGTCTGCTATTATGAGGCTTGAATCCTGTAACTACTATTATCATGGGCCACTTCATAGTAATAAGTAGATCTACATGTAATTATGGGGTCAACAACCTCATGAGTCTAGTATGTCCTTGTCATAGGGGACACACTTGAAATTGTGGGGAGGGGTGCGAGGAAAGAGGTTAGGGTTACTTCATGCCACAATTGCGGTGTATATGCACCTAGTGAAGAACCTGGTGTGGTGGAGTGTATGCACCCTGGACACATAGTGAAATAGTTATTAGATGTTTATGTGGTTGAGTATATGATAGCTTCAAAAATTGACAATGAAATGTCATCAATGCTATCCATAGATGGTTTGAGCATTTTACCACATTGTATTCGACATTACTAAACCACATTCCTATAGGTTGCTGATGAATGGAAAAATTGAATATGTTTATTAGAAAAACACTACATAGTGCATATATCCATCTACATGCTTTAACAATCTCATGCAAATAGCAATGACAATGCTAGCTAGTTAGTAGTGATTTATGTAAACTCATGATTATTTTATGGGCCATTTGCATGCTATGTTTTTAAGAAAAAATATACTTATTTGAGCCACTTGGCCATGCAAGGCATGACATGGTCTCAAGGACATTCAGGATTACTTGATTATTTGATCTACTTAAATTTCAAAATTGGGATATGCCATATATTTCCCAATATTTGAAAATAACACCACACAACAATAAGAGCAAGTTCACATAAGAAGAGTACAATGATAACTTATACTAACCCAAATTTTCAAAGACTACAATACTTGCTTCCTTCAGGGTGGTGGTTAACATATCTTTGTACACATATTCTCTGTGATACCTCAAATATGCTAGAGGAAAAATACTCCTTTATTCCTTCCTCGCTCTCCACACCCTTCTATGGCTAAATTTTATTTATCATATAAGTTTCGGGCGAGCGTTGTATATCTAAATAACTTTAAAAAAATATTTTGATAAACAAAATAATTTACCATATATAATTTTTATAATAAAAATAACATCATAACGTACCAATTTTAAATATGATTGATCTAATTGTAATTAACATTAATGAAAATGAGGGCGGATTAATATCAGTAATAATTCATATGATAATGAGTAGCATGATGATAAATGCAATTTGCATGAAGTGTGTAGGTTGTTGGTTTCTATTTAAAGAAAAGTTCGTAGTTAAGATCTATTTAATATAATATTAAAGTTAATAAAGAAAAAAAGGCCACTTTCTTTCTTTCTATAACTCACAGGCCATGAAATTTTCTCCTCCAAGAAAACGTGAAGATTCACGACCACTCAATTCCCTTGATGGCATGTAATTCCATTCTGAATAATTATTGTTTTAATGGTAATTTTTGTGCCAACAACATTAATTAAATGAATGTAACAATGGGATTTGATTGCTTGATTTGCGTGAGAGGCAAACAGAGTCGAAACAATATGGTGGCAAGGGTGGGAGTTTAGAATTAAAAAAACAGTTATGGAGATTTTCTGAAGGATTTAAGGAGCCGGATTGTGCAAATTGCAATCTAAACTTTAGAGAAAACTAGACTGGGCACTGCAACCGTCGAAGTGTGGTATTGCAAAATTGTTATAAATAAAAAAAGCTCAATTACATATATAAATAATTATTGCAATAACTTAGTTATTGGACACTCCCATGGATCGGCGAGGTTCAATATTGATTCGCAAGCGTTTCCAATGCACCTCCTTCCTCCTTTAATTCCATTCAATCAACTTACCTATTATCTTACCCTTAAATTTTACTTGAATCCGTCCATCATAATTACTCACTTCTCCATTTGAGCTGGAGATCTAAAGTTGTTGGCCGGGAAAGCTAGATGTATTGTCGGAAGGTGGGATCCCCATTCCTGTAGACTAGTTCATTATCGAGTTCAAGAAAGTAAGATTAAGGGACCTGGATCACAACCTTAGGTAGGCATCTCCCTCACCTTACAACTAATATAGCTACTTCCACAGGAGAGCAGATGAATGAATGTTTGGCCAGGCCAATTTAGCTCTACGATAGAAGGTGCAGGAGGGGAAATAAATAGTAGGGGCCGCCTCTCCATTCCATCCGGTTTAGGAGCATGCTTTTGGAAGGAAGTCATCTCCTATAGTTATTTCAACCAGCAACAACTAGATTTATAATCTGCGTTAGTTCAACCAAAAGCCGGAGAGAAGTTCACACGGAAAGGTCCTTATAAACTCTATTAATCTCTATAAATTGAGTGTAGATCGGGTGGTTGGGAGGAATGTTGTTGTCCTTCCCACTCGGGTTCAAATCTCGCTTTGTAAAACTTGCTCCTTGGAAGCCGACTTTGACTATGTAATGATTGTAATGCTGGCCAGACCTTAATTCTCCGGAATAACAGGTATTGAAAATTTCCTGATGGATGTAGCCCTCTAACAAATAATAAACCATCATTTAAAAAAAAAACTCTATTAATCTTTCTTGCCTCCCATACCTATCCTTTATTTTAGTTCAATTATCTTGGCCTACCCTTATGTGGTGTTTTTATTGCCAGGAAATAATTTTCTGAAGGATTTAAAAAACCAGATTATGCAAATTGAAGTCTAAACTTTAAAGAAAACCATACTATGCACTACGGTCAAAGTGTTTTTATTGTTGGGAAATTTGCACTCATGCTTGGATGCAATATTAAAAATTATATCACCTTGTTTAGTATTTTCATTTTTAGCGAAGAAAGTTGTTTAATTTGTAGCTTTATATTAAATTTTATAACCACAATGATTTTTTTTACACCTACCATCCATGACTTGCATGTGACGTGCATGACATGTACATTTCCCTGCATGAGGTACACGTGGCTTCTCCCCACAAATCCCTCCTCATCTGGGTTAACTTAGCCCGTCTTCGCCCTAGGTTTTCATTTTTTCACAAAATTTTTGGAGAGTGAACCAGTTTGGATCTTAGTCCTCCTTGAAGACATGGCCTCCTCCTCATGCTCAGGTTCTCCCTGCATGCTCTTCAGATCACCTCGTGCGGTCACCCCCTCATCCCTCTCACCTATGTGAGGCAGTCGCAGCAATGGCCTCCTCCTCATGCTTAGGTTCTCCCTGCACGCTCTCCAGGGCACCTCGTGCAGTCACCCCCTCATCCCTCTCATCTACGTGAGGCAGTTGCTCTATGAGAATTTTCATTCATTTGTGCCTCAGCCTGTGGATGATGAACACTCAACAGGCTCATCGATTTCTCCCTTGTTGGGCGTAGCACAGTATGGAACATTTCAGAGAGTTGTCCAGTATGGTGCACAACATGCTCCAAGTGGTGACTTTGAAAGGTCTAAAGTTCTAGTAGAGACATGCATAATGCTGAGGATCCTTATCATTTTGACAAATTTTGCAGCTTTTAAGCTAGCAGCGGGCCAATGATCTTTTCCGGAATAAGATTCACCCTACTTCTATCATTAGTGCCTATAGAGCGAGTCTTGTGATTAGTTGGGTTCCTATTTACATGACGCAAAATCCTGAGCGATTCTTGTGGGTTATGATAGAAATTTGATCTGATGCACGTGCAAGTCTCCTTTTAATGCTAATGCAGGTGTAATTCAGATCATTGCTCAATATTACTAGCTACTTCAATACCCAACCTCCACTTCTAGAGCTCCAACAACTGTTGATGCAATTGACGAAGGAGAAAGAGTGAAATGTGAATCCGGATGATCTTATCTACTTTATATCTCTGGATTTGGAATAATTTTGGAGGTAAGCTAGATACTATGAATGTGATGTATTTAAATTGAGAATGTTGTTATATGATTAATGGCTCTTTGAATATTTCTCATTAAAAGAAAAATTCCTTAGAAAAAAAATCCAAAACCTGCAACTAAATGCTATTTGCGCAGAACCTTGTCAGGCTACTTTGACACGATAAGACTAAGTATTACTACTGCAAGCAAGAGGCTATTGTTTCCATTAATATGAACTGTACATAAAATTAAAATAATCAAATCATAGTGAAAGCAATGTATAAAATGAAATATTTTTATTTAACTTTTTTTTAAATAAGATTTTTCTCAATATCTCTTAGCATAGATCTTATTTCTATGATAGATCCTGTGAATATGGAAGCCATCATAAGGTTGCTAGTTATTACTAATGTCATTTAATTTAGGAGCGGCTCAATTCTGGAGCAATGTTTCTATCCTGTATATCATGCACAGGGGTTCTAGCTAAAATTTACCTTCTGGTTCCAGCTTTTAAGGTAAGGGAAATAGATCCCACTCACTAACTAAAATACGTGCATTCCTAGCATCCAAAATATGACCACCCTCGCATGATAATAAATAATAGACAAGAAAAACCACATAGCATGGACAACCAATGGTGAAAGTTAGAATAACCTTAGGGTGAGTTCCATGCAATCAGACGTAAACGCCCTGAAATGGCCTATTTCATTAGGTCTCTTGCTCGATATTGCTATCCCTGGAGATTATGAAAAGAAGTTTCCACCGGTTGCTCGCTTTATCTTTTCCCCGAAGTTCACAACAGATGAAAGAGAAGGGCGCTATATTATTACCCCCTCCTGGTGGATGCGGCTTCACGCTCAGATAGACAATAAAAAGCACCAATAGATTTCTGTTATTGACACTGATTTAAAAAAAAATTGAGTCCACAGCTAAATCTGATAATAAATTTATTGAAATGTAGACCAGTAAATTTATACATCGAATCAAAAGGGTTTGGGAGGAACATGCCTATGATAAATACAATTTATACATCAAATCAAAAGGGTTTGGGAGGAACACGCTTATAATAAATATATTAGTTGCATGATAATGAGTGGCTTCTCTGCCGTGTGTTACAGGTGTAAATATATTAGTTACAGGTGTTGACAGAGCTGTCAACTCGCAACCACATGCAGACGGGTTCAAGTCATATCACTCATGCTATTTTCTATGACATTAATTGTGAGATGGTTGATATAACATTTCATTTATGGTTATTTAATGGTTGTTTCTACGTGGCAAGTTTATTTTTTTTTGTTTTATTTTTTATTTTTTATAATTTGTTATTTATTTTGCACACCAGGGGAAATTAGTCAATTCTATGTAGGGCACCAATAGGAAAAATGGATAGTGTAATTTGGAAAAATTTTAAAAATATTTTAATTTTTTTAAAATTCATTTTAATATCCAAATTTTTTAAAACTTTAGGTCACATTAAATTAAAAATATGGAGCAATTGAAAGTCAACGGAGTCAGGCAATCGCTATATTCCCTGCAGAGCAGGGACTAACAAAAGGGGACCCATTTTTAGTGATGAAAGGAAAATAATCTACTTGAATGATGACGTATCACTTGCATTAAATCCTAGACTTTATCTTATTTACTCAAATTTTAAATATGGGATATGCCATATATTTCCCGTTATTTGAAAATAAGATCATACAAAAATACGAGTAAGTTTACGTAGGAATATCGTGATGATAACTTACACTTTTCCAAGTTTGCAAAGATGGAAATACTTACTTCCTTCAGAGTGGTGGTTAATGTATCTTTGTACAAATAGTTTGTGGGTCCACTTTGTCAAACTAAGTTTGGTCTAGAGAGCCATTTTCAATGCAAGTGCTAACCGGAAACCAAATTCAAATGCTTCAAGATAATTTTTAAAAGTCCCTTTGGTAACCACAACTAATAAATGTAGCATTTCTTATAATCCAACCATAGGAAAAATGTTCATCTATATTTCACCCCTAATTTGGGGCAAAAAATGCTAAACTTGACTATAGTAAGCATCATTATACACTCAAGTATCATCCTTTTTATCCTCACTGATGATGTGAAAGAGAAATCCCAATGGGTAGTTTTGAATACCTTGTTACCTAGTTACTGCTCTATTTAAGAATGTTTTGGCCAGTTTTGAGGTAGTTACTCAACAAGTAGTTTGAAGAGCCATCTTCACTACCATCTGCAATTATTCAAGGATGGGATAGTCATATTATAATCAACCTATTTTCCCTTCTTCCACTCAACTAGTTCCTATCTATCTAAAGGATAAAAATATTACCTTGCATTACTATGTTACAAGTCTATATGCTAGAGGTATTGTAATAGTTGCTTAATATTAATGAGACAATATGTTTTCATTTTTCCATTGTGTATCACACTAATTTTGAATTATATTTTTGTTATATATCTAGTTCACATATATGCTAGTTTTCTGAAGAGCTAGAATAGTGTAGGATATAATTATGATCATCTCAATAGCATCAATTGATGATGCTTGTAATATGGGTTTGAAATATAGATTAGCATATAAAGCTCTACATTTTCTAGATTTATGAAAGAAGACAATCCTATAACACATTGCAAGTATGAACCACTAAATTAATTGTTTTATATATTTTGCTATAATAATCACGTAAAATAACATTAAAAATCTAAAATTACTAATCAATACTTTGTTTTCCCCCATAAACCTCATACATATATCTGGAAGCCAAAGCTAGAACATGGTGAATTGCAATATCTAGAATTTCTCTCAATTCAATATAATTAATAGCATGGTCAGAACCTTCTAGTTTAATAGTTCTTCCTCCATGACAACTGTTAGGAAATAAATCTATAGTCTCTTACATTATTTCCCTACAATGGGTTAAAATAAAATCCTGCATTTTGATTCAGTGTCATTAATCGTAATCTCACCATATGACAAAAACCATTGAAGCCTGACCTATGTCTTGAAAGAAAACTTAATTGCTTCTACAACTTAGTGCTTCCACAACAAATATATCTGCCCTACAAATCCAAGTCACTTGGCATACAACACCCTTTGTTTCCTTATATTCTACTTCAATGGAGGAAATGGCAATATTGGGCTATTTCTTACTTAACCAGGAAATTGTGGTTGAACCCATATGGAGCCTACCCATTCTGTACCTATCTATCCAGTGCAAGGAGGTACTTCAATTGTTTGAACATATCAAAATCCTGGCTCAAAACCAAACCATGTCACTTCCATTTGTGTTTTGTTAGCATGTTTCCATGCAGGGACTGTGGATGATGGTCAACAATACTTTGATTACATGATACAATCTTATGGAATTAACCCTATCGTGGAGCACTATTATTGCATGTTTGAACTTCTTGGATGATCTAGGTACATAGATGAGGCTGGGAACTTGATAAACAAAATGCCCATATTAAGGTCTAGTATGTGATGTGTGCTTAAAATATTTTTGAAAAATATTAGTAATGTCATCCCATTTTAATTAGAGATTTAAATTAATACTACTATCTATGAAACATGCGTAATGTAGATTATTTTTTTTGTCATTTGTGCATTGTAATTTGTGCATTCACTTCAGCAAGAAGCATACATAACACACTTGTAATACCTCCATTTTGACACTTAGGATATTTTGGTTGTAATGTAAATATTGTATGCATGTTATGTATGATTCCTAGCGTGGAGATCAAGGCTAAAACTCCGCTAGTGAATGCTCGGCCTTGAAGAGGCAAGTATTTGGTATTATGCTACCCATGTGCTAGTGAGCCATGGAAATTGTAAATGATGTAAATAAATACCATGTAAATAAAAATACCAAGGAGTTGGCTATGGATGCAACTAAATGAGGGGGCTATGTGTATCCACTAGGGAGTGGTGAGGGGGTTGTGGGATTAAACCCTACGTTTCCATTTGTCACCTTGAGAACCTCTTTGACTGTCCTAGATGCCATTGAATGCTACTGTAAGGAAGTGGGTGAATAGCACTGTTCATGAGGTCGATGGAGTATGGGGCAGCCCTGAAAATTCGTAAGGCAGGGTATGGGGATCTGATTGCTTGTCCCATAAGCCACTCCACCTCTTGGGAGGGCGAATTCCTCATCTCCATGGG
Source organism: Larix kaempferi (assembly GCA_027924585.1). Taxonomy (NCBI): domain Eukaryota; kingdom Viridiplantae; phylum Streptophyta; class Pinopsida; order Pinales; family Pinaceae; genus Larix; species Larix kaempferi. The sequence goes on from BSBM01000067.1 coordinate 8,137,847, forward strand.
ATTACTGATCGGGGGACGTTAGAGGAACCTTTATGCAGATCTAGCAAAGAGGAGAGGAACTTGAAATTTTGACCCGGAGTTAAACCGAAATGGAGAGTGCCAAATCATCCAGAAATTGGCATGGGAAGAATGATCGATGAAGAATCCATAGATCTGAACCCTTGGGTGGATTTGAGGGGGTGAGAAGTCCATAAAATCAGTGGGAAGATACCAGGAGGGTATAGTTATGCATGCTAGAGTTAGTGAGGGCTCACTTAACTTGATTTAGCAGTCAGGACCAACCACACTTGCCCAGGTCACTGCTAAGGGAAGGGGCGCCCTAGGGACTGTGCAATAGTGATAGGGACCTTAATTAGGCTGATAATGGAGGTGATGGGGGTTCCTGAACTATCTGAGATCATTGGGGTATTCCCATAGCTATGTGGATGAGCTTATTGACCCAGAAAACCCTCACCTACCTCCCCACTTGATTGACAAATGAACTGTGTGTTGGATTCCCTGATGGACTATGGACCAAGGCTGTGAGTGAATGTATTAGTTCCTATTTAGTGGATACATAGCCCCAACTTAGGGGTGGTATCATAGTGCTAAAATAATATAGGCTGGGCAGAGACCTATGGTTGGGTTGGAATGTTGCAATCCATAGCCAGTTTGCTTGGAGATTCAATGAAAAAGATTGTGAAGTACCTGCAATAATTAATTACTGAAAACACACAAAATAACAGAACTCAGAAACACTTTTATATTGATCACAGGCCACTTCGAGGGGGAAACCTCCTTTGAGCAAGCTCAATACAAATAACTTCACCGTCCCTTCATTGGTCTCAACACAAACTTATATACTAAGTCTAGGCGCCAATACCATGTGTCAATACAAACCATGGGCCAATACAAAATATGGATCAACAATTACTACGAGACGACTTACAAAGCATATGCGTCCAACAACAATAATACAAACTATGGATCAACAAATACTACAGGACGACTTACAAAGCATATGCGTCCAACAACAATATACTAACAAAGTAAATAGAAGGGTTGACATAGGTTCCTAACATCTCCTCTCCCTTAGAAAAAGCTTTGTCCTCAAAGCTTTAGATGTGGAAATTGATGCAGAATCTGAAAGAGTGCTTCCCCTATAACATCCTCGGGTTGCATTCCATCCCACTGACGCCTTTTCAGGGAGGATTGCTTGGAAGGCTATAGACGAAGAAGGACCATATCAGCTGCATGAAATTTCGCTCAGAACAGTGTTGATCGACTTGTTCTTTTAGTTGAATTCTTGCCATGTGAAGATTGTCCTGCAACATGAGAAGAATCTGATCGAGGTTTCAAAGAACCAAGTCAATTGCCTGAACTAGGGAGCTGCTGAGCGTGTATGGAAGAAGAAATGGCGGTGCCTGTCCATAAAATGCTTCATATGGTGTCCTTTTAGATGTGGTATTGTACCACTGGAGCGTTTCTAGGAAATCCATAGAAATAGCTATCAACATTTGTGTAGGGATGGGCAAGGGTTCGAGCAGTCCCAAAAGGAGTGTCGTTTCACCCTTGTTGACCTGGCAAGTATCACACTCAACCACCATCTGGTGAATTTTCAATTTCAGTCCTTGCCAAAAGAAGTTACATTATTCCCGGTCATAGGTTTTGAGGAACCTAGAGTGCCCTGTCGATGTAGAAGCATGGAGTTCATAGAAGAGATAGCCCTGTTGAACAGATTGCAACCAATTTGGAACAAGCAGATAAATAGCTGTAAGAGAAATTGGGTTGTCAAATGGGCGAGAAGGAGCATCTTCCACCATATTATCCTTACCCTTCTTGTAAGTGATCACATAGTCATAACCCATGAGTTGGATAACCCATTTCCAGTGTGCTGGTGAGGAGACCCGTTGTTCCAGAAAATCTTCCAGACTCTGGAGATCAATATTGATGCAGAAATAATTTCCTAGTAGGGATGGTTGCCACTTCTATACTGCATGCAAAATAGCCATTATGTTCTGTTGAGATGTAGATGCGGCTAAATTCTTACCGGAAAGGTCTCTTGAAGGCGACAAGTCCACTGGTTCAACAAAGACACCTGCATATCTATCCAAGGAAGTAGGGGAGACCGTTGATGGGTGAATCTGAATGGAATGGAGTTGAGAGATGACACCATTTGAATTCTTCTTAAGGATCTTTTCCAGGCGATGTGAGCTAATGATGCGGAGAGACCCTTGTTGTAAGCCCTTAAATTTGTGTTGTTTCCCATTGATTGAAAACTGCATCCAAAGTTCAACAAAATCCCATAAGATGGGGCCAAGTGTGCGTAACCATTGAACGCCCAAAACCACATCACATCCGCCTAGGGACAAGGAAAACATGTTAGAGTGCAGGTTATAATCTTCCAGAGAGATATGCACATTGTGACACTTCCCCTTGCAAGGTAAGGTGCCCCCATTGGCAACCATGAATTCAAAGTTGGAGCAAGGATGGAAAAAAAAATCAACCTGTTTAGCGATACGAGGGTCAATGAAGTTATGAGTTCTACCAGAATCAATGAGTATTGTAAGAGGAAGCTTCTTGAAGTAACCCTTGACCCTCATTGTTTGGGGGGTGGTGATGCCAGATAAAGCATGGAGAGATATCTCTGGTTGTTCATCCTGAGATGGGGGGTCAATAGGTGACTCCTGAATGCTGACCTGTTCATCCATTGTATCTGGAGCCTCTTCACCAATTTTAGAGGCAGGCGGACAATCCCTATCCAAGAGATAGAGCTTTTGTTGAACACATCTATGTCCCCGAGTGAATTTCTCATCACAATTATAACAAAGCCCTTTTTCTCTGTGTGCCTGCATCTCTATTTCAGACAAATGCTTGATAGAAGTTGGTTGAGGAGTTGGCGGGATGGGAGGTTGTTGAGAACCCATATTTCGAAAGGGAAAAAAAGTGGGTTTGGAGCGCTATTGGGTTGCAATATTGTCTTCTGCCAACTTATCCAACCCTAGGACTTCCATCATTGTGTTGGGAAAAAACATTTTAACCCCTGACCAGATTTCATCCTTAAGACCACTGATAAAACAACTCCTGTAGAATTCATCAGACAATCCCTCTGTGTGATTGACTAGTTTCTCAATTTTTTTCTAATACTCTCTCACAGTGCCAATTTGATGAAGTTTAGTGAGTGCTCCGGTGAAGTCATCAAAAGCACTAAGAGCAAATCGTTGCAAAAGGAGTTGGCAAAAATCTGTCCATTTTGGCTCGTCATGAGCCTTGATGTACCAACGGTACCATTAAAGGGCTTCCTGTTCCAAATGAAAGGATGCAAGTGGAATTTTTAGGACATCAAAAGTATTATGCAGACTGAAATAATGTTCTGCATGATAGATCCATCCAGTTGGATCAGTACCATTGAAGCGAGAAAATTCCAGCTTCGGACCACAGAAATTGCTAGAAGAAGAGAACCCATTGGCTGCAGATTTTGGTTCTTGCTGTCGGTTATTGTTCATGGCTGAATGTTGAAGATGGAGGCTCAGAAATTTTTCATCCAGATCTTGGAGTTTGGTTTGGATGGCTGCAAGTGCTTCCTCCATGGTTTTTGCTCCTGCGCAGGTGACAACCATAACCAGGAGTTTTTTTTTTTGGGGGGGGGGGGGAGGGGGGAATGGATAGAGAAACACAAACAAAAGCCTATTTAGTAAAGGGAAATTTGGATTTGTGAAAAACTCAGATGGGTAATTGGGGTTTGACTAGGTTCTGGACACTTTCTGATAGACAAGGAAGCCAAAAATGGGGATTTCAGAAGCAGGGTGAAAGAATGAGAAAATTTGTCAAAGAGGGACAAAGAAGCAGAAATAGGAAATGAATATGGTGGAAAAAGTTGGAGGCGAGTGGGTGAAAATTGAATAAGTTATGGCAAACCCTAAAAATAGACAAACGTGAGATTTATGGCTTTTGGAAGTAGAATTTGGGATAGGGTCCTCAGGAATGAAATATGCAGAAAAGGATTGCAGGGGTGTTTGGAAAGTTTCAGGGGAAATAGAGTTAAAACAAGGGAGATATGGCGAAAAAATGGATTTTTTTAATTAATTAATTTATTTTTTCAGAAATGGATCTGCAACGGCGCGGAAGGGATCAGCAATAGATGGATCTGAAACGGCGCCGAAACGACTTAGGGGCTGCATCTGAAATGAATTTCAGAATAGATCTGGAATGACTGTTAGAATGGATCTGAAATGGCTCGGAATGGATCTGAAACGGCGCGGAAGTGATCGAAAACAGTTCAGCTGAAAATAGATATGGACCCCAGGTATGTGCGGCTTCCTATCGGTTCAGGGGATTCACTCGGCCACCAATGCTGTCTGACAACTTGCGTATTGGGGCAGTACCCCTCACTCCACGGCTCAGGTAAAACTGATAACCGCTTTGCCACAAACGACAGCTCTTGGTTTACCTCACGGGTGGGAACTAGTCAATCAGGTAGGGGTCCTTGCCCTTTTCGCTGGCATGTCCTCTCAATGGGCCAGCTACTTTGGAGTTCCTGTGGTACTCCTCACAATGATTTTTAGGGCTGATGCCCAAGTACTTCCCACAGTTAAGCGGATAGGGATTATTCCCAGATCCGAACTTGCAACAAATGTGAAAAAAACAATTTGGCATAAATTCCACCCAACGAGCCCAAGAAAGTGCTTTGATACCAGATGTGAAGAACCTACAATAATTAATTAATGAAAACACATGAAATAGCAGAAATAACAAAACTCAGAATCACTTTTATATTGATCACATGCCACTTCGAGGGGGCAACCTCCTTTGAGCAAGCTCAACACAAATAACTTCACCGTCCCTTCATTGGTCTCAACACAAACTTATATACTAAGTCTAGGCACCAATACCATGGGTCAATACCATGTGTCAAACCATGGGCCAATACAAAATATGGATCAACAATTACTATGGGACTACTTACAAAGCATATGCGTCCAACAACAATAATACAAACTATGGATCAACAAATACTACAGGACGACTTACAAAGCATATGCGTCCAACAACAATATACTAACAAAGTAAATAAAAGGGTTGACATGGGTTCCTAACAAAGATAAGTGTTGTATGTGCTTGAATCATGCTATCCTGTGTCCTGCTATGTTTAATTATTGACTGTATTGTGGAAGCTCAATGATGCATGATAGATATGTGTGAAGACATTATTTCATTCCATTGTGTGTTAATATGGATAACTTCTATTGTGTGTGTTATTTGCCTTTCTCTTCACATTTACATTCTTATCCTTATGTTGGTACCCATATGTACTTATGCTTGAGGAATAGGGCTAAGACTTTGCATGTTAGTTCATCAATATTCCTGGGAGAAATATGCTAAAAGTATTCCATTCTATGTGCGTGGACAATGTTTCATTCCCTGTGTTCAATGAGTATGCTTCTGCACAATTGCATTTCCATGGGTGTAATGTATTTAAATTGTCCATTGATGAATATGGGATAAGTTTGGTAAATGTGCAGAATACTCCAGTCAAAAATTGGAGAAGGAATAGACACTCCCCATGTGGTGTTCATGATCCTTCTATGGATCAAAGGAAGGGGGGAGACATGGCATAGTGGAGCAGAGCTCTTTACATAGTGGTAAAGAGGCATAGATGAGATTTTAAGGCCATATTTTGGACTGGAATAAGGACTGAATCAGAGTTCTCAGGTATTGTAGAGGATCATGCAGTTGCATAGAGCTCGCTGAGATCTTTCCAACGGTACTGAATTTTCCCAAAATGGACTTAGGATGAAGAATTTATGGGCATGAGAAGTTGAGCAGTTGGGATTCCGACTTTCCGAATCCGCATTGCAGATTCAGGATTACGGAAGTCAGAAGAGTGTTTCTCCATAGTGGCGCATTGGAGTTTCGATTTTCAAGTCCCACAAGGCAGATTGCGGATTGCGGAAGTTGGAAAGCTGATATTCCCGGAGTTATTAATTTGGTGTTATGATTTCTGAATCCCGCAACACGAATTGCGGATTGCGGAAGTCGGAGGAACAACTTTCCTGGATTTGTGCATTTGGCATTTTGATTTCCGAGTTCCGCAACGTGGATTGTGGATTGCGGAATTCATAAGTGAATTTTTCCGGAGCGGTGGAGTTTGGTGTTCCGACTTCTGAGTTCTACATTGTGGATTGCGGATTGTGGAAGTCAGAAGAGTAAATTGTCGCAGTTGTAAAGTTGGACTTCCGAGTTCCGAGTTTTGCAAGGCGGATTGCGGATTGCGGAAGTCAGAAGAGTAAATTGTCGGAGTTGTAAAGTTGGACTTCGGAGTTGTAGGTTGGAGAAGTTGGAGTTCCAACTTCCAAGTTTCGCATTGCAGATTTTAGAATTCGGAAAGGTAATTCGGCGAGTTGGTGAATTTGATGTTCCGACTTCCGATTTCCGCATTGCGGATTGTGGATTGCGGAAGTCGGAGATGTGGTTTTTGGCGATGTGTAATTTGGCGCTCTGATTTCCGATTTCCAAACTGCGGATTATGTGTTGCGGATATCGGAGGTGCATTTCTTTGGCGATGTGCGATTGGGGATTCTGACTTCCAATTCCTGCAAGACATATTGCGGAAGTCGGAGAGGAGATGTTCTTTGGAGCAGTGAATTGACGTCCCGACTTCCGATTTCCGCATTGCAGATTGCAGAATGTGGAAGTCATAGGTTTGATCATTGAAGTTGTGATTTGTGGTCCGACTTCCGACTTCCGATTGCGGCTTACGGATTGCAGACCAAAGAACATTGCGGGTGCAGAGTTGCAGAACCTTTGGAATTGCTTGGAAAAAAAATAGCAGGTGATTCAAGGGTTGTCTCCCATTGTCTCTAAGGGGCACCGAGGTGACCGGGGACGTGACAGAGTGGTATCAGAGCCCAAGGTTGCTGCACTGGGTTTTCTTGGGCCGAGCTTACAGGTTAGTCCAAGAGAGGCCGAGTTGTACTTGGGCATAATTCCGGAGCAGTGTGAACAAAAAAGCATGCGAACCTGAAGCAATGAGGACTGTTGTAGTACTCAAGAAAAGCTATGGAGGGCTGACAAGGCCATGAAATTGGAACAACTATGATATGGAAGAAGAATTCCATGCTATGAAAGGGAATGGAAAGGGAAAATTCCTTAACCCTTGTCTTGCTCTTTTGTTTATATTTTATGAGTTTTATATACAGAAAATTATAGCATAAGAATGCTGAAAACACAAGAGATTAGATGGATGGAATGAATATGCACTAGTATACATATTGCTAGATGTTGCTTAGTGCATGTATATGATGTTGCATGTTGATAAAAGTAGTGAGGTTTTTCATATGCAATGAGCCACTAATGACAAATGTTGTGGTTGAATCATGGTTGAAGATGTTGATGATGTTGTTGCATGTGACAAACAACCTTATGAAGAAAGGATGGTGCAACAAATCTGTGGTCATGGGGTTGGTGGAAGGATGGCATAGTCCTTGGTAAGAGACCAATTTTATCAGGTACATCAAATATGCTAATGGGATCCATGCAGGTAATGGTTAATCATACTAATTGTACAAGTGTTGAAAGGGGATTGGGTAAGAATCCCTTGAACCATATTTTGTAATCATAGAATGGTATGCATGTAAGGTTGAATGCATTTTATGTGAATGCCATACCACCATGGTATGGTGAGGTATGGGGTAGTAAGGGAAATGAACCTTCTACCATGTGAGTGTTTAAATGTTAGAATGAATTCATATGAAATTATATCATGCCATTTGTGTATGTTGGTTATGGGTTTAATAACCAAAGCAAGTAAGGACTTATGGCCCTTTATGGTAGTGCATGCTATGTGAGATAATCCTAGTTAAGGCCATGATGTGGTTGGATGATGTGTTGAGGAAATATCCATACTTTTCCAAAACATCATGGTGGAATGCATGACATGACAATATATTATTCATGAATCAATGCAAGGTGGCATTGAGTAGATGCGCATTAAAATATTTGGTAAATCTCGTGGTTATGCATTGAGTGACTGCACATTAAAAGATTATGTAAATGTTGTAAGTGTGCATGCATGTGTGTGGGTGCACATGTTGAGATGCATTGTGTGAATGCATGGTTGTGTTATGTATGTTTCATTGCAATTAGATATTAGATGAAATGATGAATTAATGGTAATTCTGGGATCATTTCATGAGCTGCTATGAATGCAGGAGAGTGATTGCATAAAGAAGGTAGTCATGTTTGATGGGCTACCAGAATGATTTGTTGGAAGGACATAGTTGCATGAAGGGATATGGCTGTGAAATAATGAGTATTGAAAGTTTTATTAAATTGCATAGATGGTGTGATGGTATCTTGTAGTTTCATTGTGATAATGATGCACATAGAGTACATATATATTTCATTACCTTTGAGACGTGAACAACTGATAGTGTTTGAATTATCGGGTATTATAATTTTGAGACCACTTTGGTGACTGTTGCAACAATGCAATATTATATGCCTGAAAACTTACCAGTGTTTGGATTGATTTAAAATTTCAAATTTCAGGTAGATTGTCTTGGGCATGGCTAGGTGGGTAAGACGATAATGAAGGCTGGAATCTACCATGGGAAAGATCCAAACCTCATGAGAATGGTCTCATGGTTATAAGATTAAATTTATGAACAACACATATCGTCCATTTCATATTTGAAACCCTCTGATTTAAGTTTATGAGGATGACCTCATGACTAAGAAAATCAATTTCTGTACTAGACATAATTGTAAATTCATATGGAATTTAATTATTAATGACATTGATTGGTTATGGAAAAATCAGATTTGAAACTGATTGTTAATGCCGCTGATTGATTGTCTATTTGATAAGTGCGTCAGAAAGACACATTGTAGGAAGACCATGTGTGATGGCCTATGTTGGAATATCAAGCAATACTAAGAGGGGGAGGTGAATCAGTATTAGGCTATCTTAAAAAAAAAATTTATCACATTTGAAATAGAGTCAACAAAGAAGATATAACACACAAATTTATCATGGAAGCTCAATTGGGAAAACCACCAATACTTTCTATTACTACAAAATTATATTTACAAATAGTTTGTAAGCACCAACTTCCTGGATGCACCAACACCCAAATTTTCAGCTACAACTGAAAGATGCACCAACACCCTGTTTACCAACAACAACTGGAAGGATGCTACAACCCCATACAGGATTCCAGCCTGTCCTTGCACATCCCAACCTCCCTTATTTGTTTTTATCAGATTTCCAGATCTTCAATATTTCTTCAATCTTTCACTTCATTGGTCTCGGCTTGTTCTTGCTTCTCCTTCAAACTGGACTACCGAGATATCTTCTTTCCACTTCAAAAAACATGTTTATATATTATGCATCTCATCCTTTAATCGTTGCAACTCTTCAATCTTAACTCGTATCTTTTCATACTCGTGTATATTAAAAAAGATTAACTATGTTTATTAATTAAATAATAAACCCTGTGTGTTTTGTCATTTATTTATTTAATCCTTGTTTTAAATTTGCTAGGAAATTTCTATTAAAATCTTTGTCTTGTGCAGCCATCTGAAAAACTTGTTAACAAATATTATTTAGTACTGGAATACTCACATACTGTGTAGATAAACACTTCGAAAAGGAACAAATTCATGTCAATTGATGAATTTATTGAAACACAAACATCATCTGGTGGGCATTTGAAAATAGCCTTTTAAACTATTAATTTAACACTTAAACAAAATTATAAAACCCTAAGTCAACATGAGTGATTTTTATTTTCACCAAATCCTGAACCAATGATACCAGATGATGTAGTACATCTCACTGAGAAAAACCAAAATGATTTCACCTTCAAACTCATCTTCTTCTGACTTGGGCGAGCATTTTACTGGACTGGATCAAAACAATCCAGAGGGTACTTTTGGCAGACTGATAACTTCATCTTCAGAGACTTTTTGGTCAAAATAATGATATGGTTAGATGCACCAATCAACACTTTATAAACCCATACCCTCAAAACAAATTAAACCATAAACTATAGAAAATTGTGGGCATTTTACAGAGGTCACTTAGGCAATTTTACCAGTAATTTTATACTTAGACAATTTTGTGCATTTTATTGGACTGGAGCAAAACTGCCTCAAACACTATTTTGGAAGACCCATAAATTCCTCCTCAGATACTCTCAAGACAAAATGAGACCATATTCAAGTAGAAAGATCAACAAGCTACAACCTGACAATATGGGGCGGGCATTTTCCTTAACCTGTGAATTATGGCGTGCATTTTCCTGAGGCCACTTAGGCAGTTTTACTAGCACTAGTGCAAAACAGCCTGAAACCTTGTTTTGGAAGGCCTTTAACTTTGTCATCAAACACCATTTTTGAGAGATGAGACCATGGTAAGATAGACTCTTCAAAAAGCTATAGCCTGGTGCTTTCATATACTTTTTATCATTTTCGGATGAGGTATGGCAGGCATTTTCCTGAGGCCACTTGGACCAATTTTCCAACACTTAGTTAATTTCTAGAATTTCTCCAAACTAACAAATATTTATGTGATTAGGTCAAATTGTAATAATGACATTATGAAGGTACTATAACACCATCAGGTGGATTTTCATACTCACTACTCATGCCACATCATCATATATTCCATATCATCATATCCTTTGTCATTAATGAATACTTTTGGCATCAATGACAATAATACTCAACATTCTCCCCCTTTGTCATTGATGACAACAACTTCAATTTTTTTTCCCTCTCCCCATTTTTGATATCAATGACAAAGATTCATAAATACCCCCCTGTCACTATTTCTCCCCCTGTCAACTATGTCCCTTTTGTGACAAGGCTACAATCTTCATTTTAGTTTAATGAAGAGAGATAACTCCTAGTTTTTCCCCGAGATAAGCAAATGACTCTCTAGGTAGTGGTTTAGTAAAAATATCAGCTATTTGTTCCTTTGTATCAACATACTCCATTTTGAAAATCTTTTGTGACACGTGCTCTCTTAAAAAATGATATTTGATTGGAATATGTTTTGTCTTGGAGTGCATGACAAGATTTTTGGATATTTTTATAGCACTTGTATTGTCACAATATATAACTATGGGATATTCATATTTTACAAGTAAATCTTCCAATGTTTGCTTCATCCAATTGAATTGTGTAGAACATGATGCATCAACAATATACTCAGCTTCTGCTGTAGATAGTGAAATGGAAGACTGCTTTTTTCTTAGCCATGACACCAAGCAATTTCCTAAGTAAAATGTTGCTCCACTAGTGCTTTTTCTGTCATCAATACTTCCTACCCAATCTGCATCAGTAAATGATTTTAGAGTGAAGTTATTTTTTTTGGATACCATAGTCCATAATCTATAGTACCTTTTAGATATCTAAGAATTCTTTTTACTGCAGCCACATGTGTTTCTTTTGGGGCTGACTGAAATATGGAAACCAAACCTACATCATGCATTACATCTGGTCTTGTAGATGTTACATATAATAAACTACCAATCATTGACCTATACATAGTATGATCCTCTTGTAAGGATTCATCATCTTTGCTCAATTTACAACCAGTAGCCATAGGAGTACTAACAGGTTTGGATTCTTCCATTTTGAATTTTTTCAACATCTCCTTGATATACTTAGTTTGAGAGATGAAGAACCATTTTCTGATTGAGATACGTGTAAACCTAGAAAGAATGTTAGTTCCCCTAACATTTACATTTCAAATTCCTTATTCATTTCTAAAGCAAAGTTTACAGTCAGAATTTGTAGATCACTTCCAAATATGATATCATCTACATAGACTACAACAAAGGTCATATTTTTGTTTTCAAACTTTATGTACAAATTACTGTTAGTAGCCCCTCTTTTAAATCCTTGCTATTTTAAATACTTTTCAAGTCTTGAGAACCATGCTCTTGGGGCTTGTTTAAGACCATAGAGTGCCTTCTTAAGTTTGCAAACATAATCTCTATTTTCTGATAAGAGAAAACCTTCAAGCTGCTCTACATATACTTCTTCTTCAAATTCTCCATTAAGAAATGCAGATTTTACATCCATTTGATACACTTTGAAGTCCTTGTAGCATGCAAAGGCTAAGAACATTCTAATGTCTTCAAGTCTCTCCACAGGTGCAAAATTCTCTTCAAAATCAACACCTTCTACTTGAGCATATACTTTGCATACTAATATGGCCTTGTTCCTTATCACATAACCATCCTCATTGAACTTGTTTTAGAAAATCCATTTGGTCCCAATGACATTCATGTCCTTAGGTCTTGGGACAAGTTCCCAAGTTTGGCTCTTTTCTATTTGATCAAGTTCATCATTCATAGCATTGATCCAATCCTTACTTTTGCAAGCTTCTTTAAAGTTTTTAGGTTCTACTATCGAAAGTAGTGCCTGTTCTTCATTAAAAAAACAATTTTCTCCTTGTATGAACTCCTGAATTTTTGTCGCCAATAATTTGGCTTTTAGGATGATTCTTTTGAACTCGTATGGATGGTGTTTTTGTGTCTGATCTAGGGGAGTCTTCATTCTCTTCTTTTTCTTCTTCTTCCTTTTCAAGAGTACTATCTTCTTCTTGTGAACTTCCTTCTTTTTCTTCATCATCAGTTTCTTCAACATCCATATTTTCTTTGTTTTGTATCCTTCTTGGTTTAGTGTCATCTATAGTTACATTTTCAATTTCTATGATCTTGTGCAACCTTAGATTATAACATCTGTATTCTCTTTTGGTGGAAGAATATCCAAGAAATATACCTTCATCTGTTCTAGAGTCAAACTTCCCTAGATTATCATCATCTCTTTTAATGTAGCACTTACTTTGAAAAACTCTAAAGTATTTAACTGTAGATGGTCTTCCAAACCATAGCTCATAAGGAGTTTTGTCACTATTTAATCTGAGTTGTCCTCTATTTTGTACATATACAACTGTATATACCACTTCTCTCCAATAGCCATTAGGAAGTTTTGCTTCATTTAGTATAGTTCTAGCTGCTTCTTGAACAATCCTGTTTTTCCTCTTGGCCACTCCATTTTGTTGAGGAGTTATGGGGGCTGAAAGCTGCCTTTAGATTCCATGATTTTCACAAAACTCATTGAATTCATTTGAGGTGAACTCACCACCATTGTCTAATCTTAGACATTTAATCTTGAGATTTGCTTCATTTTCAACAAGTGCTTTGAAGGCTTTGAATTTCATGAAAGCTTCTAATTTTTCTTTAAGAAATGCCACCCAAGTCATTCTAGAATAATCATCAATTAATAACATGAAGTAATATTCACCTTGAAGGATTTTAGTCCTTGTATCCCCACAAAGATCAGTGTGAATTATATCTAATGGCTGGGAGGTTGTATGCTCTTTAACCCTGTAGCTTGTTCTTGTTTGCTTCCCATGAAGACAGTGTCTACAAACATGGTTTGGTGGTTTTATGATCTTTGGTAAATTTCTTACAGCTCCCTTCTTACTAACTTTTACAATATTGTCAAAGTTCAAATGTCCCATCCTTCTATGCCATAGCAAACTTTCATCAATTTGACTCATATGACATTGTTCTTTATTTTCTAGAATATACACATTGCTTGGAGTTTTCACAGCAGTCCCAACAATTTTTCCTGAATCCTTCTTTCTGATTTCACACTTCTTGGAATCAAATATACATATGTGTCATTGATAACGTGTTTGGCTTACACTTAAAAGATTTGGTTTTAATTTTTTTACAAGTAAAACATTTTCAACTTTCATCTTATCTCTAAGAGCCATTGTACCCTTCCCAATTATTTTAGAGGATATGTTATCTCCAATAGTGACTTTTCCTTTTTGATTTCCTTTTAGACTTATAAATTTATGTGGGTCTCCTGTCATATGTTTTGTGTTGATGTATATGTAACTTCGGAATGTATTTCATCTGTGTATTATATATATATATTTATTGTACCCTTATAAGAGATGCATCATTCCTCTATAAGGAAGTGTCGTCATGTGGATTGACAAGTGTCGCAAGTGTGTGTTCTTGCCGATGGGTTATTATAAAACCATGTGTGGGGTCGGACCTGAAATATATATTATAATGTGGATGTACCTAGCCAGACAAGTCGGCCCCATAAGGTCATTGGGAAAATAGGTTAGTATAAATAGATATCAGGTGATCTCTATTTAGATCATTCGAAAAAGTACATCTCTCTCACTCAGAAAGTGGCGCACTAGTGAGGAGGAGGATCATCTGCTACTAGGAGACTATCTCAGTGTATTTTGGTTGTACTTTGGTTGAGCCATTGCTCTCTCTATCTCTGAGGAAGTTCTGGGGTTTTTCACCTTAGGGTTTTCCCCACGGAAACTCTATGTCTCTTGTCTCTTATGCTTTTGATTCTTGTGATGCTTATCATACTTATTGTGATTCTCATGCATTGATATACTGTATATGTTATTCTCTCAGTAAAGATCCTATAGTATTGTGAATTAGTGCTCAAAATTTAACATGGTATCAGAGCTAACCTGAGAAGAAGACATTTTGCAGTGACGGAAACTTGAGTTTCTTGTTTATTGGGTTTCTCTCCATAGATTTTGGAAAAGCAGTATAGTAGATTGACTCTACTCATCAAGGCTCATCTATATGTCCAATCAGAATTCAATTCCGAGCATTTTCAGATTTGGCCCTAAAAATTAGGGTTTCCACAAAAATAGGAATTTCTGAAATCTGAAGACATAGCTGGAAGCTCCTTGAAAAAGTCGAAGTTTAGAGATTTGGATCGAGATTTTTGGCTAGGTAGATCTCCGGGAAACTCAAACCCTAATTCAGGGCTCTCCCTAGTGAACTCGGGAGGACAAAAAGACAAATTTGAAGGGTAAAGCTTTGTTGATCTCAAATTCTGAATGCACCAGGCTGATCAGTTCATCAAAGCGCATCTTTCTATCCTTTTAGAAAATTGAAATTCACATTTTGAATTTTTAGGGTTTTTTCGACAATCCCTAATCCGGGACCAGATCCAGTTTTCAGCATTTCAAGTGGTAAGACCTAAATCTTTTCTATTTCCATTTGAAGTACTCTTTAAGATGTCTCACCACACCAAGCTTGAGGATGAGCTTGAAGGGGATGATAACTTCCAAGCTTGGAAGTATAGGATTGGGTTAATCCTGGAAGAGAATGAGTTGGACTCATATATAAAAGAAGACATCCCTATCCCAGAGGATGAAGAGGCCAAGGTATTGCATAAGAAGAACTTGGTCAAGGAAAAGAGAATCATTGTTGATTCTATCAAAGACCATCTCATACCCCATGTGTCTTCTCTAAAGACACCCAAGGAGATGTTTGACTCTTTGACCGAGCTATTTGAAGGGAAGAACATAAATCGGAAGTGACTCTACGGAATCAATTGAAAGGGGTCAAGATGTTGAATGGAGAAACCATTCAATCTTACTTCTCCAAGGTCTCTCAGATCAAGGAGCAACTTGAAGCTGTGGATGAAGTAGTGGACAATGGTGAAGTTGTTATGACCACTCTGAATGGCCTACCTAGGTCATGGGACTCCTTTATTCAAGGAATCTGTGCAAGAAAGAAATTGATCTCTTTCAATAAACTATGGGAGGAGTGCTCTCAAGAAGAAGCTAGACTTGTAGCTCGTGAGGAAAAGATGGGAGGTGAAGATCAAGCTCTCGCAACTCACACCAAACGAAGCAAGACCAAGAAGGAGCACTCTCGCTACAAAAGATCCTATAAAAAAAATAAGAAGGATCTAAGATGCTTCACATGCAATGAGAAGGGTCACTTTGCTTCAGATTGTTCCAAGAACAAAAGGGATAATAACAACAACTCCAGCAAGAAGAAGAAGGGCAGCAAAAGAAAGTTCCATGCTCATGCTGCCGAGGATGATGAACCTCCAAAGAAGAAGGCTAGGGCAGAAAGTGATGATAGTGATGATGACTCATCAAGTGAAGAAGAGTATGTTCTAATCTCTGCTCTCACAGGTACTATCTCCCATGATTGTAATGATTGGTTGATTGATAGTGGAGCTTCCAAACACATGACTGGGTTTAAGGAATCTTTTGTGAATCTATCTGAACATGAATCACCCCATAAGGTGAAACTTGGAGATGATTATCAATACCCAATCAAAAGAAGTGGTGAAGCCTCTTACAACCTAGATTCTGGAAAATCTTTGAAGAGGAAAGAAGTCCTTTATGTACCTGGGCTCAAGAAGAACTTACTCTCCATCTCTGCATTGGATGCAAAAGGTATGAGGGTTGCATTTGTGGATGGCTAAGTCCTAATGTGGCCAAAGGGAAAGACCATAGATGATGCAGTAGTGATTGGATAGCAAGAGGGAGGTTTGTACAAATTGAAGGGACAACCTGAACATGCCATGGTGACAAAAAGACAAAGATTCATCCATAGTCATGGATCACATAGAGGTATGTATAATTTGTTTTTGCAAAAGTTAACCAATGAGTTATGCAGGTCATTGAAGAGAACAAGAACACATTGCTAGACATAACTAGCAAATATGGTGAATAGGTATGTGTTTCTTATATCATAGGATCTATCATATAAGTATGCATGGCATGATTGATGATGATTGTTCATAAAGTCATAAGTTTGAATAATCATGGGTATATGCATATTATGTGTCTTACCTTAATTAATGATATGACTAACCAGAAGATTCATAGGTTTGAGTAATTACAGGTTTAGACATGTTATGTTTCTTATGATATGACTAACCATAAGAGTCCTATATAAACCTTGAATGCTAATGCTTATTATTTCTGTTTGAAATGATCATGACTATACATACTTGAGATTATTGTGTTTTAATAGTATACTAATGAATGTATGATTTTATATGAGATCACAAGGATAACACAATCATGATACTAATAAGCATGCATAGGGACCAAGGATGAATATGAGTTCAAGAACAGGTAATCCAGGAAGCAAAGATCAAGAGGGAGCACACTCCAGTGGTTTCTGCAAGGGTGTAGATATTCAGAGGGAGTTGTCCATCTCTCTACATTCCACAACAGAAAGGTGTAGAAGGACTCCAGCAGCTCCTGCAAGGAAGCAAAGACTCAGAGGGAGTCCACCCAACAAACAAACAAAGATAAGTATTTTAATTATCATTTCTTGCATATTTGTTTGCTTAAATAAAATTGTTCAATGATGTATATGCTCATGTTCCTAGACTTAGGATATGTATTGTGCATATTAGAATGATTGCATTAATGAACAGTATACTACTAATATGCATGTGTTGGGTAAGTGGCCTATGGCACTGTACAACATTCCATTGCTACTTATCTAGGATGAAACCTCTTTGCTGACATGTTGGGAGTAGTGCAAACTCTTAACAATGTTCTGGTAGAGACTGGAAGGCATCTAGAAAGTTATGGAACATGGATAAATGTTGTATTAGAGCATTGGCTAAGATAATTGCATGATTGTATGACATATTTCTTTATGTGTAAGAATTTGTCTGAAAATTATGAGATGTTTCTAATCATGCAATTTAACTTGTTTTGTAGGAAAGACCGTATACCTTCACCTACAAAAGAAGGACTACAACATTTGTTCAAGCAACAAAATTATCTATTGAAGATATTGAAGTTCCCAGGATATGGGAAGAATGCCATGATCCATCGATCATGAAGAATGATGTTTGGGATGTAGTCCCAAGACCTGAAGGGAAGTTTTGTTATGACTTCCATATGGATCTACCAGATCAAGCATGCTGCAGATGGCAGCATAGAGAAATATAAAAGTGATGAAATAGAAGATACACCAGATGGATGTCAAGACTGCTTTCTTGAATGGTGTAGTTGAAGAGGAAGTATATGTGGAGCAGCCACTTGGTTTTGAAATACATGACAGGGAGTCATATGTGTGTAGATTGAAGAAAGCCTTGTATGGCTTGAAACAAGCTCCCAGAACCTGGTATGGTAGGATGGACAGTTTCCTATCTAGTTTGGGCTTTACCAAGAGTAAAGCAGATTCCAACCTTTACTACAAAGTTGAGGAAGGGAATCCTATGATTCTACTCCTGTATGTGGATGACTTATTTGTAACAGGAGATGACAGACTGATTGCAGATACTAAGAGGAAGCTTGATGCCGAGTTCGATATGAAATATTTGGGAATGATGCATTATTTCCTAGGTATGGAGGTGTGGCAGAGTGCAAGTGGGATCTTCCTTGGTCAAGGGAAGTACACAGTACATATCCTGAAGAGATTCGGGATGATGGATTGCAAGGCCATGGCCACACCTATGGCATTGAATCTGAAGCTTCTATGTGATGCTTCATCTGAGCCAGTTGATGTCTCTATGTATCGTCAGATGATTGGGTCCTTGATGTGCCTGACGAACACGAGACCAGACATTTGCTTTACTGTGAACACATTGAGTCAATTCCTGACAGATCTGAGGAGTGTTCACCTGGTTGCTGTAAAGCATGTTCTGAGGTACCTGAAGGGTACAGTGGATTATGGGCTCAAGTATGAAGTGAATCAAAAGTCTAACCTGCAGGGTTATGTTGATTCAGATTGGGCTCGCAGTGCTGCAGATAGGAAGAGCACATCTGGGTGCTGCTTCAGTATGGGATCAGGTGTGATCTCTTGGTTTAGCAGGAAGCAGTCCTGCGTAGCATTGAGTATAGCTGAGGCAGAGTATGTTGCAGCCTGCTCAACTAGTTGTGAGGCAGTATGGCTATGGAAGCTACTGTCTGAGTTATTTGATATCCCGTTGGATGCTACTGGTATCTTCTGTGATAACCAGAGTTGTGTGAAGCTGTCCGAGAATCCATTGTTTCATGACAGGTCAAAACACATAGATATTAAATATCACTATATCAGGGATATGGTGCAGAGAGGAGCTGTGAAGATCATGTATGTTGCGACGGATGAGCAGATTGCAGATGTGCTGATGAAGCCACTAGCCAGGGTGAAGTTCGAGTACTTCAGGGAGAGGCTCGGTGTTCTTTAGATCGAGGACACTTCGATGAAGAATTGATGGACACATTTGCTGAAGCCATTACAAGCATGTTGGAAGGAGGATCCTTCACATGGCTGTGGATGTAAGTGCTGGATGATGAGCATCAGGATGATGTTCTAGTTTCTACTTTGTATGATCAGTTGGATCATTTATATGTATATGTATGTACGCATCATGTTGGATGCTGGATATGATCAGTTGGATCATTTATATGTATGTACGCATCATGTTGGATGCTGGATATGATCGGTTGGATCATTTGTATGTATTTTGTATATGCATCATGTTGGATGCTTGGACCATGTATTTGTATATGTATTAGGTGGATACATTGTATGATCAGGTAGATCATGTATGTTGATGGATACATTGTGTGGATCATGTATCTATGTATCAGATGGATACACTGTGTATGATGATATGTATCAGGTAGATACTTGGTGTGCATCAAATGGATGCATTGCATGATCAGGGTGATCGTGGATGATGAGCTTCTCCAGATGACATGCAGCAGGATGTTGCAGTGATGATGATCAGGATGATCATGCGTACATCAGGATGATGTATGATGAGTATCAGATGATATTTTGTGGCCGTGGATCAGGTTGTGCAGATGAGCATGTCTGGGAGATCCTATAGGTCGGAGTTGCGTACCCATAACAGCCTGGGATGCTCTTTCGAGACATTGCTCTTGGAGGACATGTAATTTGTGCCCTGGGAGATCTTCAGGTCGGAGTTGTGTACCTGTAACATCCCAATATGCTCTTGCGAGGTTTTTTCCTATGGCATGTAATTTGCTCTTGGGAGATCTGGACAGGATGAAAAGGGCCTCAGATGCTTCAGCCAAGTTTTGCCATGACCACATGTAATTTGCTCCTAGGAGATCTGGACAGGATGAAAAAGGCCTCAGATGCTTTAGCCAGGTTTTGTGGTGGACCACATGTAATGTGCTCCTGGGAGATCCGACAGGTAGAGCTGTGTGCTCGTAACAGCCTGGGATGCTTCAACCAGGTTTTGTGGTGAGATCACATGTAATGTGCTCCTGGGAGATCCAACAGGTAGAGCTGTGTGCTCGTAACAGCCTGGGATGCTTCAGCCAAGTTTTGTGGTGAGATCACATGTAATGTGCTCCTGGGAGATTCGACAGGTAGAGCTGTGTGCTTGTAACAGCCTGGGATGCTTCAGCCAGGTTTTGTGATGGGTCACATGTAATGTGCTCCTGGGAGATCCTACAGGTAGAGCTATGTGCTCGTAATAGCCTGGGATGTTGCAGCCAAGTTTTGTGACGCACGTAATAAGTCCTGAGAATTCCACAGTATGGCCAGTGATGATGAAGACCTACAGGTGGTGGGCCTACATCCAGTATGAAAAAGGACTGGCTCTGTAGAACTTCCTATGACGAGTAGATTCAGAGATTGGTTGAGATAGCAGCAGCAGTGACAATGATGATGACGATGCATCGATGACGATGATCCCGAGAAGAAGACTTGTCTAGCAGATCTGTGTCAAGAAATCCCTTCCTAGTTAAGAGGGAGTGTTGATGTATATGTAACTTCGGAATGTATTTCATCTGTGTATGTTATATATATTTATTGTACCCTTATAAGAGATGTGTCATTCCTCTATAAGGAAGTGTTGTCATGTGGATTGACAAGTGTCGCAAGTGTGTGTACTTGCCAATGGGTTATTAGACCACCATGTGTGGGGTCGGCCCTGAAATATATATTATAATGTGGATGTACCTAGCCAGACAAGTCGGCCCCATAAGGTCACTGGGAAAACAGGTTAGTATAAATAGATATCAGGTGATCTCTATTTAGATCATTTGGAAAAGTACATCTCTCTCACTCAGAAAGTGGCACACTAGTGAGGAGGAGGATCATCTGCTACTAGGAGACTATCTCAGTGTATTTTGGTTGTACTTTGGTTGAGCCATTGCTCTCTCTATCTCTGAGGAAGTTGTGGGGTTTTTCACCTTAGGGTTTTCCCCACGGAAACTCTGTGTCTCTTGTCTCTTATGCTTTTGATTCTTGTGATGCTTGTCATACTTATTGTGATTGTCATGCATTGATATACTGTATATGTTATTCTCTCAGTAAAGATCCTAGATTATTGTGAATTAATGCTCAAAATTTAACATTTTGAACATCCACTGTCTAAATTCCATATATTTTCTTTCCTTCTGTTGCACATAGAGATATTGAACATTTCAAATCCTTCTTCTTCTTCCAAATCTTCTTTTCCTCATTGTCTTGAGGTTTTGTGGTATCATTCTTCATAGGTATCACTAGATCACAATTTCTAGCTATGTGTCCTAGGTTACCACATTTGTAACATTCTATGCTATAATTCTGAAGAGGAGCAAAAGAGTTGTAGCTTCTTCCTTTTGGATTGCTTCTAGTTCCATTCTTCTTATACAACATATATTGTGATGTAGGGCCTTTCCCAATAGGATCATTTAGTTTACAATTACTAGCTATATGTCCAAAATTGTTATAGGCATAACAATTTCCCAAAAGCAGTTGCTAATGTTTACTTGGCACATTATCTGTCTTGTCTTGAGAGGAGACAAATTTTTGATTGGATTTGTTTATAACTAGTTTCATAAGTGCATCAACATAACTCTTTTTGTTTCCTTCTTTATTCATGAAGGAAGATGGTTCTGACTTCTTTCCTTTGTCATAACCTAGTCAAGTTTTATTTCTAAATGATATTTGACAACTTAGGATGTCCTCTAGAGTTTATGAGCTTCTTTTAAATTTTGATTGAAGGGATTCTTCATATGTCTTCTTTCTAAACATGCTTATTTCAGCTTCGAGCTTATCTATTTTTTTTTCTTGTTTCTTGAGTTGTTGTTCTAGATAGTATTTTTCTTCACTGGTTTCTTGAAGTTGACTTTTTAAGTTAATAATAATTCCTTCTAGTTCTTCGACAACACTTTTAAGTTTTGTTTTAAAATCTGCTACATCTTCTACTTCTTCTTCAAATAATTTATTTTCTACTCCCATGAATAAGACTTATGCTTCTTCATCTTCACTAGACTCATTTGAGTAGCTGTCATCCATGGAAAAAAAGGTCTTCTTTTTGTTTTTCTTAAAAGAAAAATTGTTTTTCTTGAATTTATCAGGGCGCTCACTATCTTCTTCTTGTTTGGGATAAGGACATTTGGTACCAAAGTAACCAATTCCCCCACAGTTAAAACATTTTAAGCGAAATTTCCCTTTGTGCTTACCAATACCTCTCTTAATATTTTTAACTAGAAGTGATTCTTCATCATCAAAATCTTCTGCTTGAAATTTTGCTTTAGATTTCTTATCTATTTGTTATGCTTTAAAAGCTACTTGTTTCTTTTGAGAATTGTCTTGCCCAATCCTCATTTCATAAGCTATAAGAATTCCATATAGCTCATCCATGGTGAGTTTGTCAAGATTTTCTCTATCTTCTAGTGTGGAAATCTTAGGATTGTAAATCATTGGAAGCGATCTTAGTAATTTTTCAACTATTTCTTTTTCTTCCAATTTTTCTCCTAGCCCTTGAATTGCATTCACAATTTCATCAATTCTCTCAAAGTATTATGAAACGTTTTCTTCTTCATTCATTTTTAGACTTTCAAATTGGGTTTTAAAAGTCTGGAGTTTTCCCTTTTTACCTTGGTGTCTCCTTCATAGATGGTCTGCAATTTGTCCTAGATTTCCTTTGTTGTCTTGCAAAGCATTACTTTGGCAAAGATTGTTCTGGGTAATCCAGCCAAGATGGCATTAACAACTTTGGCATTCCTTCCAAATAGTTTTATTCCTTCAAAATATTTCGGAGGGGCTTTGGGATATGCGTACCCTGTTTCTATAGACATCCAAACATCTAATCCAAGAGACATTATATCGCTTCTCATCCTGATGCTCCAAAAATCCTAATCTTCTCCATTGAATATTGGAACCTTGGAGGACAATTTTACTTGATGATCCATAGTGATAAAAGATTTATCTTCAAGTGGTTAAAATTTCAGTGAAGAGCCTACTCTGATACCAATTGTTGGAATATCAAGCAATACTGAGAGGGGGGTGAATCAGTATTAGGCTATATTTTAAAAAAAAATTATCACATTTGAAACATAGTCAACAAAGAAGATAGAACAGACAAATTTATCGCGGAATCCCAATTGGGAAAACCACCAATACTTTCTATTACTGCAAAATTATATTTACAAATAGTTTGCAAGAACCAACTTGCTAGATGCACCAACACTCAAATTTTCAGCTACAACTGAAGGATGCACCAACACCCTCTTTACCAACATCAACTGGAAGGAGGATACAACCCCCTACAGGATTGAAGCCTGTCCTTGCACCTCCCAACCTCCCTTATTTGTTTTTATCAGATTTCCATATCTTCAATATTTCTTCAATCCTCACTTCATTGGTCTCGGCCCGTTCTTATTGCTCCTTCAACCTGGACTACCGAGACATATTCTTTGCACTTCAAAAAACCTATTTATATATTATGCATCTCATCCTTTAATCGTTGCATTTCTTCAATCTGAACTCGTGTCTTTTCATACTCGTGCCTCTTCAAAAAGATTAACTCTGTTTATTAATTAAATAATAAACCCTGTGTGTTTTGTCTTTATTTATTTAATCCTTGTTTTAAATTTGTTGGGAAATTTCTATTAGAATATTTGTCTTATGCGGCCATTTGAAAAACTTGTTAACAAATATTATTTAGTGTCGGCATACTCACATACAGTGTAGACATAGTGTGTTTTTTTTTTTTTTTTCCTTTCCAGCTTGGCAGGTCAATTTTTTACACATGTGACCTCCATATGAAAAACACTTCAACAAGGAAACAATTCATGTCAATTGATGAATTTTTTGACACACACACATCATCTGGCGGGCATTTGAAAATAGCCCTTTTAAACTATTGATTTAACACTTAGAAAAAATTATAAAAACCTAAGTCAACATGAGGGATTTTTATTTTCACCAACTCCTGAACCAATGATACCAGATGATGTAGTACATCTCACTAAGCACAACCAAACTGATTTTACCTTTAGACTCATCTTCTTCTGACTTGGGCAGGCATTTTGTTGGACTAGAGCAAAACAAGCCAGAGGGCACTTTTGGCAGACGGATAACTTCATCTTCAGAGACTTTTTGGACAAAATAATGATATGTTTAGATGCACCAATCAACAATCTAGAGACCCATGCCCTCAAAACAATTTAAACCAACAACTATAGAAAATGGCGGGCATTTTACAGAGGTCACTTAGGCAGTTTTACCAGTAATTTTATACTTAGACAATTTTGTGCATTTTTCTGGACTGGAGCAAAATTGCCTGAAACACTATTTTGGCAGACCCATAACTTCCTCCTCAGATACTCTCAAGACAAAATGAGACCATAGTCAAGTAGACAGATCAACAAGCTACAACTTGACAAGATGGGGCAGACATTTTACTTAACCTGTGAATTATGTCGTTCATTTTCCTGAGGCCACTTTAGGCAGTTTTACTACCACTGGTGCAAAACATCCTAAAACCTTGTTTTGGAAGGCCTTTAACTTTGTCATCAAACACCCTTTTTGAGAACTGATACCATGGTAAGATAGTCTCTTCAACAAGATATAGCTTGATGCTTTCAGATACTTTTTATTATTCTCTTATGAGGTATGGCGTGCATTTTCCTGAGGCCACTTGGACCAATTTTCCAACACTTAGTTAATTTCCATAATTTCTCCAAACTGACAAATCTTTATGTGATGAGATCAAATTGTAATAATGACATTATGAAGGTACTAGAACACCATCAAGTGGATTTTCATACTCAGTAATCATGCCACATAATCATATATTCCATGTCATCATATCCTTTGTCATTAATGAATTCGTTTGGCATCAATCACAATTATACTCAACAGCCTGCAGCAGTCAAACTGAATGGGAAGGATCTTATGCTTGGGAAATGGGTTTTGGGTGAAACGCTATTGGATATTTTGGGGATATCTCAACTAAACTGCACATTGGTAAAAAAACGTGGGTGAGATGGTAAAATTATTCCAATAGAGAATATGTGGGCTATGGAACGTGAAAGGGATTCGGGTGGAAAACCGAGGGACTATTAACTTAGAGAAGGGAGCCCTCATTGCTCACTAAGTAAGAGAAGATACATCTGCAAAATGGATGAGTATTCTGTAAACCTAGCCAATAATATGCATGTCTAATTATTAGGGTTAATAGGCATAGCACTTTTTTTATTTTCTTTTTATTTCAGACTACTTGAGTATGATTAGGGCCTACATGGATCACATCGGAAAGGGGTGCACACCTTTCGGGTGTTGGGATATGTTATGGTTGTCAGTAATGACTATACCCTAAAGGAATGGACACATTCCTGGTGTAGCCATCACATTATCACACTTGGGACTCGTGTTCCTCTTTCTTGGAGCTGATTACAACTCTCTGGGTCCGATGTTGATGCTTCAAGAGCCTTATGATTCGCTTGGGGTCACTTATTATGAAGCATCTCAAGTCTCTTTTGGACCTGACACCCTAGTTGGTTCAAAGTTCAAGTTTAAAGAGAAACCTTCGCTCTACTATCGGTGTTACTCAGTTGTTCTACATAGCTTCAGTTTCCATCATGCAGATGTACATGTACATGATCTAGTTGAGCACATTCCACTTCTTCCCAAGAAGAAGATTCGTCCAGACATATTCCTCTAGTTTGGAGAGTATTCAGTTTTTGGTATCTCTTTCATGTCCATTTTTGAGGGAGGATTTTCCCCTTGTCGTTTTGCCTCTTTCCTCGTTTTATATGGACAAATAAAATTAATGTAAAGGGAGACCATAAACCTTTGTTGCTTGGGCCCTATTTCTCATGCTCACTACCATTTTGGCTTAAGGGGGGGTGTTAGAATAATATCACCATCATATATATGCCATTGACCTTCATTTTGTTCTACCTTGTGTTATTTGGCCTTTTAGTGCCTAGTCAAGTGTCTTGAACCAAAGTCTGTCCACATTTGACCACCTTAGACTAGTGATATATCCATGAAGCCTTGTTTGTCGACTTATCCACTCATTTCCATCGTTTTAGGAGTCAATGTACTCCACTAACTTTCATTTATGTGGGAGTTATTTCATTTCCCTGTTTTAAGGAGATGGAGTGCACTCTCTTAATTATTTGGTCAACTTGTGCATTAATGGCCACTACTTAGACAACTACTCACCCATGCACCCTCATAATGGTACCTTTCACACTATTTTGACTAGACTAACCTCCTCATGGTCCATCTATGTTCATTGGACCTCTTTATGGCCCAATCAGTGAGTTACACTTGGTCTCATGTTATTGATGGGTGAATTGGTCCAATCTAAGCCTAATTATTGTGAGCTACTCAACTTTCCACTAAGCCTCTCAATTTTGTCTCTTGAGAGAATCTATATATTGTACTCATGTTAATGAATAATATCATAGTGGAATTCTTCCCACTGGAGTGATTTTCCTCTAGTGTTTTGTTTAATATTTCTTCTCTATTCTTGCTATCTGTTTGTGCAAATAATTCTAAGTGAGATTGTTTTGCTATCTAGATCTAGGTTAGATCTAGGTTGGATTGTCACATGTATCAAAACCTAGTGTTGTGATTGTTGTGCAATCTAAATTCTAATATGGTATCAGAGCTAGTCTGATGCAAAACAATTTCCATAGTTGCTTCCAATTACTACCTTTGGTCATTTGGTTTCCCCTTTTGTCCTTTCTCGGGAATTTTGTTGAAGTAAGGAATTTCAAAGAGCGTTGTTTGCAGGTACATGAAGAAATGGAAGAAGACTCAACAAATGATCCATCTCAAATTTCTTCCTCTGTGGCTTCCTATGTTTTCCATGAATATATTTTTCATGAATATAACATACGAGTTGTTGCCATCAATATTGTTGAAGAGAAGTCCTTCCATCTCTCATCATTATTCTTCAATTATTCTATTGATTCTGCTAGTGTGCGAAAGAGTGATCCATTGGATGTTATGGGAGAGGGATCAAAGGTTGGAGTTGTTTCATTCACCCTCCTTGGATCCATGCTTCTTATGTATTCCTATATGATTTCTAGCACCAATTTTCTGAGTTGCACAGAAGATGGAGAAGCCTTAGCCTTCACATTGGCACACTTGGGATTCTTGTTCCTCTTTCTTGGAGCTGATTACAACTCTCTTGGTTCGATGTTAATGCTTCAAGGGCCTTATGATTCACTCGAGGTCACTTATTCTGAAGCATCTCAAGTCTCTTTTGGACCTGACACCTTGGTTGTCTCAAAGTTCAAGTCTAAAGAGAAACCTTCACTCTACTATCGGTGTTACTCAGTTGTTCTACATGGTTTCAGTTTCCATCATGCAATTGTACATGTACATGATCTAGTTGAGCACATTCCACTTCTTCCGAAGAAGAAGATTCATCCAGACATATTCCTCAAGTTTGGAGAGTATTCAGTTTTTGGTATCTCTTTCATGTCCATTTTTTAGGGAGGATTTTCCCCATGTGGTTTTGCCTCTTTCCTCGTTTTATATGAACAAATAAAATTAATGTAAAGGGTGACCATAAGCCTTTGTTTCTTGGGCCATATTTCTCATGCTCACTACCATTTTGGCTTAAGGGGGGGTGTTATAACAATATCACCATCATATACATGCCATTAACCTTCATTTTGTTCTACCTTGTGTTATTTGGCCTTTTAGTGCCTAGTCCAGTGTCTTGAACCTTAGTTTGTCCACATTTGACCACTTTAGACTAGTGATATATCCATGAATCCTTGTTTGTCCACTTATACACTCATTTCCATCATTTTAGGAGTCAATGCACCCCACTAAATTGCATTTATGTGAGAGTTATTGCATTTCACTGTTTTAAGGAGATGGACTGCACTCTCTTAATTATTTGGTCAACTTGTGCAATAATGGCCACTATGTAGCCAACTACTCACCCATGCACCCTCATAATGGTACCCTTCACACTATTTTGACTAGCCTAACCTCCTCATGGTCCATCTATGTTCATTGAACCTCATTATGGCCCAATCTATGAGTTACACTTAGTCTCATGCCATTGATGGGTGAATTGATCCAATCTAAGCCTAATTATTGTGAGCTAATCAACTTGCCACTAAGCCTCTCGATTTTGTCTCTTGAGAGCATCTATATATTGTACTCATGTTAATGAATAATATCATAGTGGAATTATTCCCACTCGAGTGATTTTCCTCTAGTGTTTTGTTTAGTATTTTTTCTCTATTCTTGCTATCTCTTTGTACAAATAATTCTAAGTGAGATTTTTTTTGCTATCTAGATCTAGGTTGGATTGTCACATGTATCAGAACCTAGTGTTGTGATTGTTGTGCAATCTAAATTCTAATAGCGTTGGCCAATCATTCATTCCATAGGTGATCCAAGGCTTGTAAAGCAAAGAAAGAACCTGCGAAATAGAGAAGAAATGTCCAATGCAGATAAGTATTAAATTTTCATCTATTTCTTATTTCAGATAATGAAAATTTCATGAACAAGTCTTATAACAACCAAGCTGATACACTGTTATTTCTTTGTGGAAACCTAGGTCATTACAGGAAGCAAGAACTATGAAGGAATCCCAAGAATGCATTTGGACATGTGACTGTCCTAGAAAGCTCAGTATGAGCAACAATGGAAAATGGTGCTAGTGGGTTGGTGTGGGTCCTAGCAACGAAGGTTTTGTAGGAAAAAACCATGGGAGGGATTCCTTGGTTGAGAAGGCCATGGGAAGAACTTAGAAACCAAGTATCATCGCCAAAAAAAGAAAGGGAGAGTCACGCATTCATCTTTGAAGTGAAAGAGGCTAAGGAGCATGGAACCATAGTGCTGGTGTGGCTCTGGATTGGAAGAAGACTAAGAGGGGAAAACTCTTACTCTTCTCTTTTCTTTTTGATTGATGCATTTAGAAAACATAAAATTGTTGAATGCATGATATGACTAAAAGTTGATTCTGTTTATTTGCCTGAAATAAATTGTGAATGTTGAAATAGTTGATTCCTTGTGAAAGCATGAACGTGAATGAGTTCATGTGTATGCTGGACAAGCATGAAAAGTGTGGAAGTTTCATGAATAAAGCATAGTCTTTCCATGTCAATTGGGAAAATAATTGAATGGTTTTAATTTTTTTGTTATGCTCGGCCTAACAAGATTTGCAATGATGAATTTCGCAGGTGAGAAATTGAAAGCAATTGGTTGCAGTTGTTACAAGACAAGTGGTGCTAGCAAGCAATGTGTGGGAAATTGTGCACACTGACCATGGAAGCAGACCAAAAGCTATTAGATTTGGCTGAAAATATTATTCAAACAATTACCAATACCCAAGAAAATATTGGAAAGATGCTCAAGATACAAAAGCAGCAGAATGAGATGAACCACAAGGTTTTGCAAGACTCCGTTTGTCTGCAAAAGCAGGTAAAAAGCACTCTAGAATCAATCGACAGTAGAAATGACAGTGGATCAATGAAGAGGCATTCATCCAATCAGTCCATTAAGAAACGTTCTAGGTGGAAAGAATCAAAGGAAATTGAGTAGGTAAAGAAAAAGTAGCCATTGAAATGTTGGGAATGTGGAGGAAATCATTGCCTCTGCAACTTCCCAACAAAGGACAACAAGAAGCATTGCAACCATAAAGTTTCCAGACCTGTAGATCAGCTAGAAGGTAAAGAGAAGGAAGGGATTGTTGTGGAGAAATGCCCACCTGCAAAGCTGAAAGATCAAAGCCAGAAGGAGCAGCTTGTGGAAGCCAAAGGACTTGGTCCTGAAAGTTCAAAGTAAAGGATGAAATGCAGGGAATTACTACAACATTTTTGTAAATTTTGGACATGTGTAAACTGTGTAAGTATTCCTAAGTATTGGAACACCAAGGACGGTGTTATTCTAAGGGGAGGGGAATTGTAATACCCCCATTTTGACCCTTAGGATATTTTGGTTGTAATGCAAATATTGTATGCATGTTACGTATGATTACTAGTGTGGAGATCAAGGCCAAGGCCTCGCTAGTGAATGCTTGGCCTTGAAGAGGCAAGTATTTGGTATTATTCTACCCATGTGCTAGTGAGCCATGGAAATTGTAAATGATGTAAATAAATACCATGTAAATAAAAATACCAAGGAGTTGGCTATGGATGCAATTAAATGAGGGGGCTATGTGTATCAATTAGGGAGTGGTGAGGGGGTTGTGGGATTAAACCCTAGGTTTCCATTTGTCACCTTGAGAACCCCTTTGATTGTCCTAGGTTCCATTGAATGCTGCCATAAGGAAGTGGGTGAATAGCATTGTTCATGAGGTCAATGGAGTATGGAGCAGCCCTGAAAATCTGTAAGGCAGGGTATGGGGCTCTGATTGCGTGTCCCATAATCCACTCCACCATTTGGGAGGAAACATTCATCATCTCTAGGGGAATACTGATCGAGGGACATCAAAGGAACCTTTACGCATACCCAACAGACCGAGGAGAGAGGAGAGGAACCTGAAATCGTGACCCGAAGTTAAACCGAAATGAAGAGTGTCAAATCATCCAGAAATTGGCATGGGAAGCAAGATCGATGAAGAATCCATAGATCCGAACCCTTGGGTGGATTTGAGGGGGTGAGACACCCAAAACATCAGTAGGAAGATATCAGGAGGGTATAGTTCTGCATGCTAGAACTAGTGAGGGCTCACTTAACTTGATTTATTAGTCAGGACCGGCCACACTTGTCCAAGTCAGTGCTAAGGGAAGGGGCACCCTAGGGACTATGTAGCAGTGAATGGGGACCTTAATTAGGTTTATTGTGGAGGTGATGGGGGTTCCTGAACTATCTGAGATCATTGGGATATTCCCATAGCTCCGTGGATGAGCTTATTGACCTAGAAAACCCTCACCTACCTCCCCACTTGCTTGAAAAATCAACTGTGTGTTGGATGCCCTAATTGAATATGGACCAAGGCTCTGAGTGAACTTATTAGTTCCTCCTTAGTTGATACATAGCCCCAGCTCAAGGGTAGTCTCTGAGTGTTGAAATAATACAGGTTGGGAAAAGACCTATGGTTGGGTTGGAACGATGCAGTCCATAGCCATTTTGCTTGGAGTTTCAATGAAAAAGATAAGTATTTTCTGTGCTTGAATCATGTATCCTATGTCCTACAATGTTTAATTATTGACTATATTGTGGAATATAAATGATGCATGATAGATATGCGTGAAGACATTATTTCATTCCACTTTGTGTTAATATGGCTAACTTTTGTTGTGTGTGTTATTGACCTTGCTCTTGCACATTTACATTCTTATCCTTATGTTGGTACCCCTATGTTATTATGCTTGAGGAATAGGGATAAGACTCTGCATGTTAGTTCATCAATATGCCTAGGAGAAATATACTGAATGTTTTCCATTCTATGTGTGTGGACAATGTTTCATTCCCTGTGTTCATTGAGTATTGTTAGGTGTGTGGGCTATCTCGAAAAGAACACCTAATATTTAATTATCAACTGGGGTTGGTAATCTTAGAGTTGAGGAAAAATATATGCGAAGGTAGGATGGTACCTAAGTTTTGGCTTGTCAGACCTTAAAAATATTTAATAAAGATAAGATCAAAAGATCTTTCAAAATGAAAAACCGAGTCAAACTTCAAAAAGATAAAACTATTGAATTAATTAATATTAACTGAACCAATAGATCATAATAGTATAGATTATACTACTCTACTCTATGTTTAAACAATGGAAATGAATAAAAATAAATACTAAGGAGCAACTACTTCTGAACAATACTACATTTAAACTTCTAGATTACAATTATGAGCAAAATCAGAACTATAGATAGGAAATGAGAAGAACTGATAACCAAATTATAATTGCTAGGGAGAAC
The DNA here is from genome assembly GCA_027924585.1 of Larix kaempferi. Lineage (NCBI taxonomy): Eukaryota > Viridiplantae > Streptophyta > Pinopsida > Pinales > Pinaceae > Larix > Larix kaempferi. Next base: position 8,169,744 of record BSBM01000067.1, read on the forward strand.
TTGTAAATGTAAATAATTCTATGAGATGACTTAATTCAACGATATATTATATAAGCGGAAACTATGCTAATCAAAGCAAATTACAAATTAATAACTAATTAAAAAAAGCATTTATTCCCATGTCACAGGAACTGGAGTGAATGTATCGTAATGGCTTTCAAATGTAATAGCAAAACTAAATGGAAGTAAATCTAATCTAACTTCAACAAAGAGATGTAAACTACAAAAAGACAAATTACAATTAACTTTAAACATTCTGGTCTATCTACTATCCATGAGCAGAATAATAAACTAATGAAAACTAGAAGCAAGTAGAAAACTTAATAAAGATATTTATTTTTTATCCAAATCTTAAATCATGAATATCTTCATTATTTATCGGAATAAGAAACTGATCCTAATCTTAATGAAGGAAACTATCAAAACTAGAATACTTAAAGAATGAAATTATTGACTCTATTCTAACTAAATCTTAAGAGCATGTAAGAAACTAGACTAGGAATAAGAGTGATAAATTCTGAAATAACAACATGTTAGCAAGGTAAATATAAAAGACATAATTTAAAAGACAGTTAAAGCAAACTAGGAATAATAACAAGACTTGAAGTAAAACTTTATGGAATTTAAAACAGGGACCTAATTATGGTTGAGAAAACTAATTAAGAGCAGTAAAGGTTACATAAAAGAAAACTAAGAAACTGGATTCAAATAAACGTAAAACAGTGCAGAAAGAGTGAAAATCCGAACGACGATCCGAATGTCAATCTGAACGATAGTCCGAATGGAGGAAAAACGAATTAATCTAAGGAAAAGGAGAGTTTTGATGATCTTGACGTCAGCTGGCGAATGCAGATGAACCTACAATGCAAAGAAATCAGTGAAAAGACTTGTTGAGAAACTAAGATAATAGAAAGCAACCTATTCTAATCATGGTTGGAGAGCTAAACTATTCCTATTCTATACTAGAGCAAGATTGAGAGGAGAGGAGAGAATTAACCAACAGCTACAAGGGAGGAGCTAATTAAACTAATTCTAGTTATTAACAAACTGGAAACAATAACTAACTAGTTCTATCTAATTGCATAGGATTAGAAAAACAAATTATCTAGTTATAAAAGACTGAAATAAAGCTATCAAAACTATACTTCTTCTAGTCGACCATTTGCTAATTCTGTAAACACAACTATGTTAGCAACACAACACGAATTACAGAAGAGAAAGGAATATCATATATAGGAAAACAAATTAATTACATATACAGAAAAATAAACTAACTATTTGCAGAAAAGAAAATACAGAAAACAAAGACAAAACCTCCGGTTGATGAGGGGCCCTTCCCAACAATCAGAGATGGAAAACGAAACTGGTTTAGATACTTAGAATATCAACAAACTAGAACTTCCATTAATCTTAATAAAATTACAAAGTGTCTTCTATCTACTTGCAAATCCTACGAACTATCTGCTACTCTGATGATCTTCTCCAACTATAAGCTATGAACTAACTCTGTTTCTGTCTACAAGCGTCTATTTATACATTTTACAATGGATGAGAGGGTCGATAGGGTCGACCTCTCTAATAAAAGAAGCGTTTAATGGCTGTAAATGGCTACTATGAATGGTATGTGAAAGCACAAGGAGCATCTTCTAGGCTTCACGGGATTGATTCTTTCACCAGGCTGCTGCAACGTCGATTTACCTTTGATGTGGGCAGAGAGGTAGCACGCTAGCGAGTTGAACGAAATAGAGGAGAGGCTGTTGAAGCACTATCGTAGCAAGACGTTGTGTTGGTAGACTGAACGTGTGCGACTGGGACTCCTTCTAGAACAATGGAGTGAACAAGTAGTGTGATTCCGGGATGAATGCAAGGCTGAACCGGCGTGTTGGAGTATTGATGTGGACGTGGGATGCACTGTCAAGCTTGGCGAACCTGGGGACGGATATTCTAGATCAACAACTCATTAACCATTCCAATTGCATGGCAAACAGAACCTACGTGCCCTTTTTTGCATTTAATGGTCTGGGATATGCCAACCGTGGATTTCGAGGGCTAAACGCGAGGCTGAACGACGAGCTGAATGCAGTTAAGCTTAGCATCATAAGCACGCGGTCTAAATGAAGGGTTGTTTGGAAAACACAGCTTGTAAATCAGAGCTTAAATGCCAAGTATGCCCATAAAATGTCATTTAAACATAAATAAATCATAATATAACAAGATTTGACTAATATTCATATGATAAACAAATACATGCATACCTGGTTTGTTTGATGGGATGAATGACGGAAATAATAACTTAATATAGCAAAAATAGTGAGATTAACGTCATTTAGAGTAAATTCGATGATAAAAAATAGTGACAAAATGGACACCAACACTCCCCCAAACCAGAGATATGCCAGGTACCACTGAGCAAAACAAAGAAATTAGGAAGAAGGTTGAGCTGCGGTAGTAGCTGCCTTCGACTTGGAAGAGGAAGTGGTTTTATCTTTAAACTTCTGGAGCTTCCTAAACTGGTTCTTCAAGGTGTCATACTTCATCCGAAGAGTAGTATGGGATGTTGTTTTGGCATTGACCAAGCATTCAATACTCTTTACTTGTGAGCGCAATAACTTGTTTTCCTCATGAAGCTCAGAGATTGTTTCCACATAACTTTGATTTTCATCTGTTAATCATGTTATTACTTGGGTCAACTTATCCCATTTCTGCTGACTCGAAATAGGTTGTTCTATAGGATGTTCCAAGTTCGTTTGAGGGCTTGTCTCTTTTGGAGATGTCTCAATACTAATTGTCTGTTCTTTGGAACTTTTATCTCTATTATATGCAGGAGAGCTTCTAGCAGCAGGGGTTTCACTTATTTGAGCGGATACATTAGCCAATGTGAGGAGAGGTGATTCAAAGGTGTGATCGTTCAACTGGATATTTGAACATGAAGGCTGAACGACAGTCTGAACAATAGACTGATCGATGGACTGGTCACAATTTGTCTTCATGGATTTAGTAGGATCGGAAAAGAGTGGAGGTTCCGAGGTTGGGTCACCAAGGGTAAGTTCGAGAGAAGGCAATGAGTGGGAAGAGTGCATATCATCTAGGGGATCCTCATCAAACCGTACACGTTTGGCATTTGGTTCTACTTGGGTATGATGATGTTCTTGAGAAGGGAAAGATTTGACAGTAGATAAATGAGGGTTCAGTATCTCAAAAACAAAATGATCCCAAGTTTGACCTCTCTCCTCTAACTGGTGAATGATCAGAAGCTTAATAAGACAATGGTGATACAAGCTACTAGAAGGGTTAACAATATTTTTCCTGACTTGGCTAGACATCTTCTTGTTAGAAAAACAGGATCGCAGAGCAATAACAATAAACATAAATGCAAATATAATCACATATACACATTACAAGAGAGACACAGATATATCGTGGTTCACCCAACTTGGGCTACGTCCACGTTGAATTTTCCAGTCCTTATTATTATTACCGTCCAGCAAGGTGAAGGGATACAACCTGCAGCACAACCGCTGCACTTCCTCTTCTCTGTTTCACAGTCTCTCTCCTGATCTTAGAGATCTTTACAATGCATAAAACCTAATACATCATCGTCCCTATCCATATTATAATGTCTTTATTTTATAAGGGAAATACAATGGGAAAACACCACGGGATACCCAAAACCATGGGCCCGCAAAACAGCTGGCGAAAACATCCCTGGGGGGGCGATGCCCCCCACACCCCCCCGCTGGGGTGACTGTATAGTCCACCTACATATCATATAAAACTGGGGTACAAACACGGCTGATACAATATCATCTATGAGACTAGAAGATCTGGCTCCACAACCAACAATCTCCCACTTGGAGACTAATCACAGCAACTCCACCGCTGCTGCACTTGCTGGACTTGGACTTGGCAAATTTCTCCTCTTCACCTTCATGCTAAAAGGCCAACATAAACCGATCACGAACTCAATTTCTCTTTGGTCACTACCTTTGTGAACATGTCTGCAGGATTCTGGCTAGTATGTATCTTTTCCAGCTTTAACAGTTCATCTTCCAGAACAGAGCGTATGAAATGGTACTTGAGCTGTATATGTTTAGTCCTAGAATGGAATGCTGAGTTCTTTGCAAGGTGAATGGCACTCTGGCTGTCACTATACAATCTGCTATCCTTCTTCTTCTTACCCACTTCCTCCATAAACCTCTGCAACCAAATCATCTCTTTACTAGCCTCTGTAATGGCAACATACTCTGCTTCTGTTGTTGAAAGTGCAACAACCTTTTGTAGTTTCAAAATCCAGCTTACTGTTGTTCCACCTACAGTAAACACATACCCTGTGGTGCTCCTCCTGCTATCCTTGTCACCTGCCATATCTGCATCAACATATCCCTGTAGAACAGTCTGAACCTCCAAAACATAATGCCTCAGTGGTAGTACCTCTCAAATACCTGAGAATCCACTGTACTGCCTTCCAATGTTCTTTACCTGAATTGTTCATATATCTGCTCACAACTCCCACTGCATGTGCAATATCTGGTCTTGTGCACACCATGGCATACATCAAGCTGCCAACTGCTGATTGATAGGGAATCTTGGACATGTAATCTGTCTCTTCTTGTGTCTTGGGACACATTTCCTTACTTAGACTGAAATGGCTAGCCAAAGGTGTACTTACAGGTTTTGCATTCTGCATTCTGAACCTCTCCAACAGCTTTTGTATGTACTCACTTTGAGACAATGTCAATTTGCGATTTTTCCTGTCTCTCGTTATTCTCATACCAAGGATTTGCTTTGCAGCACCCAAATCCTTCATCGCAAATGAATTAGCTAGCTTCCTTTTGAGTACATTTATATCCTGCATGTCAGACCCTGCAACAAGCATGTCATCCACATACAATAACAAGATGATATATCTTCCATTGTCTAGCTTCTTGAAATAAACACAGTGGTCAGAATGACATCTACTATAACCTTGTTCTATCATAAACCTGTCAAACTTTAGATACCACTGCCTTGGAGCTTGCTTCAAGCCATACAAGCTCTTTTTCAACCTGCATACCAGATCCTCCTTACCTTTGACCTCATACCCTTGTGGCTACTGCATATATATTTCTTCCTCCAAATCCCCATGGAGGAAGGCTGTTTTTACATCTAACTGTTCAAGATGCAAATCTTCTACCGCCACTAGACTTAAGATAGTCCTAATTGAAGTCATCTTAACAACAGGAGAAAATATTTCATCAAAATCTATACCTTTCTTCTATGCAAACCCCTTTACAACAAGTCTGGCCTTGTACCGCTTCTTACCTCCTTCTTCTTCCTTCAACCTGTAAATCCATTTGTTTTGCAATGCTCTTTTACCAGCAGGCAACTGAACCAAATCCCAAGTCTGGTTTCCTACCAATGAGTCCATCTCCTCATTCATGCCTTGCTCCCACTTCTTTCTAGTTTCCACCTGCATTGCTTCTTCATAACATTCTGGTTCACCAGAATCAGTCATCAATAAATAATACATTGAAGGAGAGTATCGTTTAGGGAGTCTACTTAACCTGGTAGATCTTCTTACAGTTGCAGGAGTTTCAAGCACTTGCTGCTGCTCTTGATTTTCTGGCACCTTTGGAACTTCATTTTCTTTAATTTCATCAAGCACTATGTACTCTGTGTTTTCCTTTTCCTGTTTCTTTCCCTGCAACTGATCTTTATACATGACCTTTTCATTGAATATCACGTCTCTACTCCTGATGATTTTGTTATTTTCATAATCCTATAAACGATAACCAAATTCATCAACCCCATATCCAATAAAAGTACATTTCTTGGATTTAGCTTCAAGCTTTGTTCTATTTTCTTTATCAATATGGACAAATGCTTCACAACCAAACGTTCTCATAAATGAGTAGTTTACCTTTTTATCTGTCCATGCTTCCTCTGGAATACCACCATCCAAAGCACTTGAAGGTCCTCTGTTTATTAAATAAGAAACAGTATTTACAGTATCCGCCCAAAACTGTAAGGGCAACCCTGCATGCAGTCTCATACACCTTGCACGCTCCATGATCATTCTGTTCATCCTTTCTGACACACCATTTTCCTGTGGTGTTCCTGGGACTGTCTTCTCTCTACGAATCCCATGGTATGAATAGTAACTATCAAACTCCTTGCCGCAGTACTCGCCTCCATTATCAGATCTGAGACACTTCAATCTTTTTCCTGTCTCATTCTCAACCAAAGCTTTCCACTTCTTAAAAGTAGCAAACACATCAGATTTCTGTCTAATGCAATAAACCCAAGTTTTTCTAGTTGCTTCATCAATAAATGTAACATAATAATGAGAGCCACCAAGAGATTGTACCTGAGCCGGTCCCCATACATCTGTATGCACAAGCTCTAATTTTTCATTCTTCTTCTGTTTCCCAACCCTGAGAAATATGACTCTCTTTTGTTTTCCGTAAACACAGTTTTCACAGAATTCCAAACTTACCTGCTTCAAATCCGGCAGTAACTTCCTTGAGTGGAGAATCTGCATCCCCTTCTCACTCATGTGGCCAAGCCTATGATGCCACAATGCTGTATCTGTTCCTGTGGAAGCTAAAGAGATAGAATGGTCAGTATTATGAGGACATAAATACAACGTACCTACTCTGTCTCCTTTTGCTATCACCATTGATCCTTTAGTGATCTTCCACCACCTTTCTCCAAACGTAGATAGACAGCCGCCATCTCCCAACTGCCCTGTTGAGATCAGATTTCTTTTCATAGCAGGAATATGCCTAACTTATTTCAACAAACAATCAGTTCCATTCTTAACTTTTATCCATACCTTACCCATTCCAACAATTTTACATGGCTCATCATCACCCAATAAAACATGTCCAAAGTCGCCAGGAACATATTCATGAAAGTATTTCCTATGGGGTGTAGCATGACATGAAGCTCCTGAATCTACTACCCAATAATTACTAGTATTATTTAATGCAAGAATCAAAGCATCTTGTAACACATCACCTGCTACATTTGCTTCCTGGGTAGTTTCCTTCTGTGCATCTCCTTTCTTCTTTAGAGATTTGCAGTCTTTCTTCAGATGTCCTTTCTTTCCACAGTTCCAGCACTCTATTTTTCCCAGTCTGGACTTGGATCTGCCCGTTTTAGACTTTCCATGATTACCTTGGCTCTTTCCTCTCTCCTTTTGTCTTCCCTTGCTCTCCATGGTCAACGCATTACCTGATGTCTCACCTGTGCTTTTTCTTCGCATTTTCTCACTAAGAATAACACCAATAACATCATCAAATTTCAAGGTGTTTGAACCAGAGACAGAGTTACTTACATCCATGACCAAGCTATTCCAGCTTTCTAGAAATGAACACAAGATTAGAAGAGCCCTAACCTCATCATCAAAGTTCACACTTACAGAACTTAGCTGATTTGTAACCGTATTAAACTCATTTAAATGATCAGTAACAGATCCACCTTCAGACATATTCATATTAAATAAACGCTTCATTAGATATACCTTGTTGGAGGCCGAGGGTTTTTCATACAGCTTACCCAATGCGCTCATCAAACCCTCTGTTGTCGTTTCTTTTGAGATATTGAAAGCCACCGACGAAGCCAGGCTCAACCGTATTGTTCCCAGAGCCTTTCTGTCAATAACCTCTCATTCTTCGTCCTTCATAGCCATCGGCTGCTTTGCTTTTCCTCCCAACGGTAGGAATAGATCCTTTTGGTATAGATAGTCCTCCATTTGCATCTTCCATAACCCGAAGTTTTGGCCGTTAAACTTCTTGACCTTAAACTTTCGTTCTTCTGCCATTGCTCCCACTTGAACCAGAAACCCTAGCTTCCCACGGGTTTAACTGCCAAATAGACCTTTGGCTCTGATACCAATTGTTAGAAAAACAGGATCACAGAGCAATAACCATAAACAGAAATGCAAATATAATCACACATACACATTACAAGAGAGACACAGATATATCGTGGTTCACCCAACTTGGGCTACTTCCACACTGAATTTGCCAGTCCTTATTATTATTACTGTCCAGCAAGGTGAAGGGATACAACCTGCAGCACAACCGCTGCACTTCCTCTTCTCTATTTCATAGTCTCTCTCCTAATCTTAGAGATCTTTACAATTCATAAAACCTAATATATAATCGTCCCTATCCATATTACAATGTCTTTATTTTATAAGGGAAATACAATGGAAAAATACCACAGGATACCCAAAACCATGGGCCCGCAAAACAGCTGGCGAAAACAGCCTTGGGGGGGCGATGCCCCCCCACACCCCCCCCGCTGGGGTGACTGTACAGTCCACCTACATATCATATAAAACTGGGGTACAAACACGGCTGATACAATATCATCTATGAGACTAGAAGATTTGGCTCCACAACCAACACTTCTCCAAACTTTTCAAGAAATAAAATGGAAAATTGAGGGTCTGATTATTGACAAAATGTGCTAACAATCTGAAATGGCAATCTTTGAAGACAGTGAATTTACCTTCGCAAGTGATTAAGTGGATGATAACGGTCAAAGGATCTAAATACTCCGGCTTAATCCATTCTCTGTGGAAGCCTTTGGTACCAGCAATGTGTTGAAAATCGGGCTTGAGAGCGAACTGGTGGGTTGTTCGTGGAAGAAACAAGTGCTTGTGCCAACACGCACCTTCCCTCAAGAGCTTAGTGGCTAATGCTATAGACTCTTCTATCATGGAAAAAATAAGATGGCCAACCTTGGCCGTCTTACCATCAAATCCTTTAGCGAATAGTAATGAAATCTCGTGGTCATGGTATTGGAGAAGGCAGAGAAATGGTTCCTAACCTACTCAAAGGAATAGCTCCCGACATCTTTTAAACTCAGGGATACGCAGGAGATCTTGGTAGCTACCATGCTCGTTACGGTTAGGCATTGCTGACAGAGGATGGGGAATGAAAAATGGATAGGTACAGGGATGCAAGGAATTTGCAGAGGACGCGACTCATAGAAAGAAATGAAAACAAAACAGAATGAACGAAAGTTCACGCAACTATCAGTTAAATTAAGGTCCTTTTGGATGACTGAATGGTCGTAGATCAAACACGCTTGAGAGATTACATTTGAAGATATTGAGTCAAGTGCCAGTATAGAAGTGCGTGAATTCAGTGAATACGTGTTTGTTTAGAGTATGTTCAACCATGTCCAAAACTGAGCTTTGGACAGATTGAACGAAATTCACGTAATGGGATAGATTACATGTGGAAAATCATAAAGATTCGATCTAGATGCTGGCAGTTTGTACGATGACTAAGACCATGGCGGTCATGCAATAATTTGAAATGATACAAGATTTATTCATTTAAAAAAAAACATGACAGTTAGGGAAATGAAATCATGTATGATATTGATGTTTGATTGATCCCTGTTATCATTAGTAAATCAGAATTTCGAATATCTTGGCATGCTATTTAATATTTAAGCAGGCTACAATTTCATTCAGCACTTTCATTCAGAACGTTGTTCATTTGCTGCATTCGTCACCTCATTCGGATCGACATTCAACCCGTCATTCAGTCCTTCATACAGACTTTTGTCCGTACAAGATCTTATTGCTGCTGCTGACTAGAAATGATTTTTGCAAGGATTTTCTGAGGTTGTAAGTGCATAGAAGATACTGTAAACTTTGCTTTTCTGGATTTTTTAGTTGCATTCCTCTTTTGTTTGTATTTGATTAAAATAATTTGCCTTCTGCTTTTGAATTAATCCTGCAAACACCTGTCATTATATCAGAGATAAATAAATTTTTCATAAATATTCAACATGTAAGAATAGTTCTAATCTCCCCCCCAAACCAAAAATATGGCGTGTCCTCAAGATATCAAAGAGAAAAGGATTAAAATTAAAAATTTTCATTTTAAAGACTTACAGATAGCTTTAAAATACTGCAATAATTTTCATAAGGAAATGACATATTAATTAATAAAGGTAGATGATTCAGATATGTACATTCATCAAAAGGAATACAACAGTGCTTAAAATACCATATGAATAATAATAGTGTAAGAGATGCGAAAAATGCCATAGGAAAAAAAACTAGTCATCCATGACTCATTGTAAAGGTATCTTTCCATCCAAAGAATATAGATAAGGTTTACCATAAAGTTTGTGAGATCTACTAAAATTATGGGTCCCATTTCTAGGATAATCATGTCCTAGGTATTGTTTGAATTAGATGACAGGGTCCAAGTTCAACTTACAACCATTATCTAATGACAGTATAAACAATCGGCCTAAACATTTGTTTGTATACTCAGTTTTTTATGAACCATGTGAATAGCAATACCGAGCTTGCATTTACCGAGTTTCTTTGTTTAAGATTTTACTTAGCATGGACCCACTGCCAATGATCTTGTTCAGTACCCCGACGGGTTTGCTTCGTATAATGATATATATATATATATATTTGTAAAGAAGCCAGTTGGCACTAGAGTGTGCTAAGCCTGTTAAACACATAATCCAAATTTTTAACACAAACCTCATGAGAAACTTTTATTTATAATGGTCTAAATTATAGATCATGTCAAAATATAATAACCTAAAGCTGTTCTTTGACTTCATAGTTTATCTTCTTCATAAAATGTCAGTAATGTTCCCCACAAAAAATAGAAAATATCACCCACTTTTAGGCTACATTTTAAAGGTGCTTTAGAGACAAGTTTTGATAATGAGTCCAGGTTGAACTAGCAGTCCATAGGTGTAAGATAGAGTTTTGTGGAGATTAAAATGATTGAAGTAGGTCTTTTAAGCAATTGTTCTGATGATAAATTAGAAATGTGCATGTCTGAAGCAAGTACCATATACATAATAATAAAAGAAAGTGGTTACAAATGATATCAAAAATACTTTATCCTTTCACTATAAATTTCAATTTTCAACCATAACCGAAGAGAGGGAAAAAATATAAGTATTTCTTTTTAGAGCACTTCCCTTTTCAAATAATATTGCATGAGCTGATTATAAAGATAGGGTTCTTGTGATTAAGCTGCAAAACCACTTGTCAGATGATTCGAATTTTATTCAAAACAAAGCATATGTACAAAACAAGTTATGTAAAATTTTCAAAATTAACGAAAGGAAAAATAGTCTTTCTGTTTTATTGACAATATTTTACAAATTGATCATAATAGATTTCCTGTAAAAGTACAATCAGTTGTTAGAAACGACTCATTATTATTGAAAATCGAAGACATATTTACATATATACAAAAGAAGATAACCCAAAATAATTTAAGGATTAGGAGGAGGAGGAATGACTTCCTCTTCTACCAGCTCCATTTCCTCTTGTCATAAAGCATTCTGCACAAAATCTTGTTTAGATATTGGTTCATGATAAAGTCTAAGTCTATGTCCATTTACAACAAAAGAAATTTGTGAATCATCAATTGTTTTAATTTTAACAAATCCATTATCGAAAGCTATAACAATTTCATATGGACCCATCCAACGAGTAGTTAGTTTACCTTTAAAGTTTTTATATCTTGAATCAAAAAGCAGTGCCCAGTCTCCAGTTTTGAATTGTTTTTGTTTAATGTATCTATCATGCCACTTTTTACATTGGTTGTGTATTAAGATTGTATGTTGAATAGCATCTTGCCTAATCTCGTCTAATTCATTTATCTGCAAGATTCGTTGTCTCTGTGCTTCTTCTATGTTCATCCCTAGTTGTGCATCCATACGGAATGTTTTGACTTGAAACTCAATAGGTAGGAGAAATTGTTTACCATAAACGAGTTCATAAGGTGTGTGGCCAGTGGTGTTTCTTCAAGTTATTCTATAATCCCACAGAGCTTCAGGAAGCCTATCTTCCCAGTCTTTGTGGTGTAACTGGATGGTCTTAGTCAGGATAGCTTCTAATACTTTGTTGGTGGATTATACCTGACCATTAACTTGCAGATGGTATGGTGAAGATTTGCAATGTCTAATACCATATTTGTTAGTAAGCTCTTTCATTAATTTAGAGGTAAACTGAGATCCTTGATCAGTTACAATTTCCCTAGGTACACCAAATCGGGTAAATATTTCTTCATAAATAAACTCCACCATAAATTTCTCTGTGGCTCGAAATAAAGCTTTGGCTTCTACCCACTTGGTGACATAATCTGTGCAAACTAGGATGTATTTCTTCTTGCGAGACATAGGGGAAATTGGCCCGACGAAATCTAAATCCCATTTTTCAAATGGCTCAATCATAACTTGGGGTTGCAAAGGCATCTCATCAGATGGTGTAGGTCTACCCATCCTTTGGAAACTATCACATCCCTTGACATATTTGGCAGCATCTTTGAATATGCTTGGCCAATAGTACCTAGAGTGCAATACTTTGTATGTTGTTCTCTTATAAAAAAAATGCCCACCGCAAGGTCCACCATGACATGCATGAAGGATCTCTTCCATCTCATCCTCTCGTACACATCGTCTAATAATGAGATAAGGACCAATACGAAATAGATCATTATCCACCCAAGAATAATTGGAACTTTGAACTATGATCCTATGTTTCTCAAGTGGTGAGAGATGGTCTGGTAGCTTTCCAGTTGCTAAATAATTGGCTATGTCTGCAAACCATGAGGTTCGAACAGATACAGCGAACAGTTCATCTGGGAAGTTATCATCAACAAGGCTGGCATTATCGTCTATTTGAATTCGAGAGAGGAAGTCAGCTACTACATTTTCTCGATCAGGACAATCAATAATGGTAATATTAAATTCTTGTAACAAAAGAAGCCACCGAGTCACCCTGCCATTGGTGATAGGTTTATTCATAAAAAATTTGATGGCAGAATGATCAGTGTGTATAAAAATTTCATATCCTGTGATATAATGATGAAACTTGTTGATGGCATAGACTACTGCTAAAAACTCTTTTTCAGTGACAGTGTATTTCGATTCAACAAGAGTCAAACTTTCACTAGCAAAGTAAATGTCATGCGATGTTTGTCCCTCTTTTTGACCTAAGACTGCCCCTATGGCTATGTCAGAAGCATCAGTGGATATATGGAAAGGAAGGGACCAGTTAGGGCCCCTAAGTATGGGAGCCACTGATAGCTTTTCCTTCAAAGTTTCGAAGGCTTGTTGACACGGTTCAATCCATTGAAATTCTGTGACTTTCATGAGTAGTTTGAACATAGGTGCAGCTATTTTAGTGAAATTTTCAATGAAACGCCTATAATAGCCGACATGGCTAAGAAAACTTCTTACTTCCTTCAAGGTTTTCGGAGGAGGAAGATTAACAATTATTTCTATCTTGGCAGGATCTACCATGATACCTTGAAGAGAGACATGATGTCCCAAAACTATGCCCTCAATTAATAAAATTTTACACTTTTCATGGCTGAGAGCTAAGTTCGTTTCTTGGCACTGAATAAGAACTGTTTCGAGGTTATCAAGGGCTTCTTGGAAAGTATTACCATAAATTGTAAATTCATCCATATAAACTTCTACACAATCATGTATGAGATCAACAAAGATTCCTAGAATTGCACGCTGGAAAGTAGCAAGTGCATTACATAGGCCGAATGGTAACACTAGATAGGCATATGTCCCCCAAGAACAAGTGAAGGTTGTCTTGTCTTGGTCCTCAGGAACGATTAGTAATTGATTGTATCCACTGTACCCATCAAGGAATGAGAAATATTGTTTCCCTGATAAGGTGTCTAACACCTGATCGATGAAAGGCAAAGGGAAGTAGTCCTTAAGAGTGGCCTTGTTGAGTTCTCGAAAGTCAACCCAGATACGCCATTTCCCTGTTATTTTCTTTGGAACTATCACCGAAGGAGACACCCATTTACTGTTGGAAATTGGGAAAATGAATCCAGCATTAAGGAGCTTTTGTAGTTCATCCTTTACTATGTATTTTAGTGCCGGGTTCATTCTTCTCTAGGGATTCCTAACAAGAGATATATTTGGATCTGTGTAAATGTGATGGATACACGTATATGGGTGTATACCTTTCATATCGGTATACTCCCATGCAAGTGCTCCCATTTGACTCTTGATAACTTTTAATAATTGCTTTTGCTGAATCTCGTCTAATCCTGCATTTATATGTAAAAATATTTCGGAACTAACCTCACATGGTACGATATAGGATCCTGTACGTTCTTCGATTGCGAAGACACAGGGTGTACTTGTAAATGTCGAGAGGCTCATATTTTCTTGGAACTCATCTCCAAAAATCTGGTCAAGTTGGGAAAAATATTGAGGAAAGTCTATACTCGTTGTGGAGGAAATAAATTGGTTCAACACATTCTCGGTGTTTTGTTCTTGAAGAGCCCAGGAGAAATCACTAACAAGGGAAAGTTCTTCCAAGTTCTCATCTCCGAAAGGACAATCTAACCAAAATAGGTTTTCAGCTATTGGCTGAGTTGGTGGGTATAAGGCTAGATTTCTTGTAGATAACCCATCAGAGATAATCATCTCTCCATCCCTACATCCTATGAATGCATTGGCATTAGACAACCAAGGTCTTCCCAAAATAATGGGGTGACCTTTGGAAGGGTCTTTTGATTCAATGACCATGAAGTCTACAGGATATTCCCATGAGGCTACTAATACAGTGATGTCATCTAAGATCCCAGCAGGCTGCACCATAGTGCGATCTGCTAATTCTAGCATGGTTGGAGTAGGGCGAAGAAAGGGTACTAAATTGAGAGTTTCTAGAACTGTGGTAGTCATCAAATTGATAGCGGCTCCTAGATCAATAAGTGTATTTCCTATGGCGGTGTTATTGATAATAATAGTCACCACATGATTTCCTGGGTTTGAATACTTTGGTATTCTAGGTCGGTTTGCTATGCAATCTGATATTTCTCCTATTACATGAATCGTCGGAGGATCTTTTTGTTTTCTACCTGGTCTCTTAATACATAGTTCCTTTATTACCTTACTATAAATTGGAATATCCTTAATGGCTTGTAACAAAGGGATCTTAATACAAATATTTTTCAATTCGCTAATGATATCATGTTATGGATAAGTTACAAGTTTTTCTATTACTAGACGCTCCGGATATGGAGGTGATTTTTCTCCTGAAATTACTTCTTTACGTGGATGGTTGTGTGTTGAAGGTTTAAGAATAACCACATCTTCAAGAATGGCATCATTCAAAACTTCACTAGGTATGTCTTCTTCATTCTCTTCTTGGATAACGATTGACGACTTGGGCTTATCTTGCAAAACTCTTCCAGACCACAGTTGAATCTCATGTATTGGGGCGGTCGAAATGGCATATGATGGAAGAGGTAAAAACCCAATGCTGTTAAGAGCTTGGGTTGGTCTATTGTTAGGATTCAGTATCGGTTGTGCAGGTAATATTGTGGGTCTTGGAGGATTCATGTTCTGGAAATGGTGAGGTTGATTCGAGATAGGGGGTAGTGAAGTAGGTACAAATCCAAGTGGAAGTTGTTGAATATTAGGTGGGTAAGGATAGCTAGGCATAGGAGGAGGTGTTTGAGCATAAGCTTTCCCTCTCCATCCATGTGGCCATTGTTGTTGTTGAGCATTTTGAGGAGGGTACTGCGGTGGCCAATTCTTCCAACCTGAAGTGTTCAGCTGTTGAGGAGGTTGATAAGGATAGTAATAGGGTGGAATTTGTGATGAGTCTTGATACGATGGTTGATCTCTATGCTTCCAAGGCCTCCTAGGTATTTCACCAAAATTTCCACTCTTGTATACAGCTTGCAATCCAGGAAACGATGGACAATTATCAGTTGGATGTTCTTCTGTACATAGGTGACAAACTGAAACATTATTTAATGGAAATTCTGGTTGAGGATGTTAAGTTCTACACCTAGGATAGAAAACACTCATTGATGCACGCTCTTCATCTTGTCTCTTTTTAGTTTGTAGTGCATCTAACTGAGAACCCATGGCTCCTAAGATATCTGTTTTGAAATTTTCCGATAGGCTTCCTAACTCTACCCTTGTAACTCCACCAGGACCAGATGTGTTTCCTTTGGGATTCCTAACATAAGATTCTCGGAAGTGTATCCCACCTTTCCCTTTGCTCCTAGAGTAATTCCTACATAATTCACAAATCTTTGAAAAATATTTATGAGAAATGTCTCCTGCCGCCATGAGATTAAGGTTATCTAAGAATTCTTCTAAGATTCCCTTGAGGAAGAGTGTTCTTACTGCATCCTCTCGAAGATCACTATATTTGGACTTGTGTAACACATAGTTAAACCTCTCGAGATAGTCTTCTAGGCGTTCATCTTCAAGTTGTTGTATTTTAAAAATATCATTACGAGAGTCCTTAGGTCTACAGTAATCCTGATATTTTCAAAGAAATGCATTCTTCATGTCTTCCCAAGTTTTAATACTAGATTCTCCTAATCCCATGAACCATCGAAGAGAATAATCTTTCAATGTGGCAGGAGAGAGTTTTAATTTTTTCCCATCTTGTAGGTAGTTATAACTTCTACACAAAATGTCAAACTTGAATAAAAATGTGTCCGGATCCTCACTACTCTTCCCATAGAAGGTCAGTAGTGAAGAAGCAGGGATGTTCTTCATAGTAACATCTTGTGCAGTGTCTAAGATGGGGAGTCCAAAAGTACCTTCGGTTCTAACCTCTCCTTCTCATTCATCTTGTCAGACATTGTCTTCATTTTCATCCCCCATGAAGATTTGATTTCCAAAGAGAGAATATATAGGTGGTTTCTTTCTTGGTGAATATGGGATGTCCCAACGTTCTGTTTCAGGGAGAATATTCTTCTTTTTAGGAGGAGAATTATCAACTACGTGGGAATCTAGTTTTGGGGGTCCTACTGTGGTTGTCTCAATCTGTGAGATAACTATGTTTTCAGAATTCCCCAAAAGAGCATCTACTTGTGCAGGATCATTAAAATCTACCAAGTTGGGACCACCTACCACTGAAAACGTGGTATCTGTAGGTTTTTGGACAAATAGAGGGTTAAGAGGTCCTTAAGTTTTATCCTTTTGGGTTTCCTCTTGTTTAAGTTCAGTCTCAATATGGGCTTGAGGTTCTTCTATTGGAATTTCTTTATAAACAGGCTATTCTGATGATCCTATGTTTTCCCCTAATTGATTTCCAGAAAATATTTCCTTTGCTTTCAAAGTAGGACTATCCCCTTTAGGTGTCTTCCGATACCTTTCTGCTGAGTTAGTAGTTGGGGTGGCACGCCCCCCGTATAGGTTAGTAGGATTTTTAGTAAGAGAGCTATTTTTAATCAATCTACCTTGTGAATCTCTAGACCTATTCATGAAAACAAACTATGACTGAAATAAATTCTAACTGCATAACTACTATTGTTGGGTTTTGGGGATGCCTGTTATAACAAATACGCAGGTTCTTACTTCTCGTCTTACTACTCACCCACCACTAGCCTAATCTAAGTTTCAAAGAGAAGAACTTAATTTTAAAAAGGAGTTTAACTTATCTATGACTGAATCCTACCTATTTATCTACAACTCCTCGGCAACGGCGCCAAAATGTTGGGTGTGTGAGCTATCTCGAAAAGAAAACCTAATATTTAATTATCGACCGGGGTTGGTAATCTTAGAGTTGAGGAAAAATATATGCGAAGGTAGGATGGTACCTAAGTTTCGACTTGTCAGACCTTAAAAATATTTAATAAAGATAAGATCGAAAGATCTTTCAAAATGAAAAACCGAGTCAAACTTCAAAAGGATAAAACTATTGAATTAATTAATTTTAACTGAACCAACATATCAGAATAGTATAGATTATACTACTCCACTCTATGTTTAAACAATGGAAAGGAATAAAAATAAATACTAAGGAGCAACTACTTCTGAACAATACTAAATTTAAACTTCCAGAGTACAATTATGAGCAAAATCAGAACTATAGATAGGAAATGAGAAGAACTGATAACCAAATTATAATTGCTAGGGAGAACTTGTAAACGTAAATAATTCGATGAGATGACTTAATTCAATGATAAATTATATAAGCGGAAACTATGCTAATCAAAGCAAATTACAAATTAATAACTAATTCAAAAAAAGCATCTATTCCCATGTAACAGGAACTGGAGTGAATGTATCGTAATGGATTTGAAATGTAATAGCAAAACTAAATGGAAGTAAATCTAATCTAACTTCAACAAAGAGATGTAAACTACAAAAAGACAAATTACAATTAACTTTAAACATTTTGATCTATCTACTATCCATGAGCAGAATAATAAACTAATGAAAACTAGAAGCAAGTAGAAAACTTAATAAAGATATTTATTTTTTATCCAAATCTTAAATCATGAATATCTTCATTATTTATCGGAATAAGAAACTGATCCTAATCTTAATGAAGGAAACTATCAAAACTAGAATACTTAAAGAATGAAATTATTAACTCTATTCTAACTAAATCTTAAGAGCATGTAAGAAACGAGACTAGGAATAAGACTGATAAATTCTGAAATAACAACATGTTAGCAAGGTAAATATACAAGACATAATTTAAAAGACAATTAAAGCAAAGTAGGAATAATAACAATACTTGAAGTAAAACTTTATGGAATATAAAACAGGCACCTAATTATGGTTGAGAAGACTAATTAAGAGCAGTAAAGGTTACAGAAAAGAAAACTAAGAAACTGGATTCAAATAAACGTAAAGCAGTGCAGAAAGAGTGAAAATCCGAAAGACAATCCGAATGCCAATTCGAACGAGAGTCCGAATGGAGGAAAAATGAATTAATCTAAGGAAAAAGGAGAGTTTTGATGATCTTGACGTCAGCTGGCGAATGCAGATGAACCTACAATGCAACCAAATCAGTGAGAAGACTTGTTGAGAAACTAAGATAATAGAAAGAAACCTATTCCAATAATGATTGGAGAGCTAAACTATTCATATTCTATACTAGAGCAAGATTGAGATGAGAGGAGAGAATTACCCTACAGCTACAGAGGAGGAGCTAATTAAACTAATTCTAACTATTAATAAAACTGGAAACAACAACTAACTAGTTATATCTAATTGCAGAGGATTAGAAAAACAAACTATCTAGTTATAAAAGACTGAAATAAAGCTATCAAAACTATACTTCTAGTCGACCATTTGCTAATTCTGTAAACACAACTATGTTAGCAGCACAACATGAATTACAGAAGAGAAAGGAATATCATATACAGGAAAATGAATTAATTACATATACAGAAAAATAAACTAACTATTTGCAGAAAAGAAAATACAGAAAACAAAGACAAAACCTCCGGTTGATGAGGGGCCCTTCCCAACAATCAGAGATGGAAAACGAAACTAGTTTAGCTACTCAGAATATCAACAAACTGGAACTTCCATTAATCTTAAGAAAATTACAAAGTGTCTTCTATCTTCTTGCAAATCCTACGAACTATCTGCTACTCTGATGATCTTCTCCAACTATAAGCTATGAACTAACTCTGTTTCTGTCTACAAGCGTCTATTTATACATTTTACAATGGATGAGAGGGAGTCAACCTCTCTAATAACATAAGCGTTTAATGGCTGTAAATGGATGCTTTGAATGGTATGTGACAGCACAGGGAGCATCTTCCAGGCTTCATGGGATTGATTCCTTGACCAGGTTGCTGCACCATCGATTTACCTTTGACGTGGGCAGAGAGGTAGCACGCTAGTGAGCTGAACGAAATGGAGGAGAGGCTGCTGAAGCACTGTCGTGGCAAGACGTTGTGCTGGCAGACTGAACGTGTGCGACTTGGACTCCTTCCAGAACAATGGCGTGAACAAGTAGTGTGATTCCAGGATGAATGCAAGGTTGAACCGGCGTGTTGGAGTATTGAAGTGGACATGGGATGCGCTTTCAAGCTTGGCGAACCTGGGGACAGATCTTCTAGAGCAACGGCTCATTAACCATGCCCATTGCATGGAAAAAAGAACCCACGTGCCCTTTTCTACATTTAATGGTTTGGGATATGCCAACCATGGATTTCAGGGGCTGAAAGCAAGGTTGAACGATGAGATAAATGTGGTTAAGCTTAGCATCATAAGCACGCGGTCTAAATGAAGGGTCGTTTGGAAAACACAACATATAAATCAAAGCTTAAATGCCAAGTATACCCAGAAAATGTCGTTTAAACATAAATAAATCATAATATAACAAGATTTGACTAATATTCATATGATAAACAAATACATGCATACCTGGTCTGTTTGATGGGCTGAATGACGAAAATAATAACTTAATATAGCAAAAATAGTGAGATTAACGCCATTCAGAGTAAATTCGATGATAAAAAATAGTGACAAAATGGACACCAACAAGTATGCTTCTGCACAATTGCATTTCCATGAGTTTAATTTCTTTAAATTGTCCATTGATGAATTAGGGCTATGTCTGGTAAATGTGCAGAATAATCTAGCCATGAATTGGGGAAGGAATATACACTCCCCCTATGGTGTTCATGATCCTTCTGTGGATCAGAGGAAGGGGAGAGACATGGAAGAGTGGAGTAGAGCTCTTTACAGAATGGTAAAGAGGCATAGATGGGGTTTTAAGGCCATTTTTGGACTGGAAGAAGGAATGGATCATAGTTCTTAGGTATTGTAGAGGATCATTCATTGGCACAGAACTCGTCGAGATATTTCCAAAGATATTTAATTTTCCCAAAATGGACTTAGGATGAAGAAGTTATGGGCATGAGAAGTTGAGCAGTTGGGATTCCGACTTTCCGAACCTGCATTGCGGATTATGGAAGTTAGAAGAGTGTTTCTCCATAGTGGTGTGTTGGAGATCCGATTTTCAAGTCCCAAAAGGCGGATTGCGGATTGTGAAAGTCGAAAAGGTGATATTCCCAGAGTTATGAATTTGGTGTTCCAATTTTCAAATCTCGCAACGCGGATTGCGGATTGCGGAAGTCGGAGGAGCAACTTTCTTGGATTTGTGCATTTGGCATTCCAATTTCCAAGTTCCACAACGCGGATTGCGGAAGTCAAAAGTGGAGCTTTCCGGAGCGGTGGAGTTTGGTGTTCTGACTTCCGAGTTCTGCATTGCGGATTGCAGAAGTCGGAAGAGTAAATTTCCAGAGTTTTAAAGTTGGACTTCCTACTTCCGACTTCCGCAAGGCGGATTGCAGATTGCGGAAGTTAGGGAGGTAATTTTTCCGGGTTGCTAAAGTTGGAATTCTGACTTTCGAGTTCCACATTGTGGATTGCAGAATTCAAAAAGCTAATTCGGTGAGTTGGCGAATTTGACATTCCGACTTCTGATTTCCGCACTACGGATTACGGATTGCAGAAGTCGGAGATGTGGTTTTAGGCACTGTGTAATTTGGTGCTCCAGTTTTCGATTTCCGCACTGCAGATTGTGGGTTGAGGATCTCGGAGACACATTTCTTCGGTGATGTGCGATTGGGTATTCTGAATTCTGATTCCCACAAGGCGGATTGCGGATTGCAGAAGTCGGAGAGGAGATGTTATTCAGAGCAGTGAATTGACATCCCAAATTCCTATTTCCGCACTGCGAATTGAGGAATGTGGAAGTCGAAGGTGTGATCGTCGAAGTTGTGATTTGTGGTTCGAATTCTGACTTCCAATTGCAGCTTGCGGATTGTGGCCTGAATATTTCGGATTGTGTATTGAAGAGGATTGCAGGTGCAAAGTTGCAGAACCTTTAGAATTGCTTGGAAAAAAATAGCAAGTGATTCAAGGGTTGTCTCCCATTGCCTCTAAAGGGCACCGAGGTGGTCGGGTATGTGACAACACTGGAAGTGTATGAATTATGAATTGAATTATTTTTAGAAGTAGACTAATTATTAAATGGATGAGTAGTTTTATTTTTCAAATTTTCCCTGGAATATATGGTTAGATAAGGTACTAAGTTATCCTATAAATTATCCACACTAAACTCAATTGACAAAAAAAAAAAAAAAAAATTGTGTACACCTACTCTATATTAATAATGATTAATCACCAATACATGAGAAGATCACTTTGATACTTGAGTCAAACTATTCTTGACCTTATTACTAATCCTACTTGTGCCTGACCCTTCTTTGACTAGTCAAAATTATCCATAGTTAATCAGACCCACAATTATTGTTTTTTTATAGAGGCTAGAGGAATCGATAACTGAGTAGAATCACGCTCGGGATGTTAGCACAAGATCGAATCTCTTGGTTGCTACTATAAACCGCAGCTTTTTCATGCAAATCGTGCAATAATGTGCCTGGTTTAGTCCAGGGATTTGAATCGAGGTGGATGGAATTAACACTGTGAGTCCCAACCACTTAGTCTACCATGTGCGGACAACCCACAAGTATTGTTGTTGAAGATCCTCTTGTGGGTTCTTTGCTACATTTGGAGTCCTAATTGTAGGAATATGGAAAAACATAACATTCTTGAATGTGAAGTATAAAAAAAATCTCATTTTGAACAACTATTTCATAAACGTGTTTCTCACATTTCTATAAGGAATCCCTTTGACTTAATACAAGTATGAATTCAGGGTATCCAATGAACATGCAACAAAGTCATCAACAAATCCTATGAATTAGATGTGAGAATATTTGCATAGTTCCCTCTGACTTAATCTATGTGTTTGAGGTATCCAATGGACATACAACAAAGTACACAACAATGGAATTCCCTTTGATTTATTTGATTGTGTGATTGAGGTATCCAATGGATATGCATCAAAGTCAACAACAATTCTTGTTAATTGGATGTGAATTTAAGCTAAATTAATTTGCACAACTGTTATTTTTATGAAATTATTTGTTTTAGTATCCATCTTTTCCCCCATTCAATATACATATATATCATTTGCAGGATTCCTATAATCAATAAACTTCTATTGTTTTAAGAATGGAAGTTGTTTAGATAGCCTAAAACTGGGAAGAACTAACCTAATCTTGTGGTTGGTTTGATTTTTGGCATCTGTTTGTGCAGGAAAAGCACCCTTGGTCATAGCTCATGGTGGATTGTCTAGGATTTTCCCTGATCAAATGCAATCATCTGCAATTTGGTGAATGTACATGTAATTTTGTTGAAGTAAGATTCTTTAGTGCAAGAAGCTTTGAATGATTTTTGGCATTTATACACTTTTCTTTGATCTTCTTCATGCATCTTGGATTATGATATTTTATTCATATGTGGCAACACCCATTGTATTTTGAACATCACAAACTAAGCATGCCATCATATTTGTTATCTCTTGCAAGATCTATGAAAGTGGACTGTGTTTCTTTGACCGATGTTGGGTTTTTACAAGCAACAACACCACGATTTAAAAGAACCAAGACAAAGATAACACTATTGTGGGGCCAAATATCTCATCAAAGTATACCTTCTTGTCTCCCCAATAGACAAACATTTCAATAATTTGCAATTTAGAGAAATATGCATGCCTTGAAAAATATCATGATATATATTCTTCTGTGCAAGGATGCCTCGATCTCCCCTCCTATTGAATAGAAGCCATATGTGATAGTTTCCTATGAAGTGGGTTCATAACCTCCTTTGTAGGTTTCTATGAGGGGAGTTTTAAATTGCTCATGTAGGTTTCTATGAGGAGTGTTTTCAACCGAACTCATAAGTTTCTATGAGCGGGGTTCTTAATCACTTTTGTACTTATTTACGATGTGGGTTTCAAACCCTCTCTATATGTTTCTACCATGGGGGTTCTACACCAACTCCATAAGAGCGGGGGGTCATAACCAAGCCCATATGTTTCTACGAGGGGGGTTCTAAACCACCCTTTTATGTTGATACGAGGGGGGGTTCTAAGCCACCCCCATAAGTTTATAAGAGGGGGGGTTCTAAAATGTCCCCATAGGTATCTATCAGGGGGGTTCTAAACTGCCCCCAAAAGTCACTTTTGGGGACGATTTACATTTGTTTTTAAAGTACCATTAAAATTCCCAACTTTTAACGTCGATGCTTTTAGGGGTGGTTTGTCTAGAACCACCCCTAATTCCAAAACCGCCCCTAAAATTCACTTTGATGGGTGGATGTAAACCCCCCTAAAGGCCTTAAATGTAGTAGTGAAGGTTAGGAAGGTCAAACCATGGAAAATATTTTGAAATTGCCCTCTAATGTGGTGTATGTCACATCCCCATCTTGATCCTATTGCATTAAAATTATAAATGATGTAATATTGTTATAAAATCATGGTGAGGAGCTCAAGGCCAAGGCCCTGCCATCGATTTATTGATGCATATGGTTCACGTGCTAGCCAGGCACATTGGAATTTCAACATCATGTAAATATGCATTTTTAATAAAATACCCACAACTAGATATGTAATGAAACAAGAGATGGGGGCATGATCTTACAAGGAATTGGGATGGAAAATATTCAAACCCTTGGAGCCAATAAAGTCAATCCAAGTGTCAATGAGAGAACCCATCAAACCCTCAACTACCCATGTTGACTTTTGTACCCAATCATTGATTTCTCCCAAGAGTTGGTTGAGGTAGTTAATGCCTTGGGAATGGAGAGGTATGGCTGTCCAAATTCGAGTATGGGTAAGCCACCCTTCATGGAAAATAGTGTTTGGATTCTTGGGGAAGAAAAGAGCCATGAATTACTTCCCAAGCCATTATCCATCAACCAGTTTTCTCTCCCTCACGAGTTGGGAGCTACCTGGGCATTTTCCAACCATGTTTTTATGTGTTTTCTTTCATTCTCAGCTGGGAGAAGGGCGTTTTTGTATTGTATACCACTGGGGAAGAAGGGGAATCGAATTGGGGTCCCATAGAGACCGTTTGGCTATTAAATGCTTAGATAGTTGGGAAGAAACTGTTTTGCTCCCTGTGATTGTTTTTCCCCCATCCCACAATTCGTTTTTGGTTGGAAACGATTTGGGGAAACCCATGGCCTTCCTGTTGGTAAATCCATTGTTTTGGATTGAGCTTGAGCAAGCATCCAGGGTTCAAATGTAGCCTAATAAACCCTGTTGTGGACTGGCTTGGCTTAGATGCAATGATTACTTGGCTGTGTATGAGTTTGAGTGTCCCATTTTCCTTGTAAGAATCATGCCCAGCTCGGGGGTGGCAGTTGTGTTGAGAGAATTGATGAACACAACTAGCCTATGGTTGGGTGGAATGTTGCAATGACATAGCTAGTTGCTTGGGACATTTGCACAATGAAGATGAGTATAATCTTATGTGTATTTAATTCTGCAATGTTATTTCTTTATTGACTGTTATGTTTATGAAGAGCAATGCATGCTGGATATGCATGTAGTGGATTTCGCTTCTACTGTGTTTATTCGAATTATACACCAACACATGTGTTTTTGTTTTTAGCAATCTAATGAATGGGATGAGATTATGTGAAAGCTCCAGAGATTAGCATCATGTTCCCTTCCTTGCATTGGATAGATGGGAGGGGATGTGACAGTGTACACAAGACAATATATGAGAAAGTAATTTTCATCTTTAATCCTCTTGGTGTCACAAAGATGACAAATTATTTCATCCCATGGAATTTTAGGAATTTCCCAATGCCCTGTTTCACTAAGGATCTCATGATTTTTTTTTCTTATTTTAACAATTATGATTTTCTTTTTTTACAATAGTTAAAACTGAGAGATACTTTTGATATTCTAGATTAGGGTTGATGGCCTCCATATAATATGTTAATCTTGTCTTATCCTCTAGCCCTTTATCATGTTACACATTCTCCTTAAGTTTAGATCTAATAATACTTTTAATATTATCACAATTCTACATAGTGACCTCTTCCTTGTCTTCCCATTGATTTAGCCAAAGCTTGACATCTTTATGCCAACCTCGTTTAAGTAGTAGGTGGTTTTGACTAGAGTACAAAGAAATCTTAAGAAGCATCTTGTCTCCCATGTTGTTTATCTTGTTCTTGTACATTAAGTACCTAGTCATAGCCATGCTCTCTATTGGGGAAAGACTTGTTTCTAAGTTGAAGATGGGATAGGGTGTATTGCCTTTAATTTTGATATTATATGTTATAAAACGTTTTTTTGGTTTCTCTATCCTTCTCCACGATTCTCTAGAAATGGTTCTATTAAGGATTTAAGATCATTAATAAATATGAGATAGAAACAATACAAGATAATCCAAACAACCACATAATAATAGACACACAATGTTTACGTGGAAAACCAAAACTAAGAAAAACCACCATAATAGATCTATTATCTCCCTTGTCCTAAAATGGCCAAGCCAAGCCAAGTGAGCTAGCCACCGCTCATCTCCAGGCCACATCACAATGGAGTATGGCAAGCCATTTATAGTCTTCATTACATGCAATACCACATGCCAATACCATGGGCCACCAAATACCATTGGCCACCAAATACTATGGAACACCAAATACCATTGGTCACCAAATACCATATGCCCAAAAACACGTGTTGAGACCTAAACCATTTGACTCATTCCCAAGTTAAGGTTAACCCTAACCATCCCCCATTTAAGCTTGACTTTGGGATCTCACATACACCCCCTAACATGCAGTTCTATCTCCCAACTTTACCGGTGAGTTACCAGGGGTATGCATGCCTTACCAGTTCTTACAACCATATGCCCTTTTACAAAATTGCTCATATATATATATATATATTTCATGTGTCTTTATGGTGGTTACAACATTACCATTCGTTGCTACATCCTCTCGCTTTTCCATGCTCATCATCTGTTGTGCCTCCCTTCATTGGCGTCCATATAAAAAGAATCCATATACCATATTACATGGGTCCTCAGTCGCTATAACTGCCAATCCTATAGTAATTCTCTTCACATAAATGGTTCATCCATCTTGGTCGCAAAAATTATGTTAAACCATCTCACATTCCTCCCGCAATCGAAGACTTAACCTCTCCAATCCACATCAAGGTAGGCTACAAGTACACCTACCACCCTCGTACCTACCCAATGGTTCATTCCACACTTGATGCGACATCACCTCTTTATGCATAAGATGGATACCATTATTTTTTCCGTGCTTGTAAGCACCTGGAGAAATCACATTATAACAAGAACCAAAAGCTGCAGGGGTGTCGGGTACCACCGAACATGCACCCCAAACAATTTTAGTTTAGATATAAGGATATGGCCTCAAGGATATCCAACCTTGCGCACTGATACCAGTTATTAAGGATTTAAGAGCATTAATAAATATGAGATATAAATAATACAAGATAATCCAAACAACCACATAACAATAGACACACAATGTTTACGTGGAAAACCCAAAACGAGAAAAACCACCATAATAGATCTATTATCTATCTTGACCTAAATCGGCTAGGCTGAGCCAAGTGAGCTAGCCATCGCTCATCTCCAGGCCACATTACAATGGACTATGCCAAGTCCTTTATAGGATTCATTACATGCAATGCCATAGACCAATACCATGGGCCACCAAATAACATTGGCCGCCAAATACCATTGGCCACCAAATACCATGGAACACCAAATACCATTGGCCGCCAAATATAATTGGTCACCAAATACCATGTGCCCAAAAACATGTGCTGGGACCTAAACTATTTGACTCATTCCCAAGTCAAGGTTAACCCTAAAAGGTGCAACCCCAAACATCACATCCATATAAGATAACTGGGGTGACAAGAGTCTCAAAGAATAGTTTCTTTCTATCCCAAAACCAAATGTTTCTTGATTTACAAATTTTTCCAAGTCCAAAATAATATTTCCACCCTCCATGAATAATTTTCTTAATTCTCCAGTTCAAGCTAAGCTTTTGATGAAAATAAATTCCAAGATATTTGTATGAAATCACTTCCTCCAATTTGTTGTTGTCATACATGAAATTATCATAAGTGATATTTTGGGATATGATTATCATAGTTTTTTTTTGTCAGCGTTAATAGTCATATCCATACTAGAAAAATTAATGAGAATTTTTAGTTGCATGTCGAGACCATAGGGACTTCTCGCCATAAGAACAATATCATTGACATAGAGAATAAGGATGATGAATATGACCATCAAAGTTGTGCCAACACAACTTGGCTCTTCCAAACAACCCTCTAGTTTGTTGATGTAAATACCAAAAAGGGTAGGGTGTAGGCGAAAATCTTGCTGGAACCCTATATTATAATTTATTTATTTTGACCAGACCTCAGAATTCCTAAACTTGGAAATAACATTCTTGTATGACCTTATGGTGGTAGCTCTTAACTCAAAAGGGACTTTAAGCTCTTTTGATCTATTCCAAATGTTAGGTATAGCCACTATGTCAAAATATTTTCTAAAGTCAACAAAGGAAAACAGAAGATTGGTTTTATTATATGGTCCTAAGAGTAACAAGGTGGTCCATAATTAAATGAGAGCCTTGAAATCCTGCATGGACTTTATCTCTTTTTCCATGACTTTCTAGCAATATGTTGATCTTCTTTTCCATAATAATTCCATATAATTTGGATAAAAGAGGGATAATCATAATGGTCCTATAATTAGATGGATTGTTTTTATATCCACTTTTAAAAATAGGAACAATGAGACTTTGCCTAGGGTTTAGGGAAATCCTGCTTGACTGCTAAAGTGAAGAGCATGTGGATGTGAGGGATGAGGATAGGCCCACCAATTTATAACATTTATGCTTGGTACCCTTTGATGTCTATAGAAAGGGTTTGAATGTTGTCTGTGACATTAGGTGATTCGTAAAGATTTTTAAGATAGGAATTCCAGTCCCTTAAGGGAATCTGCAAATTATTTTATTTAGTTCTAAGAATTATATTTGCTAGCATAATTTATTAGGATCTACCTCAGAGAGGTACAAAATATTCTCTTGTTTTTTTTATTTAAATAACACTTTCCCCCCTTTAAATAGGGATTTGTACCTATCTACCTTATCTACTTTTAAGGACTCGTCAAAAGCATCCCTAATGGTTTTTCTAGCATGCATGCACTCTTTATCATTTTAAGGGTTGGTCGTTTTATTCTCCTTTTTATGTGGCACCACAATAGAGAACTTGTTAATGGAAGCAGAGAGCATTGTAGTAATATTATGATATAGGTTTTCAATATTGTCCTAAGTTAATAGTCTATTTAATTCATTATTTAAATCTGCTAAAAATATGTCAATTTTATTTTTATCAAAGATCAAGTGCTTTTGGTTATTATAATTATGTGTTATGGGGATTAAGTTCCTATCAAAGTTTAGAGTTAGGCCTAAAGCTCTATGGTTAAAGTAAGGCTCACGGTGATTTAAGATGTCCAAATTTTCTATTTGGTTATATATAGAGATATCAAATATCACATAATCTATGACACTACTACTCAAACCATGGATACATGGCATTTGGTTGGATTTCAACCACTTGGCAAGTTATAAGATCTTGAGAACTACAAAGCTTTTGTTGGTTGTAGATTATGATCTTCCTGATCGAGAGATCGTGTTTGGATCTCAACCCATGACGAGGGGGTGTCATGGGGGAGATTCCCCCCCACTATAGTCGCCATGGGGGGTCTGGTGGGGGGCGAAGAATAATTTTAGGAGCCCCCCTCGAGGGGGTTCAGGGGCAGCGCCACTGTAGCAAAAATTTAAAAAGAAATCCCTTGTAAAATGTTGTAATTTCATAGTCATGACTTGGTCAATAATGGGTTATTTACGGGTCCATGGTAGTGGGTATCTTGTGGTATTTTCCCATTGTAATCCCTATTTAAAAGGAAGGCATTATAATATGTTTGTGTGTGGTAGTATTGTAAATATTTTTATGATTGTGTAAGAGAGACCGTGAGATAGTGAAGAGGAAGTTGCGGCAGATGTGTTGAGGGTTGCATCTCTTCATTTGATGGATAGATTAATAAAAGGACTAGAAATTTCTCTGTGGATGTAGCCAAAATTGGATGAACCACATATATTGGTCTCTCTCTTGTATTGAGTTTATGTGTTTTATTTATTCATCTTGTTTTTATGTTATTTTTTTGCGATCTTGTTTTCTAACAGCTTGATTAGATCAATACTAAACAAATTCTCAACCAAGTCTTTAGAATTTTTTTTGTATCTGCTAGCTAAAGGAAGGTTCTCATCTAGCCATAGAATATTGGGGTTAGAACTATTTCTTCATATAATAGCTTGGTTAGTTTCTATTCTAGCATTAAAGTCTCCTAGCAAGAAGATATTGCCTTTATTTCTTAGGGTAGAAATATCTTGTTCCAAGCCATTGTAAGGATAATTTTTATCTAGATTGTGCTTTTCATCCATGGTCCTTTAAGGCTTGGAGGTTTACTAACTATTTCATAATCATTGTTATCAGAGTTTGTATTAACACAAATTAGCCTATCTATGTGCCCGATTATTTTGCCCAGCCTTTGTGCTTCTATGAGACAAGTTGTTTCAATTTGTAATTTTTCTTATAGTTTTTCCTTGACTAGTGCTAGCATATCCTCTTCTTTCTCATCTTTCAAACACAAAATTATGAGGTTCAAGGATATTTTCTATGCTCATGGTCTAACTCTATAAGTTGATTCCTTTCCTCATTGAAGCGTTTGATATCCAGTTTACCCTCCAAACTATTTAGGGGCAAATTGCTATTTATTTTTTCTTCTAACTCTTTAATCTTGTTCTTCATATTGTTATTTTCTAAATTATCAACCTCTCCTTCTTGGGTTGATTGTTTCTTTTCTTTTCTATTTTAAAGTCTATATATTTTTGAATCTTGTTTTCAAATGGTGCAAACTTATTATCAAACATTTTCTTTAACTTTATTTGAAGTTTAGATTCACTTTCTTCTCTATGGTTATCTAAAGATTCTATATATTTGCAAAGACTATCTAGGCTTACCTTGCTAGGTACCCCCTTATGAAATGTCTTTGGAAAATGTGGTGACTTGTTCATAATGGAATAAATAAATAAAGAGGAAACACATTATAACCAAGATTGGGAGAAAGAGCTTGTGGCCCTTGTATTATGGTTTCAAAGGTATATGTTGAAAATGCCCAATGATAATAAGTTGGTGAAAAAGCTTTAATAATAATAAGTGAGTGAAAAAGCCTCAATGATAATATTCTGGATAAATGCTTTGGTAAAAAGATAGAGTAAACAACTTTGAAATAAATAAAGTAGAGAAGAAATAAATTAGAAACAAGGTTGGAAGAAGGAACATTTTCACCTTTTTAAGACAAGCTCATGGATTAGTGTTTTAAAAGCATGCCATGAACATGCCCATATCTTTGAAAGTGCTTTAGAAAAAATGTGCTTAAAAGTGAAAGTGCCATCTTCAATGAAAATGCTCAATAAAGTGCCTTAGTGAAAATATCTAACTTTAAAAATAGAAATATGATAAATGAACTAATTAAACTTCTCTTAAATTTTATATTTTTTTCATAAAAATACTTTCTCTCATTTCTTTACTCACATGGCATAACTTTTGACATACTTTATCGTATTTCAATTTTCTTTCTAAGGAACAAATATCATCATTCATCAAATATTATAATTTGTACTATTACACATTGAGTTATAATAATATATAAGTTTAAATATACCATGATTTTTATGTTAACGTTTGTATGGTACAATGGTTAATTAGTTTGAAGATTAATATATATGTTGTTTGGTATTTTTTATGGTATAATGGTTAATTAGTTGGAAGATTAGTATACATGTTTGTTTAGTCTTTTTTTTCTTTGTTTATAATATAAAATAATTTTATAAAGACTGATTTTTGAGTGGTGGTTTATAGATTTAATAAAAATGTTAATATGAAGTTTATAATGAAAATGTTAATGTACATGTAATGTTATTAAAACTAAAAAATAATTTAAAAAATGATGTTGGTTTAAATTTTTTTAACATGTAAATAACTTTTTTCCAATAACTTGAAATCAAAAATAAAATATATATTTTAACAAAAAATTAATATAACTTAATACTTCTTGCTATGTTATTTGGGAGTTTAATCATTATTAAATCGAAGATTTACAAATACAGATCGAGTACCATTATAGATTCATTGAGTGGAAGAGGCGCATTCTACAACCTAGTAGGGGGATGTGTAACTCCTTCTGTATTCTAGAGCTAGCTGACATGTGTCTCTTTAAAAAAATCATAAAATATTCTAAAAAATAAGAAAATATTATAAAAAATAACATGTCAGTTTAAATTAGATAAAACTACAGAAATTAGCTTGGATGGTTGGGAGGAATGATTGTTCCCCTCTCCACCCAGGTTCAATTTTTGTGTGAGTGACATGATGCTCTTGTTGAGCCCCTATTGTAATGATTGTATTTCTGGCCATACCTTGATTATCTACCTAGAATAGCAAGTGTTGGCAATAACCGACAGACATTCCGACCAGGTCCTACAAGAAACGAATCCGAGTTGTTTAACTGCAAGGAAGCTGACACTTGTCCTCCATTCTTTCCTCTGTTTCTCCTTTGGTTAATCTTGTTATTCTATTTTCCTTCTCAGACACCACGGGGTTTTCCTCAGCAACCAAATATTGCTCAGGTGATTTCTTGGTTTTCCTCTGAGTTTTTTATTTTTTGCCTTCATCGTTATGTTTGTTTAAATTGTGTTCGACTTTGCGTAGCGTTGTATTCCCTCCCTTTTGGCTGACGAACTTCCTTCCATTTTGGATAGAAATCGAATTCCTCTTCTGCGTAGTCTGAATTAAGTGGTGCTACCACTACTCTGGAACGGTATCACATACTATTCCAAAGAATTACAAAATACAAAGCATAAACGAGTTTACCCCTCCTGCGGGCGTCCAACTCTGAAGACTATCATTTTGCTGTTTGCAACCCTTGCTAAGCGAAACTATCTTATGGGAAAACTCTTCACAAGTGTTGGTTTCTGCGAACCTGTACCTTTTTTGCAACCCTGCTGCAACTGAGTCTGCGGTAGCGAATTGTGTACTGGTGACTGAGCTTAGATTTCCTCCCTAGCTCGTAAGTCAGACCAGCGCATTTGTTCACTTCCAAACTTGGATGCCTTCTTTCATCTTGGCCTTATCCTTTTTATATGGTTCCTTTTGAGAGGGCGAGACCCCAGCTTGGGCGCACCCTTTCTTAGCGCTTATGCCAAGTCACCCGCCGTCATACCATTTGCAACTGCCCGGTCTGAGTCCCCCCACAAAGCGCGTGTCTCTTTGGTCCGTTGGTTGTGCGTTGTCCTTTGGATCCTGAATCGAGTTTCCTGCCGAGCTTCCATCTCAAGTTGAGCGAGGAGTTTCCATCAGGTGTTCGGAGATGAGCTTCCATCCCGCATTCAGCGTCCGGATTCCATCTCGAGTTCGTGCTGTGACTTCTAACCCGAGCTCACACCCAGTGAACGTCCGCGCCCATGCCTTGGTCCGTCACGTCTAAGTGTTGGTCCTTTGGGATCTTCCTCCATGGAGTATGTCGGCGCTTGGTCTAGCACATCACAAATTCCAGTGCCAAGTCCACCCAATGGTCCAAGCGAGAGCCCGACGCTCCGTTTCATTCTAACTATGAACGTGCCCCACTCTAGGACTTGCCATGCGCTTGAGTGTTAAGTGTGGGCATCGTTTGTGGGAGCGCGCCCAAGTCTGGTCCACGCGCCCCACCATCCCTTCCGTCAATTAGTCACTTACCTGCTCGCTATGTCTTTTGCAACCGAAAGATTGTTTTTCCCAATCGGGCGCCCATGCCAGCCTCTTGGGAGGGAGTGCAAGAATCCAATGAGTGTATGGGTGTTGTGCCAAAATAGTGGCTATGACAACCTCCCCCACTCAAAATGATTGATTTCCTTGGAAAGGCATCCAAAATGTCCATGCTTCCAAACGCTTGCTGCTGCTAAACCGCACCAGACTTTTTGCTAACTCCCCACTGCCTATGCATCACTCTTCCAGTACACCAGTCTTGGCTCCCTTCTTCGTCTGCACTATCCGGGTGATCAATCCATCCACTGAGCTTTCACTGGTCTCCATTCCTTAGTCCTCTCCGTACAATTTTCACACTTGGTGACTTTTCTGATGTCGGACGAAATATGCTCACTTCATCCAATGTTGGCTTCATTCCGATTATTCCTCCTCGGGAAGCACCCACGACCTTCCTACCTGCACCAAGGGTAGAGACCGTGCCATCTCTACGTCTAACCTAAAGAAGAAGCGAGGTGGAGGGCTCTACCACCTTCCAAACTTTTCTTTTCCTTCCATCATTTTTTTGCTTTCTGGCTCAAGTAGAGAAGGAGTGGCATGCTATTCCCAAATGTTTTGTTTCCTTCATCGAACAACCTATGCGCTTTGGGGTTGTCTAGCCACACACCTGCTGCAACCGAAGTGTCCTCTTCATATGTGAGCGACGTGACCAACTCAACCACCTTGTCACGCTGTCGTTCTTCTGCGTTTCTGCAGAACTTAGTGAGCTTTTCCAAACTCGTTATGGCCAATCCCACGACCCTCTCCATGGTTTCCAATCACTACTCCAACAATCTGACTGATTCCTTGGATGCGAGGTGTTCCTCCAATCGAACTACCTCTTCTTTACCAACGCAATATCTTCAACGTTCTCCATCGATCTCCTTGTGAGTACTTGCGGAAGAGGTGGAGGCTGTCAACATTGTCACCTTCTGTTCTCCCTGCAATCTCTTCATGTTTCACACGAATATGGGATCCTTCCTTACAAGAAACGTTAGGATGTATAGATGGGGTAAAGGAGCTTCCCTCTCCTTTTTCAATAATTCTTGTCCAAGCACAACATTGAAGTCGTCTAGAGGAACGACTGTGAAGTCTCCCACGCCCATCCATTCTCCAAGTCTCCCACTCTTTCAACTCCTGATTTTGCTGCCTTGAACGTATTAACCCCTGGTTCAATCCTTAGATTGAGTTGTTTCGCCACTTCCTCTTTGACGAAATTGTGCGTGGCACCACTTTCAACTAATGCTGAAATATACTTTCCATTTGACTCTACTGGAACATAGCTCAGTTTGGTGAAGTCCACGTCTATCGCAACTTCCAGTTCTTCTAGAACTGCGTTCAACACTTGTAGAACACTAACCGAAGGCTCGTCCTATTCTACCATTGCTATCTTCTGCGGTCGTAAGGTACAATTTCTAGAGAAGTGATCCTTTGCACATATATAACAAGAAATCATCTTGTTTTTCTCCTTAGGTGTGATTGTGTTTTTGGATGGATCCTCCTCTCGTTTGCCACCATTATTAGGCTTATACTGTTGTCTCCTCTTGAACTTTCTATGGTGCTTCCCTCCAGCTTCTCCATTTCCTTTAGCCTCTTCCTTCCTGTTGGTCTGGAAGTCATGCAACTTTTCTATGACAGATATAGCTTCGGAAAGATAATTAACTCCTTGCGGTCGTAAGTCAGCTTGTTCCCAAGTCTATAGACCTTTCATAAAGTGATACAAATGGTCCTCCTCACTCATATCCTTTATCTCTAGTATTACGCTAGTGTGGGATTTGATGTAAGACTAAATCCGCGTGGTGTGCTTAATCCTCATAAGTTCATTCCTCGCAATCCAGCTTTGGTTTCCTAGACCAAACTATGCCTTGAGAGCTTCTTTCATTTGCTCCCAATTTTCGATCTGTTTCGTTATCTTGCCGATAGCTGCATATTTTGCTCGGTTTCTCCACCATAACTTTGTTGTGTTGGTGAGAAACATTGTGGTCGTGTTCACCTTAGAATCATCCGAACTTCCGTTCATCTTCTCTAGGTACTGCTCCACGTCCCAACAGAAGTTTCCAAGCAACTTGGCATCTCATGTCCTGTCAAACGGTTCTGGTTATTTCGTGTGGATCTTCATTGTAGCTCCCATGCTAGATCCTTGAGCCAATGCTTGTTTCAACACTATAGTAGTGTTGTCTTGGTCCTTTAGGAAAAGTTGAAGCTGCTCCACAACCTCTTCAAGCTTCTTGACCCAACCTTCCATGTCTTGTTGAATCGTTGCGTACAACACATCTGTTGCATCCTTGCATTTTGCCACGACTTCATTGAAATCCTTCCGCATCCATTCCACTTTAGTAGCCAAGGTCATAGCCTTTTATCAATGAGCATAGAGAACTTCGCTGAACTGCTCCATGTTATTCTCAATTGCAAAAATCATGTGTTTTACCTTGGTGGCTTTTGGTCCTGGTTCTCCATGAACAGACTCCTCTCCATCTAAAGGTACTTTTGGTTCTGCCTCTGACTCAAAAACCAGTTCTGCGTTTCGCTTCCCCATCCCAATCTTCACCTTGTCCAAGAAGTGGGATACAAATCCTAGCTCTTCTGAACTAGCGTGCTAAGCGTTCTGCTCTCGTCAACCAATTTTCTTCCTTTCGACACTCGTTTAGGTAGGTTGCAAATCTTCCCAATATGTCTAATTAGTCAAGCCTTGGTTCCGTCCAACTTGTTTGCTCTACGTTAAGGTGCCCTAGCCAAGCACACTCGTGAGAGTTGCAGCCGAACTCTCCTTTTTTCCAATGACTAAGGATCAATTCGCTTCACTTTAGTGTCCAAATTCTAAGTCTCCTCCAGACTTTGCTTCAAATTGTCAACTCTGCGTCAACCTGTAGCGAACTGTAGCTCCTACAATTCTGCGATCACAGCTTCAGACTTGCAGCTCGGTCCTGGAGTAACACCAATGAATTTGGGCTTTGTGACCACTTTAGCGAACTTCTGTCAACTGTCGCAACAATCTGTGAAATCACCTATCACAACACTCTTGTTTTGATACCAGCTGTTCGCAAGAACAGTGGTGAAGTGCTTCGCAAACCCTTCAATTGTCGCAACACATCTGCTCTGATACCACCTGTCACAACCACAACCAGTTCACCAAGATGGTTGACTAACTACAGTGTGCAGCACTTCCCGGGAACGACTTGAGGGCTTGGCCAGCTGAAGCGTTTCATCGGCAGACTACGCCTAACTTGTGGAAACCGTTTTAACTCAACACTTACTCGTTTAACTTGTTTACTTATTAGCATGTTTCAACTAGCATACACTTAGCCAAATTACATGTGCACAACACTAAAGTAAAACATAACACAAGTATCAAGTTGGGGTGTCCAAACCGTCAAATCCAATATAAGCCTGTGTATATGTAATCGGTTACAATGGAAACGGAGTTGCCACAGATCGACAGAGCTCCGGGTGTGCACCCAACCAGCTAACACACAAAATTACAAAATACAAAGCATAAACGAGTTGACCCCTCTTGCGGGCGTCCAACACTGAAGACTGTCATTTTGCTGCTTGCAACCCTTGCTGAGCGAAACTGCCTTCTGGGAAAACTCTTCACAAGTGCTGGTTTCTGCGAGCCTGCAACTTCTCTGTAACCCTGCTGCAACTGATTCCACGGTAGCGAACTGTGTATTGGTGACTGAGCTTGGATTGCCTCCCTAGCTTGCAAGTCAAACCAACGCATTTGTTCACTTCTAAACTTGGATGCCTTCTTTCATCTTGGCCTTATCCTTTTTATATGGTGCCTTGTGGGATGGTGCGACCCCATCTTGGGTGCATCCTTGCTTAGAGTTTACGCCAAGTCACCCTTCGTTGTACCATTTGCAACTGCCTGGTCTGAGTTCCCCACAAAGCGCGCGTCTCTTTGGTACATTGGTTGGGCATCGTCCGTCGACTCTAAACCGAGTTGCCTCTCGAGCTTCCATCGAAGCTGAGGGAGGAGCTTCCATCATGTGTTCGATGAGGAGCTTCCATCCTGCATTCGGCATCCGGGTTCCATATCAAGTTCGTGCTCCGACTTCTAACCCAAGCTCGCTCCTGGTGAACGTCCGCTCCCATGCCTTGGTACATCGTGTCTAAGTGTTGGTCCTTTGGGATCTTCCTTTGTGGAGTATGCGGGTGTTTGGTCCAGCGCGCCACAACTTCCAATGCCAAGTCCGCCCAATTTTCCAAGCGAGTGCCTGGCGTTCCGTTTCATTCTAATCGTGAACGTGCCCCACTCTAGGGCTTGCCATGCGCTGAAGTGTGAAGTGTGGGTGTCGTTTGTGGGAGCGCACCCCAGTCTGGTCCACTCACCCCACCATACATTTCGTCACTTGGTCACTGTCCTGCTTGCTACATCTTTTGCAACCGAATGATTGTTTTTCCCAACTGAGTGCCCAAGCCAACCTCTTAGGCAGGAGTGCAAGACTCCCATGAGTGTGTGGGTGTTGTGCCAAAAACATGGCTGTGAAAGCATGGACATATGTGCAATATATTATGATGGTACATGGAACGAGTATCCTGTGAGAGGTTTAACTCTAAGAGATAGAACATGTCTTCAAAATTATATCAAATTATTAATGCATAAATTAAATCTTCAAAGTGGAATAACAGGTATATGAAATAAATGAAGTGCATATTTTTTTTATTAACAACAATACCCCTTTTTTTTGGCCAGAGTCAATGACTTATATTTTATCACTCTCGATACATGTCATTCTAAGGACTCCCAGTTTTATATGCTAGCACCCTCACTGTGAGAATCGAACATGGACAAATAATGGTAATCTCCCACCAATTTATCACTTAACCAAAGCTCCACCCGTATAAATGAAATGCATTTTATAGTCCAGATGTGCTACATAAAGGCTTAACATTAACATCATACTTTTAATTAAACCTATCATTTGTTAAATCGTATAATATTTTTAAAAAATAAAATGCTTTCATAAATAAATTAATTTTGTTTATTAAATTTTGTTGTTATGATAATATTAAAAAATACATTATTTGTTTTTTATATGTATTAAATCCTTTTAAAAAATCGCAAGAGCTTTACACAAATTAATTAATTATTTTTTAAATGAATCTGTTTGATGACTCTATTCTTGTCGGCTCTCTATACTAGAGGAGATGTGTTATTAGTGAAGATTATTTATTAGTGAGGATTATAGCTAACAATCCTCATTCCATTCGGGAGTTCAACTTGTTCTGACTGTGTTTCGGGCTCTATTTGTTTGCGAGAAAGAACTAGCATTCAATACATCACAGAGAAGCGATTCAATTTGTTGTTTCAGGCTATCTCAACTTGTTCTGACTGTGTTTCGTGCTCTATTTGTTTGTCAGAAAAAAAACTAACATCATAGAGAAGCGATTCAATTTGTTGTTTAGACTATTTCAATAGCCATTCTATTCTGAGTGCAGGATCTCCATTGAAGAAAGAGGGAAAGCAAGCTTGTAAGTAGTATATACACAAGAAATTTATCGATAAGTCTCCGCAACTCTACTAATTTCTGGATAAACATGGCAGCGAGACAAGCTCACGAAGTCTCAGGCAATGATCTGTCAAATTCAGGCGTTGAGTCAGTGGATGATTTTATATTTTGTGATAAGTCCTTGGTAGGTAGATTCACTCATATGAACCCAACTGTCCAAGAACTCTCACGATGGTCTGGGCCACAATGGAGACACGATCTGAAAAGCACTTGGATGTTTAAGATACTGGGTGAGGGGTTTTTCAAGATTGAGTTCTTTTTCAGGGATGATTGTGAGTTCGTTTTGAACAATGGCCCTTGGTTCATGGGAGTGGCAGGATTGAGCCTCAAGAGATGGCCACGTGATTTTGTTTTTGACCCCAGAAATCCTGGTCCATTAAAAACCCCAGTAAAGGTGAGACTTCTGCACATTCCTCCCTACTTTCCTCAAGAGTGGAATGAAGAGGTAATATTATATATCTTTTCTTTAATTGGAGAGGTTCTCAAAATATCAGATCGCTGGGTATGTGTTGAAGTTGATATGAGTAAAAGGTTAAAGTTTGAAATCATTCTCGAAATGGGTAACTACTATATTTGCCATCTAAACTTTGTTTATGAGGGGATACCTTTTTAGATGTTAGGTATGCCATAGCACAGAACATGTAGAGGATTATGTCCTAAAGGTTCCAGGACTAAGAATTGATTTATAAATGTTATTTTATTGAAATGCTTTCAATGATTTGGAAGTACTTAATGTTATTGTGCTTATTGGATTTATGTGCATTTTTTCATCACTTCACTTTATAAAGTTTTTAAAGTAGTTTTATGTTTTTTTTATTAATTTTTTTAAAAGAAGATACTAACATTGTAACCAATGAGTCATTATATTAATTTGTTGTGGCTACCAAATGTTAACCAATGAGTCATTATATTAATTTGTTGTGGCTACCTCATTAGTATAAGAATTATGATATATTGTGATGCATCATTTTAAGTTGGTCATATTGTATAAATATAAATTTTCATTTTTCATGGTAGAAGAGATGATGTGTTTGTTATTTTTAATGTTATATTGTATGTTATTCATTTATCAAGGAATTATTAGTCATATCTACTAAATGAGTTTAATAAATAGTTCTAGGTTAATTTAGTTAAAATTATTTTGCTTTTTTCTCTACTTTATTTAGAGATGAACTATTGGTCAAAGTAAATGAGCCAATTTTATCAATTTTCAATCATGATTTAGATATTTAATAAGTTCTATGATAAATATGCTAAATATGCTAAAGAACCAATACCAACCCTCCAAAAAAGTAGAGACTTGAGATCTTACCTTAACACTCATAACAACTATATATATATATTCTACCTATATAACTTATGGTTCTCAATTCACCTTATTGAACTCAAGACTATTCTCAATTGAATTGTTTACTAATGTGTTGAAAATGGAAGCATTTACTAGTCTCTAGGTGCAAATCTATACTCTCCATTGACTTTGCATTAGATAGCGAAATTTATAAAGGATTTTGACTTTGGTGTATATGGAAGTTTGTGTTGTATGATTTGATAACCATATGTTTACTTTTTAAATCTTTTGATATTTTTTGTATGTTAGGTTGTAGTTGAAGGAATCATGAAATAGATATTGCAACACAACGCAATT
Source organism: Larix kaempferi (assembly GCA_027924585.1). Lineage (NCBI taxonomy): Eukaryota > Viridiplantae > Streptophyta > Pinopsida > Pinales > Pinaceae > Larix > Larix kaempferi. The sequence goes on from BSBM01000067.1 coordinate 8,210,470, forward strand.
ATGTAATAATGAGATATATATTGGAAAACTAGTGAAATCTATGTATGAATGAAATTGGGTAATTGAGATCATATGTCAATTGATATGGACAACTTGTACAATTATTTTTTCAATGATCATCTTTCCTTGACTAGAATTAGCACCAAAATTGTTATATAACTTGTTCAAACTATTTTTTTATTTCACTTATTATGTGTTGCGACAAGCATCTTCTAGATTTGAAATGCTGAACATCCCATTATATCTAAATTGGCATGATTAGCGCACCAATGAAAGTGGTGACCAACTTTGCTTTGTCATCCATCATTCTTTTTTTTTTTGATAAAATGCTTTTGATTTTTATTAATGTATGAAAAAATATTACACGTGTTTTGTACCAAAACAAAAATTGTGATGATAAACACTACAAGCAAAGGTTGACAAGAAAAAAAAGAACTATCATATCATACTTTTCCATGCATGGACACATAAAATAAAGAGTCATTTAGTGCCATAGCATCATAGACAAACAAACATAGAAACTAAGCACATAGGTCAATTGGCTAGAGCTAGATATCAAATCAAGAAGTTGCTAGATTCATGATTTCTTTAGGAGGGGGGAATTTTGTCTTTAAGAAATAGTCCCCATCTGTCTACTAGGGGCTCAAGATCGGCCACAAGGGACTCCCGTTTGTTGTTTCCATACTTGGTCTCTTTACGACAGCAGCTTAGAGATGGCCAAAAGGATGATTGAAAATTTTGTTGTTTCCATACTTGGTCTCTTTAGGACACTAGTTTAGAGATGGCCGAAGGGATGGTTGAAAATTTTGTTGTTTCCATACTTTGTCTCTTTAGGACACTAGTTTAGAGATGGTTGAAAACTTTTCAATAAGGCACCTGTGAGGCATGGATGGGAGGGTAGCTCTTTTTCCTTTCTTCAGACACGTGAACAATTTGATTTGCATTGTGCTATGGGTTTGATGAAACCCAATATCTCTAGAGTGGGATAAATGCTCTAGAAAGTGCCCCTTAAGAGGGACTTTGTTGATTGTACAAGGTGCAATGGCCCAATAATTCTTTAGTTTGCACATATGAGTAATTTCATTTCCACCTTCAACATCTTCAATTCGACCTAGAGGTGTAGACATGCACAAAGCAAGGAATGATTATGCCAAGTAAATTCTATGCAATGTGTTGAATTGGCGAATAAACATTGATTTCTTGTCCCCACTAGAATTTGATGTTATGCACCTTAATTTTGAAACCAAAAACAATTTATATTACATGGATGATTGTCACATTGATTTGCTTATGTTTGAAATTAATTGTCTTAAATGGATTTAAGTATGATAAATAGCAATTGATGATATGATGTATGAAAATTATAGAAGTGAATGTATTTTAGATACATTATTCGTTGGATACTTTGATGGTTTGCTTAGTGTGACAAGGAAAGCACAAGTGCACAGTGACGCAAATTTACCTTAATGGCACAAAGACTCAATTATCAGGACATTGTATTATATTATGTCATGCATTTATTTGATATTTTGTATTACACAAATAAAACTATCAACCTGATCAATTTGGTGTTGGTGTTGTGCTATGCAAGTGGATTTGATAAATGTTGAAAGTTAAGTTTGTGTCAAGTTATTAGTCATATATTATTAGAGGACTCAATTTAAAGATCTTTTGATATACTCATAAATTTTTTAGAGTAACTATATGATCTCGGTATGAAATATAACTTATTATCACACATAAAGTAATTCTTCCGGTTCAAAAGACGAGGCCATTGAATACATAAGATGATCTCGGTATGAAATATAACTTATTATCACACATAAAGTAATTCTTCTGGTTCAAAAGATGAGGCCATTGAATACATAAGACAAACGTGCCATGTCATTATTCTCTCCCATGTGAATTAAACAATTAACATAGTATTATATATGTTTTGAATAATCAAATATTAAAGTCATTCTTCTACGTTTGGAAGAATGGTCAAAGTATATGATAGGAAGCCTAGTTATGTATTTTACTTCTGAATTTTAAAATAAAACATATATAAGTTTTACCTTGTGATATAGGTTAGTTTATGTAATTATGTATATTATGGTGGAATTATATATATATGGTTTACATAGGGTAATGGTATATGTGTTTGTTAAGGTTGAAATTCATTGTTTATACAGTATGGTCGGTACATTTTTGTAAAAATGGGGTGTGTTCACACTGAATAATGGCACTTTTCATAGCTATGTGGGAGAGGCATGAAATGGATAGGTATTTCAATGAATTTAATAACTTAGGAAAGTTAGATCCAAATTCATTATTGTCATGTCATCAAATGAAGAGCTTATTTCTCGCTAAGATGAAAGCATTGATTTTGATCGTTTGCATCTTAGAGCCCGAAACAACATATAATACTAATAGAAAACATATTATATTGTCTAGAGTTCCTTTACCTTACCATATGGTAAAAATAACCATTCACAAAATTTTCGTTATCATGTTGGTTTCCGCAAGTATAAGTAAGAAGTATATCTTGATAAGACTAAGAGCACCTTGTAGAAAACATTCACAAATGATTGTAAATTAATTGAAATATAAAAATCACAACAAACTTCAAATATTAGTTGAAGAAAAAGAAAGTAAACTATTCCTTGCAAATTTTGTAATCAACCCCATTTATGTAATATTGCCTTGTTCTATGTGATGGATGGGTTTCATTTTTTTTTATAACAAAAATAAAATTGAAAATGAGTATTTCAATAAAACCCATTGATTATACACGTAAAAGAGTTAATAATTACATACTTTTGATGTACGTTATTCTTTAGATAACTTTTCTAGTGATTCAATTATTCTTAATTATTTGACCATCTCCTTGTGCACTTTTTTGGACATCCTTATTGTCATGTTTCATAAATCATATTGTTTGGCATCTTTAATCTTCTTAATATTTATATAAACAAAAAATAATAATGTTTCTATGAGATAAATATAGTAGGAATATTAATTTGATCATTTGTTTTACTAGTCTATAAATATTATAGAAAAGCATGTTTAGCAATAATACTTTCTAAATGATCCTTTTTTGTTTTATATGAGTTTGTTATGGTAAGTTTGTGAGTCTCATCCCCCATTGCTTTTAGTTTAAACATAACTTGGTTCTCGGTTTTTGTACTGTAAGTGATAAGAAAATCCATACTTTCTTTCCACTATATCCCTCATAATATTATACAAGTTTTTCCCATTGTTATTAATTTCCAAACCCATTCTAGATGAACCAAGGACCAATTCATCATCATTTGTATCCTTTTTAAAATTGTTTCTTCTTAGGAAGGTCCTTTGTTCCCTCAATGTTCTATACACAATGTTCAACATACGTGAAATTGAATGCTTAGACCTTGTTATACATTATTAATAAGAATCACATTATTATTAAACATTCAAAAAAAAAATTAAGTTAATTACCTTTCAATCCATCTTCCCCTATTTGCAACGTTTTAAATAAATTTTTTTACACTATTTCCCACTCAAATTGTAGACAATCTTCTTGATCTTTTTCAAATTTCCAGTGTCCATGTCACACATTAGCCAACACACATCATTTAAGCCCAGATAATTCAAAATATATTACTTATATAATAAAATTTCAAGTAAATTGGCTTGTTCTCTTCTTGGGATGTGTCACATCCCCTTCCATCATTTCGACCAACAGAGGAGACATGAGGTAATTCGGGGCCTCCAAAATTTTGCCCCATAGCCATATTATGAATTTCATAACATATAAAATATGTGTAGATGCATAATAGAAATAAATGTAAATAAACTCTATCCACACACATCTAGCATGCATATACCAGCATAATTATCACAGGCATCAATTAACCACATCGCACGTAGAAATAGAAAAGAATACTTATCTTTATCCAATGCGGATCCAAGCAACTTGTTGTGTAAGGATGATTTTCCACCTAACTGTAGGAACTCTGTCCAACATACACTCTTTCTACTATGATTCCAACCCCAAGCCTATCTATGAGGCTACCGGGGTAAAGGGAACACCGACAAGATTCTTTCTCTCATCCCACAACCCGTTCTTCTCTCTACGCTTAGCCAAATGCCCATACAGAGCTCTACAAGGATTTCAATCAACCACCATAGCCTTGGCTCCGACAATATATGGCCCACACAACACCCTTCTGTGCTCAGGCATCCCCTTCACCGATCCATGAATCTCTTGGGTGATCCATCTTGCAGGGTGCTTCCAGTGTGTGCATAAAAGGAGTCCAATATGATATGTGTTGATGGAGAACAACTTGTATCCTTAATTCATGGCTTCTCGAGCATCTATGATCAGTAAAAATCAATGGGTAAGGGTTATTGGCTTGTTGAACCTCTTTGCCAACCTATAGCAATATATTTTTCCCTTCAAATATGTAGTCACGTCTCTAAATTCAAATTGTTGGGTTATACATAGTCTTGTAAGGGTCATGAACAACAATGGGGAGCTATGCATAGTGTATATTTGCATGAAAGAATGATAGAATGAGGGTTGACTCCAAGGGATATGGGATAATGGTGAAACAACCACTGACATAGCTTATGGGCATAGAAGAAAGGACTCTTGATAACTATAGAGTGACTTCTGGTAGCTAATAAAACTTTCACAAAAGTGTAGTCCACCCCATGCTTCTATAACTACATGAGGCAACTTTTCCCACCAACCTCACACATGCATTCAATTATTGGAAATAATCAAAAGAAGGTGATTGGCTCATTTAATTCACATGGAAAAATAGGATCAATTCTAAGGTTGACACTTGAAAGCAAATGATTTAGACTCCCATAGCCCCCCTTTCCTCTTCCCCTCTAGTGGAATCGTAGTGTAACATCCCTAAAAATCAAATTAGGGATTAGTATTATTAAACTAGGGATTAAACTAAATTAAAGCTAATTAGATATTAGTATGATTAAACATATATTAATATTATAGATAATATTAATTTCAAAAATAAGAAATGAAAACTAATAAAGATTAATTAACCAAATAAAACTTAGTTAAGTTTATTGAGCATTATTAGAAAAAGGTAACGTGCATTGATGCCATGTGGCTTTCATGAAAATTTATTTCAAATTAAATAAATTATTGAATATTCTGCATAAATGGGGAATGGGGCACTGATTTAGGGGTTCATGTGTTTTTTAGTATGGGTTTATATTTTGTTGTTGGTTGTTTGTTGGGGGGGGGGAGGTTGGGAAACTGGGTAGTGCTTGTTATGGCTGGTTTGGGGTTGAGAGTTAGGTAGCTACTTTAATTAGACTTAATCAAAGAGTGGCTGACATAGTATTAATTGTTGGGGGCTCGGGAATCCTTAGCTTTGAGCTGAGAAGTTTGGTTGGGAGGAGAGTTGCCCCCCCACACTAGTTGCGGTGGTTAAAAAGACATGAGAGCTTATACAAGCCAACACAAGGAAAATTCCTCCAAGATAATTCTTCCGGGTAATTAGGGTCTGCCTACTTCTTTTATATTTAGTTAATTGTGGTATAGTTAAGTTTGTTAAATTAATAGAAAAAAAAATTGCTAGTTTTTGTTCTTAGAAGAAATGCACTTGTTGAATTAATGGATGCCTCTGTTCTTAACACCTTCACTATAACAAAACATGAAATTTAGAGTTAGTTAATAAGTTTTTGGAAATTGTTCCCAAAATTATTTATATCATATAAATATACAAAGAAATACAGAGTATAAATAAAGAATACCCTTGTATTACCGGCCAAGATCTTACACATAGACCCTCTAGTGCTCTTTACACATCCATGTTGGGCCATTTTATTATTTATGTAACATAATATTTACATATATTTCGAGTTTGCATGGAATGCCAACCATATGGTCCAAATGAAAATATATACATCATACATGCCTAGTCATTCACTAGGCAGGCCTTGGCCTTGAGCTCTCAGGTGTCTTTGTACCACTTGTGTTCAACTCAAAGTGTCTTTCCGTTGAGGGCCATGCACAACCACTACGCCATAAGGGGACCACTTTGGAGTTATGTACACTTGTGACAAGGATTCTTCTTCAAGGGATTCCTTAGGATCATTAGGGTCATCTCTAGGGGATTTAAGGCTTCATCAAACATTCCCATACAATGTATCTCTATTACATCCACATCATCATTATCAACCTAACACCAATGTCAACACTATATATATCTTCACCCTTTTGACATCAATGACATCCTGTTTGACATCAATGACACATCATCATTATCACCCTAACACTAATGAAAGCACTATAGATCTCTTCACCCTTTTGACATCATGTTGGTCCTAGTCTAAGTAAGGCATTTTTGATGCAAGATAGTTTTGGAGCTGCTAAGTTATAGCACAACTCAGAGTAAGGCATTTTTGAAGAAAGATAGTTTTGAGGAGCTGCGAAGTTGAGCGCGGCGCAGTATCGACAGGATGGGAACCGCGCAGCTGAGATCCGGTTCCGCGAAGTGGTAGCACCGCGAAGTGAAAACAGAGCACCTATTTTGGGTAAAGAATGTAAGGGAAGGTCGAGTTGTGAAAGCGACCTGTTTTGTTGAAATACTCCATGATTCCCAGTAGGCGGGTAAGGAGTGGTGCGGAAGGAAAGCGACTAGTCACACAAGCAGAGGAAGCACGATGTGAACCGTCTGCACAAAGCCGTTAGAGAAGGAATGACGGGGTGAAAGTGACCCATCGGCATGTGCTTGAAACAAAGGGATGAAAGCTATGTGACCATGCGCAGAAGGATGGCCACGACGGAGAAGTCGCTATCAGAGCTTAGCAATCCTGGTTAGTGAAGTAACCATGACGGTTTTGGGTAACCTTAGGTTTTTTTGGCCCACTTGATTGTAAAGACGTGACCTAAGGGCATGGTCTATAAAAGGGCACATTTTGTAAGGGAAAGGGATAATCTCTAATCTCAAATATTCATTGTAAAATCTCTGCTAGAGAGTTGTTGGGTTGAATCTTCTGTTTATGAATTGTTAATCTTTATTGTTGATTGAACATTGATCTCTGTTGAGAGAAGATTGTAAAGGCTTTGCAGCTGCATGCACAGAGACCTATCGAGAGAGAAGAGAGTTTGCAGCTGAGTGCATAGACTGGAACTGTTGTACCCTTCCCAAAGATAATACAACAACAGTTCCTATGGACGTAGCTCCCATCCTGGGGGTGAACCACGTTAAAATATGTGTTATGTGATTGCTATGTGTTTGCATTTGTGTCCTTACTTATGATGAATGGTTAAGTGTTGTTTATGAGTTTATGTGCTTTTCTTTTATATGTATTCTCCATAAGGATGATGATGGGAATAATATGTTAAGTAATCACATGTATTAATGAATGTCGGATGCACCAGTATCTCGCAGTTAGATGAATGCATGAACTGGTCGGATAGAACACTTAGCACAGCACCGAAAGTGCACAGTGATATCATTGTTTGTTATAGTGTGTAATTTCGCAAGGGTTGCAGGCTATTTTGTTGTTGAATGCGTCTTATTACACCAAGTAGGATCCATTAAAGTGGTTAAGTACCAAAGAGGAAGCGCAGTCTCTGTGGAGCTGTCCTGTTGGTGAAGAATTGTCCCGCATTGCGTAGTCCTTGGATGCGCGATAGTTTAAGTATTCGTCGCGAAGAAGTGGAACTTCACACAGTCCGAAGTCCACAGCACGAGTCCCGTAACGCGTTGCTTGCCAATCTGTTTAAACACTCATCACCTGGTTGTGGAAACCTGATTCTGCAACCCCCCCATTACTTCACCTTGGGTGAGACCTCAATCTGTTCGCAGATTGTTTCCGAAAGGGCCGGTGAAAAGGGGTTTTGTTGGTTCCTTGAACCGCGCAGAACCTAGGTCTTTATAGAAAACCTCAAGAACAGTTAGAATTTATGGGTTAAAAAATTCTAGTAAGTTCATGGACAATAATGGAGAGATTTTCCTAGTATATCTATGCATGAGAGAATGATAGAATGAGGGTTGACTCCAAGGGATATGAGAAAATGGTGAAAAGACAACTAACATAGCTTCTGACATTATAAGAAAGGACTCCTAGCAGTTGCAAACTAACTTCTGTCATGACAGAACTATCACAAAAGTGCATTCAACCCCATGTTTTGCAATAACTGCATGAAGTGACTTTTCCCACCAACCTCACACATGCATTAAATGATTGGAAAATAGTCAAAAAGGGGATAATTGGATTATTCGAAGCACATGATAGAATTTGGGTGAGTTCTAAGGTTGACACTTGGAAATACAGATTTAGTCTCCCATAGACCCCCTTTCCTATTCCCCTCTGGTGGAATCATAGCCCCTTTGGTGCTCGTTACACAACCATTCTTGGACCATTTTATTATTTATGCACATAATATTTACCTATATTCTAAATCATCATGGCAAGCCAACCACATAGTCCAAATAAAAATATATAGATCATGCATTCTTAGCCATTCACTAGTCGGGCCTTGGCCTTGAGCTCCACACTAGAAATCCATACTAGCATATTTACATCATTTACATAATTTTGGTTAAATACATTCCAAGTCAAAACTAGGGGTATTACAGTCACCCCCCTTTTGGAATAACACCATCCTCGATGTTTGCTCAAAATCAGAACAAAAATGGATATGCCTCTCTCATGGCATCGTCCAACTCCCATGTAGCCTCATTGGGACCGAAGTGCTTCCATTGCACCTTTCCAAACCATGTCACTTTCATCTGTGTTTTTTTATCATGTTTCCATGCAGGGATTGTGGATGATGCTCAATAATACTTTGATTACATGATACAATTTTATGGTATTAACCTTATCATGGAGCACTATTATTGCATGTTTGAACTTCTTGGATGATCTAGGTACCTAGATGAGGCTAGGAACTTGATCAAGAAAATTCCCATAAGGTCTAGTATGTGATGTGTGCTTAAAATACTTTTGAAAAATATTGGTAATGTCATCCCATTTTAATTAGATATCTAAATTAATACTACTATCTATGAAATGTAAGTAATGTTGCTTATTTGTTTTGTCATTTGAACATTGTAATTTGTGCATTCACTTCAGCGAGAAGCATACATAGAATACTGGAAGTGTATGAATTATGAATTGACTTATTTTTAAAAGTAGACTAATTATTAGATGACTAAGTATTTTTCTTTTTCAAAATTTTCCCTGGAATATATGGTTAGATAGGATAATAATTTATCCTCTAAATTATCCACACTAAAATCAATTGAAAAAAGAATACATTGTGTACACATACTCTATATTAATAATGATTAATCACCAATACCTAAGAACATCACCTTGATACTATCGATTCAAACTATGATTGACCATGTTGCTGGGCCTACTTAAGTTTGAACCTTCTTTGACAATTCAAACTTATCCATAGTTAATCAGACCCACAAGTATTGTTTTTTTATAGAGGCTAGAGGAATTAATAACTGGGTAGAATCACACTCGTGATATTAGCACAAGATCAAATCTCTTGGTTGCCACTATAAACCGTATTTTTTTCATGCAAATCCTACAATCATGTTCCTGTTTTAGTCCAAGGATTTGAACCGAGGTGGATGGACTCTAACACTATGAGTCCCAACCACTCAATCTACCATGTGTGGACAACCCACAATTATTGTTGTTGAAGATCCTCTTGTGGGTTATTTTCTACATTGGGAGTCCAAATTGTAGGTAGATGGAAAAACATGACATTATTGAACCCGAGGAATACAAAAAATCTCATTTTGAACAACTCCTATTATATATATTTTTTCTCAACCTTATTCGTTGAGAGTCTTGCCCATTCATTGGTGGAGCCAAATTTTAACTATTTCATAAACTTGTTTCTCACACTTCGATAAGGAATTCCCTTTGAATTAATACAAGTGTGAGTTTGGGATATCTAATGAGCATGCAACAAAGTGATCAACAAATCCTCGGAATTATATGTGAAGCTCTTTGCATAGTTCCCTCTACCTTAATCTATGTGTTTGAGGTATCCAATGGACATGCAACAAAGTACACAACAATGAAATTCCCCTTGATTGATCTAATTTTTCAATTGAGGTATCCAATGGATATGCATCAAATCCAACAACAATTCTTGTTAATTGGATGTGAAGCTAAGCTACCTTCATTTGCACTACTGCTATGTTCATGAAATTATTGATTTTAGTTTTTTTCCCCATTCAATATACATATAAATCATTCGCATGATTCTTATAATCAGTAAACTTCTAGTTTGGTTTTAAGATGGGAAATTGATTAACTAGCCTAAACGGGGAAGAACTGACCTAATCTTCTGGTTTCTTTGATTTTTGGCATCTATTTGTGCAATAAAAGCACCCTTGGTCATAGATCATGGTGGATTGTCTAGGATTTTTCCTGATCAAACACAACCATCTACAATTTGGTGAATGTACATCTAATTTTGTTGAAGTAAGATTCTTTAGTGAAAGAAGCTTTGAATTATTTTTGGCATTTATACAGTTTTCTTTGATCTTCTTCATGCATCTTGGATCATGATATTTGATTCATATATGTGACAATACCCATTGTATTTTGAAGATCACAAACTAAGCATGCCATCATATTTGTTATCTCTTGCAAGATCAATGAAAGTGGACTACGTTTCTTTGACCAAGGTTGGGTTTTTACAAGCAACAAAACCATGATTTAAAAGAACCAAGACAAAGATAATATTGTTGTGGGTCCAAATTGTTCATCAAATTATACCTTCTTGTCTCCCCAATAGACACACATTTCAACAATTTGCAATTTAGAGAAATGTGCACGCCTTGAAAAATATTGTGTTATATATTCTTTTGTGCAAGGATGCCTTGATCTCCCCTCCTATTGAATAGCATCTATATGTGATAGTTTCCAATGAGGGGGGTTCATAACCACCTTTGTAGGTTTCTATGAGGGGGGTTTTAAACTGCTCATGAGGTTGTTATGAGGGGCGTTTTCAATTGAAATCAGAAGTTTCTATGAGGGGGGGGAGTTCTTAATGACCTTTGTACTTTTTTACAAGGTTGGTTTCAAACCGTCTCTATATGTTGCTACAATGGGGGTTCTACACCACCTCCATAAGAGGGGAGGGGGGATATTATGGCGAGGGGGTGGTGGGTCATAACCAACCCCATATGTTTTTACGAGGGGGTTTCTAAACCACCCTTGTATGTTGCTACAATGGGGGATTCTAAACCACCCCCATAGGTTTATAAGAGGGGGGTTCTAAACTATCCCCATAGGTATCTATGAAGGAGGTTTTGAACCACCCCCAAAAGTCACTTTTGGGGATGGTTTACATTTCATTTTAAACTACCATTAAAACTGTTAACTTTTAACGTCAACGATTTTAGGGGTGGTTTGTCTAGAACCACCCCTAATTCTAAAAATGCCCCCAAAATTCACTTTGAGGGGTGGACAACAATCCCCCTAAAGGCCTTAAATGTAGTAATGAAGGTTAGGAAGGTCAAACTATGGAATATATTTTGAAATTGCGCTCTAATGTGGGTGTACACAAGACAATATATGAGAAAGTAATTTTCATCTTCAACCCTCTGGGTGTCACAAAGATGACAAATTATTACATCCCATGGCATTTTAGGAATTCCCTAATGCCTTGTTTCACTATGGATCTCATGAGAGTTTGTTCTTATTTTAACAATGTTGAGTTTGTTCTTATTTTAACAATGTCGAGTTTGTTCTTATTTTAACAATGTTGATTTTTTTACGATAGTTAAAACTGAGAGATACTTTGATCTTCTAGATTAGGTTTGATGGCCTCCATATAATATGTTGATATTATCTTATCCTCTATCTATTTATCGTGTCACATATTCTCCTTAAATTTAGTTGTAAATATTTGAATATTATCACAATTCTACATAGTGATCTCTTCCTCGGCTTCCCATTGGTTTAGCCAAAGCTTAGCATCTTTAGTCCAATGTTGCTTAAGTAGTAGGTGGTTTGACTAAAGTATGAAGCAATATTATGAAGCATCTTGTCTCTCATGTTGTTTATCTTTTTCTTGTACATTAAGTACCTGGTGATAGCCTCGCTCTCAATTGGGGAGAGACTCATTTCTAAGGTGAAGATATGATAGGGTGTATTGCCTTTAATTTTGATATTATATGTTCTAAAATGCTTTTATGGTTTCTCTATCCTTCTCCACGATCTCTAGATATGGTGCAACCCCAAACATCACATATATATAAGATAACTAGGGTGACGACATTCTCAAAGAATAGTTTCTTCGTATCCAAAAACCAAATGTTTTTTGATTTACAGATGTTTCCAAGTCCATACTAAGATATCCACCCTCCATTAATCATTTTCTTAATTCCCCAGTTCTAGTTAAGCTTATGATGAAAATCAATTCCAAGATACTTGTATGCAGTCACTTCCTCCAAGTTGTTGTTTTCATATATGAAACTATCATAAGTGATATTTTGGGATTTAATTATCATAAATTTTTTTTTATCAATGTTAACAGTCATACCCATACTATAGTAAAAATCATTGAGAATTTTTAGTTGAGAATTTCTTACCTTGCCAGGTTCCCCCCCCCTTATTAAATGTCTTTGGAAAATGTGGTGACTTTTTGATAATGGAATAAATAAATAAAGAGGAAACAAATTATAACCAATATTGGGAGAAGAGCTTGTGCCCCTTGTATTATGGTTTCAAAGGTATGTGTTGAAAATGCCTAGTGATGATAAGTTGGTGAAGAAACCTCAATGATAATGTCCCGCATAAATTCTTTAGTGAAAAGATAAGGTAAAAAAACTTTGAAATAAATAAAGTAGAGAGGAAATAAATTTGAACCAAGGTTGGAAGAAGGAACATTTGCACCTCTTTAGGATAAGCTCATGGGTGCGTGAAAGTGAAAGTACCATCTTTAATAAAAATGCTCAATAAAGTGCCTTACTGAAAATATCCAATTTTAAAAATGGAAAGATGATAAATAACCTAGTTAAAATGGAAAGATGATAAATAACCTAGTTAAAATTCTCTTATTTTTTATATTTTTTTAATATACGTTTTTATAAAAATGTCTCCTCTCATTTCTTTACTCACATGGCATAGTTTTTTTGCATACTTTATCGTATTTCAATTATCTTTCTAAGGAACATATATCATCATTCATCAAATATTACAATTTGTACTATTACACATTGATTGCTAAGTTCAGGAATAATGATATATAAGTTTAAATATACCATGATTTTTATGTTAACATTTGTATAGTATAATGGTTAATTAGTTGGAATATCATCTTCCGAATAGAGGATGTGATTGTCTCTCTCCCCGAGGCTGAGGCTGAAGAAATTAGATAGGACTGTGCACTCTCTCTCAGACGTGCCAAACCATCTAAAAATAATCTGAGCAGGGAGGAAACTTATGCACTAAAGAAACTGAAGCTGAACAAAGAGATTATGATCTTGAAAGCCGATAAGGGGAATGCAACGGTTGTTATGAGCACAGATGATTATCACAAAAAAATGATAGAACATCTGACCACGAGCAGGAGCTACAGGAAAGTCGATAAGGATCCCAGCAATAAAATCATACGGGAGATCACCAGGGCTATCTAGAACTCTTCTTTGGATGACAACGTTAAAAAGAAGATCACACCAAAAAACCCTATGGTTCCACGAATATACAGGCTCCTGAAGGTTCATAAGGTTGGTTGTCCTCTCAGGCCGATCGTAAACAAAAATGGCTCGCCTTCGTATGGATTGGCAAGGCTTCTCACTGAAAAACTCAAACCGCTGGTAGGTAAGACTCAATCCTTTATCAAGGACTCCTCTCATTTTGTTCACACCATAAGATCCACTATATTAAAAGATTCAGACTTTTTGGTCAACTTCGACGTCGTATCACTCTACACAAAAAGTTCCAGTGAAAGAGGCTATAGCCGTGATAAGAAGACTCGCGGACGATGAGACTGCGAATTTGGTTGATGTGTGTTTAAGATCCACCTACTTTAGTTACCGTGCAGACATATATGAGCAAATCAATGGGGTAGCAATGGGTTCACCTCTCTCCCCTATTGTGGCGAACATCTTCATGGAACACTTCGAAGACAAGGCCATCAACTCCGCTCCAGAAAAAACGCAACAATGGCGACGTTATGTGGATGACACCCACTTCATTTGGCCCCATGGGAAAGATAAGCTAGGGGATTTCTTAACACACATGAACAACCAATTAGAAGACATCAAATTCACAATGGAAATCGAAGAGGACAATAGTCTTCCTTTTTTAGACATCCTTCTATCTAGAAAAGAAGACGGATCTTTAGCACACCAGGTATATCAAAAAAAGACGCACACAGATAAGTACATTCGATCTGACTCTCATCATCACCTGGCACAAAAAATCGGCATCATTAACACTCTGACTATCAGAGCCAAGAGAATTTATGATTTGGCACACTCGGGTACTGAACTAGAACACCTTATCAAAGTCTTCAAAAATAATAGCCACAACAAAAATCTAATAAAAAAAACCATGAAGAGGTTCCAGGAAGCAAGGCAGGCAAAGAATCAAAATGAGATTATAAAATCAATAAAGATTCCTTACATCCAAGGGACAACAAACAAAATAGCCAACATATTGAGGAAGAAACGAATAAGGGTCGTCTTCTCTCCTTTGAACACATTGCGTGGAATCTTAGACCATGCAAAAGATCAAGTGAACCCACAGAAGAATAAAGGTGTGTACTCGATCCCATGTGGCTGCGGTAAGGTGTATATTGGAGAAACTGGTCGCTCTGTACTAACAAGATTAAAAGAACATAGCACAGACATCATTCATGGACGGATAAAGAATTCCGCATTAGCAGAGCACTCCATAACCTCCAAACACCACATACTCATGGAAGACGCTAAAGTCATCGCCAGCATTGACCATTACACAAGAAGACGAGTAAGATAAGCGATTGAAATTGAGAAACACCCTCTCAATATCAATCAGGATGACGGATGGAAACTCAGCAGGGCGTGGGCTCCTATCATTAACCAATTAAAAAAATAATAAAACAACGACATCTTAATACTATTTCTAAGGGCCAACATATTTCAAAGATTAGGCTAGGATACATTATTAAAAAAGAAACCAATTGAAAGATTAAGTTGGGAAACTGTATAGTGTCTCCTGAAGATGGGTTGAGCTACCCAGCCCGAAACGTCGAGAATTTTACATTTTCACATGGGGTTTCCTGCGGTTAAAATAGTTGGAAGATCTTGTTTTTTTTTTGTTTACAACATGGACTAATTTTATATAATGATTGATTTTTGAGTGGTGGTTTGGAGATTTAATGAAGTCTATAATGAAAATGTTAATGCACAAATTAATGTAACGTTATTAAAACTAAAAAATAATTTTAAAAAAGATAACAAATTTTTTCCAATGTTAATCATAATTTGACGTTAAAAATAAAAATATATATATTTTAACAAAAAATTCATACAACTCAATACTTTTTGCTATGCTATTTGGGAGTTGATTCATTATTAAATTGAGGATTTACATACAAAGATTGGACACACTATAGATTCATCTTAACTCCAACCCTAAGATAGATAGATTAAAATACTTTATCATTGATTGAAACACTAACTTTTCTTGTAGAAACGGCGCACGGGAAACCCACCAATACTTCCCCACATTTCGTGGATGGTGAGGATGGTAAACTGTCGGTCAACAATAGCGGCTGGCATAACCCCTTAGGACTCCAGGCTCAAACGTGTGACCTTCTTGTACCGAGAGAGTGTTCGCAGGTCTTACCAATTGAGCTAACCCCTAACTTATTATATAATAACGTATTATATATTAAAAATACTAAGTGTTGGGAATCCAACACAAGGAATCCAACACATAGAAACTCGGAAATTTAGCGATGGCCGACAGATATTCCGACTAGGTCCTCCAAAGAAACGAATGCGAGCTGTTAACTGCAAGGAAGTTGACACTTGTTCTCCATTCTTACCTCTGTTTCTCTTTTGGGAAATCCTGTTATTCCGTTTTCCTTCTCAGGGTTTTCCTCAGCAACTGAATATTGCTCAGGTGATTTCTTGCTTTTCCTCTGAGTTTGTTATTTGCTTCCTTCATCGTTATGTTTGTTTAAATTGTGTTCGTTATGTTTGTTTAAATTGTGTTCGGCTCTGCGTAGTATTGCATTCCCATTACATTTGATATATCGCTCCCTTTCGGCTGACGAACTTACTTCCTCTTCTGCGTAGACTGAATTAGGTGGTGCCGCAACTTCTCTAGAACGGCATCACGTACTGTGTCAAAGAAACAAATTCAACTCTTAAAGGCATTTCAAACCATCGTATGGTCTTCTATTATCATATAGATCTCTTGGGAATTTGATTCCCTTTTAATCAATCTCTGAGTCCAAAACTATGCTTGAATTATGGTAGCTGTAATACACAGTTTGCAATTGTTTGTGGGTGTGCAATACAATGTCGAATAAATTTTATGGAATCCTTTGTCCCACTAGAGTCAACTCACAAAGAAATTTTTACACCAATGCATTCCATGAAATTAATTTCATTACACACTTTCCAAATTGAATTCCATCATCTCTAAATCGTGTTAACCTATCATGTCGTCAAAAGCATTTGGAAAAGTTACATTCCACATATTAGGTGGGAACCAATCATTTAGGATTTTGTTCCTTTCTTTCTTATATATTCATATTCTTGAAATCACATAATAGTGTAACTACATTTTGGAGGGAGAGACAAAGAAGAATATATGATTAGTTGTTTTTGTTGGTCTTCTATATATCATAGTATTTTGATTTGTTCATGTGTGTCATTAAACCTACAATGAGACAATGATCAACGTGATAAGTTAGTGCAACTGAAATTTGGGTTAATGTGTAGAGATTGTAGCATTGAAGTTGTTGGAATGCGAATATTAGCATGTCTATAACACAAATCAATTTATCACTTTCAATTGTGTCAATATTGTCCATTTTAATGTGCATTCCATATTCATGATTCTATGTTAGTTTGCACCTTTGATACATTGACAAAATATACATGCACATAGTTATGGTGAAACCTAAACATTGATAAGCCTAAGTTAGGTTTGATTTGGTGATAGTAGACCTCACAAAGGCATAATATGGATTTGAGGAAAATAGAAGAAAAGTTGTATATTGTGTCACTCATGCATCACGGTTTACAAAGCTAACAATAGAAGGAGAAAATATACACCTCATATAGGTCACTAGAGGTTCTTTGAAGGCATGCTAATTTGTGGCTTGATTAATATGAATTAGAATAGGATATAAGAAGGATGCAATTTCCTAGTCAAGGGTGTTCTTTCCAATGAAAGGTGCATAGACATATGTGGAATACATTATGATGGTACATGGCACGGGCATCTTGTGAGAGGTATACCTACCAAACAAAGGTGTAGGTTGTTGAGGGTAGTTACATGATACATGCAACATGTATGAGACATTTATCTAAGGTGCACATCTAGAGTACAATGATTTTCTTTTATCTTAACATGATCAACCTAGCAGAAGGCTCTAGAAGTGTTTGTTCAATTTTTATATATAATTAGTGGTTTTGTATGTTGGTAATTGTGACCACTAGGGGTGAGGGGGCAGGTGAAATTAGAACAATGTTGTTGGATTCTTAAACACCTTTAAACAAACAAAAACAAACTCATCAACTAGGTTTTTTTTTTTTTTTTTTTATCAGATCGAAAAAACAGTAACTTGTTATTTCATTTAGAAATCAAAGTTACATAAAAAAAAACAGTAACTTGTTATTTCATTTAGAAATCAAAGTTACATAAAAAGTATACAAGGACAAAAAACATGCTAAAAGCCTTCCAATCCCTCTGTCTCTATATGACCCTATAAACCAAAGAAAAAACATGTAAAGTGACCAATCCTTCTCCAAAAATCAAATCAGTTACATATCTTGATATCCATATAGTTCCAAACGTACAAAAAGAAACCACAGGACGAAAACAAAAAGAAGAAGAAAAAATTCGTATAGGCAGCTAGTATGACCAGAGTCCACTAGTGCCCTGTCCACCCATTCCTCAAAGGAGATAAATCCATCTACAGGAATAAGTGCTTCCTTTGAGAGACGATCCGCTTCAAGATTAAAATTCCGGTAAACATGCTGAAAGGTGACCATCTCAAAAGAAAAGATGAGTTTCCTGGTACGCATCAACCAAGGTTGTAGATGTAGAACATCAATATTATACCTCCCCACAGCCCAATCAATTATAACCTTGGAGTCCCCAAAAATATTAATCCTGAAAATGCCTCTTTTGTTGGAGAACCACAATAGTCCCCAAAGGGCAAGTAGCTCAGCTTTCATATTTGAACCACGACCTACCCCCATTTTTAAGAGGATAATATGACCTTCTTTGACCCTCAATACCATGTCGGCTCCACAACAGTCGTTTGTAGCAACCCCATTAAAAAATCGAAATGGGGATCCAAAATCATGAACAAGTGTTTTTTTTATCACCCTCAGTCTGGTCTTAATAGAACAAGTATACTCATGCAATAGTGTTAATATCTGCTTGTAGGTACCATAAATGGAAGGAATTTTGTCCTTGAAGATAAGTTTATTCCTACAGACCCAAATGGTCCAAATCACAAACAAAGGTAGCAAATTGAAACTCGTTCTCTTCTGTAACCAAACACAGAGACACTCTTCCAGAGTAAGACCGGAACAATGTCCATACAGTCCCAAGATAGATACCAGCTTGCTCCAAATACTTCTAAAGAAAGAACAATGAATAAAGAGGTGAGTAATATCATCCCCGTCCTTTTGGCACAGAACACAGATGTTTGGTCCTGAGAGTCCTCTTTTCTGTAAATTCGGCCAAATCAAGATTTTATTGTGTAAGCACAACCACAAGAAGCATTTAAGCTTCAGCAGGATCTTCCATCTCCACAGATTTCGTTGCCACCAAGTAGGAGCAGGTTTGTCCAGTTTGGCAAGAATCAAACCATATACGACCTTGACAGTCAGGTTTCCATTTTCCTTGGGATAATCCCAAACCAACGAATTTGGTTCTGTAGTTGAAATAATTCCTGTTAAGGAGATTTTTTGAATATAATAATTCCATTCACTTGTTAGGATATTCCTATACTCCATCCCAGTCCCACCAGTATTTTGATCATTTACATTTTCAGTCATGCACACACTTTTAGGGTTTGCATGCATCATTTAGGGTTTGCATGCATTCCAGTCATCAGTCCAGCACCTAGCCCTCAGTTAGCCAGCCCCTGAGAGCTTCTCACTTATCAGTTTTATCCCTCCAGTTGCTTAATGCGCCCTTCCTCCTTGATTTTAGGAAGCAAATCGCCCTTCTTCACCTACCGATCCAACTGTCTTCAGTTTATACTCAGTTACACCTACCAGACTCAGTTTGAATGATGGTTGGTAGTTAATTGAGCATTGATGACTCCACTGATGATGATGAAGACTTCCAGTTGTGCTGTGATGACACCAGTTGTGCTCCGATGACACTACAGTGATCTTTTGATCACTCCATGAAGGCTAATTCGAATTGCCACCTTAAGCATTCGAATTCCTCATGCATTGTATTATTTATTTGTCCATTTGTGATTAATGAATTAGTGTGTGTGTGAAGTATTTTTGCTTCTATTCGAGTTCTACTGTAGTATTATTTTGTTTCTCAATATACTGCATTGACCACTCTTCTTCTATTTTCTTGCTTAATCAATTACTTTCTTGTGAGGTATACATCATCTCTTAGATCTGCTGTGAGGATTTTCACATGGTATCGGAGCATGTTGAGAGTATTGTTTATCTCCATTCTTGAGAGTTTTTTGCAGGTTATTACCAAGATTTCGAGTGCAGCAGTTGCAACAGTTTCTGCGTTCTTGCAGCAGTAGCAGTTGCAGATATTCTCTATTGTTTTTGCAGGTCTTCAATAGCTTCAATGTTTTCAGAAGATCCTCCTCTTTATCTATTCAACTATGTTGAATGGAAACAAAAAATGATAGCATATTTGAAGAGATGTGATCTCTTTGATTATTATTTTGAAAGAGAGTTCGAATCCTATGAAGAAAATATTGACTGGTTAACTAAAGGTGGAAGAGATATTGCAGCCATCATGGTTGCTATGTCTCGAAGCTTGGAATTCTATTCCCTTGATGATGTTGAATCTCCAAAAGAGATATGGGCCCACCTGGATGAAAGATTTGGCAGACAGAATGAAGGGATTGGTCCAAACCCATTCGAGAGCAAGCAAAGTGTTGCATTCGCCCTCCTTGATGATATCTCAGATCATGAACCAGTATCATCTCATATTGAAGTTGTCCACAAAGAACTTGCAGATTCTACACTAATGGTCCAACTTTCTTCTCTTTTTGTTCCAGCTCACACTCTAGATATTGCAGAAGCTCCTAAATCCTCTCTTGCACCAGAGTCTGTTGGTTTGCATCATGTTCTTATGAATGTTTCGGAGGTAAATTCAGCCATTGGAGGTAATGCATTTGCTCTCCTTGAGTACTCACCTCTTTCTTACTACTATATGATCATTAATTCGTGCTTTCAAAAGGTTATTGAAGATTATGGCCATTGCCATTCACTTGGGATAATTTCTCATGCAATTACTGGTTTTGATCTCACCTCTAATGGTTCAAAGGAGATCTCAAGAAACCATGATTCAAGTCTTGGATCTAATTTGGATTCTAAGCAATCACTACTTGGGATAATTTCTCATACATATGATGGTTTTGATCTCATCCCTACTGGTTCAAAGGAGATCTCAAGAAACTGTTTTTTAAGTCTTAAATATGATTTTGATTTCAAGCAAACATGTAATAGTTCTTTTTGGCATAATCTCACCCATGGTGGTTCGAAGGAGAAGACAAAAGACTATATGCACATTCAAAGATTTGATCCTACCTCAGCTGATTCGAATCACAGGTTCAAGGATCATCCTCATACTTTTGGATTTGTTCTCATCACATTCAATCTGAAGAGCAAGTACAAGCACATGCTTTTTGAGCATGATCCACTTCTTCCCAAGAAGAAGATACCTCCAGACATATGACCAAACATCACACCTGCTTGAGTTTGGAGCATTTATTTTTTATGTGTGCCTTACAGTCTGTTTTTGAGGGGGGGTATTTTTCCCATGAAATTTTCGCCACTTCCTTGGTTTATTGACTGTTATTATTCATTGTATTGGGTGACCTTTGGTCTTAGTTACCAGGGCCTAGGATGGATTAAGGGGGGGTGTTAGGATATTCCTATACTCCATCCCAGTCCCACCAGTATTTTGATCATTTACATTTTCAGTCATGCATGCACTTTTAGGGTTTGCATGCATCATTTAGGGTTTGCATGCATTCCAGTCATCAGTCCAGCACCTAACCCTCAGTTAGCCAACCCCCGAGAGCTTCTCACTGATCAGTTTTATCCCTCCAGTTGCTTAATGTGCCCTTCTTCCTTGATTTTAGGAAGCAACTTGCCCTTCTTCACCTACCAGTCCAATTGTCTTCGGTTTATACTCAGTTACACCTACCAGACTCAGTTTGACTGATGGTTGACAGTTACTTGAGCATTGATGACTCCACTGATGATGATAAAGACTTCCAGTTGTGCTCTGATGACACTAGTTGTGCTCCGATGACACTCGAGTGATCTTTTGATCACTCCATGAAGG
Source organism: Larix kaempferi (assembly GCA_027924585.1). Lineage (NCBI taxonomy): Eukaryota > Viridiplantae > Streptophyta > Pinopsida > Pinales > Pinaceae > Larix > Larix kaempferi. The sequence continues at coordinate 8,232,196 of BSBM01000067.1, forward strand.
CTAATTCGAATTGCCACCTTAGGCATTCGAATTCCTCATGAATTGTATTATTTATTTTTCCATTTGTGATTAATGAATTAGTGTGTGTGTGAAGTATTTTTGCTTCTATCCGAGTTCTACTGTATTATTATTATGTTGCTCAATATACTGCATTGACCACTCTTCTTCTATTTTCTTGCTTAATCAATTACTTTATTGTGAGGTATACATCATCTCTTAGATCTGCTGTGAGGATTTTCACATCACTCGCTCACTCATTCGACTGTCCCAGCTCATCTTCCGTAATCCATCTAGAATTAACACACTGATCCAACCCCCTGATGAATCTGTGCCAAGTAACAGATACCTTTCCCATTCAGATGTTTCACCAAGGTAGGTGACATAATAAAATTCTCCAAACCCACCATTGGTTCCACTCCTACCTGAACACTGTAACCATTTCCCTCTTTCCAATTCAAAAAGCCATTGATAATGGGAAAAGTAATCAATAAGCTTGGCCAAATGTAAGAGGAACTTATGTAATGGAGTGAAGTCCTCCTAATCCAGTGTACGAAGTACAAGTTCTTAAATACTTTAATCTAATAATATCATTCCACAAACCCTGGAAAGTTAGAGCTCTCTGCAGGCTCTTTGTCTGAAGAGCCAAGCTAAAAATATCTAGGTTTAGCAATCCCCAACCTCCCATATTTTTTGGCCTCGAGATCAACTCCCATATGGAAAGATGATACTTCCTATCCAAAGGATTTCCATCCCAAATAAAATGTACAATCTTGCTATGGATGGACTTAAGAATAGTATCTAGAGCTTTCATTAACCCTAGCCAGTAGGTCGAAATACTCATCAATATGGATTGAGCAAGACTGAGCCTTCCTCGAAGGGAAATCCATCTATAATACCACATGTTAATCCTGTTATCGATTTTATTCAAGAGCCAACCCCAGTCCCCAGTCTTATAATTGTTGGGATTTAGAAAAAAACCTAGATACTTCAAGCCCCGATCCAAAGAGTGCATTTTAAATGGCAGAAAGTACCCAATCAATCTAAGGCAGTCCTCATCCGCACCATGGTACAAGAAATTTGATTTGAGTAGACTAATGGCCATTCCCGAGGCCTTATAGAAAACATCAAATATAGATTTGTAGAAATTCCATTCATCAACAAATGTAGCACCAAAAATAAGCACATCATCCACAAATAGTAAGTGTGTAAGATGTAACAACCCTCATGTATGCATATTTGTGGAATATTTATAATGAAATGTAAATAATTAATGAAGTTAAATAATAAAAAGGATTATTAAAGAAAATTGAAGGAAAAAAAATTGCATTAAATTAAATTAAGAAAAATGGGAGAAAGGGGAGATAAAAGGAGGAGGAGAAGAAGAGAGGGGGATCTTTTTGGTTCATTTGGCATTTTGGAAGGAGAGCTATGGAGCAGCCAAGGAAGAAGAACGAGGCTGGTAGAAAGAGGAAAGCAAGCAAGCTCTAGAATAGGGTTAATTGTTGGGGGCTTGGGGGCTTGGGGGCATCAGCCATTAGCTGGGGGTTGGTTGGGTGGAGAGTCATCCCCCCACCTTCAGTTTCATGCATGGGAGCTGTCAAGCTAACTACCGGTTCATCTAATCAGGTAAGGCTCTTTATATTTTCATAGAATATTTTTAACTATTGATGGATCCACTATTTGTATTCAGATCTCCTTTGCATGATTTGTTTGTTCACTAGTTTTTATGAGTTTAAGGTTATTAGATCCATTGTTTGTATTCAGATCTCATTTGCATGTTGGTTCTTTATTTTCACTGCTAAAAATATCTAGGTTTAGCAGTCCCCAACCTCCCATATTTTTGGCCTTGAGATCGAGTCCCAGCTGGAAATATGCTACTTCCAAGCCAAAGGATTTCCATCCCAAATAAAATGTTATTTCTACGGATGGACTTAAGGATAGTATTTGGAGGTTTCATTAACTCTAACCAGTAGGTTGGAATACTCATCAATACAGATTAAGAAAGAATGATCCTTCCTCCAAGGGAAAGCCATTTATAAACCCACATGTTAATCCTGCTATGGATTTTCTTCAAGAGCCAACCCCAGTCCTCAGTCTTATAATTGTTGGGCTTTAGAAAAAAACCTAGATACTTCAAGCCCTGGTCCAAAGAGTGCATTTTAAATGGCAAAAATTCCCCAATCAGTCTAAGGCAGTCCTCATCCGCACCGTGGTACAAGAAATTTGATTTGTGTAGACTAATGGCCATTCCTGAGGCCTAATAGAAAACATCAAATATAGATTTGTAGCAATTCCATTCATCAACAAATGCAACACCAAAAATAAGCACATCATCCACAAATAGTAAGTGCGTAAAAGTAATACCTCTGTAAATATTAATACCTTTGATACGATTTGATGATTGAGCCTCCTCAATGAGTCTATTGAGAACCTCTATCGCCAGGATAAATAAAAGAGGGGACAATGGGAAGCCTTGGCGGATCCCTCTGCTACCCAAAAAAACTTGTTCAGAGAGCCATTTATCAGTACAACAAATGAGATCAACGAAATACATTCCATTATTCAATCTGCTACCTCCACAGGGACACCAATCTGCAGTAGCATCAGATGGAGATATGTCCAATTTAAGCGGTCGTAAGCCTTAATGAGGTCCATTTTAAGGATCATAGCTTGGATATTTTTTGCCTTGATATATTGTAGCCCTTCTTAAGCCACCGCAACAACATCCAATATTTGACAATTATACAGGAATCCAAATTGCTCCTTCGAAATAAGCTTGGCAAGGATGGGCTTGATACGGTTGGAGAGTAGCTTGGTGATAATTTTTTAAAGAAGGTTGCATAAAGAAATGGGCCTAAAATTATTGAAATCCCATGCCTTGTCTTTCTTAGGAATGAGTGTAATATAAATAGTATTTATACATTTGGGAATATAAGCCTTTGACCTGGATTCCTAAATTGCTTCAAGTAGCTCTCTCCCCAAAAGATCAAAGAAGTGGAGAAAGAATTCTCTAGAACTGGGCTCTTTTCCTTAACAAAATCCTTCAAGATCACCTTGATTTATTCCATAGTTACCTCCTTACCAAGCCTGCAACCTTCCTCTTCATCAAAGAATCTAGGCAGGAGCTTTATTATCCTTAGGTGTTCCATCAAATTTGGGGAGGGATCCTGTTCAAAAATATTGGAGAAATGTGAGTCTGTCGACCTCATAATAGCATCCTGTTCTTTGAACAATATGCCATCCCCATTGTGGAATTCCCAAATAGCGCTTTTTTTCCTACGATGTGATGCATACCGTTGGAATAATTTCGTATTTTGATCTCCTTTGGCTATCCAAAGGGCTCTACTTTTAAGCCTCCAAGTATTCTACTGTTGGTTCAGAATCACACCCTTTTGTTTAAACAGATTTAGGAGCTTTTTCTTCCTGTAATCCAAAAAGAGATCAACCCCCAGAAATATTTCAATATCATGAATTTGTTGTTTGATACTATGTAGTTCTTCATTGAATTTGCTTCATCTTATTTATGTCCCAGATGATAACCTCACCACAGAACTTATTTAGTATGAGAATCAACTGCTGTAAAGGAGAGTGATGTAGAGTCTGCCTCAAGATATTTGATTGATCTGATACAAAAGTACATAATGATTCATCTTCAAGCCAAGTACCATTGAATTTGAAGGGAGTAAGGTAATGATCATTCCAAAGTTCCATATGGAAAACTACAGCTTTATATTGGTCTGAAAACCCCATGGAAATGCTCCACGATCTCTATCTTCTGAAGTGACTTAACAATTGCTCATTCCCCAAAAATCCGTCAAGCCTCTTGGCCACCCCTACATTCCCCGATCTGCCATTTGACCAAGTTGGTACCATGGTCATTGCTACAATATCACTGAGTCCTGCCTTACTAAAAATATCCTTAAAATAATATCCCAAGGGATCGTTTATCTTCTTGGAACTCCATATTTTTATCTCAGATAAATCGAGGTTGAGGTCACCTCCAAGAATAAGTGGTGGATCACATAGAATACCCCGAGCACAAATCATATCCCATAAAGTAGACATGTTTTTGTAAGGACCATATACATTCACAATACTAATCGAATGAGAGAAACCGTTAATGGAACCAGTCAGATTGATACCTGCAACCGTAATGAAAGAGGAGAAATGAATGACCTAAGGATTCCATGTTGTCAAAATTCCACCTGAGTGCCCACATACATCCACCGCACTACATAGACAATGGGGTCTAAGTTTAAGAAAAAAATGGCATGCATCTAGACTGGAGCACATTGTCTCTTGGAGCATAACAACAATAGGATTAGTCTGGTCTAAAATCCTTTTGATGGCAGTCCGTTTGGGCTGACTATCGAGCCCCTGCACATTGAAAGACAAAAGACTCATGCAATCACCAACTCATGGCCATCACTCTCTCTAAGTGGCCTAGTAGTGGATACATAATCAATCAAAACAGAAATATAGGACATCTCAGTGGCTTTTGGATTTACCCCTTTACTATCATCCACACACTCGGTCTTTTTTCCCAATTTTGACTTGCCCTTCCTCTTTCTAAGGATAATGTGTTGTCAAATGGAGACAATAGGAATAATTTTATTAGTGGGCACAACATCAAAACCAAATATTTGTAGAGGTTTAGTTGAAGCAGGGGATTGTGAGACTACCACGGAGGTATCCAAACCGGAATGGAACCTTAGCTCTTCAAAAACCCTAATGTATCCAACATGGAACATTCCTTATTTATAGTCTCGCTCAAATTTTCCTCAAATGAGGAGGCCCCAGGTATGAAAACCCCATCAATAGAAACCAAAGACGTTGGGTTAAGGTCCGAAGGAAAGAGGTAATGATGGACAAGTGTAGTTGACAGTTGAGGATCCAAAGGAGAGGAGAGAGCTAGTTTCATCGAGTCCAAAATCTCTTCGGCATTTATGACTTTCAATAGTAAAGGGAGAAAAACATTGAACTTACCCAAAAGATCTTTTTCCGATAGCTCATCCATCGAAAGAGGAAAGGACACACTTCGCGTCGGATCCACTGCACCCTCAAAGGATTCACCATCTGATGAGTTATCCCCTTAATGAACTTTTTCACGGGCTTGATACTTTTCACAGTCCTGTCATAAATGCCCAGTAGCATGGCATTTAAAACAACTAAAAGGAAGGCCCTGGTATTCCAACTGTTGAATGAACACACCATCCTCCCATCTAACTTCTACTTTGGCTGGAAGCCCCTCTGAAACATCAACTTCCACGAGAATCTGAGGGCATCGTTGATCATTTGACATCAATGTCTCTTCCTCAATAAGAATAATTTTACAATAGAATTCTCCAGTTCCATGAAACCTTGTAGATTCCAACAGAAAAGTGGAAAACCAGGTAGTTTAACCCAAAGGTGTCATCTCCCCAATTTTTCCTTCTAGGGTCAAAAGTCGGGTGCCACCGGAATAAGACAAGGGAGCCCTTGCCAAAAACCCACAATCTGGAAAGGATAGATTGCAACAATTCCTCTGAGAGGAAATGGAAAAAATCCATCCATTTACAAGTATGATGAACATGGGAGTATAGTAAATTAAGGGTTTCCACACCATGGTGACCCAGTCAATGATATATTCGCGCGAGAGCTTAAGGAATTCGAACTTCCCCACAAGGGCACGAGATGACAGGTTTAAAACCATATCCATCGTGATATCCTTACCAAGAATACAAAGTGCCTGATTCTTCTTTGCCTTCTATGTCTTAACTTTTCGTCAACACTTGGGAATTTCACCTGTAAACCGAGCATGGAATCCCTGAGCACCTAGTTCAGGAGCAACCCTATCATTCAAAGCTTGCGCAGATGGTTCCACTTGCTTGCTCAGTACAAAACGAGCCTTGGAAACCGCTGAACTGTAAACAACATCACAAAAGGGGTTTACTCGTACTCTCGAAGGTGTAGTTTTAGGTGATGGCATCGAAACCCCCAATCCCGACACCTGCCGGGAAGAGCACATGGTACCAAACCACGACATCCGGACTTGTGTAAACCAAAAGAGAAAATACCTAGTCAAAAAATGTACGGTAGAAGTCAGGAAACCTTCCACATGACAAAAACAAATCACGGATAGTCCCAAAAGAGAAACCCCAAGTCAAAGAACTGTCAAGTAAGGAGACCCAAAAAACCCGGAGAAAATACCGAAGTTGGTGGTATCAAAACCCACTACAGAAACAAAAGAAAAAATGCACAAAAACTTCCCACTTTTTTACTTGGTTGGTACTAATCCATTCTAGAGGAATGGCGGACTCCAATTATGTAATGAGTTAATATCCACCCTCCAGTTTCAAGTAATCAGGGCAAAGTACCAGAAACATGGCTCCCCCGAACCCATTAATATTCAGCGATCTGAGTGACATCTATCTCGAGTAATCCTCCCTTCATGTGTCAATCAACTAGGTATAATTGAAATTAGATTATAATCTACCTTAAATATGAAGAGTTCATCTATAAATCTAATCTTATAATGATTGACATATAAAATTATGATTTAAGTGTCACTTAAGTAAGGGGCTTAATTGAAACATAAAAAGTGAGATATAAGGGATTCAGAACATAAAACTAGAACATTTGCACTAAAAAGTGTTCTAAACAAATTCAAATTCATATGGCCATTCATATATATGGAGAGGAGATAGGATCCTTGTTCTATTCATTTTTTTGGAATATGCAATGGAATGTTGACTCGCGGGCACTTCCCCTCATTTAGAGGATGGCACCCAAGGTAAATCCTATGGATGCAACCACATGTTTGATCACTACCTCAAGGTGAACCCATCACTCTAGGACTTGCGGACACTTCCCCTCATTTAGAGGATGGAACCTAGGGTAAACCCTATGGGCGCAACCACATGTTTGACCACTACCCCAAGGTGAACCCTGGCTCTAGGAGAACACTATGCATTTTTTAGCAATTTCAAAAATGACATATTTCTTATTTTTACATGCAAATGGAAACATAACTCTAAGAGATAGAACACTTCTTCAAAATTATATCAAATTATTAATGCATAAATTAAATCTTTAAAGTGGAATAACAAATACATGAAATAAATGAAGTGCATATTTTTTTATTAACAACAATACCCCTTATATTTTGGCCAGAGTCAAGGACTTTTATTTTATCACTCCCGAGACATGTCATTCTAAGGACTCTCAGTTTTATATGCTAGCACCCTCACTGTGAGAATCGAACATGGATAAGTAATGGTAATCTCCCACCAATTTACCACTTAACCAAAGCTCCACCCACATAAATGAAATGTATTTTACAGTCCAAGTATACAAGATGTGCTACATAAAGGATTAACATTAACATTATACCTTTAATTAAACCTATCCTTTGTTAAATTTTATAATATTTTTTAAGAATAAAATGCTTCCATAAATAAATTAATTTTGTTTATTTAATTTTGTTCTTATGATAATATTTAAAAATACATGAGTTGTTTGTTATATGTATTAAATTCTTTTAAAAAATCACAAGGGCTTTACACAAATTAATTAATTATTTTTTAAATGAATCTATTTGATGACTCTATTCTTGTCGGCTCTCTCTATACTGGAGGAGATGTGTTATTAGTGAGGATTATTTATTAGTGAGGATTATAGCTAATAATCCTTATTCCATTCGAGAGCTCAACTTGTTCTGACTGTGTTTCGGGCTCTATTTGTTTGTCAGAAAGAACTAGCATTCAATACATCACAGAGAAGCGATTCAATTTGTTGTTTAGGCTATCTCAATTTGTTCTGACTGTGTTTCGCGCTCTATTTGTTTTTCAGAAAAAAACTAACATCACAGAGAAGCGATTCAATTTGTTGTTTAGACTATTTCAATAGTCGTTCTATTCTGAGTGCAGGGTCTCCATTGAAGAAAGAGGAAAAGCAAGCTTGTAAGTAGTATATACACAAGAAATATATCGATAAGTCTCTGCAACTCTACTAATTTCTGGATAAACATGGCAGCGAGAAAAGCTCAGGAAGCCTCAGGCAATGATATGTCAAATCCAGGCGCTGAGACTTATATGTCAGTGGATGATTTTATATTCTGTGATAAGTCCTTGGTAGGTAGATTCACTCATATGAACCCAACTCTCCAAGACCTCCAACAATGGTCTGAGCCACAATGGAATCTGAGCAGCGATTGGATGTTTAAGATACTGGGTGAGGGGTTTTTCAAGATTGAGTTCTTTTCTGAGGATGATTGTGAGTTCGTTTTGAACAATGGCCCCTGGTTCATGGGAGTGGCAAGATTGAGCCTCAAGAGATGGTCGCGTGACTTTATAGTCTATGATAAGTCCTTGGTAGGTAGATTCACTCATATGAACCCAACTGTCCAAGAACTTTCACGATGGTCTGGGCCACAATGGAGACACGATCTGAAAAGCAATTGGATGTTTAAGATACTGGGTGAGGGGTTTTTCAAGATTGAGTTCTTTTTCAGGGATGATTGTGAGTTCGTTTTGAACAATGGCCCCTGGTTCATGGGAGTGGCAGGATTGAGCCTCAAGAGATGGTCACGTGATTTTGTGTTTGACCCCCGAAATCCTGGTCCATTAAAAACCCCAATAAAAGTGACACTTATGAATCTTCCTGTGGAGCTTCTGCTCCTTCCTCCAGAGCTGAAGAAAGAGGAAATATTCAATATCTGCTCTGTAATTGGAAATGTTCTCAAAAGACCAGAAATCAATGTTTATAAGGTATGCGTTGAGGTTGATCTCAGTGAAAGATTATATTCTGAAATCAATGTTTATGAGGGTAACAACTATCTTGGCCAGCTAAAATTGGTTTACGAAGGATTACATTTTCTGGTGTAAGGTATCTAAAAGGATCATGTCCTAAAGGTTCCAGGAATAAGAACTGATGTATTTTGTTAAATTTGTTAAAGTGCTTTCAGTGATTTGGAAGTAGTTAATGTTATAGTGCTTATTGGATTGATGTGCATTTTTTTTTCACTTCACAAAGAGAAGTTTTTAAAGTAGTTTTATGTTTTTTTTATTAATTTTTTTAAGAGAAGATAAAACAAATAAGCATACTAACATTGTAACTAATGAGTCATTATATTAATTTGGAGAAATGATTTTTGTGCCTACCTTATTAGTATAAGAATTATGATCTATTGCGACTTGCATATTATTGCAAGCCTTATTTTAAGTTGGTCATATTGCACAAATACAAATTTTTATTTTTCATATTATATTGGTAGGAGAGATGAATTTGTTATTTTTCATGTTACTCGTTTATCATGAAATTATTAGTCATATCAAAATAGTTTTAGATTAATTTAGTTAAAATGATTTTGCTTTTTTCTTTACTTTATTTAGAGATGAATTATTGGTCAAAGTAAATGAACCATTTTTATCAATTTTCAATCATGATTTAGATATTTAATGAGTTCTATGATATTTATGCTAAGAAACTAATACCAACCCTCCAAAAAAGTAGAGACTTGAGATCTTACCTTAACACCCATAACAACTCTCTCTCTCTCTCTCTCTCCTTATTGAACTCAAGACTATTCTCAATTGAATTGTTTACTAATGTGTTGAAAATGGAAGCATTTACTAGTCTCTAGGTACAAATCTATACTCTCCATGGACTTTGCATTAGATAGGGAAATTTATAAAGGATTTTGACTTGTGGTGCATGTGGAAGTTTGTGTTGTATGATTGAAGTTTATGTTGTATGATTTGATAACCATATGTTTACTTTTTAAATCTTTTGAGATTTTTTGTATGTTAGGTTGTAGTTGAAGGAATCATGAAATAGATATTGCAACACAACGTAATCATGTAATAATGAGATATATATTGGAAAACTAGTGAAATCTATGTATGAATGAAATTGGGTAATTGAGATCATATGTCAATTGATATGGACAACTTGTACAATTTTTTTTTCAATGATCAACTTTCCTTGACTAGAATTAGCACCAACATTGTTATATAACTTGTTCAAACTATTTTTATATTTCACTTATTATGTGTTGCGATCGACATCTTCTAGATTTGAAATGCTGAACATCCCATTATATATCTAAATTGGCATGATTGGCGCACCAATGAAAGTGGTGACCAACTTTGCTTTGTCATCCATCACTCTTTTTTTTTGATAAAATGCTTGTGATTTTTATTAATGTATGAAAAAATATTACATGTGTTTTGTACTAAAACAAAAATTGTGATGATAAACACTACAAGCAAAGGTTGACAAGAAAAAAAAGACCTATCCTATCATTCTTTTCCATGCATGGACACATAAAATAAAGAGTCATTTAGTGCCATAGCATCATAGACAAACAAACATATAAACTAAGCACATAGGTCAATTGGCTAGAGCTAGATATCAAATCAAGAAGTTGCTAGATTCATGCTTTCTTTAGGAGGGGGGGATTTTGTCTTCAAGAAATGGTTCCCATCTGTCTACTAGGGTCTCAAGATCGGCCACAAGGGACTCCCGTTTGTTGTTTCCATACTTGGTTTCTTTACGACACCAGCTTAGAGATGGCCAAAATGATGATTGAAGATTTTGTTGTTTCCATAGTTGGTCTCTTTAGGACACTAGTTTAGAGATGGCCAAAGGTTGAAAATTTTGTTGTTTCCATACTTTGTCTCTTTAGGACACTAGTTTAGAGATGGTCAAAGGGATGGTTGAAAACTTGTCAATAAGGGACCTTTGAGGCATGGATGGGAGGGTAGCTCTTTTTCCTTTCTTGAGACATGTGAACAACTTGATTTGCATTGTGTTATGGGTTTGATGAAACCCAATATCTCTAGAGTGGGATAAATGCTCTGGCAAGTGCCCCTTAGGAGGGACTTGGTTGATTGTACAAGGTGCAATGGCCCAATAATTCTTTAGTTTGCACATATGAATCATTTCATTTCCATCTTTAACATCTTCAATTGGACTTAGAGGTATAGACATGCACACAGCAAGGAATGATCATGCCAAGTAAGTGCTATGCAATGTGTTGAATTGGCGAATAAACATTCATTTCTTATCCCCGCTAAAATTTGATGTTATGTGCCTTAATGTTGAAACCAAAAACAATTTATATTACATGGATGATTGTCACATTGATTTGCTTATGTTTGAAATTAATTATCGTAAATGGATTTAAATGTGATAAATATCAATTGATGATATGATATATAAAAATTATAAAAGTGAATGTATTTTAGATGCAGTATTCGTTGGATACTTTGATGGTTTGCTTAGTGTAACAAGAAAAACACCAGTGCACAGTGACGCAAGTTTATCTTAACAACGCAAAGACTCAATTGTCGGGTCATTGTGTTATATTATGTCACACATTTATTTGATATTTTGTATTACGCAAATAAAACTATCGACCTGATCAATCGGGTGTGGGTGTCGTGCTCTGCAAGTGGATCTGATCAATGTTGAAAGTTAAGTTTGTGTCGAGTTATTAATCATATATTATTAGACGACTCAATTTAAAGATCTTGTGATATACTCATAAACTTTTTAGAGTAACTATATGATCTCGGTATGAAATATAACGTATTATCACACATAAAGTAATTATTCTGGTTCAAAAGATGAGGCCATTGAATAAATAAGAGAAACGTGCCCTACCATTACTCTCTCCCATGTGAATTAAACAATTAATATAGTATTCTACATGTTTTGAATAATTAGATATTAAAGTCATTCTTCCATGTTTGGAAGAATAGTAAAAGTATATGATAGAAAGGCTAGTTATAAATTTTATTTTTGAATTTTAAGATAAAACATACATAGGGTTTACCTTGTGATATAGGTTAGTTATGTAATTATGTATATTACAGTTGAATTTTATATATATGGTTTACATATGGTAAGGGTATATGTGTGTTTGTTAAGGTTGAAATTCATTCCTTATACAATATGGTCGGTACACTTTTGTAAAAATGGGGTGTGTTCACATTGAATAATGGCACTTATCATAGATATGTGGGAGAGGCATTGAATGTATAAGATATTTCACTGAATTTAAAAACTTAGGCAAGTTAGCTCCAAGTTCATTATTGGAATTTCATCTAATGAAGAGCTTCTTTCTCGCTAAGATGAAAGCATCAATTTTGATCATTTGCATCTTAGAGCCTGAAACAACATATAATACTAATAGAAAACACATTATACTGTCTTAAATTTCTTTATCTTACAATATGGTAAAAATAACCATTCACAAAATTTTCATTATCATGTTGGTCTCTGCCAATGTAAGTAAGAAGTATACCTTGATAAGTGCAAGAGCACCTTGTAGAAAACATTCATGAATAATTGTAAATTAATTGAAATATAAAAATCACAACAAACTTCAAATATTAGCTCAAGAAAAAGAAAGTAAAGTATTTCTTGTAAATTTTGTAATCAACCCCGTTTATGCAATATTGTCTTGTCATATGTGATGGATGGGTTTCATTTTTTTTATAACAAAAATGAAATTGAAAATGAGTATTTTAATAAAACTCATTGATTATACACATAAAAGAGTTAATAAGAGTTAATAGTTACATACTTTTGATGTACGTTGTTGTTGGGATAGCTCTTCTAGTGATTCAATTATTTTTAATTATTTGACCATCTCCTTGTGCAGTTTTTTGGGCATCCTTATTGTCATGTTTCATAAATCATCCTATTTGGCATCTTTAATCTTCTTAATATTTCTATAAAAAAATATAATAATGTTTATATGAGGTAAATATAACAAGAATATTAATTTGATAATTTGTTTTACTAGTTTATAAATATAATAGAAAAACATATTTAGCAATAATACTTTCTAAATGATCCTTTTTTGTTTTATATGATTTTGTTATGGTAAGTTTGTGAGTCTCATCCCCCATTGCTTGTAGTTTAAACATAACTTGGTTCTCGGTTTTTGTACTGTAAGTGATAAGAAAATCCATACTTTCTTTCCACTATATCCCTCATAATATTATACAAGTTTCCCCTGATGTTATTAATTTCCAACACCATTCTAGATGAACCAAGGACCAATTCATCATCATTTGTATCATTTTAAAATTGTTTCTTCTTAGGAAGGTCCTTTGTTCCCTCAATGTTGTTCTCTACTGTTGATGTATATGTAACTACGGAATGTATTTCATATATATTTATTGTACCCTTATTAGAGATGTGTTATTCCTCTATAAGGAAGTGTCGTCATGTGGATTGACAAGTGTCGCAAGTGTGTGTACTTGCCGATGGGTTATTAGACCACCATGTGTGGGGTCGGCCCTGAAATATATATATTATAATGTGGATGTACCTAGATAGACAAGTCGGCCCCATAAGGTCACTGGGAAAACAGGTTAGTATAAATAGAGATCAGGTGATCTCTATTTAGATCATTCGGAAAGTCATCTCTCTCTCACTCAGAAAGTGGCGCACTAGTGAGGAGGAGGATCATCTGCTTCTTGGAGACTATCTCAAGTGTATTTTGGTTGTACTTTGGTTGAGCCATTGCTCTCTCTATCTCTGATGAAGTTGTGGGATTTTTCACCTTAGGGTTTTCCCCACGGAAACTTTGTGTCTCTTGTCTCTCATGCTTTTGATTCTTGCGATGCTTGTCATGCTTATTGTGATTGTTATGCATTGATATACTGTATATGTTATTCTCTCAGTGAAGATCCTAGAGTATTATGAATTAATTCTCAAAATTTAACATGGTATCAAAGCTAACCTGAGAAGAAGACATTTTGCAGTGACGGAAACTTGAGTTTCTTATTTATTGGGTTTCTCTCCACAGTTTTTGGAAAATCAGTATAGTAGATTGACTCTACTCATCAAGGAGAATCTATCTGTCCAATCAGAATTCAATTCTGAGCATTTTCAGATTTGGCCCTAAAAATTAGGGTTTCCACAAAAGTAGGCATTTATGGAATCTGAAGACACAGCTGGAAGCTCCTTGTAAAAATTGAAGTTTAGAGCTTTGGATCAAGATTTTTGGCTGGGTAGATCTCTGGGAAACTCAAAACCTAATTCAGGGCTCTCCCTAGTGAACCCAGGAGGACAAAAAGACAAATCTGAAGGGTAAAACTTTGCTGATATCAAATTTTGAATGCATCAAGGCGCATCTTTCTATCCTTTCAGAAATTTGAAATTCACATTTTGAATTTTTAGGGTTTTTTCGATAAACCCTAATCCGGGACCAGATCCAGTTTTCAACATTTCAAGTTGTAAGACCTAAATATTTTCTATTTCCATTTGAAGTACTCTTTAAGATGTCTCATCACACCAAGTTTGAGGATAAGCTTGAAGGGGCTAATAACTTCCGAGCTTGGAAGTATAAGATTGGGTTAATCCTGGAAGAGAATGAGTTGGACACATATATAAAAGAAGACATCCCTATCCTAGAGGATGAAGAAGCCAAGGTATTGCATAAGAAGAACTTGGTCAAAGCAAAGAGAATCATTGTTGATTCTATCAAAGACCATCTCATACCCCATGTGTCTTCTCTAAAGACACCCAAGGAGATGTTTGACTCTTTGACCAAGCTATTTGAAGGGAAGAACATAAATCGGAAGATGACTCTGCGGAATCAATTGAAAGGGGTCAAGATGTTGAATGGAGAAACCATTCAATCTTACTTCTCCAAGGTCTCTCAGATCAAGGAACAACTTGAATCTGTGGATGAAGTAGTGGACAATGGTGAAGTTGTTATGACCACTCTGAATGGCCTACCTATGTCATGGGACTCCTTTATTCAAGGAATCTGTGCAAGAAAGAAATTGATCTCTTTCAGTAAACTATGGGAGGAATGCTCTCAAGAAGAAGCTAGGCTTGTAGCTCGTGAGGAAAAGATGGGAGGTGAAGATCAAGCTCTCGCAACTCACACCAAAAGAAGCAAGCCCAAGAAGGAGCACTCTCGCTACAAAAGATCCTATCAAAAGAATAAGAAGGATCTAAGATGCTTCACATGCAATGAGAAGGGTCACTTTGCTTCAGATTGTCCCAAGAACAAAAGGGATAATAACAAAAACTTCATCAAGAAGAAGAAGGGCAGCAAAAGAAAGTTCCATGCTCATGCTACCGAGGATGATGAACCTCCAAAGAAGAAGGCTAGGGTAGAAAGTGATGATGACTCATCAAGTGAAGAAGAGTATGTTCTAATCTCTGCTCTCACAGGTACTATCTCCCATGGTTGTAATGATTGGTTGATTGATAGTGGGGCTTCCAAACACATGACTGGGTTTAAGGAATCTTTTGTGAATCTATCTGAACATGAATCACCCGATAAGGTGAAACTTGGGGATGATTATCAGTACCCAATCAAAGGAAGTGGTGAAGCCTCCTACAACCTAGATTCTGAAAAATCTTTGAAGATGAAAGAAGTCCTTTATGTACCTGGGCTCAAGAATAACTTACTCTCCATCTCTGCATTGGATGCAAAAGGTATGAGGGTTGCATTTGTGCATGGCCAAGTCCTAATGTGACCAAAGGGAAAGACCATAGATGATGCAGTAGTGATTGGAGAGCAAGAGGGAGGTTTGTATAAATTGAAGGGACAACCTGAACATGCCATGGTACATGAAACCATGGAGCCAAGTGAACTTTGGCATAGAATACTTGCTCATATGCACTATAGGGCACTTCCAATTGCAAGCAAGGTTGTAGAGGGTCTTCCTGAAATCAATACCAAACATGAAGGTGTTTGCAAAGGATGTGCAAAAGATAAGAACATTAAGAAGGCTTTCCCAAGCAGTGAAAGCAAGGCAAAAGACATCATGGAAATCATCCACTCAGATGTATGTGTCCTATGTCATCTAGTTCTCTGAGTGGGTATGTTTACTATGTCTCATTTATTGATGACTTCTCTAGGAAGACTTGGGTATACTTCTTGAAGAACAAAGATGAGGTGTTTGATAAATTCAAGGAATTCAAAACCTTGATGGAGAATCAAACTGACAAGAAGATCAAAACATTCAGATCCGACAATGGTGGAGAATTCACCTCAGGTGACTTCAAGAAGCTTTGTAGTGATTCAAGGATTAAGAGGGAGTTGACTACTCCTTATAATCCTCAACAGAATGGAGTTGCAGAAAGGAAGAGCAGAACAATCATGGAAGTAGCAAGGGCAATGCTGCATGACCAGGATCTACCTATACATCTATGGGCACAAGCAGCTAGAACAGTTGTATATGTGCAGAACAGAACACCCCACAAGATATTGGAAAACAAGACACCAGAAGAGGTCTTTTCTGGTAAGAAACCTGAAGTTAGCCATCTCAGAATATTTGGTTGTCCAGTATACACTCATATCCCAAAGGAAAAGAGGACTAAACTAGATCCTTCAGGAAAGAAGGGTATCTTTGTGGGTTACAGTGAAAGCTCGAAGGCTTACAGAATATACTTTCCAGGGTTCAAGAAGATTGATGTCAGCAAGGATGAATATAAGTTCAAGGATAGGTAATCCAGGAAGCAAAGATCAAGAGGGAGCACACTCCAGTAGCTCCTACAAGGATGCAGATTTTCAGAGGGAATTGACCATCTTCCTACATTCCACAACAGAAAGGTGTAGAAGAAGCTACTTCAGCAGCTCCTGCCAGGAAGCAAAGACACAGAGGGAGTCCACCCAACTAACAAACAAAGATAAGTATTTCAATTATCATTTCTTGCATATTTTGTTTGTTTAAATAATATTATGCTTATGTTCCTAGACTTAGGATATGTATTGTGCATATTAGAATGATTGCATTAATAAACAGTATACTACTAATATGCATGTGATGGGTAAGTGGCCTATGGCACTGTACAACATTCCAGTGCTACTTATCTAGAATGAAACCTCTTTGCTAACATGTTGGGAGTAGTGCAAACTCTTAAACAATGTTCTGGTAGAGACTGGAAGGCATCTAGAAAGTTGTGGAACATGGATAAATGTTGTATTGAAGCATTGGCTAAGATAACTGCATGACATATTTCTTTATGTGTAAAGAATTTGTTCTGAAAATTATGAGATGTTTCTAATCATGCAATTTAACTTGTTTTGTAGGAAAGACCATATATCTTCACCTACAAAAGGATTACAACATTTGTTCCAGCAACAAAGATATCTATTGAAGATATTGAAGTTCCTAGGATCTGGGATGAAGAAATGGAATGCCATGATCCGTCGATCATGAAGAAGATGTTTGGGATGCAGTCCCAAGACCTGACAGGGAGTCGTATGTATGCAGATTGAATAAATCTTTGTGTGGCTTGAAGCAAGCTCCCAGAACTTGGTATGGTAGGATGGACAGTTTACTATCTAGTTTGGGCTTTACCAAGAGTAAAGCGGATTCCAACCTTTACTACAAGGTTGAGGAAGGGAATCCTGTGATTCTACTCCTGTATGTGGATGACTTATTTGTAACAGGAGATGACAGATTGATTGCAGATACTAAGAGGAAGCTTGCTGCCAAGTTCAATATGAAAGATTTGGGAATGATGCATTATTTCCTAGGTATGGAGGTGTGGTAGAGTGCAGGTGGGATCTTCCTTGGTCAAGGGAAGTACACAGTAGATATCCTAAGAGATTCGGGATGATGGATTGCAAGGCCATGGCCACACCTATGGCATTGAATCTGAAGCTTCTATGTGATGCTTCATCTGAGCCGGTTGATGTCTCTATGTATCGTCAGATGATTGGGTCCTTGATGTACCTGACGAACACGAGACCAGATATTTGCTTTGTGGTGAACACATTGAGTCAGTTCCTGACAGATCCGAGGAGTGTTCATCTGGTTGTTGTAAAGCATGTTCTGAGGTACCTGAAGGGTACAATGGATTATGGGCTCAAGTATGAGGCGAATCAAAAGTTTAACCTGCAGGGTTATGTTGATTTAGATTGGGCTGGTAGTGTTGCAGATAGGAAGAGCACATCTGGGTGTTGCTTCAGTATGGGATCAGGTGTGATCTCTTGGTTTAGCAGGAAGCAGTCCTGCGTAGCACTGAGTACAGCTGAGGCAAAGTATGTTGCAGCCTGTTCAGCTAGTTGTGAGGCAGTATGGCTACGGAAGCTACTGTCTGAGTTATTTGATCTCCTGTTGGATGCTATTGGTATCTTCTATGATAACCAGAGTTGTGTGAAGCTATTTGAGAACCCAGTGTTTCATGACAGGTCGAAACACATAGAGATCAAATATCACTATATCAGGGATATGGTGCAGAGAGGAGCTGTGAAGCTCCTGTATGTTGCAACGGACAAGCAGATTGCAGATGTGCTGACGAAGCCACTAGCCAGGGTGAAGTTCAAGTACTTTAGAGAGAGGCTTGGTGTTCTTCGGATTGATGACACTTCGAGGAAGGAGTGATGGACACATTTGCTGAAACCATTCCAAGCATGTTGGAAGGAGGGACCTTCACATGGTTGTGGATGTAAGCACTGGATGATGAGCATCAGGATGATGTTCTGGTTTATGCTGGATATGATCAGTTGGATCATTTATATGTATATGTATGTACGCATCATGTTGAATGCCGGATATGATCAGTTGGATCATTTATATATATATGTATGTATGCATCATGTTGGATGTTGGATATGATCAGTTGGATCATTTATATGTATATATGTACGCATCATGTTGGATGCTGGATATGATCAGTAGGATCATTTGTATGTATTTTGTATATTCATAATGTTGGATGCTTGGACCATGTATCTGTATATGTATCAAGTGGATACATTGTATGATCAGGTGGATCATGTATGGTGATATGTATCATGTATTTGTATTTCTATCAGGTGGATCATGTATGATGATATGTATCAGATAGATACTTGGTATGCATCAGGTAGATGCATTGTATGATTAGGATGGTCGTGGATGACGAGCTTCAGGATGTTGCTCCAGATGACATGTAGCAGGATGTTGCAGTGATGATGATCAAGATGATCATGTGTACATCAGGATGATGTATGGTGAGTATCAGGTTGATACTCTATGGTCGTGGATCAGGTTGTGCAGATGAGCATATAATTTGGCCCTGGGAGATTTGCAGATAGTCTTTTGAGGTTTTTCCTATGGCATATAATTTGGCCCTGGGATATCTGGAAAATGCTCTTTCGAGGTTTTGCTCTGGGAGGACATATAATTTGGCCCCGGGAGATCTGCAGATAGTCTTTCGAGGTTTTTCCTATGGCATATAATCTGGCCCTGGGATATCTGGCAGATGCTCTTTCGAGGTTTTGTCCTATGGCATATAATATGTCCCTGGGAGATCCGATAGGTTGGGTTGTGTTCCCGTAATAAGTCCTAGGATGCTCTTGCGAGGTTTTGCCATGACCACATATAATCTGTCCCTAGGAGATCCTATAGGTAGAGTTGTGTGCTCGTAACAGCCTGGGATGCTCTTGCGAGGTTTTTTGGTGACCACATATAATCTGTCCCTGGGAGATCCTATAGGTAGAGCTGTGTGCTCGTAACAGCTTGGGATGCTCTTGCAAGGTTTTGTGGTGAGGTCACATATAATATGGCCCTGGGAGATCCTATAGGTAGAGCGGTGTGCTCGTAACAGCCTGGGATGCTCTTTCGAGGTTTTGTGACGCATGTAATAAGTCCTGAGGATTCCACAGTATGGCCAGCGATGACAAAGACTTGCAGGTGGTGGGCCTACATCCAGTATGAAAAAGGACTAGATCTGTAGAACTTCCTATGACGAGTAGAGTCAGAGATTGGTTGAGATAGCAGCAGCAGTGACGATGACGATGATCCCGAGAAGAAGACTTGTCTAGCAGATCTGTGTCGAGAAATACCTTCCTATTTAAGAGGGAGTGTTGATGTATATGTAACTGCAGAATGTATTTCATCTATATTTATTGTACCCTTATTAGAGATGTGTTATTCCTCTATAAGGAAGTGTCGTCATGTGGATTGACAAGTGTCGCAAGTGTGTGTACTTGCCGATGGGTTATTAGACCACCGTGTGTGGGCTCGGCCCTGAAATATATATATTATAATGTGGATGTACCTAGCTAGACAAGTCGGCCCCATAAGGTCACTGGGAAAACAGGTTAGTATAAATAGAGATCAGATGATCTCTATTTAGATCATTCGGAAAGTCATCTCTCTCTCACTCAGAAAGTGGCGCACTAGTGAGGAGGAGGATCATCTGCTTCTAGGAGACTATCTCAAGTGTATTTTGGTTGTACTTTGGTTGAGCCATTGCTCTCTCTATCTCTGAGGAAGTTGTGGGGTTTTTCACCTTAGGGTTTTCCCCACGGAAACTCTATGTCTCTTGTCTCTCATGCTTTTGATTCTTGCGATGCTTGTCATGCTTATTGTGATTGTTATGCATTGATATACTGTATATGTTATTCTCTCAGTGAAGATCCTAGAGTATTGTGAATTAATGCTCAAAATTTAACATCTACACAATGTTTAACATACGTGAAATTAAATGCTTAGACCTTGTTATACATTATTAATAAGAATCACATTATTATTAAACATTCAAAGAAAAATTTAAGTTGATCACCTTTCAATCCATCTTCCCCTATTTGCAACTTTTTAAATAAAAAAAATTACACTACGTCCCACTCAAATTGTAAACAATCTTCTTGAACTTTTTCAATATTTCGTTATGCATGTCACACGTTAGCCAACACACATCAATATTTAAGCCTAGATAATTCAAAATATATTACTTATATAATAAAATTTTAACTAAATTGGATTTTTCTCTTCTTTGGATGTGTCACGTCCCCTTCCATCATTCTGACCAATAGATGAGGATGAGCTAATTTGAGGCCTCCAAAAATTTTCCCCATAGTCATATTATGAATTTCATAACATATAAATTATGTGTGTAGATGCATAATAAAAATAAATAGCGGAAATAAACTCTATCCACACATATCTAACATGCATATACCAACATAATTATCACATGCATCAGTTGAACACATCACACATAGAAATAGAAAAGATACTTATCTTTATACTATGCAGATCCAAGCAACTTGTTGTGTAAGATTGATTTTCCACCCAACAATAGAAACTATGTCCAACATATACTCTTTATGCTACGAGGCCACCCCCAAGCTGGACTATGAGGCCACGAGGGAAAAGGGAAAACCTACAAGCTTCTTTCTCTCATCCCACAACCCCTTCTAATCTCTATGCTTATCGAAATGCTCATACAGATATCTACAGGGATTTCACTCAGCCACCATAGCCTTGGCTCCAACAATACCTACCCAGACAACACCCTTATGTGCTCAGGCATCCCCTTCATCGATCCATGGTTCTCTTAGGCGATCCATCTTACAAGGTGATTCCAGTGTGTTCATAAAAGGAGTCCAATATGATATGTGTTGTTAGAGAACCACTTGTATCCTCAATTCATGGCTTCTCAAGCATCTCTGATCAACAAAAGTCAATGGGTAAAGGTTCCTGGCTTGCCCAACCTCAGTGCTAACCTACAACCATCTATTTTTCCCTTCAAATATGTAGTCATGTCTCTCAATATGAATTTATGGGTTATACACAGTCTAGAATGGTCATGAACAACAATGGGGAGCTCTGCATAGTGTATATTTTCATGAAAGAATGATAGAATGAGGGTTGAATCCAAAGGATATGGGATAATGGTGAAAATACCACTGACATAACTTCTGACCATAGAATAAGGGACTCCTGATAGATACAGACTTACTTCTAGTAGCTGACAGAATTGTCACAAAAGCACAGTTAGTCCCATGCTTCAATAACTATATGAGGTGAATTTTCCCACCAACCTCACACATGCATTCAATGATTGGAAATAGTCAAAATGAAGATGATTAGCTCATTTAATTCACATGGAAAAATAGGATTGGTTCTAAGGTTGACACTTGGAAACAAATGATTTAGTATCCCATAAGGCCCCCTTTCCTCTTCCCCTCCATTGGAATCATAGTGTAACACCCCTAAAAATCAAATTAGGGATTAGTATTATTAAACTAGGGATTAAACCAAATTAAATCTAATTAGTGATTAATATTATTAAACATATATTAGTATTATAGATAATATTAATTTTAGAAATAAGAAATGAAAACTAATAAAGATTAATTAACCAAATAAAACTTAGTTAAGTTTATTGAGCCTTGAAGGTGTGATTCATGCATGATTGGAAAGTAGCCAGTGCATTAGTGAGCCCAAATGGCATCACTAGAAACTCATAGTGTCTGTAATGGCAATGG
Source organism: Larix kaempferi (assembly GCA_027924585.1). Taxonomy (NCBI): domain Eukaryota; kingdom Viridiplantae; phylum Streptophyta; class Pinopsida; order Pinales; family Pinaceae; genus Larix; species Larix kaempferi. Next base: position 8,254,421 of record BSBM01000067.1, read on the forward strand.
AAGGTGGGATTTGGAAAATCATGTTCCCTAACCCGTATCTGATGGTACCTTGATCAGAGGTCAATTTTGGAGAATTATTTTTCCCTCTATAATTCATCCATCAATTCATCTATCCTTGGGATTGGATAGTTATTCTTAATTTTTTTCTTGTTAAGAGACCTATAATCAATGCACATGTGAAAGGTCCCATCCTTCTTTCTTACTAATACCAATGAGGAAGTGAATGGACTGGAGCTGGGTCTTATGTATCCCAATTTGAGAAACTATTTGATTGTAGTTTCAAGTTCAAATTTATATATTTTGGGGTGTCAATAAGGTGTAGTAATGACTTATTGGGTCCCCTCCTCCAACTCAATAATGTTCTCAAATCCCCAATCTGGAGGCTTACTTGAAGGAACATCTCTAAATACTTTTTGATGCTTCTGTAATAGTGCCTGTATGGCTATTGGATGTTGTGTGGCGCTATCTAGTGGCTTCCTGAATGTAACTAAGTACTCTTCTACCCACTCTATGTATCCATGTCGGAGCACAACCTCCATCCTGTGTGATGATACTGCTCTAGGAGGGTAGGTATGCATACCTCTCAAAACAACCCTCTGTCCTTATGTTCCCTGAAATTCCATCTCCATGGTCTGGTAGTTTGTAGAATAATTTCCAATTAAATAAAGCCACTGAACTCCCAACACCACATTCGTATCCGACACATCAACCGGTTGGTAGGCGGTTTGGTAAGGTAGCATCACAACATCGTGGATGCTGCAACAAGTCAGAAGATATCGCGGAAGGCGAAAACCTAAGCGCAAAGGAGAATATTTTATGTATTGTTGAGTCAATTGTACCGCGGTATGCGGGTTTTTGGGTCATTTTGGACCATGTCAGTTAGTTTTGGTTCATTTTGGACCATGTCAGATAGTTTTGGGTCATTTGGACCGCGTCAGTTAGACTTTGGGTCATTTGCTCAAAGCGTCGGTTAGGAATTTGTTAATAAGTGGACAAATAATGTAAAGGCGGAAGCCTATTTATAGTTATAGAGTCATATGTGTTGGATAACTTTACCTGGATTGGAGATCGAAGGAAGGAATGTGAATGAGATCTGTTCTTAGTATACGTTTGAGTTATCTGCGAGATCTGTGTTTATGGAGATATTGTATCTGGGTTTTGCTGAGTTATAATGACACAACAGAGTTGTTTTGCGAAATCCATGTGCATCTTTTGTTCACTTATGGTAATGCATGTTGCAAATTATGAATGATGATATGTTTTCTTGGTGCAATTAATGCTTTACTGTTATACTTGTTGTGATGAATGTTTCTGTTGAATGATGTTATGGATACAATGTTTCCCAAGTTAAATGCATAGATCTAATTCCGAATGTTGCGATAAGTTTAAGTAATTGTTGCCACAAACATACTCCTTCATTCGGCGGAAACATGGTTCCGTCGACTCTCCCTTAAACATCTCGGGTGAGACCTCATCTGCTCCACAGGTGTTTCTAGACAGGGTGAAACCTGTCCGGGCCGGTGCTTAGGGAGATCGTGGTGGATCGGATGTCGACAGTGATGGGAACCCCTGTCGACTGGGTTCGAGTCAACAAATGGTTCCGTTTCCGGGATCGTGTGCGAAGTGAAAGGAGGATATGTTGTGGCATCCGATGCAACCGGAGATACAAAGCTGGTTTGATCAAAAGTTGTAGGAATTTGCTGAAGAAGAAAGCCGGAACACTTGACTGACAGTAGATCAGTGGGTGAACATATATATTCACGACGGTCCACACGAATGGTTTTTCTGCGAATTTCCAGTCCTTTTGTTCGAGTGGTTGGAAAAGTTGACCTTTCAGAAGAGGAACCACCAAGGTGGTGAGCCAACGACCTAAAGCTCGGAGTTGATCCAAGAACTGCCGGAAGTCTACAATAAAGCGTCATGCACTGTCGAAGTGTGGCTTGATAGCATCTTGGAAGGGTATATCACTGAATTTGCAGTTGATACGCAATAGTCTTATAGTGAAGCAGAAAGGTATTTCTTCCGCGAACCCCATGGAAGGTTTCTGCTGTCGCTCCAACTGTCCATTAAGATGCTTATTTGCGAGAAGGGTATATTGAAGATGCATCTAGATCAGTAAACAACATGGTGGGCGGAGGCCGTGGGTATCAGGACAGCAGGGGGGGCGGTACATGGAATGATAAGCGGTAGATGGGTGCAGGTCATGACAAGATTGTGAGCAAAGCCGAGGACGAGAGTGGTCTTACAAGGGGAGGAGCGAGGTTTCGAAAAGAGAAGAGGCGGAGGACAGGAGAAGGTCCTGCTGCGATCGAACCGCAGGTTCGCAAAGGAAGACCACATGGGATGAAGCGACCTCACAATCCAGACAAGGACAACCAGGATATGCCCAGGATAGAGGCAGGACCAAACCCCAGCGGCAGCATACCCACACCTCCGCTCACTATCTGTCAACCAATGAGAAACACAACTTCAACTCCATCAGGTCAACAAAACTTAATTTCTAGTAGTTCAACAACTGCAAAAAGGAAGCCAAGGATGGCGGGCGAGGATGCTAAGTTACCGTTGTTCCACAGAAATGGGATAGATAACCCTAAATAGTACTGGTTTTTATGTGAAGTGGTCTAGACCGTGAAGCAGATCACTGATGATAATGCTAAGAAAGGATAGCTAGGGACAACTCTACGAGATCGCGCATTAGATTGGTTTGTGGAGTTTGTTCTAGTCCCTACGGGAGCTCCAGAGAAGACACTAGACGATATCAGGGACGGTTTGATTGTCGAATTCAAAAAACCAAAGTCTGAAGCACAATATATTACAGAATTGAAAGAAATTAAATAGTATCCCAATGAGACGGTGTGTGATTTTGACCAGCGGTTTAAGACGTTGACGGCGAGGGTTAGTTTTGATATGAGCACGATCCAACATAAATATTGGTTCATCGCAGCACCGCTTCTGCACATTCAATTGACACTAATGTAGAAGAATATTACAACACTCAATGAATCCTTAGAGATCGCAATGCGGTTGGAGGCATCGTCGATTGGTGAAAATGCAGCTGGGATGTCGCAGATACAAACACAGCTGGCTAACTTTACCATACATCTACAAGATCTGAAGAAGGGAAAAGAGCAGCAAGAAGAAGTATGGTGTACGCGATGTCGAGGAGAAGGGAATACTAAGGACAATTTCCTCGACTTCCACAATTATTTGGTTTCTAGGGAACCAAACCCGTTGAGTGGTGGTGGCATGCCATGGTGTCTCGTTTGTCAGGTCTATGGGCACCGCCACGAGGAATGTCCATACATGCAGAAGATGGTCACCAAACCAATGAATTTGTATTGCACATTCTGTAAATCTATGGGACATGACGACAAAGATTGCCGGGCATATGGGTTGCTTCATGAGAGAACGTACGATGCATTTTATGTAAAGGATGGTCATCGTGTCGTACAACAACAGCAACTGCAGTCGCAGGTAGCCCAGCCGCTACCTCAACCGCAGGTACAGTTTGTACCACATCAGCAACCATAGCAGTTCCCGTAATATGATCCAATGCAAATGGCTCCACAACAACCGCAGTATGTGCCGCAAGGGTAGGGCATGCAACCAGCTCCTATGCAGCAACAGTACAACCAACCACAGTACCAACAGCAGGGTGGATTTCTGGGAGGATTCTGGGGTGGACACGACGGAGGACGAGGAGGCCACAGACTTGTTCAATGCTATCACTGTGCAGCATGCGGCCACTATCAGCGCGATTTCCCACTATTGCAGACGCAGTGTACAATTTGCTTTGTTACAGACCACATAGTGGAAAACTACCCGCAGTTGATTTCACGATGGAAAGCAGGGAATGTTCCATAGTTGCAGAATCAGAACCAATAACAGAAGCCAGTACAGAATCAGGTGCTGCAACTGGTGTAGAACCAAAACCAACATCCAATTTAGAATGCTAATCAAACTGTGAACCAACCAGGGAACCTGACACCAAATCAGAATCAGGGTGCGAATGTTGCGACAATTTCTACGGAGCTAAGACCACAGGATGTGGCTGTCGCTATCATCACGCGGAGAGGTGCAGCAACAGGAGGGGACATTCGAAAGGCCGGGCATAAGAAGGTATCATTTGACGTTGAGTCCGAACGTGATACATTCTTTCAGGCACGACGTGCGATGGACCAAGATCGTTGTAAGGCTATTATTTGCAACATGCCCTTGTCTTTGATGCTATGTCAGAGGCCGGTCCATCGGCGCCGTCTGCAACCTTGCAGAAATTTTTAGAGAGCTGTTTATTGTTGGCAAGGGATCCCACTGCTCTTGTTGAGATCTAGGGGTTGTTGCAGCAACTGACCAGGGGATGGCACGAGTCTGCGGTAAACTCCTTACAGCGACGGAAGACCGGTAAGGAGATGCTAATGAACATACAAATTGGGGTCTATGATGTTCATTCGGTTATTATGGATCTTGGTTCGGATTTCAACATCTTAACCAAGTAGGAATGGCAGAAAATGGGGAGCCCCCCATTGATATGGTCTCCTATACAGCTCCGGTTAGCTAATCACGCTAAAGTGACACCAATTGGGAGAGTCCCACATCTGGTAGTGGACATTGAGGGAATGCAGACTCATGCTGACTTTGATGTTATAGAAGTTGTCGAAGGAGGAAGCTCTTATCCCGTGTTGCTGGGGATTGGATGGGCTAATGACAGTGGAGCGGTAATCAACTTCAAGCGACAGATGATGAATTTTGAAAACCGTGATCTCAGAGTTATAACCCCATTGGATCTGGTTGAAGGACGCAGATACATTGAACTAGTGAAGGATGAAGATCCCAACGGATGGGACCATGCATTCAACATTTCTGAAGACTACATTCATCCGACTACCAACGGTGAGCTAGGATGGTGCAGTGACAGCTCTATATCTTCCGAATCTGATGACGCATTAGAACACTGGCAGAACCACTTGCATGAGGTGTTGCTCCGCAAATGTGCGCTAGTCACGTAGTCTTTGTGCTGTGTTGCTACTGAAACAGTCACGTTTCCAGTATACGAGGGGTTGCCCAGATTGTCTAACTTTCTGGCGGAGTTTGAGGAAAGAGTTTCAGAACCACAGCACCTGATGGCATTGGACGAAGCACTAAAGGCTACTCCAGCACGCTGGTGGGCGACACACAAGAAATCAATTGACGGATCTTCGAAATGCAGGAGATTGATGACTGTTCGCTTCGGGGATCCCGAGGTCTACCACACAGGGAAATATGATGGTCGAAACGATCCTGGACACCATTTGATGGAGTGTCAGACTTTATGGGCATCGCGACCAAGAGATGAGTGGGTCCATGCATTTATCCATACTTTGGACAAAATGCCGCAGTCATGGTATACTGCAGCTGAATTACGGGGAGAAATCACTATTTGTTTGGAGTTGACAATTTCATTTACTCATACATTCAGTTTTGCTGATCCCAACCCGGAGGTCCATATTGCTCTGCAGATCATTTGCGATGTGGTTCTAAAGGTTTTTCCCGTGGCGTATCCTGCGGATCCGCATATGCATTTCCATATGCAATCTATGATGAAATGTTATAATATCACTGGTGGGCCCAAAGATGGTGATGATCTGCGTAATGCCAATATTCCAGAGTCTAAAGGAAGTTGCAATGTGGTACCACCTGATGCGCCAAGTGATCCAATCAACCAGCCCTTGAAGATCTGTAAGATCAATATTGGGACGGAGGCCATTCCCAAATTCACGAATGTTGGAGATTATTGGGATGATGAGATGATGGGAAAGGTGACTGACTTGTTGCATGAATTCCAAGCCCTCTTTCCTACGAAGTTTTCCGAAATGAAAGGTATTTTGGGTGATCTAGGGGAGATGAGGATCCCCTTGAAACTAGACGCGAAACCAATCAGGCAGCGACCCTACAGGCTGAATCCGCGACATAAGGAGAGGGTCAAGGAAGAACTTGATCACATGTTGGATGTTGGTATCATTGAACTAGTTGAAGAGTCAGAATGGATCAGTCCTATGGTGGTACAGGACAAGAAGACCGGTGAAGTGCACATTTGTTTTGATTTGCGAAAGCTGAATGATGCTTGCTTGCATGATCCTGTTCTGACCCCGTTTACTGATGAAGTACTCGAAGGTGTGGGCGACCAGGAGATGTATTCTTCCACAGATGGGTTCTCGAGCTATCATCAGATCCACATTGCAAAAGAAGACTGCCACAAGATGACTTTTGTGACAGAATGGGGCTATTTTCAGTACACCGTGATGTCGTTTGGGTTGAAGAATGCACCTGCGATATTCTCGCGGGTCGTTGTTGTCGCGTTCAAATATTTTATTCAGAAGTTTTTGCAGGTATACATGGATGATTGGACAGTCTATGGTTTGATCCATGATCATCTGGCCAATCTGCGGTTGATGCTGAATCGTTGTTGACAGCATCAGATATCATTGAATTTGAAGAAACGCATCTTTTGTGCACCATTTGGGATATTCCTGGGTCACATTGTGTGCAAACAAGGGTTGTTAGTCGATCCAGCAAAGATTGTGCTCATTTTGAGCCTAACACCACTGACTAATGTTAAGCAGTTGAGGGCAATGTTAGGGCATACTAGGTATTATTGCAAGTTCATCAGGGATTGTGCAGCGATCACCGCCCCTATGGAGAAGCTATTGAAGAAAGATGCAATATTTCAATGGAGCCCTGAATGTCAGGATGGTTTTGAGCAGCTAAAGGCTAAGATGGCTTCATCACCGATATTAGTATTTATGGACTGGAGTAAGGAATTCCACGTCCATGTTGATGCATCGTCAGTTGCACTAGGTGTGGTGCTAGCGCAACCATGAGAGGGGGACCTCGATCACCCTATCGCTTTCGCAAGTCGGAAGCTGTCATCCACAGAAAGGAACTACAGCACTACTAAAAGGGAAGGCCTAGTGATGGTCTATGCGCTGCAGAAGTTCTGACACTACTTATTGGGTGAACACTTTAAGATGTTCACAGACCACTCTGCATTGAAATACCTGGTCAATAAACCTGTGTTGGGGGGGAAGATATGTCGATGGCTACTTCTTTTTCAGGAGTTCAATTTTGAAGTGATTGTGAAGCTAGGACGGTTGAATGTTGGCCCTAATCATCTATCGCGAATTGAAACAGGAGAGGAGCCAACTAACATTGAAGACGGGTTGCCTGATGCGCAACTCTTTAAGGTTGAAGTCATTGATAGCTACTTTGAAGACATCATTCAGTTTCTGGCGACAGGTACTACACCAGAAGAGTTCACCACTAGTCAAAAGAAGCAGTTGGTAGTCAAGGCTATAGATTTCCAGCTAATCGTAGGAGAATTATACAAGATGGGTGCAGACGAGATATTGTGAAGGTGTGTCTTTCCAAATGAGCAAGCGCAGATCTTGGCAAAGCACATGCAGGAGTGGTTGGAGAACACTACGGCGGTTGGGAACTGCCCGGAAGGTGCTTCGCGCAGGGATTTGGTGGCCCACGCTGCATAATGATGCAACAAACTATGCGCGGTCCTGTGATGTTTGTCAGATAATCGAAAAGCCATCTAGGAGGGATGAGATGCCGTTGATGCCTCAGCTAACATTGCAGCCATTCGATAAATGGGTAGTGGATTTTGTGGGACCAATCACTCCACTGGGGAAGCGCACTAGTGCAAGATATATCATCAGAGCGACAGACGATTTGAGATGATGGGCGGAGGCTGCACTAGTCGTTGATTGTTTTGTGTCCACGGCTATGCAGTTTTTGTTTCAAAACATTGTCACTTGCTTCAGCTGCCCCAAGATATTGCTGACTGATCAAGGAAGCCACTTTCTGAATCGCACCATTAGCGCATTGACGTAGGAACTGCAGATACATCATAAGAAGAGTACGCCATATCATCCATAGGCGAATGGAACAGTGAAAGCTTTCAACAAGATATTGGAGCATGCACTAACAAAGGTGTGCAATGTGAACCGCGATGACTGGGATCTGAAAATACCAGCAGTTTTGTGGGCGTATCGCACCACATGTAAAAGGTTGACGGGACAGACACCATTCAAGCTGGTGTATGGACAAGAAGCGATTAGGCCACTGGAGTACATCGTTCTGAGTCTGCGCATAGCAGTAGCGACAGGTATGGATGCTTTCGCAGCATTAGAAGAACGTCTAGCGCAATTAGTACAAATGGAGGAAGATCGCTTTATTGCAGGTTTCCACCAGGGTGTGGAGAAGGATCGTCGGAAGGCTTGGCATGATCGCCACATCAAAAACAAACAATTTTCGCAGGGTGACTTGGTGTTGTTGTATGACAGTAAGTTTATGAAACATCCAGGAAAACTGCAGATGCATTGGCTCGGTCCATATCGCATCAGTAGCATCACTTCAGGAGGCGCAATACAGTTGTAGCAGTTGGACGGAGCAATGCTCCCAAAGTTGATTAATGGCAGTAGGTTGAAGCCCTATCAGTCAGGCTCGGATCAGCGCGATGCCTGTGTTGCATCGGGAAAGAAAAAAAATCAGGGTGATCGATGACAGGATGGCGCACCGACAGAGACAAGAATGCACAAGTAGGAAGGCTTGTGCCGCAAGTTAGGAGCGGTCCGCGACAGTGGTAGGGTCACGACCGGGTCAAATCAGTAATAAATGCCAAAAGTGGAGACAGTTAATTAACGACGCTCGTTTAAATGATGGGAATTAATGGCGGATCCGACCGATCTACTGACAGGATCGACGATGGATTTGAGTCATTAATACAGAATTTCCACCAAATTAATGCGGGATTTAGTGATGATTACGAAGGATTCGGTTGGGTGCTATAAGAATGGATCAAAGCTGGCCGAAAGGCACCAAGAGAATTCATTTGTCTAGTGTGTACAGTGTTGGAGAGTGTCGTTGCTAACTGGTGAGCGCAGTTGTGAGTCGGGCAAGGTTCAGTTGAACTTGTGGAGTACGAGTGTTGTGCGCTGATTTGAGATTGTGAGTTGCATTGCACCATCCCCTGGATTCCGGTGAGTTAAGTTAGGTATGCAAGAGAGCTAGAGACGGTCAAGATATCCAGCGAAGTAGAGTCTCCCTTCCATCCTGTTGCTGTTGAGGAAGAGGAAGTAAATCTTGAAGAGAAAGTTGCCAACATGCCGGTTGGAGTGTTAGTTATCACCAAGAAGCGTCGAGGAGGTCAGCATTCTGAGTCCTCGTAGAGCAAGCGACAGCTCAGGTCATCCACTGCGGTGGCAGGAGAAGTTCAAGTGCAGGCAGGACAATCCAGTTGGAGAGTTGATGAGTACGTTGCATGGGAGGGATTGTCTGCTGCCAAAATCCTTGGGTATGTCCCTCTTAGTCGGCCAGGTGCACCACCATGTAAGGTGAACAAAAATCAGAAGTATCCATTGAGGCTGCCCGCGCTCCCTGCTAGAATGGAGTGCTCTACTGATATTGTGCCGACGTTGATGCGCCTGAAGTATGATGATCATGATATGGTGGCCTATCCAGAAATTATGTCGGACCCCTATGTGTCAAGGTCGAAGTTCACTGGGACACCAATTCCACAAGATTGAGCACGGGGGCTGAACCAGACTGGCTTGTTGGGCCTTTTCCACATGCCGCATTTCGAACGACTACCAGAGGTTAAGGCTTGTGTGAAGCAGTTGTTGGTCTGCTTCAATGGCAGTTCATTATGGCTGGACACAAAGATTCCGGTCACTATCGACTTGATTGCAACTATTACCAGGTTTCCCATGGGTGGGGTAGACCCGTCACAATACTTCCGAGGGAAGGAGAATGAAAAAAAGAGGGCGAAGCGGTTGGTTGACCACTATGAGATGGAACGATATGGCCATGGTTATCACACCATCAGTATCAACGATAAGGCGGTTCTCATTGGCACCAAGATATTGTCCTGTAAGGTGGTCTGGGGCGATCGGCCTAATCAGTGCAATTCAGGAATTGTGGCATGCGGGGAGCAATGCGTGGAAGGGGTCCAGATGAATCGGTCCTTGTTTTTGCTGAACCAGATGGAGGAGGATGTCACCACTATCCAAGCGAGGAAGGGATCCTTCACATATAGCTGGCTTCTAATTTTGATCACATTTATTTCCTGGAAGGAGCCCAGCACTTATCAAGGTATGGAGGTTGAGGCCACAAAAGAGCGCCAGGGTGCGCGATATCAAAACTTGTGGTGGGTACATGAGCAAGAGAGAATCCAGGAGTGTGCGTTGCAGTTCAGCTTATATTGGGAGATGTTCCATGATGCAGCAGTACAGGTGTCGCGTCTATCTGAGGAAACCATGGCAAGTTTAAGCCAATTATGGTGTTCATGATTCAGCCACATGCCATTTATGTGCAAGCCAGACGGGACCCAGGTAAGCAATGGTTGTTGACCCCTTACAAGGTGACGATAGAAGCGTTGGATGCCATTGTGACTGATTGGTTTCCGGAATGGAGCGAACCCATGGGGTTGGCAAGATTTAGGCTAGAGAACCGGTGAAAGGCCCAGATGATCGCCTATCGGAACAGGACCAGTAGAGTCATCATGACTCAGATCAAGAATCAACAAAGACACCGAAGGCTGATGAAAGTGATTGGGACATTGAGGAAGACAGAACAAAAAGGCACCAGGACCATGCGACAATCAGTGGGTTGCCCCTGTCGTCAAAAGCGTAGTTGGGCCAACTAATACAAGCAATCGCTAATGCATCCATAGCAGCGGGTCACAAGATGACAATAAATACAGACGAAGGTTTCCATGCACTCACTGCTCGTATGGACTCCTTATGTGATATGGTTTCAGGGAAGGTACCTGAGGAAGAATCGGCACAGCCAGTCAGCACAATCAGCATTGAGTCGCGGGTCAGGAATGTGGAGATTCCCTCGACTGTGATTGTGACTGACGATGAGGATTTGAAAGCCTTGTTGCAGCAATTGAAGACTATGACTGTAAACGTCAATGCATTGCCAGCATAAGGGTTGATGACTATGTAGACGGTTGCTAGCCAGGAAATGGTGGACAGAATGCACAAGATTAGTGGTAAGTGTCTGCGGTTGCAGGAGAGTGAGGCGGCTGCGAAGGAAGCAATCGCAGAGTTAACAGGAAGGGCTGCTACATCGTGGAAGGCTATGGATGAGCTCAAAAGATGACATCAAGAGAGAATGAGCTGAGAAGGCTCAAGTGATCGAAGACCTGAAAAAAAGAACAAGATCACCTCATCAAGGAGAAGGCCCAAATGTGGGATGAAAGTGTGTGGGTAGAGATGGTCGTTGCGGAGGCTTATCACTAGGTACCGGAGCCCATTGCAGATTTGGATGTGCTTCAATGTGTGCAGCGACTAGGGGCTACCATTGTCTAGTTGCGGCACGACAATCAGTAGTTGAAAGCACTGGTGAATCATGGTACACCTCAGGCAGAAGTGGATGACTGTAAACGAGATATTGAGGAGATAGCAATGCAGATGGCGGAGCTGGAAATGGAAGCCACGAAGCTCACAGCCGAAACTGTGCAGTTTTGGGGCCGAATTGTTCAAGATGAGCAGGTTGAGCAATTGATCAAGTCTCGGAAGGAAGCGGAGGGGCAGTTGGAGACACTTAAGGCGGCAATGCGCATAATGCCACCCATGGAGCAAGTTTCCATGTCTACGGACTTGAAAGAGTTGCAACAGCGTGTCGCCAAGGCCGATGAGTGACAGAAGAAGTGCATTGCATAGTTGGAGGAGTTCCAAGAATTCAGCGGTCAGTTCATGACAAAGGCTGGTGAAGTCCTCCAGGAAGTGCAGGAACGTCATCAACAGGTGGTAGCAAAGCTTACTAAACACCCATCTACCCAAGATGTCATTGACAGCCAGAAGGCGGCTACGGCAGTAAAGGAACAGATGATGACAGTCGAGCAGCAGTACGAGGATTTCAGAGTCAAGACCACAGAGTACACTATGTCTTGCTGACGTGGCTCGAGGGAGAGCCACAAGATTGTGTTGGGGGCCTGTTGGCTAGTGGTTTGGTAAGGTAGCATCGCAACATCGCAAATGCTGCAACAAGTCAGAAGATATCATGGAAGGCGGAAACCTGGGCGCAAAGGAGAATATTTTATGTATTGTTGAGTCAATTGTACCGTGGTATGTGGGTTTTTGGGTCATTTTGGACCATGTCAGTTAGTTTTGGGTCATTTTGGACCATGTCAGTTAGTTTTGGGTCATTTGGACTGCGTCAGTTAGACTTTGGGTCATTTGCTCAAAGTGTCGGTTAGGAAGTTGTTAATAAGTGGACAAGCAATGTAAAGGTGGAAGCCTATTTATAGTTATAGAGTCATATGTGTTGGATACCTTGACCTGGATTGGAGATCGAAAGAAGGAATGTGAATGAGATCTATTCTTAGTATACGTCTGAGTTATCTGCGAGATCTGTGTTTATGGAGATATTGTATCTGGATTTTGCTGAGTTAATATGACACGACAGAGCTGTTTTACGAAATCCCTGTGCATATTTTGTTCACTTATGGTAATGCATGTTGCAAATTATGAATGATGATATTTTTTCTTGGTGCAATTAATGCTTTACTGTTATACTTGTTGCGATGAATGTTTTTGTTGAATGATGTTATGGATACAATGTTGCCCAAGTTAAATGCATAGATCTAATTCTGAATGTCGCTATAAGTTTAAGTAATTGTTGCCGCAAACATCTTCCTTCATTCGGCGGAAACATGGTTCCGTCGACTCTCCCTTGAACATCTCAGGTGATACCTCATATGCTCCGCAGGTGTTGCTGGACGGGGTGAAACCTATCCCGGCTGGTGCTCAGGGAGATCGCGGTGGATCGGATGTCGACCATGATGGGAACCCCTGTCGACTGGGTTTGAGTCAACACAACCACATAAAATGAATCTGTCATTGTATACTTCCCTAGAGTCACGTTTAATTTTGGAATCCAATGAGTGCACTCCATGATGTGGTTTCCTACTATGGCCACTGTAAATCCATCAAATTTCTCAATTTGAATACCTCTCCTTTTTATCCATGCAACATCAATAAAATTGTGGGATGCCCCACCATCAATCAACACTCCAACCTTGTTACCCTGTATGACACCTCTTATTCAAAGAGTGTGGAATATAGGAACTCCATATAATGTAGAAATGACACCTCCCTTTATATCCTCTAGGAAATGCTCCTCCTATGCTATGTGAAGTGCCTCTCTCTATACCTGCTCTTGATCATCCTCCTCCTCTCCATTGTCAGAATATACCTCTATGTAATGATCATTTCCCTTCCCGGAACACCTGTGAACTGGTACCCATGGCTCCTGGAAACTAAAGCACAGTTTATTTTTTCTAATTTCTTGGCAGGTATCATTATCCATTCCCTCTCTTTTGGGCCATTATTTTCGGAAAGGTCTATGTTCATTATCTTCAATAGGAAAATTTGTCTTAGGAATAAACTTGCTTTTAGGAATGGAATCTTGTAAGTCTCTGGTACAACTAATGGAATCATGCAATGAGGTGGGTCTATAGGCCTTAACCCATTCACGCAAGGTTCAATGTGAGGCTCAATAAATAGAAGAACTAACCTACTCTTTGAAATATATGTCACCATAACCACTATCCTTTGAAATTCTGATATGAAAGCTTCAAAACTACCTGTCTGCTTGTGTTACAGAGAAAAACTTCCTATGGCTCGGGGTATACCACAACAAACATATGGACTCAAGAAATCAACTCACTTCCCAACATATACTATATAAATGTAAATGCGGACAAATAGAATAAAGGACCTACCTCAATCTGGATGACTAAGGAAGTATCCCATTGATATTTTGAATCACAACACTTGAACCTGCAACTTAGTCTCAACTATAAACGTAAACAAGTACATATGATATATAAAATAGGTCAGCATATACAATATAATAATCCATGATATACTTAAGAAAATGTACCCAATGATAATAAATGATCATTCACAATATAAATGGACAATAAAATGAGTATTTCTATTAATATGAACAAGAAGTACAAGATACAACCTCCTATCAGCAACTCATCTGAACCAAGAACTAGGTCCCTCCGCTTGTGCCTCCACCACTTCAATCCCCCATACAATGGAAAACAAATCCTTCACAAGATATGAAAGAGTTTGGGAGGTGAACATAAATGGTTCACAAAAATTAGGATCAATGGATGTAGACTCAAGCAAGGAAAAATTTCGATGGAGTTTTGATGCTCTTCTCTTTCTCCCCCTTCCATGTACCACAATAGTTCAATATATAACCCTCCAAAGGCAAGTGAAAGGTCGAACCGATTCGTTTCAAGATACATGGAGGGCCAAAGGTCACAATGGCCGCTTTTTGGAGTGAAAATAGATATTTTACTTTCATTTACCAAAAATTCGATGTACGCTGGCTGTAGGATGCACCCAACGTATACACGATTTGTACTGAAGTAGCTCGCGTACAGGAGGAAAAATAGGGAAAAGGGGTTCAACCAACAATATGGTTTTGAGTCTACAGATGGATAAGGGAGGCCAAAGAGTGTTAATTCTCACAAGGTGGAAAAATACGGTGTAACAGATGCCCCATAATGTGTGAGGTCAGAGAAGGTCCTACGATGGATGAAATATATTATGAATCTCAGAAGTGGAGTGATGGAGACACAAATGGAAGGAGTATCCCACTCGCCATAATACAATGATATCTCTGTGTACATATAGGTAAAATACATAGCAATCTGATACAATGTCCATGAATAGGAAGTACATAGTGAATACATGTCATGAATGGTCATAACCATGACCCAAATACAGTAAGATATGGTCTCCTACTGAAGAGGAAAAAACTAATGCATACTGATGGTACAAACTGCTGATGTATGGGAACGATCTCTCATAGGTACATTCACGATCACAAGTAGCATATACTGAATGCCACTGAAGTCTGGGGTCTTTACACAAACCATCTACGGTGCATGTACCATCAAGTGAATAAGGGTACTGACGTTGAACTTGATGTGACATTGTCTAATTACCGATCATTGAGGTATACCGTTAACAGACGTGAGATAACCCACCAATGATGAAAATGGGAATCAAGGCACTGAGTACATTCACCAAGTGTGAATAAAGGTGTTGAGGTCGAACACTTGACGAATCCATCAATCAAGGGACATTAATGAATTCCCAACTGTCGATGGCGAGAGAACCTGCCACTAATGATTGCAAGTCTCAAGGTACTCAAAGGAATCTAAATCTCAATTCCAGAATAAATGAGTTGGATTCGATGGAATGAGATTTGCTCGAAGGAAGGCATTAATGGATCCCCCATCAACTAGCACGAGGTAGCAGCTAAGATGAAATATTTGGAATAACTCGGACGAACAGGCTGAACATCATATGTGATCGAACTGGACTCATAAGAGATGGCCGACATGCAATGGTCAAGAGATCTGAGGAGTGGTTGACTCTGTTTTAAGGACTTCCTTTGAACAAAAGCATGATCAGATGGATAGACTCAGGCATCATAGACTCAAGCACTAGATACCAGTAATACTTTGTGATGCATGAGGCATCAACAAAGGCTCCATAATGACTGGAATCCTAACCAGCTGGTGGAGTATGATCTGAGAAACGAGTACAGCTTTCTAAGGTCATACTAATATCCTGACCCATGATACATGGAGTGGAGACGAATGCTCTGTTCAAAGGAGACATGACAGCTTCCAATAGAAGGTAGTAAAATTTTTCCCATCCAGCTTTTTAATTTATATGTTTTTTTTGTCTTTTTCATATTATAAAGATTAAAAAAGAATAAAATTGCTTATGGTACAATGGTGAGGGAACGATCATCATGGGAAAGAAAACTAGTTCTGGGCGATGGAACATACCTATGCTCAATGCAAGGAAGCATGTGCAGTACATGGACACTCGGGAAGTGTTCCCTCAAGGTAAGGGTCATCAAGTTGCGAAAGATAAATTAAGGCTCTGCTTGGCTCGAAAGGCAAAGTGCTCAGGAACATGGCTAATAATTGAGAAAGCGGGAGCTGGCACAAGGCTCAAAGGCATGCAAGATAATGCAATGCATTCACAACTCGACATAAACAAGGAGTCCTTATGGGAGATGGCCAGAATAAAGATAAAGTAGAGTATGAGTTTTCATCGCAATGTCATGGCGGGACTACAAAGGACTCCCAATTCTAAGGAGGAGCTAATCAATGGGTGCCATAAGACATAAAAAGGATCTAACTAGGGCACCCATGATCGGATAGGCCCTACCTCCAAATAACGACACTTCTAAAGCAGCATGAAGGTTCTGTGTCATTTAAAAAGCGGGGTTGCACCTAAGGTTTATGAATATGGTCATAAGGTCAACGCAATAATGCAGGTGTAATGACATCCTAACCTATATGACAGGTGTAGAAAATAGCTGTTGAAGGCGCGAAGAGTTCAAAAATCCACTACCGATGCAAAGAACAACTCAAAAAGGTACCTCACAATGATATATTAGTCAAAACATCTCTCAAAATGGTAAAAACCAATATAAACTATACAAAAGTGGGTAAGAAAAATTAATAAATAGTAAAAAGAACCATTTTTACCATACCATTTTCATTTTTACCCAACATAGTGCATTTTGGTGGTTTTTTCCCTCAATATTCAAGTGACAATTCCGAGATCTAGGAGCAATGAAATCGCGAGCCATCTAGACCAGGTAAGAGCCCTCATCCTTCCCTTTAAATCTATGGTTTTCAATTTTCTTTTTAATGGTAAATTTTTAATCTTTTTAATTATTTTGTGGCCACTTTATGCTATACGCAGGCTATAATTTATCGGGTCGCGTATAGGGCTGGGTGTACGTGGTCAAACCAAACATTGACCACACATACCCGCAACTGTCTATGGGATAGGCCGCATACAACGCCATGGGAAATATTTCTTACAAGTTTTAACATTAAAAATCCTTTGACTTGTCCAAAGGATGGTGCTAAAATGGAGGGAGAGGGAACATGATGTCATTGATCATCAAGTTGGAGGTGATTTGGCTACGCAACAAGCATTACAAGCTTGTGGTTTATACAAATTTTGGAGTATCGGTGGTTTAAGGAACCAAAACCAATTACTCACTACCTTGGTCGATTACTAGGACCCATAAGCTCAACAATTTAACTTGGATACACAACCACTTGCGTTGGAGGTGGGAGACATATATTTTATTACTGGCTTGTCCTGTCGAGGAGAGGTGGCAAGCCTCAAATCTTGTAGTGTGGGGGGAAGAGTCATGATTAGTGACTATATTGACAGATACTGTGTTGTGGATACCCAAAAGGCGGGTAGCGAAGTCCCCACAGAGGCTATAGCGATATTGAGCATGAAGATCATCATCCTCACTCTCGAGAGGATAGCGGGGTCTGCTTCGCTTCATCAAGCCTCGAGGCCATTGATATTCTATGCGGTTGAGTGCTTGAGACCTACGATGTATGACTAGTGCACTACATTGTTGGGTATAATGAAACACCAACTGACCAAGTGCAAGTTGGGGAAGACCAAAAACTTTGGTTTCAGGATAATTTTGTGCATTTTCTTCTTTGAGAGGGTTCCAGGCCTTAGTCTGAGGGTGGAAGTCCCTCCTCACAGTCTCCGAGATCCCACTCAGACCCAGTGGGTAGAGATATTGACACGACAGGGGGGTGGTCAACTGGCCTCTCCATATATTGACGAGTTCTTCGACTGGCGGCGGCGACAGGTGAATGCCATAGATGATTATCCCTATGAGGGGATAGATTATAGAGGGGATTGAGACATGCAACTTCCACCAGGGGATGTGTTTGGAGACATCGGTAAGACGTTCTTTCAAGTTTCGAATATTTAATTTTTTTGTATTTTTGTTTTAAGTGAAAGAAAAAATATTTTTGGTGTGATATCATGTATTAATGGTTGATTATTTGCTCGTAGACTTGGGTCCACGAAGACTACAAGGCTTCCCATGACATCGGCATAGAGGCAGGGGTGGGGAGACAGTAGGTACAGTGGCAGAGCACACATTGGAGACTGTACGGGTCAACCTGACTTGCATTACTACCATGGTACCTGTGATCGAGGTGGAGTGCCTCCCTGAGGTGATGTAGAGACATGTGGTAGGGGTACCAGGTACATGGGTGCAGATGCTCCGACATATAGCCAACGCCATGCACTACTATGTGCAGACTCATCTTGCTGAGGAGGCAAGAGTTCCCCATAGGGAATAGATGCCATGGGGTCCCATTTTGTATCGGATGTATGTATAATCGAGAGCTACGAGCTCCAGTTTTGTACTATGACATCACTTTTTGGATATATAAAATTTTGATAATGAAAACCTATGATTTTTCTGACTCTAATTTCTTATGTGTACAAATGTATGAATGTTTAAAATGTGTGATTCATTGCTTCTTTTAATTATGTGACAAGTGCTACTATATGACATAATTAGCATATGCATCAGCAACATGATTAAAACGTCTTGGAACATGAATATAAGTAATAAAATCAAAATGGTGTTCCAAGAGTCTTACCCTTAAGAATCTCCTCAGTAGTGTAGGGTCCATCACACAGTACCGACCATTCAACTGAGATACAACTAGTTGTGAATCCATGCGGACCTCTAAATACTGGATACCATGCGAAATGGCATCGTGAAGTGACTCAATAATGACACTATACTCAGCCACATTGTTCGATGTAGGACCAAGACAAGCACCTCTTGAAGACACAAGTTGGTTGTCGGGAAAGTAAATAACCCAAGCAACAGAAGCTAACCTCTGCGTATGACGGCTGGCCCCATCCACGAATCCTAAGAACATTGGAGATTCTGCTGACATCTGTCAACCAAAAGGAAGCAAATCAGCAGACTCGAAAAAACCAAAGGAAAACTAACCTATGTACATAAACTATACACTAATATACAAAGTATTAGCTCAAGCTTGAATCTCAAGCATAATACCGCTTAAGATAGAGCCCATTTCTAGGCTCCTTCAGGGCGTTCCCCTCATAATCTTCTAACTCATAGACACCTTTCTCAAGGACATGCCTCACAATGTAAGGATCGTACCACAGTGGGTTAAACTTACCTTCCCCCAGGGGTTCATTAGCTTGGTCATACAGAAAAACCAAGTCACCTTCAGCATACTGTCGAGGACGGACAGACCTATCGTATTGGGCCTTGACACAACGTTTATTGGCATCTATTTTCACGGTGGCATCCTGATGCTTCTCGTCAAGCTTCTCAAGGTGGGCTAAGCGTTTCTCTACATCCGAAGTATCAGGCAGGATTTCTATGGCTAGCTTGAAAGAAGGGATCTCGCATTCAACCGGTAAGAAGGACTCCACACCATGAACTAATTGGAAAGGTGAGAAATCGATGGAAGTCTTCATTGCGGTTCAATAAGCCCACAAAGCCGGATACAACATGATATGCCAATTATTCTTGCTTTGTTGGATGGTCCTTTGGATAATGGCCTTAAGGGACTTATTGACTGCCTTGACCTGGCCATTCGCTTGGGGATAATACGAATATGAGTGATCATGTCTAAACCCAAGCTTAAGTGATAATTCAGCCATCATCTTATTTTGAAAGTGACTACCATGGTCAGTGACAATCTCTTTTAGGATACCAAACCGAGCTACGATTTGATTGAACATGAAGTGGGTTGTTGTTTCACCATCGGTTTTAACGGTTGGCATGGCCTCAGCCCATTTGGTAAATTAATCTACGGCCACTATGATATGATGATTCCCCCCAGCCAAAGTTGGGTTGCAATCCATAAAATCACCCCCCACTTGGTGAAGGGACCGACGGTGACGACTGGGTAGAGAGAGGCAGGACGCGAACATATATTCCGAGAAAACACCTAACAAGGGTGGCATCTCTTTACAACGTTAACACAATCTTAAATATCGTAGGCCAAAAATAACCTTCTCACAAGATACGTTGGGTTGTAGCAAGCCCAGATAAGTGACCACCACATGCCCCACTATGGAATTCATTCAGCACTAACTCCTCCTCTTCATGAGTCAAGCAACGACGCAAGAGAAAGTCATTTCCTCGGCGATACAACATGTCATCGATGATAACATAATATTTGGCTTGATGTCTCACACACCGTCGCTCATCTCGTGAATATGCAACGAAAACTTCATAGTTCGTAGATATACAATGATGTCTCCATACCAAGGGTCTGACAACGAGATATGGAACAAATGCTCATCAACGAATGAGTCTTCATGGAACACTTCCTCATCAAGTCTACGAAAATCTGATATTAGCTCTGCAAAAACTAGGGACTTCATAGACTTCGCCGAGGAAAAATCGAGATCCAATTCCTGAAGGATGACAATCCATTTATTATACTTCCCCCCAATCAAGCGTCATGTAAGCACGAACTGAAATGGATTGGCATGCGCTATAACCGTGGTTTTCCTAAGCAAGATGTAGTGTCGTAATATTTGGACTCCATGAACAGTCACAAGGGCCAGTTTCTCCACATGAGAATACCTTAGTTCGGCGTCTACTAGGTTTCGATTGAGATAATAGATAACATGTTCTTGGAGCATGTCATCTTCCTGAACCAAGACCATACCAATTGTCTCTTGAGACACAGCCACATATAGCAAAACATCTCTTGCATAGTCGAGTGGACTAAGAAGAGGGGCCGATACCAAGGCTTCTTAAGAGCATTGAAAGACTGCTGGGCTCGCTCATCCCAGATAAAAGGGGTGTATTTCTTCAATAATCGTGCGAAACCCTTAGTAAGATTGGCAAAGTTCACGATGAAACGATGTAAGAAAGTGGCCTTCCCTTGGAGGCTCTGGAGTTGAACCAAAGTACGTGGGGGAGGAAACTGAAGTATTGCCTCAAACTTCAATGGATCGACTCTAATACCTTCCTTCGAGACTATAAACCCTAGAAGGCGACCAGTTTTCACGCAAAAGATTCACTTGTTTGCATTTAAACGAATATTATAACAATGACATCTCTCGAAAACAAGACGGAGGTGACCTGGGTGATCTATTCTACTACGAGAGTGAGCAGTAATATCGTACAGGAAAACTTCCATTATATGCTTAAGATCGTGAAAAGCATAGGTCATGGACCGCTGAAATGTAGCTCTGGAGTTTTTAAGGCCGAATGGAATTTTTCGGCATGCGAAGCTTCCCCAAGGACATATAAAAGCAGTTTTATGTTGATCCTTGGGTTTAATTTGGATCTGATTATAGCCTAAAAATACGTCCATAAACGAGAATACTTCGCTTCCTGCACATTCATCCAAGATTTGATCTATGAATGGGGTGGGGAAGTTGTCTTTGGGACATGCTTTATTCAGATCATGAAATTCAGTGCACACACGGATGGTTCTTTGTTTCTTAACCATAGGAACGGGGTTGGATACCCATTTGGTAAGGGGAACTAGGTAGATGAAACCATCCTTAAGCAATTTCTCTACCTCTGCGTTAATGGCGACTGCCTTCCTAGGATTAACAGCATGAAGGAGTTTTCGAACAGGCTTAGCATGTGGGTAAGTCTTAATATCATGTTTGACAATACTGGGGTCAATAGTTGGCGTCTCCTCGTGTGACCAAGAAAACACATCCCGAAACTCTTTGAAAATCGGTGTAAATACGGATTTCCTCAGGGGAATAATCAGCATCGATGTATATATTTTGAATTTTCGGGAGTACGAGAAAGGTTGATTGGGATGGTAGGGAGAATATTATCCATATTCCCTTCTGCGTAAATTCCATGCGACTCCAAAGGAACCACAGGGTGACCAACTTTCTCGGCTAGAGTCGGTCGAAACTCATCTTGCTCAAGAAGATCAAGGTTGGGAAGGAAATCAGATCTATGATGGAGGTCCTCCCAAGGTTTGTCATTACCATTCATGGCCTCGATAATGGATTCATCCGAAGGTAGAGTATCATCAATTGAGTCATGTGAACAAGATGAGTCAACTACCCATGCGGGAAACGTAACGAGATCTTCTTCCTTTGTCCTTGAAGAAGAGAGATCAGGCTCTGCAATGACTTGTTGAATATCACGATAAGAAATATCAGCTACAGACAAGGGCATGGCCATTCTGATGTGCGAAGAGTCTCTAGACGAGGAAATAATGGAAGATAGACTCCACGGATCACTAAAGTATGATGTCCGGAATGGTATAGGACGCAACGATGAAGGAGCATCATCGGATATGGTTCCTATAAAGGATATTGGTGCAGAAAAATCAAAAGATCCCACCAAGGAGGAATATAAGCCTACACCAACACTCCCAGTTTTCGGCTGAGAATTTTCGATTTGAGGGACCACTGATACCGGCGATGCTACGGGACTGGAACTAGCAAAGGATAGCTGATCGACCGTCACAAAATTTCCTTCATGGGGAAAGAAAATGACTCTAAAGGCAGAGGATACGATCGCTTTCATAGCGTAGATCCAATTCCAACCCAGTAAAAGATTATAGTCAAGGGGAGCATCAACCACCTCGACTTCTATAGGAACGATCTTCCCACCCAAGTGGACCTCGAGGGAGGGGATTATACCATGCAGCCTGAAAGAACGACCATCAAATGCGGTAAGCATGGTCATGGGATTCGACAATGGAGGAGAGCCAAGAGCCTTCCAAAAATATAAAGACCACTAAAGTGGAAGCACCTTCGTCAACGATGGTACGCTTAACGATCATCTCTAAACACCTAATTACATGAACTTGAAAAGCCACATGATAGGGAAACTGAGGCTGAACATCAGTAATATCGAACTTGATGACATTAGGGCTATAAGGATTGAGGACTCCCAAAGCGGATAGAAGGGCGTTCCTTTGCGAAGGACAAGCCTGAAGAACCTTGAGGGTCGACATAGCACACGGGGTTTGGCCCATATCATCTACAATCGAGTAGTTCTGGGAGGCTCAGGAATTAGGATTATGTGCCGAGCGCTTGAGGACACCTTTCGGTACCCATGGCATAAGGTTAGGCTTCTCGATATGCAATGGAGTCTTGGGTGGAGGGGGCTCATTCCCCAAAGAAGGTTGTGGAGCTCCATAATCATGCGAATGAGTAGCAACAAAAACATCTGATTTGACCATGTTTATGCATCCAAAGCCGCTGTCATGATCCGAATAAGTCGAAGTTTCAGTAATCCCATGACTAGTGGCAGAAGTACCAGAAGTCATATTCTGATGATGAGGAAGGGGGTTCATTAGCACAGCTGGGTTCTGTGCGATGTGCTTCGATGCTTCCTCCATACGAGGACACAAATGTGTAAGGTGATCCTCCGAGCAAAGTTTACAAGGAAACTTCACCTTATGCTTGGGCTTGTGGTCCCCACCAGCATTTTCGCCGTCCCGAGGAGAGTTAGCATTCCCTTTCTTATTCCTATTGTTCCCACCCCTACAGTTATTCTTCCCCTTATTTTTCCCACCAGGCTGCTAGTTACCGGATGGGTTCGTTGATTGTACAGAATGTACATCGGACGACTGGGTGGAAACGGATGAGGCAGGAGCCTGTCCAGAAGTAGATTGGTTAATAGACAAGTTATGCATATGATTCATAACCATATCTACGGAATGAGCACTTGCGGAACCAACAATGCCATCGGCATGCCGTTCAGGAGTGGGCTTGGCCTCATGTCTTAATCGCGGTGCGTCAGGTATAATGTCATACAAAATCCCAGACTGAGCATAGACCAGGTCTAACTGCTCGGCTCTAAATATGGGTTCTTCCTTAGTCATAAATCCAGAAAATGAAATGTCCTTTGAAATATAAGGGAGAAAAGACTTGAGGAACCATTCCAGGAGAAACTCTGGAGGAATGTTGGCTTTTACTAACCTCTTCCGTTGGCGCCACTCTTGAATGTGATTAGAAATGTGTGTGGCTTTATCCTGGTGGAAGGTGGACAAGATGTTGGTACTAGTGTTGTAACGAACCGAAAAATGAAAGTGATCTAGAAAAACCAAAGCTAAATCATTGAAGCTCTTATACGTGCCCCCAGGCAACTCCACATACCATTTCATGCCAGCCCTCGTGAGGGTCCATTGAAATAGCCTCAAACAGATGGAATTGTGGTTTAAGGAGTTCGAGGAGCACCATAGATGGAATGTGGTGACGTGATCACCTGGATCCTCACCCTTCTTCCCTTAAAACTTTGGAACATCGGAAGGGAGCTTGGTGGGGACTGGGGGCCATGTATGGTCATGAAATATTGGATCATTCATGAGCTTAGAAAGATTAGACAAGTTCAACCTAGCGAGGAACGAGAGCTGAGGCTGTAAAACTTGAGAACAAGCTCCCGAGAGAGACTGACTCTGTGAAATCGAGGATGAGACAGTGTACATCAAGGGCGACACCTGAGGTGTCGACGAACTTTTATAGAATCTGTGACCCTGACCAGTAGGATAATACGCTCCTCTCACCTTACCCGTATAAGGATACGTAGGTATGTGCATAGAATGGGCTCCATGGGGGGGGATGGAATAAGGACCGAAACCAGCTGAATAATTAGAAAAATTACCCCCATAAGAAGGGGATACCATATAACCACTCGACGTGGAAAAACCAGCCAAGTAAGGGCCATAAGAAAAGGGTATGTTCCCACTCAAGGGAATCGAAGAACTAGGAAGAGGATTCAGAATCATATAAGCGTTCGTAGGCGCAGGAGCATGCATAGAGGCATACGGGTTAACGGATGGGATATAGGTCGTATATCCGATGCCTACCGTGAAACTTCCACTTGAGAAAGGATTCACACTAACACTAGGGTTTGACAAAGGAGGAGGCCATCCTCCAAAATTCAAAGAAGAGCGAGGGATGTGACCACTCCCAAACTGATGAGTGGTAAAAGGGAGCATTGTGCCCCCAACCCCAATGCTAGAGATAGCATGACTACTGGACAGGGAGGAAGTACCACTCGACGTAAAGACAGGAATACCAATGTAATGTCCCCCTCTATCATACCAGCGTGATAGAGAGGATCATTGTGCTCAATCCGGGAAATTAGCCCCATATCCATTAAATTAAATTGATTGGTACAAAGACATGTATATGTGCATGCTATAGAACATTAAATCAATCATGCTGATACCTAACATACATTTAAAATTCCGTGACAGTCATTAAATAAAGACCTTTGCAGAATTATAAAGGGGCATATGGAAATGCATAATCATTTGAATACACAGCGGAAGTAAATTCATTAGCACATCCATAATCCATTCCAGCTATTCACCAAAGGAACAATTGCAAAGTTACAAACACAAGAGAATACTTATCTTAATGAAGTAGTCCCAAACAACCAGCTACGCTTCTGCAACGTTCCACCCAACCGTAGGCCAGTGTGCTCCTCAATCTCTCAGCACCACTGCCACCCCCGAGCTGGGCATGATCTCCACAAGGAAAAAGGGGAAACAGGCTCTCACATAGCCAAAGATATGCCAGAATCAGCCAAGCCAACCAGCAGTTGGGTTTCTCAGGCTGCTAAGAGATGGACAGAGGTGGATTACTAGGTTAGTGGCTCAATCATGGAGCTATGGATACTTCATTGGGCTCATCAAGCCAAATTTGTCCCCTTCCACTCTTGAGGCTCCTACTCACAGGTTCAAATCCAAAACGGGATGCACTTAACAACAAAACCACAATTACTGGGCATGAGGAAAATGCTTTCCACAGTGGGACGCATGAGATGGGGTTCCAACTCACTCAGAAAAACGTGGGAACACACAAAAACGAAAATGGGAAGACGGGGAACAACCCTGGGAAGCCAATCCGTTTTTAGAAAAACGTCCTTGGACATTCAGGGGCAAAAACGACCTCCATACAGTCCCCAAATCGTGGCCCTTCTCTCCCAAGCTACTGTATATGCAAAAACGAACTCCCAGGCATGGAAAAATGCAGGATTTGGATGAAAAACGTGCAGGGAAAGGCCCAGCTAACTCCAACTGCGTGAGTGAGAGAAGACTGACTGTTCCGAATCCCTTTGGGCACCATTTCGTGGGTGTTTTCTTGCCCAACAAGCAAAAACACGAATTTCCAGGTTGATGGCTTGCCCATGCACGAAAATGGCTTGCCCATACTTCTTCATTTCCAAGGCAATAACTGCCCCAACCAATCTTTGGAAGAATTAAATGATTGGGTGCATGAGACAAAATGGGTAGTTGGTGGTTTATGGGTTTCCCCATTGACACATGGATTAACACCATTGGCTCAAGGGTTTGAATAATCCCCCCCCCCCCCCTATTCCTTGTAAGATCATGCCCCCATCTCTTTGTTGCATTGTGTAGCCGGTTGTGGGTTTTTTTTCATTAAAATTGCTTGTTTACATGATGTCCGATTTTACATTGTGCTCCGCTAGCACAAGAACCATATGCATCTATTTTAATTGCCGATACATAAAACGACAAATCAGTGGCGGGGCCTTGGCCTTGAGCTCCTCACCATGACTAAATAACAATATTTACATCATTTACAATATTAATGCAATAGGGTCAATATGGGGACATTACAACCAAAAGTAAAAGGGTCTAGTGTCGTGAAGACGGACGAAGAACCAAAACCTGACACACCCATAGATGAACCATACAGATGACCTGATGACCATGTATCATCAAACGGGTTCCTACTAGTGGGATGGGATTCCCCAAACCCACGAGGATTGGTGTGTGATGAACCTCCCTCCCGTCCAATCCTCAGAGAGTATGTGTGAGGAGGGGAATTTCTCTTCGTGCCAGCGGACGGAGTCACGGGGACTCCTAACGTTCCAGATGCAGAAATCATAGTGGGAGCTCTCCGAAGCTCGTGCGATGTGAATAAAGGACCAACGATGGTCCTCCGACGTCTCTTGTGAAGAGACTGTAACGGATTGTTAGTTGGTAAACAAGCCAACCAACGAGATCGACGGAGAGCCAGATCTCGATCCACAATGACTCCAAAGAATCAACAATCAAATGTCTCCTAACAACCCACTAAATCTTCACAGAGCACACACCTAAAAGAAACTACATCCAAAATGCACACAACAGGGGACTGGCTCAAGGGACCTCCCGACACTATAGCCGGTATGTCTCTCCTAGCAGAGGCCTCAGACTCCCAAACTATAACTGGAGGTAACAGAATCAGTTATAAGGGCCCTCAGACTTCAATGTGTAACCACAACTGTGTTTTCTAACCCCCATCTGACTCAAAACGCTCACAAAATAACCACTGCAAACGCCTTATGCGATACCTAGGTAAGGAAACTATGGTCACCACATATAACCAATGCTCAGGTGAACAGTCGCAGGTGGGATCCATCGTATGGGTAGGGTAGCTGAGCTCGAAACTAAAAAGGGTTAAATTCCTCAAGAGTCCCTAGATACGAACAAATCCTGGATATATCTCCCACGTTCAGCAAGTATTGGAGGGCTATCTCCGCAACCTCCCTCCCGTGACCTCGTGCTTAAATATGGCGTGAGTAGAGCCTCCTGAGAACAGCGATTTATACCATGGGTTTCACCACTCCATGGTCACACACATAATGTTTGTTTGATAGTCTTGGATTGTTTACTTTCACTGGCTCTATTCCAAGACTCTACAACCTATACTTGTTGGTGCACCCTAGAAAATAAAAATGTTCTAATCAATTTTAATTAATCGTTAATTTTATTGGTTGTGCTTACTCAAAGGAATATGGACGTGAAACTAGTGATATGAAATTACTCAATAATATGCACACCATGAAAACACTAGACTCATATACCAATAGAAAAATGTATGCCACTAAATGGGAGTCAAACCAAAGTCTCTTTTTGCAGAAATAGAATGCAATCTCCCTACAATATTTCATGCCCAATCAAGCCTAATGAAGTCACAAGCACTCAAATGCAAAATGCAAGTACAAGAAGCAATTTTTTTTGTATTTTAAATACAAATAAATGAAAATGCAACTAGAATCAATAATTTTCAAAAAAAAAAAAAAAAAAAGATGCAGAGAATGCAGTGCAGATAAACCAACAAACCCAAAAATCAAGACTGAACTAAGCAAATGAGCTATAAAAAAAAATGGCTAAAAAACAATTTCTCAAAAAACAAAGAAAGAGGAGTTTCAAGTCACTAAGAAGGCAAGAGACAGTCAGTATACAGGCCCAGCAAGACTCAAGAACACCCAAAACTCACCCAGCATCAACCAAACACCATAAACAAGGTTAAACCGGATCTGTACGCAATTGTTCAATGAACAGTGGCGTATGTACGCGGGTTGGTTAACTAATAGTAGTGTGTACACGTGGGTAACCACAACAAAGTAGCGTATAGGGAAGGATAGGTGACCAAAAAATTGAGTAAAAAAAGCCAAGAAAATCAGGATTTTCTATATAGAACTTGACAACCTATCATCGACACAGGAACCCGAAAGAACAAAGAACCAGAAAAAAAGGAAAAATTGCCCAAAAGATCCCAAACGGAGGCTTCTCCCTAGCGAAGTCGCCAGTTCTATTACGGTGAAAAACTTCCTATGGCTTGGGGTAGACCACAACAGACATATGGAATCAAGAAATCAACTCACTTCCCAACATATGCTATATAAATGTAAATGCGGACAAATAGAATAAATGACCTACCTCAATCCGGACGACTGATGAAGAATCTCGTTGAGCTTTTGAATCACAACACTTGAACCTGTAGCTTAGTCTCAACAATAAATGCAAAAAAGTGCATATGATATATAAAATAGGTCAACATATACAATAGAATAATCCATGATATACATAAGCAAATGTACCCACTGATAATAAATGATCATTCACAATATAAATGGACAACAAAATGAGTATTTCTATTAATATGAACAAGAAGTACAAGATACAGCCTCCTGTCGGAAACTCATATGAACTAAGAACTAGGTCCTTCCGCTTGTGCCTCCACCACTTCAATCCCTCATAAAATGGAAAAGAAATCCTTCACGAGATATGAAAGAGTTTGGGAGGTGAACATAAATGGCTCACAACAACTAGGATCAATGGATGTAGACTCAAGCAAGGAAGAATTTCGATAGAGTTTCAATTCTCTTCTCTTTCTCCCCCTTCCATGTGCCACAATAGCTCAATATATAACCCTCCAAAGGCAAGTGAAAGGTCAAATCGAGTCGTTTCAAGATACGTGGAGGGCCAAAGGTCACAATGGCCGCTTTTTGGAGTGAAAATAGAGATTTTACTTTCATTTACCAAAAAGTCAATGTACGCTGGTTGTAGTGATGCACCTAACGTATATGCGAGTTGTACTGAAGTAGCTCATGTATAGGAGGAAACATAGGGAAAAATGGTTCAAAGAGAACCAACAATATGGTTTTGAGTCTACAAATGGATAAGGGAGGCCAAATATTGTTAATGCTCACAAGGTGGCAAAATACAGTGTAACAGCTTGAGCTGTTCTAGCTATCTGAAATGTATCTCGGGGTCTTTCCTATCAAAGCGCTCTATGAGCATTTGTGTAAAATCATTATAATAAGTGATGGTACTGTGACCCAATGTCATTAGTCCGTGGTACCACCACTAGTGGGCCTCCCCGTCCAAATGCAAAGTAGCCAATTTAATGGCATTTGTCTCCATCATGTGGTTAAGTTGGAAGTAAGGGTCCAACTTTTGGACCCAAATCCGTGCTGGGCCACTCCGAGTCCCATTAAAAGTAGGAATATTCAGCTTCCCTACTATGCGCTATAACTCATAGGTATGGTTGAAGGCCCTATTATAGACTCTTAGCTTGTTCTTACTCTTAAAATGACAAAAGTCCGTAAAAGACATGGCTGACTGGAAATCCTCTCCCAATGCTATGTACTCCCGTAAATATTCCCCATTGGTTCTTTTGGCTCTACCTATACTATCAACACTGTGGTCTGGATATCCAAGAACTATGGCATGGTAGGTCTAGAGGACTTGTAGAGGTGAGGGTGACTCTGCATATTATTATTTAAATTCTCTCCACTGCTACTTGTGGATACCCGGTCACTGCTAGGAAACTGAGTAATGTTTGGGGTGGTCCTTGATTTATTTTCCAATTTGTTGATGGCAGTCAACATTTCTTTATGTCTTGTAGTGAGTTCCTTCCAAGCAAAAATGAGACTGCTGAAATCCATTTTATCATCGCCTGTCATTGTTTCTTTACCCTTTCCTTTCCGAAACTGAGTCTCTGTGTCTTCCAGTTCTATATCCTCTAACTCTACCTCTTCCTTAGTGCTTACCCTGTTCCTGAACCTATTCCTTCTATAGGTAATATTTTGCAAGTCCTCTATATTAATTTATTGTTTACCACTACATGCTCCCACAGCTAGCTCGAAACATGCTCTGATACCATTGTAATATCCTAATTGATATTTTGTTGACATTTATAGTATTTCTGATGTAGTTTCTTACTTGTCTGAAGTCTTGTAACTCAATACTAAAGTAAAATATGGATGAATGTGCTAAAATATGATTGCATGATCATGCATGCAAGTGCATGGGGTTTCCAAAACCCTAAATGAACAAAGTATTCAAATGCTATAAAATAGGGATAGAAATGATGCATGTATGTACCAATAACGTGTGCAATGGATGCAGATCAAGGTGAGATAAGCATGCAAGTCATGCACTAAGAGTAGGATGAGATATGTGATATCTTCTACCCAACAATTCACCCATTTAAATAAGTATGCCTTCTTCAGATTAAGAAGTGGATAATAACTGATCCAATGATGTGAGGTTGCTCCAAAAAGTTGGTACTAGGGTTATAATGCCCTTCTGATCAATATAGATCTTGCATGCAATTCATGCAGTGAGTCTAGGGCTTGATGCGAATTTCCTCCTCAAGGAAAGTTTCCCATGCAAAGGAGGCTCCCTTCTGAAAGATGAAATTATGAGATCTCTCTCCCGAAGCTGAATAAGAATCCTGTATTCAGTAACTAGGCTAATAATGGTTCTCTTGGAAGGATGGAAGATGCATGCAGACTGAATAGTAGTTATCTGTCAATATATGAATATCTCCTTCTTGCCCAAGTTTCCCATGTAAGAGGGCGAGTCTCTGAATCCAATATGTGGCACAGAATCTTGAGAAATGCTGAAGAATGATGTATACTATGGAATCAATGTTGAATCTGTATGATCCAACCCTGAAAGTGACTAGGGCAGATAGATTGCGTTGCCAAAATACACTTGATGGTTGAGTAGTGTGCCCTCAATCCTAATTTTTCTCTTTGATCTCTCCAAATCAAATTCACAAATCAATAATCAATAAGCAGACATAATCATTCACTTGATCCTTCTTTTATAACTTTGACACTGCACATGAATTAACTTTTGCATGCCTAGGTCACTTTTCTGTTCTATTTTTCAGTTGACTTGGATGCATTGTTGTCTGAGTGCATGCATGCTTAATTAAGGTTTTTTTGTGCATGTATCATGAAATATGGCCTACATGTAATGCATGCAAGTGGCCCTCTTTTATCTACTGATGATCTAATAACCATGATTAATATATTATTTTTAGACTGAATGGTATCAATCCTCAGTCAATTCCCTGAATGTTAGTATCTACTCGAACCTATGGGAATTAGATAGGTTAGTAGGATGGTCCCTTGTTCTTAAGCAGAAGAGGACAGTACAACAAATAAAGAAAGAATGTGTATCATTAAAGGTTAGTTACTAAACCTTTATATTTTTTTGAATACAGTGTAAATATGCACACGAAAAACCAAACTTACAAGGAATTTGTGGATCAATCAATGAAAAAAATGTTTATATGAAGAAAATAAAGTTACATATGTGAAATTTGTCATTTACAAATTGTATGTGGCTTAGACTGACATGTTACAAATTTTTCTATTCAAAAATTCTACCAACCTCGATCTTTTTACTTGGTAAATGTCTCTTGCACAAGTCTCCCCTTTAAATTTTATCACAACAATGGGGTATGGTTTTGTTTAACTTGCTTTTTGCTTTTATAATATGAAAACTTGCTCTTTTTTGTGCATTGATGAGAAGCACGTTGCCTTAAAGAAAACTTCTTTTAGCACATGATGCTCCCGTCACTATTAAGCACACTAGTGCTCCATAATAGATTTTAGCCAAAAATAAGTGTAAACCTCCACAAATCATAGCACACAAAATTTTTAACATAGGAATTTAGTCAATATGTAATAAAATTAAATTCATCAATGCATCTTGTATCAAATATTGCACTATCTTGTCTTATATCAAATATCACAATAATGAGTCTACTATAATAAGTGCACCAACTAATTTAAAAAGGCATTGTAAATCCTTTTTGAAGTTAGAATGTTACATGCTTCCCATACTTTCATTTAAGAATGTAAACACGTTTATTGTGGTTATTGTTCAAAAGTAGGGGAAAAAAATGGTAATATCAAATGGCCAATGCTTTAGATACCTCATTCCATATTGTTCCAAGTCCAAAAAGTTATAATTTTCCCTCTGTGGGAAGCTCATATTTTATTATATTTTGATTATCTAAATGAATATATGCCACATTTGCATGTGCATTTGAATAATTGTGCAATGAATTTTGCAAGATCCCGATTAAGGATCGATTTCAAATGCACATGTAGTCCACTAATCCAACCTATAAAAAATGTAGTCCATAAATCCAATCATAAGCAAATGAGAGATGAAAATGGACAACCATTTTACCCCTCAAGTTGTAACATGCCATCTTCTAGTGGCCAACTTGGGATGATAACTCTTGACCACTAACTAGATCTCTTTTTTGACATTGCAGTAGTATGTGTTTTTCAAAATGTGAAGGGTTGAAGATGAACCCTAGGCATGCCACAAGTACCATTATGTTAATCATTAAATACCCTAAGTTGATTGTGTGATACCTTTCACATTAGTTAAGTATCTAATAGATTATATAGAAAATACATGTTGGAATACTTCCAGGTCCTCCCTTTTTGAAAAGTTGGAAGAAAAATCAATTGTGCTTTATTCGAAATTGACCAACCCATCTCCTTTTGTTGAGTCATCCAAGTGTTGTAGTGAGTTAAAGTATGATATCAATACTACCTGTTAGTCTTAGATCTATCAACGTCACTTTTTTTCTTATACCCCGTTATAACTACCTTACATTCCTTTTATTTCATTTTATTTTACTCTGTTTTCGATTGCTTGAATTTCTTTTTAATTCTTTCTGCATTTTAAGTCATGTAAGTGTTAACTTGGCTCCCAAATTTTAAAGCTTTTTAGTGTTCCTTATGTTCAAAATGTATTATGAATTAAGTTTTGAAGCTTGATTAGACATATTCTGATTTAATATATTCTGGTAGCACGTTACATCATTTTTGTACATATGCGTGCTCCCAGATTGTCAAATTATGGTTTGTGCATATTTAAAGGTTTGTTTCAATCATTGTCATTGGACACATATTACGAGATATGAAAGTGAATTTCACAAAACCAAAAGAGGTTTGTGTCCAGCATAGACTCATTCACAAAAACCTCCCTTATTTTTGAAACTGGTGTCATGGTTTGGAATATTCGAATGAATCTTTACAGCCTATTTTTCAGGTTAAATATTTAATGATTTAATGTTTTAGTCATCATCGTTGGGCGCTAATTCCGAGGAACTGGAGAGGAATATCACAAAACTAAAACATGGGTTTTGTCAGGAATGGGCCAATATACAATTTCCTCTCTCGGCTTTTACACAGATATTACGGTTTGAGATCTACAAGTGGCGCTTTGAAGTCTATTTTTCATAATTTCACCTCCTAGAAAACAGGAAATCAGTTAAAACATGTCTTTCTCTTTGTAACTGTTTCTATTATGGGAAAAGGGATAAGGTTCGAAATTGTGAGCTAGAAAATGACCTAAGAGTGTTATATATTCATAGGAGAAATACACAAGAGGTGGGAAGGTAGAGAGTATGTTTGAAGCTCTTTTGTGCATACTTATGTATATTTTGCTAATATAGGGACATATTTGATGATGGAATTAACTGTTGTTTAATTTTGGGAGTTGAGTTTTAGCCTTCATGTTCTTAGATATCCTATGGTTCTCTTTGAAGATTTGCATATACTTTTTATCTATATCGATGTTTTCTATATGGATTCCTGTACATGCAAATGAATATTTATGCAGAGATGTTTGAAAAGTATTTTTAAACATCAAAATTACTATGATGCAAAACTTATAAACTTTTTGTTTTTCTTGTATCATTTATGGTATTATATCCTAAATTCCTCTTTTATATCAGTCATTTCTTTTCAGATTGTCAAGTCACTATTCATATCCTTATTTAGCAGGAATCTGATGTTTTCAGATTTTCCATTAGTCTGTGAATTTTTGAAAGATATTGCTTTTTAATCCCTCATAGTCCTCAAGCCATGAACAAAACCAACCCATAAAATTTGAGGTGCCTGAACTTTGTCACCCTGTAGTCTAGTCGCAGACTTTAGGACTAACACTACCCAAGAAATATGTACAGGAAGATCCATAAATCTATACAAGTTGACATCAATAATGTCCAGGTACACACCAAAGGTCGCTTCAATTGTTAGAGGGAAATCAAGACTTCGCTCTTCTTGTCCCTATGAAAAGTAAATTTAAAACTTGTTACAATCGTTCTTTTTATGGTATTTGGCCATATTCCCTATTTGTTCCTCATGCTGAGACCAAATTCTCCTTTTGTGGTAATAAATACACAATTTCCTGTAAATTGGGTCTAGCTCATGTGGTTGTGGAATGGAATGGTATCCTCCCCGCCAGTTTTTTATTCTTGTAGGGACATGTTAAGCTCATAGTGAGTACATTGTTGTAATGACTTGGATCCCTATTGTTGAATTGGCCTTGTGCCTTGAAGAATATATGGTTTTCCCTAGGTAACATCCTTGTAATGAGGAAACGAACCTAGGGGTTTTCCCCGAGATATGTTACATGGAAAGGAAAAAAAATGCAATTGCAAAGTCTAAAATAAACTTTAGAAATTGTTCCTCCAAAGAGTAAGTAGCCCTTATGCCATTATGTGGTTGTCGTTATAGTCAATCTGATTACTTGAATATTCTTAAATAAAATCATAAGACTTCCATGTATAGTATGTGCATGAATTGTTATGAACTTGGGAATTCTTATAGGAAGAACCTATTATATATCAATTGTCATCCATGTACTCATGCCAACATTGAAGGGTTGATAAATAGTTGTAAGTGCTCATTGTTAGTTAAATTGTTTGTTCAAGGAATAGTCCAATGGAAAAGAGTTCTTTATGAAAAGGAAGATTAACATTTATATTTGTGAATGCAATATGCAATGTGTCTCTTAGTGATGATCTAGCAATAAACTATAATTTTTGTAGGACTTGGCTGGTACTAAGGCTTTAGAAGTCCCCTTTGAGATGTAAGAAAGTGACTGTTGACTAATTATATTTTTTTTATTTTTCAATGGAATTAATGTAAATTTCTTGGTTGTCATTTTTTTTTCTAAAGTGGTTGGTTGCAGGTGTATTGAATTTTTTCCATACTTCTAATAAATATTTTGTTTAATGTGTGAACATACTAACTATTAGAGGAAAATTGAGGTTTAAAATGGATCTTTTAAGGAAAATATAAAGTAATAAGAGCATATGCCACATCACACTACATTATAAGTGCTACCTACTGAAGGTAAATCTAATTCTAAGGAATGCAAGGAATACATCTCACATCAAGCCCATAAAAAATTTGAGCTAACCCTTAGAGTTGTGTACATAGTATGAATTGCATGTGTGTTTCTTGTATTCAAAATAAATCGATATTATTTAGTTCACTTTCCTATTATTGTTTCTTTATTACAAATACACAAATAAAATACCACCAAAATCATTATGCTCTTTTTAATTTTGTGCATGATTATTTTGTAGGTTCATCGTCCTTTGCTTATGGGTTGTGTGAACCATGAGTTCCCTTAAAACTCATTATGCATATCAAAATTATCTACATTTGTATGTTGGATTGTATCAAATGAGATCCACATGGCTAGAAATCCATGGTGGCATCGAGATATAGCTGAGATTGTTTGTTTGTTTGAGAAGGAACTACCCACAATTGTCATGGACTTGTATTCCCATCTTCTAATTCATCTAGTCAATAAGATTGAATTAGTTGGGTTGGTGTCACACGGTTGGATGTTCTTCTTGGAGAGGTACATGAAAATGTTGAATGATTTTGTTTGACAAAAGGAAGAACATTCGGGGTCTATCACAAAGGGTTACATAGTATCATGAGTTGTTATGTTATGCTAGTGAGTGCATCAAGAAAATTAAGACACACTGAGGGGAGTGATTTGAAATGACCATCGAGACAAGGACAAAAGGAAGGTGACCTAATCCTCCAAACCAACATGGTTGTGCTACACACACATGCATATTTTCCCCCTCTTGCAGGGGTGGGTGATGGGGGATGAAAATGTGCATGTGTGAGGCAAGAGGGTGTATGGATCACGAGTTAGTGGCAGGTAGAGTGAGATATACATGCGTGTGTAGTGATGTTGGGGGGAAAGGATATGCATGTGTGTGATGGGAGCGTGGTTGGGTGGAAAGGGATGAGGATATGCATGTGTTTATAATACACACATGCATATGCATATCCTCACCCCACTCCAACCACACTCTCGAGGGTGAGGATATGCATATCCATATTCTCATGCTACCCACCACCCCCTCACCCTCATGAGTGTAGGAGTGGTGGGTGATGAAGAGTTTGATAAAAACATTTAAGAAATACAATGCTTATAGAATATTAAAATAGAAGGAAACAATGGCACACAAACACACTATATAGAATATTTATTTTGGAAACCCTTAATTGAGAAAACTAACCTAACACATAGCCACACCTCTGTATCTTATTGTATTAGCTTAAATATTAACAATACAATATTTATATATTTTGTAGCTTCAACCAATCTTTGTTCATTAACTTGTATTATATTAAACTATAATCCCTTAATTGTGATTAGATTCCAATGGGTTGAAACCATTAACTGGGAATGCACCAAATATACAAAAAATGAACCATTTTGGTTTCTTATGAGCTTCACCCCAATGGGATAGTAATCATTTGTAAATAAACATAAACAAACAAAAAATAGTCTTTTTTTCCCTAAAAGGATCTGCTCCTAAACCTCGAGGTTTGAGGCCTATTCACCCCACCAAACACTTAATGAGATGTGGCTAAGTCTACTTAAAAATAATATAACACATATCTACTAAGTGATAGTGCACATCCCTCATGAAAATAAGGGTGGGAAGTGAAAGTGTACATCCCTTATAAAAAACACAAAATATTACACACTTTTAAACCCTACCCCACTCTTAAGAACCTTAATAACCTTAATATCAACAAAAACATAAAATAATACAAAGTATAAACATTATAGACCAAATCCAAATGATATTCATACTAATATCTAATTAAAACCTGGTTCATTAAATAAAATAAAAAAATATTAAAATTATAAAATAATAACTATATAAATAAAATAAAAAAGAATAAGAAAAACCGGAGATAAGCTCATATTCTAAAAATCACCATGAGTTAAAATATGAGGAAGGTTTCGACATCTTAAAAGTGCTAATAATGTATGAGAAACATTATTAATCAAAGATAGCATTGAATTAAATTGGGAAAAGGGAAAGGGATTTCTATATTTGATTTGTTGATTCTCCTTCTCAACTAATAATTGAGAGGAATATACCAAATACGCTATATTTTGTTTAGAGAGGTGACATGTAAATTTGAAATTAAATGATGATTGAAAAATTCAATGATTGCATTTTTTTAATAAGTAAAAAAATATGTTTTTTCAATTCATAATATAATTCTTCATGAGGAGTTATTGGGATAATAGGGAGCATAGGATATTGTTATGTATTAAACCTCGGGCACATCCTTGGATTTGAGTTCTCCAAAGAACTCCACCCACACAAAAACCATAGTATCCCATATCCCGAGCTACAAGCATGTTATCCCAAAACAAAAAGTGTAGATTTATGGCCAATTAATTTGGAATTAATCTATAGATCCTAATATAACAATAAGATAAAAAATCCTAGCCTAAGAGCCTATAACCGAAAGAAAGATAAATATCATTACTTTAATTTGAGTGGTATATTATCTAGTTGGATTTTTGTCATAATTAGTTCATTGTTGTTGTTACTCCTTCCAAAAATTGGCATAAACAAATATATTGAACTAGTCATCCCATGCCATGGCCTAAGATGCACTTGAGTGTGTATTTGTGGTAACATTAATTCTCCCCCCATAATAAGGCTTCCTTGTACTTGCATAGCTTTAAAACGAAACCTTGTATTTACTTTCATATTCTTGAACTTCATATCAGAAACTTAGTTGGTCTTAATAAATCACTAAGATGCACGACACCCATTGGACTGACTATCATAAGGAAAATTTTCCACCTTAATTTCCACTTTTGAGTAAGGAACCCCACTTATAGGCATATTTATGTTTTGATACTAATTTGATTTAGGAAAGTGTAATAGCAGAGTTAGCTCAACTACAACATAATTGTGATTAGCTAAACATAACATACATAGTCATTCATTTACAGTATAGTAAATAATTCAAATTGCTAAATCAGATAGACATGAATTCATTTATTAAACAAACACCATTCTAACTTTTGGGCAGAAAACATAACTATAAATTTACATTATTTGAATAAAATTGTACATCGAGCTACCTCATTAACAACATGAAGCATGATACACAAATGAAGAATGGTCGACTATAAACTATTCAACCAATCAACCTATATTTATGATAACATAGGGTATAATAATATAGCTAATAAGATATTAAACATTTTCTTTCTTATATATTCATATTCTCTAAATCATGTAATGATGTATATAAATTTTGGAGGGAGATATGAAAGAAGAATATGATTAGTTGTTTTTGTTGGTCTTCTACATGTGATAATATGTTGAGTTGTCCATTTGTGTCTCTGAACCTACATTGAGTTGGACCATGTATTTGTGATAATGGTCAATGTGATATGGTAGTGCAATTGAAATTTGGGTAAATGTGGAGAGATTGTAGCATTGAAGTTTTTGGAATGTGAATATTATAGCATCTATATGACATAAATCAATTTACCACTTTGAATTGTGTTGAAAGTTGTCCACTTTTTCTTCTTTTTTTGTGCTAGGGGAATCGACAACTGGAGACTGGGATGGTACTCACATGACACGAGGTCTAGGGATCCAATCCCGCTACCACTATACCCCTAGGTGCCCCACACACCCCGCAAGCATGGGACACGGGTAAAGCCAGGTGTGATTTGAACTCGTGACCTCCAATTTACAACATGTGACTTCATATCAAGTGAACCGCTAATGAGCCACACCCGTGCAGGCAATTGAAATTTGTCCACTTTAATGTGCATTCCATACTCATGATTCTTTGTTAGTTTGCACCTTTGATATATTGACAAAATATGCATGCACATAGTTATGGTGAAAGCTAAACATAGGTAAGAAAGTTAAGTTTGATTTGGTGATAGTAAACCTCACACAAGAGATAATATGAATTTGAGGAAACTAGAAGACGAGTTGTATATTTTGTTACTCATGCATTAAGGTTTACAAAGCTAACAATGGAAGGAGAAAATGTACACCCCATATAGGTCACTAGCGGTTCTTCGAAGGCATGCTAATATGTGGCTTGATTACCATTGATTAGGGGAGAATATGAAAAGGATGCAATTTCCTAGTCAAGGGTATTATTGCCAATGAAAGGTGCATGGACATATGTGCAAGATATTATAATGGTACATGGCATTAGAATCCCGTGAGAGGTATACATGCGAAACAAAAGTCTAGGTTGTCAAGTATAGTTACATGACACATGTGCAACATGTACAATACATTTGTGTAAGGTACACATCTAGAGTACAATGATTTTCTCTTATCTCAACATGATCAAATTAGTGGAAGACTTCAGAAGTTTTTGTTCAATGTCTATATATAATTAGTGGTTTGTATGTTGGTAATTGTGACCACTAGGGGTGAGGGGGTAGGTGAAATTAGAACAATGATGTTGGATTCTTAAACACCTTTAAATAAACAAAAACAAACTTATCAACTAAGTATAATTGAATTTTGATCATAATCTACCTTAATTATAGAGGTTCATCTATAAATCTAATCTTAGAATGATTGATACATAATTATGATTTAATTGTCACTTAAATAAGTAGTGTAATTGAAACATAGAAAGTGAAATATAAGGGATTCACATCATAAAACTAGAATGTTTGCACTAAAAAGTGTACTAAACAAAATCAAATCCAAATTCATATATGGACATTGAAGTTTGATCATAATCTACCTTAAATATAGAGGGTTCATCTATAAGTCTAATCTTAGAATGATTTACATATGAAATTATGATTTAAGTGTCATTTAAATAAGGAGCGTAATTGAAACATAAAAAGTGAAATATAAGGGATTCACAACATAAAACTAGAACATTTGTACTAAAAAGCGTACTGAACAAATTCAAATTCAAATTTATATATGGACATTCATATACATGGAGATGATATAGGAACTTTGTTCTATTCAATTCAGTGAAATATACAGTACAATGTAGATTATTTTCAATTACAAATTTTATTTTATTTTCTAGCTAATTATATTGAGGGAAAACTCATGGGCACTTCCCCTCATTTAGAGGATGGCACCCTAGGTAAACCCTATGGGTGCAACCACATGTCTGACCACTACCTCAAAGTGAACCAGTGGAATGTAGATAATTTTCAATTACAAATTTTATTTTAATTTTTAGGCAATTATCTTGAGGGAAAACTCGCAGGAACTTCCCATCATTTAGAGGATGGTACCCAAGGTAAACCTTATGGGTACAACCACATGTTTGACCACTAACTCAAGGTGAAACCATGGCTCTAGGAAAACATTGTGCATTTTTTATGCAAGGCTCCTTAACACTAAGGTTCTTGCTTAACAATTACACACCACACACAAGTTCGCATAGACAAGATGCAAACAACATGCCAGAAGATGGCTTATATTACTTCTACTAAAAGGATTACAATGCAAACTGCAAAGAATGAAATAACTAACTAACTGTCAGCCTCAGCCTTACAATCCAGAAGTAACTGTGTGTTATCTCAATGTGTCGACTGTCACCCTCTCCTGGTTCACTGCGGAACTCTGAGCTATGGCTTGATCTCTCTGTGTTCGGAAGATGTGTAACTATTCTCTCCAATCTACCAATCTTCTCTCAGAACTTTGCTTCGCCAAGTGATCCAACTGATCTCCTCTCCTCGGCCTTCTACTTTGATGTTGATGTTCCTAAGATCACTCCGACCCCCAAGACACACTTCTTCTGTCTATCAATCTCCTCAGATCCTGCAGACCTACAACTGTCAACACCCCAACCGTGATGCAAAATCCCTGCCTATGTTGACATCTGTCATGATCCCAACTACCTTCAATAACTGCCATTAACTTCCTTAGCAACCCCGAACTGTTGCCAAGTACTTTCCTTGACTTCTACGCATCCTCCTGACAAGCTACAGTAATCCGTCATGTCGGCCCTACTATTTGTCAGCTTCAGCTTATCTGTCGGCTTCCTTTCCAAAACCCAAGGCTTCGCTAGTTCTTCCCTTCCTCCTCGCTTAGCTCATGCCTAAGCATGTCGGAGTCATGATTCGACACATGTTGACCATCGACGTCTCTACTTCTATTATGTCATCTGTCGACCCTTGACATGCCGACTCTCTACCTTCGCTGATTCGATTCGGTCGCATACCGACTGCTCCTGCTCAACTCATTAACTTAGACAACCAATCTGCTCTTCCGCACCAGTGGTCATCGGCACTCCCTCTGGTTGGCCTCCTTCATGTCGATCATCTTCGACTTCTCTACCTAGGTCCCAATACTCCTGCATCAGACTCCCCAGGTGAAAAAGAACTCGACTGCTCCGTCAGTCTCCTGAACTCTTCTTCAAAAATCTATGTCGCCTCCTGCAACTCATCATCTTTCCATCGCACCAAGTATTCCTTCATTTGTGAACTGCGCATACGCTCGAATTCACGTTCCTCTATAACTTCTACGATTTCTTCCTTGTGTCGATCTGGAATCTACAATGTCCAGTCGATATCCGACACTTCCGCGCTTGTGTTGATTGAACCTTCTTCAAACTTGTAAAGATATGAGACATTGAGCATTGGTGAAATGCTCAAGTCATTCGACAGCTCCAATGCATAGGTGTTGTCCGAAATTTTCTTCAGAATCTTACATGGTCCAATCTTTTTCAGCTTTAGCTTGTTATATGTCCCCGTCAGAAATCTCTCCTTTCGCAAATGTGCATAGACTAAGTCTCCTTCCCTGAACGAGTGTAGCCTCTTCTTCTTGTCGACTCTCAACTTGTATGTCGCATTCCTCTTTTCTATGCACTTTCGCACATCTTCATGCACTTCTTTCATATGGTCTGCGAATGATTCTGTATTCGCGTTTTTCCTGATTTATGTTGGTAACTCAACCAAATCCACCACTCCATGTGGGATTCTTCCCTGAACAATCTAGAATGGGCTCAACCCTGTTGACCGATTCACATAATTGTTGTATGCAAAGTCTTAGATTAGGTTCTCCCTTATGGATCCTATGGGAATACACAACTATTGTCCCTTGAATAGGTATCCCTCTTGGATAAAACAATCCAAGTATGGAGTCCTGTCGACACTCCACGGTTCACGACAAGCCTCCCATGCTTTCGCAAAATCCTCGTCGGTCTCATACTCTGCTTTCACCAACTCTATTCCTGTTGCTTGAACTGTCGCCGTGTTCAACAATGCAACTCTTCGACTCAGCGCGACGGAAAGCTTGTTCGAATTGCCCGACTTATGTCGCAACATGAATGTATATCCTTGCAGGAATTCGACCCATTTCATGTGTCGTTGGTTCAAATTTGACTGGGTATTCAGATACCTCAGTGCTTGGTGATCTGTGTATAACACAAATTCCTTGAGAAATAAATAATGCCTCCACTTCTTCAATGCCTGGACAATAGAATAAAATTCCTGGTCATAGACCGAATATTTCCACTTCGCATCATCCAACTTCTCACTGAATAATGCAATTGGTCGGCCCTCCTGGCTCAACACTACTCCAATTGATATTCCACTCATGTCACAATCGACCTGGAAAACTTTGTCGAAATCTGGGAGTGCACTGGGCTCTCAGTGACCTTTTCCTTCAACTTGTCGAAAGCTCGTTGGACTGCTTCCGTGCACTTAAATTCCCCTTTTCTCATGCACTTTGTCAAAGGTGCATGAATCCGACTAAATTCTCGAATGAACTTCCAGTAGAAACTGACAAGTCCATGGAAACTCCTTACTCTAGTCATACTTGTCGGTTCCGGCCAATCCAATATTGCCTTCACCTTTTCTGGGTCCATCACCAATCCTTTACCCGAGATTACGAATCCTAAGTACACCAGTTCTTCCTTCATGAAGAAACACTTTTGCAGGTTCACCATCATCTTCTCTTCCTGCAACTTCTGCAATACCTGCCGAATGTGTCCCAAGTGTTCTGTCTTGGTTCGACTGAAAATTAGAATGTCGTCCAGGTAGACTACGACAAACTTTCCCAAGAATGGTTTCAATACCCCATTCATCAAACC
The DNA here is from genome assembly GCA_027924585.1 of Larix kaempferi. Taxonomy (NCBI): domain Eukaryota; kingdom Viridiplantae; phylum Streptophyta; class Pinopsida; order Pinales; family Pinaceae; genus Larix; species Larix kaempferi. The sequence goes on from BSBM01000067.1 coordinate 8,298,098, forward strand.
CATGAATGTACTGGGTGCATTAGTCAATCCGAATGGCATGACTAACCACTCATACAGCCCTTCCTTCGTCTTGAATGTTGTCTTCCATTCGTCCCCTTCTCTAACCTGAATCTGGTGATAACCGCTCTCCAGGTCTATCTTCGTGAAGTACTTCGCTCCACTCAAGCAATCCATCAAGTCATCCATCCTCGACAATGGAAATCGGACTTGATCGTGATCTTGTTTATAGCTCTGGAGTCTATGCACATTCTCTATTCTCCACCTTTCTTCAGCGCTAATACTACTGGTACCGTGCATGGACTCAGACTCTCTCTGATCAATCCTCTGTCCAACAACTCCTAGACCTATCGATTGAGTTCCTGACTTTCTGTTGGACTCATCCTATGCAGTACTTTGTTTGGAAAACTCGACCCTGGAATCAAGTCGATCTGATGGGATATGCTTCTCATTGGTGGCAATCCCGTCGGTGTCTCATCGTCTACTATGCTTCGAAACTCTTCAAGCGTCTTTCCTACCTCGATCGAAATCTTTTCCATGGTCGACCTCTCGACAAATGGTCCTTTTGGAATGATCGCAAAACATCCCGACTGCTTTTCCTCTTCCGCGAGGAATTCTTTCGCTGAACACATCAGCACTCACTTTTCCCAAAAGTTGCTCTCGCCCTGCTTACCATCGGCTCGCTCCTCTGGATTTGGATTAAGAGTCCATGGCACTCCATTTTTTCACACTATGACTGTGTTGGCTCGACCATCATAGATCATTTTCTGATCATATTTCCATGGTCTCCCTAACAACAGATAGCACGCGTCCATTGGGATTACGTCGCACAGTACACTGTCTTCAAATCCTTCAAATCTGAAGTTAATCAGGCACTGTCTGGTCACCTTCACATGGTGTCCTTTCTGCAACCATGAGATCTTGTATGGGTGTGGGTGTTCTCGACACTTCAACCCTATCTCGTCAATTACCTCTGTCGACACAAGATTCTTAGTGCTTCCACCATCTACTATGGTCTTGCAACGCCATTCTCCGATTTGCACCTTGGTTCGAAAGATCGCCTTTCGCTATGTCAGCTCTTGCTCGTCGCGTTGGTCGTCCAAAACCAGTGTCTTCCTGGCTGTCATGGCCCGACTTTTCTTCTTACTAGATGTTCTCACTGCTGTCGGATGTCGACTCTTCCCTCTCGTCAACTTGCTCATCTCTTCGACGTCTAGGTTTTGACTCCTCTGCAGCATGTAGTTTCTCTGGGCATTCATATGCCTTGTGTCCTACTCCACGACACTTGTAACAGATTATGGATGGTCTGCCAGCCCCTTTTCTGTCGGATGGACCACTTCGACCATATGCACCTCGACCGCGTGTTCCTCGACTATCGCATCGGTTTTCTTGCGCCTTCTCCCTTGTCGATGTCCCTTCCGTATGTCGGGTGTCTTTGACATATTCCCTCCTGTAACCACTACTTTGGCCTTTCGCAGAAACAGTCTTCACGCCCCGACCAGTCGTCCTGCCTCTGGTCGCTGCGGATTTTCTTGACAGTTTCTCTTCTACCTTTAGAGCTAACTGGTAGGCTTCTCCGACCGCTCTGAATATTTTCATGCTCAACTCGTCTTGAATGACATACTTCAATTCGTTGACATATCTTGCAACAGCTTCTTCGCCTTCGTCAGTCTGACCCAACCTTATCGACAATCTATAGAAATATTCCATGTACTCGTTCATGATCATCTCTTTTTGTCGAAAGTTTTGCAACTTCCAGAACAAGGAAATCACATAGTCATTCGACAAGAACTTTCCCTTTAGCTTGGTGACCATCCTATCCCAAGACTTGATTTTCTCCTTGCCCTTCTTGACTCTGTCGACCTGCACATTGTCCCACCACAATGAGGCATGACCCTTCAACCTCGGACATGCAATCTTAACCCGTTTAGGATCCTCGATCTGCTCTATGTCGAAGTATTTCTCCATCTCTCTGACCCAGTCGATCAAGTCTTTTGGATCCAGGCTTCCTGAGTAGGTGCGTACATCTATCTTTGGCCGACCTCTCATATCCGTCAGAAGCTTGATGATTTTGTCTTCTGGTTCTTCTCCTGCTTCTTCCTGTGCTTCCACTTCTTCGACCTCTTCGTCGATGTGGTCTAGCGCATCAGGAATCCAACCACGCCTTTGGATTTCTTTGATCAATGCGACTTCATTTGTCAAATTTCACATTGTTCGGACGCACTTATCGAACATCTCACCATCAATTGTGACTGTTGTGCCACACGCTCTTCGTCCAACACCTCTAACATTAACGCCTCTATGAGACATTTTCAACCTCGACTGAAACTACCACTTTGTCCAATCGCAACCGGACTTCAACAAGTCGTGTACAACTCTACCCAACCGCAGCTGGAGCTGTAAACACACTTGCACACTGGATTCACTTTCAATGTCGATATCACTTGATGCTTTCCTGCTCACAGGATGCTTCCTCTTTGATATGGCTATCCTTAGAATCTCAGGATGCTATAGCTCTGATACCACTTGAAGCAAGGCGCCTTAACACTAAGGTTCTTTATTAACAATCACACACCACACACATGTTCACATAGACAAGATGCAAACAACATGCCAGAAGCTAGCTTATATTACTTCTACTGAAATTGTTACAATGCAAACTGCAAAGAATGAAATAACTAACTAACTGTCGGCCTCAACCTTACAATCCAGAAGTAACTGTGTGTTATCTCAGTGTGTCGACTGTCACCCTCTCCTGGTTCACTGCGGAACTCTGAGCTATGGCTTGATCTCTCTATGTTCGGAAGATGTGTGATTGTTCTCTCCAATCTACCAATCTTCTCCCCGAACTCTGCTCTGCCAAGTGATCCAACTGATCTCCTCTCCTCAGCCTTCTACTCTGCTGATATTGTTTCCGAGATCACTCTGACCCCCGAGACACGCTTCCTCTATCTGTCGATCTCCTCAGATCCTACAGACCTGCAACTGTCAGCGCCCCAACCGTGCTGCACAATCTCTGCCCATGTTGACATCTGTCACAATCCCAACTACCTTTAATAACTGCCATTAACTTCCTTAGCAACCCTGAACTGTTTCCAAGTACTTTCCTTGACTTCGACACGTCCTCTTGACAAGCTACAGTAATTTTTCATGTCGGCCATACTATCTGTCAGCTTCGACTTATCTATCGGCTTCCTTTCCAAAACCCAAGGCTTCGCCAGTCCGCCCCTTCCTCCTCGCTTGGCTCATGCCCAAACATGTCAGAGTCATGATTCGACACACGTCGACCATCGACGTGTCCGCTTCTATTATGTCGTTTGTCGACCCTTGACATGTCGACTCTCGACCTTCACTGATTCGAGTCGGTTGCATACCGACTGCTCCTGCTCAACTCATTGACTTAGACAACCAATCTTCTCTTCCGCACCAGTGGTCGTCGGCACTCCCTTTGGTTGGCCTCCTTCATGTGGATCATCTTCAACTGCTTTGCCTTGGTCTTGATGCTCCTGCATCATTTTTTTAGCAATTTCAAAAATGACATATTTATCATTTTTACATGCAAACAAAAACATAACTGTAAGAGATAGAACATCTCAAATTGATATCAAATTATGTAACAAACCTAAAATATATAGATATTAAATATAGTAATTAACAATAATTATCCCAGGGACATAACCCTTGTGAACAACCATTAGAGGTGCCCCTTGGAATTGTATTTATACGGGGCCTCTCATTACATTGTAATTATCTTATCATCTTATATTTTATCAATATCTTATTTACCATCGAAATGTGGGCCTCAAATTATTTGTGGGCTTTCTAGAAATATTTACTGCGGTAAAGAAGCTTTTACGCTTCAAATTATTAATGCATAAATTAATATCCTCAAAGTGGAATAACAAATATATGAAATAAATGAAATGCATGTTTTTTTAAACAATAATACCCTTTTTTTTGCCCAGTTTTAGATGCTAGCACCCTCACTGTGAGAATCAAATGTGGGCAAGTGATGGCAAACTCCCACCAATTTACCACTTAACCATAACTCAACCCACATAAACAAAATACATTTTATAGTCCAAATATAAAAAATGTGTTGCACAAAGGATTAACATTAATATTATACTTTTAATTAAACATATTATTTATTAAATCTTATAATATTAAGAGATAAAATACTCGCACAAATAATTTTTTTGGTTTGTAAAATTTTGTTCTTGTGATAATTAAGAAATAATTATTTATTTAATTTTTATATGTATTAAATCTCTTTAAAAAAATCACAAAGGCTTTACACAAATTAATTAATTATTTTTTAAATGAATCTTTTTGATAGCTCTATTATTGTCGGCCTTGAGTTTCTTTATACTCGAGGGGATGTGTTATTAGTGAGGATTATTTATTAGCGAGGATTATAGCTAATAATCTTCATTCCATTCGAGAGCTCAACTTGTTCTGACTGTGTTTCGCGCTCTATTTGTTTGTTCTGACTGTGTTTCATGCTCTCTTCTGAGTGCAGAATCTCCATTGAAGAAAGAGGAAAAACAAGTTTGTATATGCACACGAAATATATCGATAATTCTCTGCAGCTCTACTAATTTCTCGATAGCAATGGCAGCAAGACGAGCTCACGAAGTCTCGGGCAATGATCTGTCAAATTCAGGCGCTGAGCCCATGCAGGGTTATATGTCAGTAGATTATTTTATATTCTGTGATAAGTCCTTGGTAGGTAGATTCACTCATATGAACCCAACTCTCCAAGATCTCCAACAATGGTCTGGGCCACAATGGAGACACGATCTGGAAAGCAATTGGATGTTTAAGATACTGGGTGAGGGGTTTTTCAAGATTGAGTTCTTTTACAAGGATGATTGTGAGTTCGTTTTGAACAATGGCCCCTGGTTCATGGGAGTGGCAGGATTGAGCCTCAAGAGATGGTCACCTGGTTTCGATCTCCAGAATCCTGGTACATTAAAAACACCCATATGGGTGAGACTTATGAATCTTCCTGTGCAGCTTCTGCGCCTTCCTGTAGAGTTGAGGAAAGAGGAAATATCTAATATCTGCTATGTACTTGGAAAGGTTCTCAAAAGACCAGAAACCAATGTTTATAAGGTATGTGTTGAGGTTGATCTCAGTGAACGATTATATTCTGAAATCAATGTTTATGAGGGTAACAACTATATTGGCCAACTAAAATTGGTTTATGAGGGATTACGTTTTCTGGTGTAAGGTATGCCATAGCACAGAAAATCTAAAAGCATCATGTCCTAAAGGTTCCAGGAATAAGAACTGATTCATAAGCGATATTTTGTTGAAGTGCTTTAAGTGATTTGGAAGTACTTAATATTAATATTGAAGTGCTTTAAGTGATTTGGAAGTACTTAATATTAATATTAGTGGTTATTGGATTTATGTGGAGAAGTTTTTAATGTAGTTTTATGCAATTTTCCTGTGGGTGTAAGGTATGTCATAGCACATAACATCCAACAGGATGATGTCCTGAAGGTTCCAGGATGATGTCCTGAAGGTTCCAGGAATAAGAACTGATCTGTTAAAGTATTTTTTTTTGGGTGATTTGTTAAAGTGCTTTTAGTGATCTATAAGTACTTAATATTAATATTAGTAGTTATTGGATTTATGTGCATTTTTCACTTCACAACGGAGGTTTCTAAGTAGTTGTTTTTATTTTGTTTTTTTTTAATCAAAATGGTTTAAAAGAAGTTTTTTTAAATAGTTTTGTGCATTTTTTTCCTTTATCAAAATTGTTTTTAGAGAAGATTGAGCAAATAAGCATATTACCATTATATTATATTAATGGGAGGAATGACTCCTTTGTGGCTACCCAATTCATATAAGAATCATGATATATTGCGACTTGCATATTATTGCAAGGCTTCATTTTAAGTTGGTCATATTGCACAAATAGAAATTTTCATTTTTCATGTTATATTGGTAGAAGAGATTATGTGTTTGTTATTTTTCAGGTTATATCGTATGTTACTCATTTATCATGAAATTATTAGTCATATCTACTAAATGAGTTCAGGGAATAGTTTTAGGTTAATTTAGTTAAAATGATTTTGTATTTTTTCCTACTATATTTAGAGATGAACATAATGAACCAATTTTATCAATTTTCAATCATGATTTAGATCTTTAATGATATGATGAATATGCTAAAGAACCAATACCAACCCCCCAAAAAAGTAGAGACTTGAGATCTTACCTTAACACCCATAGCAACTATAGGGGTTATTTCTACCTATATATATATCTTAAGCTATATAACTTATATAACTATATTTTCTACTTATATAATTTCTAGTTCTCAATTCACCTCGTTGAACTCGGGACTATTCTCAATTGAATCCTTTACTAATCAATTTGTGTCGAAAATTGAAGCATTTATTAGTCTCTAGGTGCAGATTTATACTTTCCATCGACTTTGCATTAGATAGGGAAATTTATGAAGGATTTTGAGTTGTGGTGCATGTGGAATTTTGTGTTGTATGATTTGATATCCATATATTCACATCTTAAATTTTTCGAGATTTTTGGTATGTTAGGTTGTAGTTGAAGGAATCATGAAATAGATATTGCAACACAACTTAATCACGTAAAAATGAGATATATATTAGAAAACTAGTGAAATCTATGAATGAAATTGGGTAATTGAGATCACATGTCAATTGACATGGACAACTTGTACAATTTTTTTGCAATGATCAGCTTTCCTTGACTAGAATTAGCATCAACATTGTTATATAACTTGTTCAAACTATTTTTATATTTCACTTATTATGTGTTCTGACAAGCATCTTCTAGATTTGAAATGTTGAACATCCCATTATATATCTAAATTGGCATTATTAGCGCACCAATGAAAGTGGTGACCAACTTTGCTTTGTCATCCACCACTCTCTTTTTTCTGATAAAATGCTTGTGATTTTTATTAATGTATGAAAAATATTACATGTGTTTTGTACCAAAAAAAATGTCGTGATGATAAACACTACAAGCCAAGGTTGACAAGAAAAAAAAGACCTACCATATCATACTTTTCCATGCATGGACACATAAAATATTCATTTAGTGCCATAGGATCATAGACAAACAAACATAGAAACTAAGCACATAGGTCAATTGGCTAGAGCTAGATATCAAATCAAGAAGTTGCTAGGATCATGCCCTCTTTAGAAAGGGGGGATTTTTTCTTCAAGAAATGGTCCCCATCCATCTACTATGGGCTCAAGTTCGACCACAAGGAACTCTCGTTTTTGTTTCCATATTTGGTCTCTTTACTACACTAGCTTAGAGATGGCCAAAAGGATGGTTGAAAATTTGATTGTTTCCATACTTGGTCTCTTTAGGACACTAGTTTAGAGATAGCCAAAGGGATGGTTGAAAGTTTTGTTGTTTCCATACTTGATCTCTTTAGGACACTTGTTTAGAGATGGCCAAAGGGATGGTTGAAAACTTGTCAATAAGGGACCTTTGAGGCATGGATGGGAGGGTAGCTCTTTTTCCTTTCTTGAGACATGTGAACAACTTGATTTGCATTGTGTTATGGGTTTGATGAAACCCAATATCTCTAGAGTGGGATAAATGCTATGGAAAGTGCCCCTTAGGAGGGACTTTGTTGATTGTACAAGGTGCAAATTCTTTAGTTTGCACATATGAATCATTTCATTTCCACCTTCAACATCTTCAGTTTGACCTAAAGATATAGACATGAAAAAATCAAGGAATGATCATGCCAAGTAAATTCTATGCAATGTGTTGAATTGGCAAATAAACATTCATTTATTGTCCCCACAAGAATTTGATGCTATGCGCCTTAATGTTGAAACAAAAAACAATTTATATTACATGGATGATTGTCACATCGATTTGCTTATGTTTGAAATTAATTGTCGTAAATGGATATAAGTATGATAAATAGCAGTTGATGATATGATGTATGAAAATGATAGAAGTGAATGTATTTTAGATGCACTATTCGTTGGATACTTTGATGGTTTACTTAGTGTGACAAGGAAAGCACAAGTGCATAGTGATGCAAGTTTACCTTAGAAGCACAAAGACTCTGGATTGAGTCAAGACATTGTATTATATTATGTCACACATTTATTTGATATTTTGAATTACTCAAATAAAACTACTTGATGCACATTTATTGTGTGCATAACAGGGACGTCAATTTCCAATTGATCCACATAGGTAATGGGGTTGTATAGAGAAAATACACAATAAAACTAACACATGTTTCTATTTGACGGGTTGAAAAGGAAGCTAGACTTTTACATGCAAAAATATGCAGTGCTATCAGAGAGAATTTGAGTCCTATTGCCTACTACAATGATGCAAGAAACCTAAATCCTTCATGCACATGCTTGCAAAATACGTAATAGAAATGTGTATGAATGGTCGTTTTATCATGTAGCAGGCTCGCCAGAAGCAGAAAGCCTTTCCAGGTAATTTTGTTTTAGCCACATTAACCAATCGGTATTGTGCAATTGACCACATTAACCAATCGGTATTGTGGAGAATGCAATGAATTGTGCTGCAAGGTTACTAGCTGGTAGGTGCGCGCAGACACCTCAAACATTAAACTGTGCATCTAGACTCTTTACCTGAAATACACAACTCGGAGTTTGACTGTCGACCTGATCGATCGGGTGTGGGTGTGGATTTGATCAATGTTTTCTTCGCGTTATTTAGGTGGATTAGTGTACACCATTCTTTTGTACCAACGTTTATTTATACTGAATTGATTTAGAATGTCTATTTTTTTATGGTTTTCATAGGAATTTTCATTGCTCTTATCTACATAGAAGAAGTCCTTTTTGGTTGAATATTTGATCATTGATTTTGTTTGTTACCATTTGTAAAACCTTGATTTTTAAGTTTACATAAAAGTGTTTAAAATTGATTTTTTTTATTATAAAGAAGATGAGTTTAAATAATCTACTTTCTGAACCCATCCACATTATATATATATATATATAGCATAGGCCTTTTAATGTCTTCAAGTCTTTTACAAAATGTCAAAAAGGTTAAGTATGAAATGTGTGCTTAAAAATGTGGAGGAGAAGCACATGATACTAATCTTTTGTCTCCAAAGGGAGAATCTAGTGATTACAATTGGGATTGTTTATATATGTATCTTAAGACACTGGTTTGAATCAACAACAATGTCCATGTCTTGGTTGTTTCTCTGACTCAAAGTTCATCTCCAAGATTGTTGAGAATATTCATTGTGCAAGATTGTTAACATGGTTATTAGGATCAACAATGTTCGAGGTGGAAATCACTAGTGCTACTAAGTTAAGTAAGCTACAAGCCTGGGTTATATGAGGTAATAAGAACTTTAGCGTTTAAGTTGTAGCATCTGGAGAGTTTCTATTATTCTTCACCTAGGAAGGAGATGGTTTGTCTAACAACATGTTTGGGATATGCTTTGTCTAAAGCAACTTTGCATAGGAACAAATGCATGCGAATTCAGATTTTGTTCCTTAGCAAACTTACCTCCAAAGTACACAAATTCTCAGTCATAGGATAGTAACTAAATATGACTATTTGGAATTCTATCCAATTTCACACTTCATATGAGGTCAAATTTCTGCATGAAAGTCCTTTTTAACGTTAGGAAAAACTTATTGTCATTTATGGAGTGTATCCAACAATTTTATACCATTTCTTGTGGATAGGTGTTTGTGGGACAGATCCATGGATCAAGCCTCTTGGATAGCTTACAAAGAAAACATTTATCTACAACAATAAATTATCAATATCTATTTGTTGTAAATTATTTTTAATAATATGTCTAGGAGATGCTTTGTTTAAATCTCTTTGAATATGAATATGGGAGATGCTTTGTTTGAGTAAATCACTTTGAATATGAATAACTGTTGTGGGGCCAAATTTCTCTTCTAAGTATACCTTCTTGTATCCCCAATACACAAACATTTCAATCATTTGCAATTTAGAGAATTGTGCATGCCTTGAAAATATTGTGTTATATATTCTTCTATGCAAGGATGCATGGAAATTGGTCCTGATGCAAGGAGAAAAAAACCAAATAGAGAAATTTCCTCAATTCCTTCTCCCCTCATGTTTAATAGCATATGTATGTGACAATTTCCTACGTGGGGGGTTCATAGCCACCCTTGTAGGTTTCTTTGAGGGGGATTTTAAACCATCCCAGTAGGTTGTTGTGAGAGGTGTTTTCAACCACCCTCATAAATTTCTATGCGGGAGTTCTTAACCACCTCTGTACTTTTCTATTAGGGGGTTCCAAACCATCTCTATATGTTTCTACAGGGGGTTACTACACTACCTCCATAAGTCGCTAAAGGGGGGGGTATAACTACCCCCATAAGTCGCTAAAGGGGGGGTTATAACTACCCCCATATGTTTCTATGTTTTGGTTTCTAAACCACCCATATATGTTGCTATGAGTGGGGTTCTAAACCGCACTCATAGTTTTCTAAGAGGGGAGTTCTAAACCGCCCCCGTAGGTATCTACGACACGGGTTCTAAACCTCCCCCAAAATTCACATTTTGGGACAGTTTAAACTTATTTTAAACTGTCATTAAAAGGCACAACTTTTAAAGTCGGTGCTTTTAGGGGAAAATTTTCAAGAACCACCCCTAATTCCAAAACTATCCCCAAAAGTCACTTTTGGGGGTAGAATCCAACCCCCCTTAAAGGCCTAATATATAGTAGTGAAGGTTACGAAGGTTAGGAAGGTCGGTATTGTGGAAAATATTTTGAAATTGCGTTATAATGTGGGTGTACACAAGACATTATATGAGAAACTGATTTTCATCTTCAACCCTCTTAATATCACAAAGATGACAAATTCTTTCATCCCGTGGCATTTTAGGAATCACCGAACACCTTGTTTCACTATGGAGCTCATGATAGTTTGTTCTTATTTTAATAGTGTTGATTTTTTCTTTACAATAGTTAAAACATAGAGATACTTTTAATCTTCTATATTAGGGTTGATGACCTCTTTACACTATGTTAATATTCTCTTATCCAACTTTTTATCACATCACATCTTCTCCTTACATATATACGTAACAATACTTTTAATATTATCGCTACTCTACGTAGTAACCCCTTCATCGACTCCCCAATGATTTATCCAAGATTTGGCATCTTTATGCCAACCTCTCTAAAGTAGTAGATGGTTTTGAATAGAGTATGAATCAATCTTAGAAAGCATCATGTCTCCCATGTTGTTTATCTTGTTCTTGTACATTAAGTACCTATTCATAGCCATGCTCTCAATTGGGGAGAGACTCACTTCGAAGATGAGGATAAGATAGGGTATATTGTTAATGTTATAAAATGATTTTGGGTTTTCTCTATCAGTCTCTATGATTCTCTAGAAATACCCAAAAGTTCACATTCATATAAGATAGAATGGGAAACGAGAGTCCCAAAGAAGAGTTTATTCCTATCCCAAAGCCAAAGATCCGTTGATTTACAACCATTTCTAGGTCCATAATAAGATCCCCACCCTCCATCAATCATTTTCTTGATGCTATAGTTCCAGTTAATCTTATGATGAAGATCAATTATGGGATATTTACAGGTAATATGAAGTCACTTTCTCCAAGTTGTTGTTTTCATACATGAAATTATCATAAGTGATCTTTTGGGATTTTATTACCAAAAAATTTGTTTTCTCGGTGTTAACAATCATACCCACACTCATACTAGTTGCATAAATATCATAGGCACTTCTCTCCATAAGAACAATATTATCATCATAGAGAAGAAAGATGATGACTATACCAATCAAATTTTTGCCAACACAACCTTCCTCTTCCAAACAACCCTCTAGTTTTTCAATGTAAATACCAAAAATGGTAGGGAATAGGGGAAAACCTTCATTATAATTAATTACTTGATCAACCCTCAAAAATCCTAAACTTGGCAATAACCTTCTCATACAACTTTATTGTTGTAGCTCTTAACTTGAAAGGGACTTTTAGATTTTCTAATCTATTCCAAAGGTTAGTTCTAGCCACTGTGTCAAATAATTTTATAATTCAACAAAGCAACACAGAAGATTAGTTTTATTAGTGTGACACTCCTTAGCGATGGTCCTAAGAGTAACAAGGTGGTCCGCAATTAAATGATAGCTCTGAAATCTAGCCTAGCTTTTATCTCTTTTTCCATTACTTTCTAGCCAGATATTGATCTTCTTATCCATAATAATTCCATATAATTTGACTAAAAGAGGGCTAATCATAATGGTCCTTTAATTAGATGGATAGTTTTTATACCCACTTATAAAAATAGGAACAATGAGGATTGTTTGATCCGAATTTTAGGGGAAATATGGTCTAAATTCGAATGTATAAGCCATAAAAGCATTAAATGGAGAGGCCATCCTCTCTCATTTATCATAAAAGCATTAAATGGAGAGGCCACCCTCTCATATCCATGGTATTTGGTAGCACATGGTTTTGGCCCATGGTATGGCCTCAAGACACATTGTAATAATGCTATATAAAGGCCTCAAGACACATTGTAATAATGCTATAATGGTTTTGGCCCATGGTATGGCCTCAAGACAAATTGCAATAGTGTAGGGACAATCAACAACTATATGGAAGTTTGATTCCTCCACTTTCTTGGACAAATAACACCTCCCAAGCCCCAATCAATTTTAATGTTGAAGAAAATCCTAGTCCAAAGCTTTATTGGAGAGAAGAAACCACATGAACAATGATGGTTTAGTAGGATAGTTAAACCTCCAAACTTCCTTCCACCACCAGCAAGCGACATGTCTCTCCTCTTCCATCGTTAAAGAGATATAACCAACCTTTAGATTATAAACACTTGTGAGAGAAAACATCCAAACTAAAAAGTCTTAGCTTTAATGAATCTCAATATTATTGTTTAATAAATTTGAGATGTATCTATTCCAAACCCTATGATCTTCTCCTCTAAAGACAATATAAAAGGAAAGAGAGATATATTTGCTTAAATGGTTGTAGATTATATTCCCTTACAAGTGAGGGATATAAGCAAATTATTCACTTCTCTATTAGTGAATATGATTATAAAAGTGTATCCTATGAGTATATTTATAGGGATAATATATTATTATAAAAGTGTATGTTATGAATATATTTATAGGGATAATTTGTAATTTAGATTTAGGTTAAGTGATTATGAAAAATGAGTATTATTATTTTTTTAAGATTTTATTTTAATTTTCAGAAGTAATTTTGATTGTTATAATTGTTTTTAGCTTTTTTCAAGAATGGTAGAGGTGGATTGCTAACTAGTTTTAATTTTAAAATATATCTATATAAAAAAGCAAAACAAGTTGGGATAGGATAAAGGGTTTACAAAATGATATACAAGGAGGAAGGATGAATTATGTCTTTCCCTCTTATTTACACCTTTTGGCACACCTATCACAATTTGAAGATTAAAAATTTTGTCTTATGTTACAGGAATATAAATGGCACTATGATGTTAAAATAGTGTTCAAATACACCTAATAAAAATCAAATTTGGAAAGGACCTTTTGAAGGAAAACTATTTCATGGCCTTATGAATTGTTGTTGTATTATTTATTTTTAATGAAAAAAAATCAATTACAAATTGTTTCTAATTGCATGCTAAGGTAAAGGACCTGAACCAATATTTAAAACATAAATTTTATTAATATTCTTATCATTACAATTATTATCTCATTTAGAATATATGAAACCATTTTCAAAAAAAAAAAAAAAACCTTAAATTGTACTTAAAACCAAAGTAATTATCTTAAATATATTGAAATATCCATTTTGTTGCTTTCCAATGACTCTCAAACATATCCTACATAAAATAAGCAATCATACCCATATGATTATTTTGAACAAATAATTAAAAATAAAATAAAACAAATCACCAACTAATTTTTTATACAATGATGTTATCCCCTTTGAACTAATTTTTGATACAATGATGTCATCCCCTTTGAGTTTGAAATACTTTGCAAACAACTTAATTCTATTAAAAAAAAGGAATCGGTGCAAATTTACAATCAAGCATATCCTACATAAAGTAAGACACCATACCAATAAGAATTTTTGGACAACTAAATAAAAATAAAGTACAACAAATTGCCAACTAATTTATGATACAATGATGTCACCTCTTGAAAATCGCAGTGCCGGGCTTGCTTCTTTTTGGCTAAATATCTATAACTCACAAGCCTGCTACCTTTCTTCAATCACTCCTTGTAATGTCGAACATGCGCTACGGCCTCTCCTAGGACTTACTTCGTGGTTAAATGCTATTCACGACCAGAGTGAAGAATCTTGCGAGATAGCTAGGGAATTACAGCTCCGAGCTAAAAGGTAATACAGTTTTAGACAGACCAAAAATACACAAACTTCAAACTGGGAATGGTACCCATAAATTTTATTAATCTTGCAGCGGAAATATTACAGAGCAGATATTATCAAAATGCTTTTTGATGTGATATGATACCCAAAAAACAATTTACAGAACATAGTCACAATTCCTTCAAACTCAACTTCCTAAAACAGATCTTTCTGATACAATGTAATGAAACTAAACTGCACTTGCAGAACATACTCGAACAAAACTTAAAACTCTAAACAAATACAAAGTACAACAAATTACCAACTAATTTATGATACAACGATGTCATCCCCTTGAAATTTGAAATACTTTGTAGACAACTTAACTCTATACTAAAAAGGAGTCGATGCAGATTTACAATCGAAGTGTGGAATCCGAAAAGGAGATTAAAGACCTGCCTTTATTAAAACTTGTAAACCAAGAAAATAATGCACTCTCGTAAGTTCATCATATCAAATGAGGATCACTTTCACTGAAAATAATAAGATAATGAAAATTCAAAACAAGAATCAAAAGCTCATCACCCAACCAAATTTGAATTAGAGTGCAATGTAGAAAAATGAGAAATATATCCGTATTCTCATAGCAAGTCCGCACAGCTTGCTTAAAACCTTACAAATATTTCTCAGACATACAACATATCATTGTTCTTTATAAATCTCTTCAGGTATTGAGTAGTTTATTTAGTTTAGGTTTTTGACTTTATTGTAGGTTTTAGTCGGAATCTTGTAATCTGTTTTTGGTAAAATTCATGTATTTAAATTATATTTTTAAATTTATAAATAGATTCAGCATTTTCAAATATTAAATATCTCATGACATCTAAATTATGCAATTTTAAGATTTTTAAAAAATTTCAACAAAACATACCAAAAATACCATCCTAAAAATTTTTAAAATTTTAAGATAGCACCTTAATATATATAATTTTAAGATATTTTAAAGATTTCCAACAAAAATATGAAAAATATGGTCATAAACAAATTTCAGAATAATTAAACTACACCAAATTTTCAGAATAATTAAACTACGCCATATTAAATTATGTGGGAAATATGACCCGACTCTGGACTCTTGAAAAAAAAAAGAGAATTTGTGGAAGTTCGAACGCCAAGAGGCTCGACTTTTTTAACTTGGGAAACAATGGAAAGGATGAGTTGGTTTGGGATGTGTTTTGCGGCTTGCTCTTCTTGCATGAAGTGATCAACAGAAGATAAATCACAGAGAAGCGCCTGGGCTACTCCTAATCCAATCCTTGTTTAGAGGGACCTGCCACTACATTTCAATTACAATTCTAATCTTAGTGCAGGACATCTAATTCCACTCCTTGTTTAGAGGGAACTGCCACTACTCTATTTCAATTGTAATTCTAGTCTTAGTGCGGGATATCCATTGAAGAAGTACGCGGAGAAGCTTCCTTGTGCCAGAACTCATTTCTGTTATTGATCAATCTCTCTAACTGAACCCATTTCTCTATGGATATACCTGGAAGCTCAGCTCCCATAGTCCCCCACAGGGATGCAGATGGGGATGACCCATCACTCAGAAGTCAGTCTGGAAGTTTCCCAACATTTGAAAACATTAAAGGATCTGGAGCGCTTCAATTACAGAACAAAAAGGCTGCTGCTGACACACTGCCCAAGCAGAATGAAGATGCGCAGACTGGAACAGATGATTGCAATATTGAGAAAACGGATAATGATATCGCAAAGCCAGCTTCCAAGCATATGCATGAATATGAGCTGGTTGATGATTTTGTATTCAGTGATAAGTCCTTGATAGGTAAGTTTGCTCTAAAAACACCAACTCTGAAAGAACTTTCAAAATGGGCTAAACAAAACTGGGCATTTGAGCTGAATAGTACTTGGTTACTGAAGGATATTGGAGAGGGTTTTTTTAAGTTTGAGTTCTTTTCTGAGGTTGATTGCGAGTTTGTCTTGGAGAATGGCCCCTGGTTCATGGGACTGGCAGGATTGAGCCTCCAGAGATGGTCACCTGATTTTGATCCCCGAAACCCTGGTCGATTAAAAACCCCAATATGGCTCAGACTTATAAACCTTCCTTTGATGTTCTCTGATGAAGCACAGATAATCAAAATCTGCTCTGCAGTTGGAAGGGTTCTCAAAGTAGAAGAGACTGCCATTGACACTACAGGCAGGGTCTGTGTTGAGGTTGATCTCAGTGAAGCATTACCAACTTCAATCAATATTCAGGCATCTGGAATCTCTCACAAACAAGAATTGAATTACGAGGGAATAACTTTCCGAGGTAAGATGATCACGCAAAGGGATCATGTCGGAAAGGTTCCAAGTAAAACATGAGAAATAAGAATAGATGCCTATGTACCATTTTGCAGGATATGAGTTTATTATAAGCAGAAGATGTAGGCAACTAGACGCATAAAGCATAAGCATATGCAAAGTGGGTTTGTTATTCAGGGCCCTGAGAATGAAAATGTCCAGTGCTGATAAAAGTACTGATAATTCATGTTTCTGGGAACATATGTAAGAGTTGCACAGAGAAATTTTATTGGAACATTTCCAATCAGAGAAGTTAGAGGATAGCCATGTTTTGAAACTTAAATTGCTTGACTTGGTAATGATAAAGTTTTAGTAGCAGTAGATTGATTTGAATGGTTTTGAATGTTAAAATCATGTATCATTGCCTATTTAATACTTGTACATTTCTCGTATTCAGAGAGCTCAATATGACAGGTATTTTTTTGATGTTTTGGTTGGTTTTCAATTATGTGCGGTGATCCCTCCAAGTAAATCTATAACAGAGGTACAATAATTCTTCTAGTGCTTTTCTAGTATGCTAGATATGATAGATACATTTTGATCTTATTGGTTGTTTTTTTTTTAAGTCATACGTTGGAATATTGATAGTTATCTCTTCAGGATTCCTGTTGTCTATAGAGGGGAATGCATTAAAGAGTTAGGAAGGTCGTGGTGAATTTCTCTAGGAGTTTAGTTTTTGGTTGTGACGTCAAGCAATTGTGCTTATTGTACTCATCTTATAATGGTGTATAATTCTGAGAGAGCTGCAGTGGCATGCTAGATTTTTCATGAAGCTCCAAAATGAGAGAAAAATAAGCTAGATTGAAATGATATTAAAAAAAAAATTGCTGCTAAAAATTATTGAAATGGAATGCTTATTGGATTTGGCTTTTATTGATTTTTTAACAAATATTGGATGAAATGGTTTTTTTAAGTGGATAGAGTGGCATTTTCTGTCATTTGTAAGATATGCCTCTAAAGGATGACTCAATTGTTATTTTTATTATTATTCTTTAGAAAAGTGATGCTTATATTACTGGGAGGAATGCAAATGTTTTGCTTTCAAAGAATACATAAAATGACATCATTATAAAAGAATAGTCATTCCTCTACCTGCCCATGTCAGGGTTGTAGCAAACCTCTTAAATATTTGATCTTCTATGGCATTGTTGAAGGTTGTATTGTTACTGATAGAAGTAAGATACTCTAATAGCCCAAGGTGGAAGAGTTTTCTCTTTGTGTAATGTTAATAAAATAAGATGAAAAAAATTAACATCCCATGTTTAATGTCAAAAAAGAAAAGAAAAAAAAGAGTGGATGCTTAAAAAGAAAGAGCACAGAACCATCTTAGCACTTGAGCAGTTTTAATCCCTCCTTGAGTTTAATAGATTCTAGATTAACATGGATCTATTCTAGTTCTACAATCTCTGAGGGTCTTCATCGGGATCATGTATGGATTCTGCTGCTTTTTCTTCAAGATGGGGATTTGCTTGCCCTGCTACATGTTCTTCTTCAATGATAGGAGCTTCTTGCCCCCACTGCTTGTCCTTCTTCAATAACTCGGGCTGGTTACTTGCCCTTTTTTGGTTAGGTTCTAAGATGTTGAAATGATATTCCCATCTAAATTTATCAAGGACACTCTTTGCAAGGGCTCTTCTTTTCTTGGTTGTCCCATTCTTGCACTAGTTCTATGTCCTGAGATGGAACCTTGTTTCTTTTTCCCCATTGTGTAGTTCATCTTGCCATGAAATTGGGTTCTTTCTTCTTCTTTAATTTACCTTGATCCTCATGATGTCTTCTTCCTTTTCCTTTCCTTAGAGCCTTCTTTTTTAGTTTTTGAAAAGGACGAAGTGGCATGAACTATTTCATGGCAACCTTTGCAATGGAATTCCGGGTTTTCATAGTCCAAAATTTGAGCCCGACTGAAGTCATTAGAAAACAGGGTCAATTCTTATGGTAATCCTTTGGTAGTGTCAATTTCCTTGCATATTATGGTGCAAAAGAGGATCCCATAGTTTACAATATCGCCAGCCAAAATGTTAGCACCTCATATGCTTACCAATACTCTACAACACCCCATACCATGGTAAAATAGGGAGGTTAGGAAGCCTCACTTAGAGAGGGATGGATCAAATTTTTTCAATGTTGGGTTGAAGCCCAGATGACATAACTTGTGCCATTGTTCCAGCCTTTCACTTTGTTAAATTTTTATCAATGGAGCCAATAAGAATCTTGTCTACATTCACTACAAGTCTATACAACAATGTTACACAGGAACATGTTCGGGGATGCACTCCCTGCACAACCCTATGCTCTCGGGACATGGGTACTCCAAGAGGATGGAAAACATACTAGGGAACATCCCCCTCAAAAAATGAAATGCTATCCCTTTTATCAAAGTCTATTATTTTGAAACTAAATTCTGAAAGTAAAATTTGACATTCGCCTTTCACTTTCTTTTTATATCCTTTTAGTTAACTTTTTACAGTACCATTAATTGTTCTAGGATGTTTGAGAGTGGTTCCAACCTCATTGGACCTCATATGGAGAAAGCATAATTTCATATCCCATTCAAACTTTAACAGACTTGAGAGTGTTCAAGATTTTAAGATTGGTCAGATTGCAGCATGTCTATTGGATTCTATCATATAAAAGGGTATGGGATTGATGTTTAATCAAGAGCACCAAGCTCTCTATGTAGGTGTTGTTGATTGTTGAACTCCTATGTCATAATTTTAGCAAAACTGGACTGGGAAAACTATAATTTATGCCTCTAACCTTGGAAAGGTAGTCCAATCCTCTAATTTTACAATTTTCTAAATATAATGAATCACGATTTATGATTTATTAATTATTAATTATAGATGGTTTATGAATCATGATTTATGATTTATTAATTATTATGCTATATTGTTATGTATAAGACTATAAAATTTCAATTTTTTACCATTTATGTTTTGAGTTTCATAAATTCTAATTTTAAAAATATAATATTTAGGGTGGGGTCCTATATGTTGCATATCCATATGCCCCTTACATTGTTCTCTAAAATCTTGGGGGGTTCTGATAAATTTCCATTGAATGTGTTTCCCCTCTCCCGCATACCCTCATCCTAGGTGTTAGCACCTATTGTTGTGAAGGATTAAACCGTGTAGTGGGGGAAATGACACTATCAACGTACATGGGGTGGCATATAGATACATTCTACTTTGCATTAATTACTATGAATGAAATGACATTAGGATTCAGAAATCAGTACCTTGTTAACGACGGCTGGTCCTAGCTTTCGCCCAATCTCCACAATAATGTACCTGCAAAATAACTCAACCTTCCTCAACATATCTTGACTATAAATATATAACGAAATTGAAAGCAATTTAACATTAATTACAATCAGATATTCAATAGAAAAGACATTCCATTGGGATGGGAAGGGTATCTCAATATTTTTATTGCCAAATAAATGTAGCCAAATACAGTTATACCTGATCTGTCCAAACACTTCTGCAACCGAGTCCTGGGCTCCTACTCCTCACAATGACTTAGAAATTCCTTCAGCATAACAATAGCTTCTTCTTCATTGACCCCTTCCTCATTGCTTCCCCTTGTATTTATGGCATAAGGCTGGAAGTTGGATTCGTGAGGCAGTTGAATTTGGAGGTTGGGGGAGTTACAAAACCAACCTTAACTAATCCCAATTCGTAATCTTAATATATTTTTTCCATTCATCTTAATATGTGCGTAGGTATCATCATAGTAAACTAGCGCACTGTATGCAACTAGTGCTCTTAACAACTAGCGTACACATCTTTTGGGATAAGTGCGCGGGTTGTCTTCAATAGAACCAGCGTTTGGAACGCTAGATGTCAGTGGCAATAGTAGCACCATAATGAAAACTGTAGAAAAAATATGATTTTCAGCTAAAGATGTGTGATCTCAGTAGTAACTCATCCAAGGTCAATCCATCTCTTCCATCCATAGTGTCCTTTTGTGTGATCGACAAGGCAATGTGATCATGGACGGAGAAGTGAAGATTTGACCTATAATAGATGCCCCCTAATGTGTGAGGTCAAAGAGAAACGATGGCCGAAATACATTATAATTTCAAGTCAGAGGAGGAGCAAGAAACCACAAAACGAAGTCACAAAAGCACCTGAAAACAATGATCAAGGTAAGCGAGCAATTACAATCTTGACATCATATAGATGTTCGGTGTGATACAACACGATCTCCAATACATAACTGGGAGATGTATATATAGCATGGCCACTGAAATACAAGCATGGATCCATGTCAAAGATAAGAGATTATAGCCATAACAAGAATCTGGATCTATGTCTCATGAAGAGCCAAAATGAGTGTGGCTCGAACTTGCACAACTTGGGTGATAACATGAATATGGTGATGCTATCAAAGTCCCAAGATCTTCATCTAAATAACCCAAGGTACAAACCCTAACCATGTGAATAAATGAGCTGGAGTCGAACATGGGGGGTATCGTTTGATTACCGGTCATTGATATATACCGTTAACAAACGCGAGGGCTTCCATCGATAATGATAATGGGGCCCAAGGTACCTGGTACGTTCCAACCAGGGATGATTTTAAGGGTGAATTTTAGCCCATTGGCGAATTTATAGGGGTCACCAAAAATAAGTGAGCGAATTTTTTATATGAAAAGGTTTTTTTATTTATTTAATAGATTAGCCCACAATTTATTAAACCAATAAATGTGTGAAATGGAATTCGCCCAGGAGGGAAAATGGGAAAAATGGGAAAGATGGGATTTAGCCAGTCAAAATATGGCCCAAATCACGACTTCGCCCCCGTGTTTTCGGCAATGGAGCTAAAAATCAGTTGGATCACCCACATATATCCATTTTTGGAGGAGAATAGCAGGTATTTCGCCCGATTTATGGATCGTAGGGTAAAGCGGAGGTAATTCGTCCCCCAATTTATGGATTATAGGGTAAATCAAAGGTAGTTCGCCCCTGATTTATGGATTATTGGGTAAAATCAAGTTAGTTCGCCTTCGATTTGGGTTTGTGGAGCAGTTATTTTGCTGAGAAGTTGGGGGTTTCAGCTTCCAAGAGTCGAAATCTATTATTTCTACTCCAAAATGGTCCATATTTGAGAAAAAAACGTGGAAGTATTTAGTTAATTGGGGACAATTTTGCACCTATATAATGCCCGCAAATGTCAACATGAAGTGTTATTTTGATTACGATTTGAGTCTTGATAGTGGTTGAGTGGATAACAATTTCACGTGGCTGAGTGGAAAACCGAAAATATCTGGTTCCTTCAGTCTACAGACTTCATACAGGTTAGTTTCTTTTTTAAAATTTTCTTCTCTGGTTTTTGGCAGAAGCTGTCGAAATTATGGATAGATAATAGATTTCAAATTTCAATTTCCATTCTCCTTTGGTTACCTTCTTTTCTGGTCGGATTTCTATACTTAACAAAGAGGTAAGACAGCAAGCCTTTGAAAACAAGTTTTCCATAATCATAATGTACTCTTAATCGTTAATTCCATTGATTTTAAATATACCAAGCATAGATTTACTTCTCTCCAAGACGCGATAACAAGTTTTACAAGAGTTTAATACAATTTTAATCTTCGGAAAGAAATTTATGAAGTGAAGATATCTGTCATGATAGCAATATTAATCAATAGATACAGCAGCTATTCTATTTGGAAAAGCTTCCTGATTTAATTGGATATTAGAGTGATCATCTTGTTAACTTTCCAGGAATGATTAACAAGTTGGTCTAAGTGGAGATGGGGGGAAGAGCAGCAGAGATGGGCACACCTAGGTTAGACTTAGGTGTTTGTAAATTCTATAAATTTCATAGAAATCACTTTAAGGTTTCCTTAAGAGGGGAATTAGAGCAAGGTTAGACACAACTCCTCTTCCCATGGAAATGAATTATGTATATAAATGGGACTTTGTATTTCACACAATGCATGATATTTTTTCTTAGCCAATCCTCAGTCTAGTTAGCTCCTAGATTTGCTCAATTAAGGAAAATTATTGGTTTTGAAGTGATATCCCTAGAAATGTGTTGGAAATAGAAGAAGGTGAACCTTGTGTGATATCCCTAGAAATGTGAAACTAGAGAGGCCTATTGTACAACACCATCCCATACAAAGACATTCTTTTGGAGTAGGACAGTTAATGGAGATGCAATTCACCCATAATTTTCACAAACTTCCAGGTGACTGCTTTGCTAACAAGTGGTTACCAACAAAGTGTACATAGTGTGACTGAGCAAATGGTTCCTTGCAGTGATGGGGTTGTTCTTCTTAATTTGAATAAGATTAAGATAGTGAGTCAACATTCTGAAAATATATCTGAAGAGATCTTGATAAGAGAGGCGTAATAAGCTGATATTCCAAAAGATAGGGAAGCACTTTTGAAGAATGAATCAAATAATTCCACCGGTTCTGAAAAGAAGGGACTGGAAAATGTATACATGAATTTTGAAGAGGAACCTGTAACAGAGGAACATCTTGAAAGGTTCCCTAAGCATTCACCATACACAGAGTTGAATACACATTACATGACATGGGGTTGGAAAAAGGATGGGTAGACACTATGTATGAAGGATAAACACTATAGACAGTTGACATGGGTGATTGTAATTCTGCACAAAGTCTTGTTGCAATAGGTATGGAGTTATCAAGTCATGAATAGTCACAACATATAGCATATTTTGTGAAGCAAAATAGATCAAGATAATTTTTGGTGATTTGAACCTACAAAAAAATAGGGCACACTTCTCTTTTATATTAACCAAAATGCTATCCAACTCAAAGAATATTGTTATTAATGGTTTGTGTATTTACTATGTGTTACCCCCCATGGACATCATTGCACATATGTTAAGATTTTATCCTTGGGATATTGAACCATTTGGAGGTGACATCCTAACTTGAAGGATTATTATTGGCATGTGGACATAATTTTGAGCCTTTTGGAGGAGCTCTTTGAGAGCAATTATCTTTTGACAAAGTGCCCATATTGTGCCATCTTGATGACATTGATGCAATGCAGCTGTGGGATTTCAGGAAAGTAGTTATAATAGAAAATCTAATAAATATCAAGGAAGTTAGCGATTCTAGGACTGTTGTTTAAAGAGCTGAACCATATTTTTGTCACGCATGCCTTTTGGAGTATTTTCCTAATTCCCATAAATTCTGCCAGCAGAAACCAATTATCTTTCTTTTCAACCAATTCATCTCTAAAATCCTGTGAAAAATAATTTTATGCTGCGATTCCACCCACTGTTAAACTTTTGTACCATTTCCTTGCACCATTCTCCAAGTTTTGGGAAATCAACTTTAACGATACACTTTCAAGCTCAATATCCAAATCCTCAACAAACTTACTATTGACATCATGATGGTCTTCTATAAAAATAACATAATTACCATGAAATACTTTAAGGAATTTACAATAACCCTTTGAAAATATATGTGGTCAACATTCTACTACAATGAAATTCAATGGTGCATATCTATCTGTTGTCCAATTTGGCCTTTGAGTAACACAATTGACTAGGCTAGTCAAAATAGCAATAAATTGACAAACAATCACGACCACAGTGAGTACCGAGAGAAATCAATACTAGAATCAATGGATTGAAGACATGAGTAAAAACTCTTGGTTGTAGAAAGGAAATGACTCTTCAAACAAAGAATCATTAAAACTAATTAATGGGCCAAATTGTTGGAGCAGGGAAGGATCAGAAGCTAGAGGTTCCTCTGCCCATGTGAAATCTAAAGTAAAATAAACAGGATTATAGAAAGGAGCATGAGCTTAAACCTTAATGTGAATTAGAAACCTTCTAACAATAAACTTTGGAAGCAACTATAGAGGACTTTGTTCTTGCCTAATGCAACCAATATTCTGGGTCATCCAATTGTGGAAAACTCTTTACTCAGAACAAATCAAGCATATCTTCTTGAAAGTTGATAGATCCAGGTTGACTGATCCTCCAAGGAATTGCTAATAGAAATTCTTCCTTTTACCCAGTTACAATATGTTCTTGAACATTGAAAAATTTGCTATCATTGTGCATACATTTATGCAAAAATTATGATTCACAAGGAACAGAGCTGGACTTCCCAACAATGGGACCAAAAACTCTGATATGCTGAATCAACCTCTTTATAATATTGCATGAGGAAAGAAACATATCAAGAGTCATCGAAAGGAAATCTAAGGATGGTGTGAAGGTCCCTCTCACTTTAGATCTAGTGCAATGTTGATTAGAGGGGATTGTCCCTTTAAAATTCTTCAAATCTTCAATAGATCTCTTGCAATCACTTTTTGCAATTAAGCTAGCATTGCAGTACTGAAATAAAATAATTTTGTGAGTTTTTTGAAATATCGATGCTCACAATTGCCACTGCACACATGGGTTATCTATTAAATCTGTATAAACACAAGATATGGAAGCACAAGATAGAAGAAAGTCATTGTTTTAAGGAAAATCTAGACTACTTCCTTCTGGCAGTTTGTGCTGAAAGATATTTAATGGCGCAATGAGTTTCAAATAATCGTGCTAAATAATGTATTTCAAATTCTAAAGCAAGAACTCAATGAAGCCACTCAATAATGAGTGAAACTTCAAAAACAACCACGAAGAAACACAAGAATCAAACAATAAAATATCCCATTTATTTCATTAACCAGATTAGCTGAATACCAAAGGTTTGGAAATGAGAATGTTAGCTTATATTGGATTAAAGGGAAGGATTCCTCAAGTATGCATCCCATAGCGGAAAAATGATTAGATGTAAGATGCAAATCTGAGAATGGAATTATAACAATTGAATCCATTCAGTATGCATGCCCATTTCTGATTTTGATCACACTGTTGAAGAGGGGTTGACACCATTTTTTATGACAATTTGATGATGCCCTAACTACTGCTGGTGGACTAATGAGTCATTCCATCCCTATACAAACTAATAGGAGGCATTGTGGGCATGAACATACCTATGAAAAGTGATGAATAGCATCATAGCTCTCCATCCTAGAATGTTGGGCACATTAGAAGCTATTTTGGGCAGTGTTACACATGGGTGAATCCATTCTACAGTTTTGTTGTTTCCATGGAATTCTGGGCATGAGAAGGGATTTAAAATTCAGTTTTGGCCCAATCTTGTGCATGGGAACAACCCTGGAAGTAGTTTTGTATTAGTTCTATGGTCATTTCATACATTCTCAGTCCATTTTCAAAGCATCAGACTCTAGAGTGGTCATACCTTTCTATAAGCCAACAATGAAAAGCTACAGGTCCTAGGAAAGGGGGTAGAAGCAAACAAACCTCATAAGCAAAGAAGTATATTGTAAAGAAGCTTAAGAATGAATCTAAGGTTGTAGGAAACCTATCGTCCCAAGCTTCTCCTTGAGTAATCTTGTGGAGGTTTGGGTGCATAAGGAAATTTATTGGCAGTACTATATCCTTTGATATATCTCTAGCACATTGATATTTCCTGTTTCTTATAATGGAGGTTTGTAGAAGTTATCAAAACGTAAGGAACCAGTAATTATTTGATATTTCCTGTTTCTTGTTATATAAACACATAACAAGACAATTTACGCTACCAATGTGGGATAATTCCCAAATCCTAAATAGATCACCATCGTTGATCAACCAAACGAACTGTTCCTGTGACATCATAAACCCAACTCTCCTCCTCCTGCAAACTTCATGCTCAGTAGCTAATATTGTTGAGATTACATTGTCTGTCTGATGGCATCCTCTCAACCCACACACCATGACAAATATTCCATTTGGATTGGGCTTTAAGCTCTGTGAATATAGATCACATCTTCCCAATTCCTTAACACCTAACGACAATCTCTACATCTGTCACCTCAACATCTGATCCAACCGCCTTAATGTTTGATATGTCTTTGTAATGATGGTCTATTATTAATAGCTTGCAAATGTTTGCAGTATTAGCTAAGGCAAATACAAATTCTTATATTTCATGAGTAACTCAATTGTAGCAAAGTCACTCAAATTGATTTTCGATGCCTTATAGTACTTGACTAAACCATTTGAATTCTTCCATCTATTTGAAAATTAGTTCCACTTGTGCAGACTATGCTCTGGTTAGATCTGCCATAATTTTTCTTTCACTGTGATTCAATTGTAGTCACATTAAACTTGTTAATCACATGTAACAGTTATGTATATATGTTCACATGTATTAACAGTTATATATTTATGTTCACATGTAACAGAGCATATATGATAGTATATAGTATGTTTGTATGTTTGTCTTCATTTTCACACTTTGTCATCATGAATATGTATAGAATTTGTCATCTATCATATGTATAGAATTTGTCATCTATCTGTCCACAACATCAGTCACCAAATGTCAACATATTTGCATTCATATATTGACATCAATGCCAACCTGTATTGTTGTATTGTCAACAACAAGTTTGTTTATCTAATGTTCAATGAAGTATGGGAGGAAATTATTTCATGCTACTTATTTCTTAAACACAACTAGTTGATGTTAGTTTTCCATTGTAAAATTTGTAGTTGTATGCTTTATTGTCATATTCCTTTTATATGTAGACCTCTAGGAAAGATCTCAGCCAACTGTTTGCTCTTTTTGAAATTGGATTTGTCTTCTTGTTTACAGCTTAGTGGTATTCATTTTCTGGCTTTTGCATTAGACTTTATAAGGATTATTTATGATACCAAAGGGCATCATACTTCACAAAATTATGAGGTTCACAAAAAACATATTCATTCTACATACCTATCCCAAATCCATTTTAGGAACAAATTTATTCAATGCATGTATGTTTCCCAGTAACCAGTTGATTGCTGTCTGTACCGAGAGTTGATACAACCCAGGCCATTCTAAGAAGAAAATTTAGTGATTCCCATAAAAAGTCCTTAACAAAAATTAATTGTAAAATGCAACCAAGTAAGCTTGACAATATAATGCTAGGCATATTTTGAAAGCCTAATGTGTAGTCGTCTGCTATTACTTGTATGTTCCATATTTAAAGTTAGTATTTGATCATGTATGTGACTTATCTAGATGAAAGAGTGCTTACTAACTTGGGCAGAGCAAAAACAAATGCCACTTACTTTGATGTCAAACTCAGAGCAAAAAATTCCACTTACTTTGATGTCAAACTCAGAGCAAAAAATGCCACTTACTTTGATGTCAAACTCAGAGCAAAAAATGCCACTTACTTTGATGTCAAATTAAGTATTATATTGCAGCCTAGGACTCCTGTAGCATAAATTTTTTTGCAGAAACAAGCATTGAGTAGCAATGTAATTTAGTTCATGGCTTAGTGTTTTACAGCCATAGTAAAGTTAGCCCAACATCCGAACATTTGACAACCTCAAATCTCTCCCTATGACTATAAAGTCAAAAAACATTAACTCCCTATCCAAAATCCATTATTTGACAAAATAGTAATTTCAAAGGATTCTATGCTTCTCTCCACTGTCATGAAGTCCTCATTAACTGTTGTTTCAAGTAGTTCCAAGCAAATCTTCAAAATTCATGTACTTGTCAAGCTCTTCCTCAATGCATCACTGATCTTTGCCTCTGTTCCAAATAATTTCATTCACACAGAATTCATATACTTCTATCTTATATTCATTACTATTGTAAGTAGTCTTCATGGATATGCTCCCCTTGTGGAATATATTGGTGTTTTGATAATGGACTATGCTCCCCCTATTACTAATATATTAGCTCCATTTGTCAACAACCATTTCAAATGTGATGAACTGTCATATGCCTTTCTTGCCAATATATGCCAAGAAAGATGCTTCTCTAGCTATCTGCCATAATGTGTGAACTCAATGCATGATAATAGGTCACAAACAATGTTTCAACAATGCTTCACAAACTCTTCTTCAATCTCTTTCCATCAAAGGAGTATGTCATAAACAATTTTCTATCTTTAATCTCTGTCTGAAATCAGTCAAGAAGCATGCACTTAGTCCTGAAGAAGTGCCTAACATAAGGACTTCCATGTTTTAGTGCTTCATAGATAACACTTTCTCTCTATTCAATTTCAATCCTTATACATAGATCTTGACTCTCAAAAATAATTCCTTCCACAAGAGACCTTTAACTTTCCTTTTAGAATGGACAAAGGAGTGCACAATAGATTAGCTCAATCACTCGAGAAGTTTTATATCTCTATCAACCATCAGCTCTCTATGGCATTCCACAAATGCTCAATGAATAATCCTCATTTAGTCATTTGTCAAAAAAAAATTCCCCTTTTTAATGACAACAAATAGGCATAGATGAAAATCAGCTCAACCAAACTAATTCTTCTCTCAGTCTTTTGCAGCTCCACTCCTGTCTATTTGATCATAAAATGTTTCCAAGAATACAAGAAATATTGAACATGCTTCAAGCAATTCCTTTGAAATTCCTTAATCAGTGAGTGGGATACTCATCAAACAAATACGTTTGATATGGATTATAAACAACTTATTGTCAATGGTAAATACACAACCATATGCAGTTATTGTATCAGCTTAAAGGCTTCAAGGATTCAATTCATACCACTCATTCAACCTCTTATCTTTACCTATGTTTTACTAGTCTTGTTTTTCATCTCTACTCTATCTCTTTCTCAGGTATGATCTCTAATGCCAAATGGATCAACTTCCTACTTCACAATCTAATCCAAAGACCACTCATAACTCTGCTACAAATATTCTCTACTTACTTCAAGTCTTCAAAACTTCAACCTTTATTTGGTTTCCCAAAAACACTCACAAACGTTAAAATTCACATTCAATAGACCGTGCAACTTGTTTCTCATTTTCCAAACCTTTGGACACTCCCCACTTCTTTACCTGACAACATCTCCCACAACTCTGCTCAAACAAATGAGTGTATCCATATTGGGTTCAATGCTCTTCAAGACTATCTTGAATCACTGTGGGAACCTTTGCCACTACAATGTCAAGGAGTGTAGCCTCAATATTCAAATGTGTCCAACAAATAGAACATCAACTCAACAAATATGTTCAGCATGTCTATATATTCTTTCAAGTCTTCAATAGGTCTTCATGTGCAAATAGAATCCTCAATCTATCCCTCTATATTTGCTCAATAAGGAGGTATTTCATAATGCTTTTGATGATGCAGGTCTACCTTAGTTCACATCATCAAGCTCTCTATTAAGGTTTTCTCGGTATGCCTTCCATATTGCTCATAAGTTTGGTCTTCAAACACTCAGATTCAACTCTATATTTTGTAAAATAGATCTTGGTTAAGGTTTGCTCTCATGAGTTACTTGACATTTGGCTCACTCTAGATCTTTGACATTTTGCTCAGTCAAGGTATGCTTCGATATGTCCTTTTGTTAGTGTGTGCATTAAGAGTACACGAGTCTACTTATGAGCTCAATAGGAATCTCTTAAATCTATATTACAACTTGATGTATTATTTTTCTCCAAACAGGACATATGTTTATCACAACTTCATTACAAGAACTGCTTAAATTCCTAGTCAAATTCTGTCAAGGAAAGGACTCTTAGAAGTCCTCAAAAATCAGTTTTCTAATTGACCATGGAATTATCTTGAATATCTTCATCACTCATATAGTAGGATCTATTTCAAATTTTTCTTCGAAAGTTTCTTCCAGTGAGATAATAGGCCGAGAATTTGGAAAGTCGTCTAGAAGAACATTATCCTGATATATCCAATTTATACTTGATTGTGTAATGGTAGCATGTTCATTCACTTGTTTAATTGTTCCATCTTCACTCTTTTGAGGTTTTTTGTGCTCTTTTCTTCTCCAAACATTTATGGACCTTGTCTACAATTTCTTGCAATGTGTCCATACTTATGAAAGTTATAGCATTCTATATCGTAGTACATCTTGCTTATACAATGTTTTGCCTTGTATTCATGGTTGTGGCATGTATAGCTTTCAATATTGGAAATTATTTTCATCACATGTGCATGAAATATACAATTGACAGCATTATGTCCAAAATTGTGATACGTGTAACATTAGCCAAGGAAGTTGTTTTGATAACTAGAATCTAGTCTTCTTTGTGGTGTCAATCTTCTAATATATTTCCTTTGTTGATTATGACATTTATGCTTGTTGTTTCTTGCAACATGCTCATGTAGTAATCTTAATGATTTTTATGTTGACTACAATATTTTAATGATAATATGGGAAATGAAGATCACCCTATCTAATTGATCCTCTTACGTGTTTGCTAACCTCTTTTTAAGGTGCCTAGAATTACTTTTCCAGTTGGGTGTATTTCTTTCTAGGGTATTTTTTTATGTTGTCTTCCCAATGATAAGCTGGATTGATTGGAGGTAATTCATGTCAGCGAATAATTGTTTTAGAACTTCTTTACTAACCTAGAAATTTACCAAAATGCATCATTCTCTACTCTTATCCAAGAGAACATTATGATGTTTTCCCTCACTTATATGGTGTCAACTCTTGTATATAGTTGATGAAAAATTACTTTATACCTACATTTCTTTGCTAGTCTAACAAGGTTTAGTCTGCATGAACAATCACTTAAGTTTGGTCTTATTTCTGTGATAATAAAACTAATTGAGAATATCAAGGTATGTGGTTGGGTAGTCCAATTGAAGAGGATGTGACAAACAAGGTGTGTTGTGGTTGTTTAACATATAGTTTATTTGAAGTGCATAAACTCATTTCTTGTGATCAATGTGTTTTTTTGTCTATTTGGAGAAGAACTTCTATGAGAATGCCACAAATTGAGGAGATAAAGCAGGTGATGTTAAGAAGTGTCTCACTTATGTGATTCTCAAGATATTTGATGAAGGTATAGATGCTTTTATGGAAAATGTTGCTTGTAACACTCCATATTTTGATTTTCTAGTTAAACAACATTAACACTTATATTGTATTTGTTTGCTTATTGGAATCCTAGCTCCTTTTAAGATGGATCTATGCTTGATTTTAGCCCAACTTCCATAAGGCCCCTTAATTTAAATATAGGTGAGGGATTATGCCCTTAGTTCAATACTCACATTCTCGGGCTTGTGTTAGCTCTTTTCCATGTCTAACTCAGAATCAATGAACTTTTTATATTGGGTTTATTCTTCTTTGGCAATGTTGCATGTATTGTGACACAACAGTATAGCTTTTAATGATATTGTTCTTGATTTCCTACTTAGTTGTCTTGTCTCATTATATTTTATTGCAATATAATGTGCTATTTATATCATTTTTCTCATGCAGGCTTTACTTCTGGTTTCTATGTCGATTTGGAATTTTAATTGTGGAATATTAAGTAAGATGTCAAACATGCATCGTGGAAAGAAAAATAAAACATCAAAACAAAAGGATGTAATATCATATTTTAAAAAGAATCAATCCAATAATCCACATCCTATTCATGCTTCAAGCTCTCTTGAGCAAGGCATCGGTAAGAGAGATTTCAACACTTTTGAGAATGCATCTGCAACACATACAATGGATGGTAGAATAAATTCCTCTAGTGATCAAAGTGAGACAAATGCATTTTCATCAGAAATTGGTAATTCAAATGTTGAATATTTTTCCTTGCAAGGTGACACGGTCCCTTCAACGAAAAGGCAAAAGGGCAAGTGGGACATGGGGAGAAATTCCAACTTGAATGGGTCTCAAGATACCCATTTATTGAACCAATACCTCCAACAAATGAGAATGAGACCTCATGAGAAGTTAAATGCATTTCATATAGTTGGAAAGTTGGCAAGGTAGTGACATTGCAGATGAAGCTAGACACAATAGAGAAGCATGTTGGAAAGGTGTATGATAAGAAAAATGTAAATGGTGAGAAGGAATCTACTGTTAGATGGAAAGATATTAACGAATGTCGTCATCTTCAATATGAAGAGGAATATAATAAATTCTTAATAAATAAGAGAAAACTCGAGGAAAGTGGAGGAACCATCAAATCTCAATTTGGAAAGATGATGGAAACAAATTTGTTATCAAAGACGATACAATTAAGCACTGTATTTCACATCCTATCCAATGGTCATCCCATGACAGATTATCCAAAAATGACGAAATATCTCTCTTTTATTCAAGTGCCAAATTTTCCATCTTCTCATTGGTCTTTAACGAGTGGTTGGGAATGGGGAAAATATCTAGCTCAAGTAGAAAAGGATGATATGAAAGAGAAGATTGTGAATTCTACATTTTTGTCACTGTATTTAGATGAGGTTACGGCTATTGATAATACTTCATGGATTTGCATGAGCATTTATATGGTCAATGACCATATCAGACATTCCTATCTACTTGGAATTCATAAAATGAGCAAAAGTTCTACAGCAGAAAATATTTATGAACTTGTTATTAATAGTTTGAAGGAAATTGGTGGTATGGATCATTCAATGATCGCAAAAAAGTTGGTATGTTTTGGAGCAGATGGAGCATCAGTAATGCAAGGACAAAGGAATGGCCTTTGTGCTAGACTACAAGTCTTAGCTTCACCATATATGCTTAGTATTCATTGTATGGTTCACAGGATGAATCTTGCATTTAAAATAGTGAGCAACTTTGCATTGGTTTCAAAAGTTGAATATCTTGTACGTGAGGTTCATGCATACTTTTGTCGGACTCCCAAACGATTTTTAGAGTTTAAAAGTTTTGCCAACGGTGTTACAAATGGAAAAAAACTATTAAAAGATGTTGATACAAGATGGATCTCATTGAAGGGACCAACTGAAAGACTATTCGAGGAATATGCATCCTTGGTAGGGGTAATGTATGAACATCGTTTAAGAGTAGAAAAAGATCAAACTCTTCTCTTTCTACTAACTGATATAGAGACATTATTAACATTGGTTGGAATTCTTCCTATGCTTCATGAAATGAATAACCTCGTGAAGATGTCTCAGAGTCGCACGATGTATATTGCTGAATACACAAATGCAAGAAAATTAGCATGCCTTGCATTGGATAATTTGTATATTATGGGAGAGTCTTTTACAAGTCTGGCATTTACAAAGTGGACTAAGATAATCAATATAGAAAATGATGAAATTTTTTTGAAGTTTGATGAAAAAGGGATGCTATGTATGGCAGTGCGTGGGCATATGGTTCCCTTTTATTATAATGATAAGATAGGAAGATCCACCAAAGAGTGCCCCGTGTCAAGAGAACGATTTGACAATGTTGTGATTTCAGTGAGGCACAACTTGATAGAAATTGCAAAATCACTATCATCAGAGATAAGAGAATGATTTCCTCGAGTTGAATTGTTGGAGGCCATGTCTGTGGTATACCCTCAATATTGGAACCATTGTCAATGTTCAAAAACTTTAAAGGTTGACTTTATAGGGAAATGCAAGACTTTGTAGAGCCATTTTTTTCGAGAGGCCGAGATACAAGGAGAACATATTCAAGGTATTTTAGATGGAAACAAATTGTCAGATCAAGCCAAATGCTTTGCTACAACAATGTGGGAGCAATTTCCTGAGTTGGATAATCATCTAGAATATGGTGCAATTACAAGATTATGGACTAAACTCAGTGGTAGAGAAATCCTACGGCAAAGAATGTCAGAATATTTCAAATTAGCGGATTTATGTCAAACCATGATTTTGGGATCAGTGGAGGATGAGAGAATGTTTAGTGCACTAACATTCTTGAAGTCAAAGTTGAGGAACAAGCTTGATAAAAATGTGGATACATGCTTAAGATTATATGCAACAAAGTATGAGGTTGACAATTTTCCGTATGAAAGAGCACTAGCTCTTTGGCGATCAGATCGTGAAAGAAGGGGAGAAAACAGTATAACAAATTTCTCTAATGAACTTGATATAGAACATAATGTTTTTGAGGATCATAATGATGGTTCATCTGGAGAAGATCATGTTGAGAATGTTGAAAATGAGGAACAAGGCTAGAATGTGAATTGGGAATTTGATTTTTAACTGGTGATTTATGAATTATGATCCAGTATACATGAGGTAATTGAGTCTTATTTTGGTCTAGGGTGTTCCATGGACCCTTGCTAGTGATTGCTTATGTGAATTTGAGGTTGCGTTTCAGGTAAAAATAGATTCTACATTGTACTTTTTTCTTGTAACATTGCTTATTTGAGATGCATTTCCTTCATTCAATTTATTTTAAGATCGATGTTTTGATGTTTATCTCTTACATTGTCCCTTTCTTATATGTGACAGGAAACGATGCTGAAATTTGACAAAGCTAGCCTAGGAGCTATCTCTTCACATAGATAGTGTCCTAGCATTACAGGATAAATAACTAATTTGACAACACTTTCGCTAAGCAAGAATCGGCTCATTCAAGTACATGAAACCATGTTGGTGTTTCGCTCTAATATCTTGACAAATTTTTATGGTTTGTTTATTGCTTTTGTTTGAAGCATTTTGTCGATTTTTGAAGTTTGCGTGTATTTTGGTTAAATATTGTGTTAGTCCTTGAATGCTTCTAGTTCTCATTTGATTCTTGATTTAACCCTTTGTTGTAGTTTGGTTTGGTTTTAGTTGATTTACATTGATTCAGGGTTTGAGGAAATATGTTTTTATTTCCTTTCAGTTGCATGAATTAATTGTCTTCACTTTTCTAAATCTATTATGTTCATTGTATATTTTCTTTGTAAATACTTATCATTAGTCAGGAAAATAAATGAGCTCTACATAGCTAAGCGAAGATAAAAAATGGTCTATGTACTAGGTTCCTATCCATTGATTGTAGGAGACCTATTGGCACGAGACCAACATTCCTCTGGATCTAATGCAATTGGCATAGTTACAATGCATAATTATCTTAGCCTCCACGTGCATAATTGGCTAGTGTAGGACAAAATTCCCGATTCTATCGGTTTGTCGATTTGAAAAGATTCAGGTCCCCACATGTCCGTTGGACCATTAAGGGACAAGATACCAAGTGGAGTCCCCACATGTCCGTTGGACCATTAAGGGACAAGATAACAAGTGGAGTCCCCACATGTCCGTTGGACCATTAAGGGACAAGATAACAAGTGGAGTCCCCACTTGCCCTGAATCTAGTTAGTGCAGTTGTGTTTCACTAACACTTTCCGGATGTGAGTCCAGGACCTAGGTGTTCTTATTTTTATGATGTGATTCATGTTATTTGACTAACTTTGTTGTTCCTCTATTTTTGAAGTAGGTTGGAAAATCTTTATGGTAGCAATATCA
The DNA here is from genome assembly GCA_027924585.1 of Larix kaempferi. Lineage (NCBI taxonomy): Eukaryota > Viridiplantae > Streptophyta > Pinopsida > Pinales > Pinaceae > Larix > Larix kaempferi. The sequence continues at coordinate 8,334,000 of BSBM01000067.1, forward strand.
CTATATGTCAATTTGAGGTTGCATTTTAGGTAAAAATATATTCTATATTTTGTGTTTTTCGTTGTAACATTGATGATTGGGACTACATTTCCTTGATGTGAGTTATTTAAGATTGATGTTTTGATATTTAACTATTACATTCTCTCTCTTATTTGTGACATGAAATGAAGATGGAATGTGAATGAAGCTGGGCCTATCTCTTCACATAGATAGTTTCCTAGTATCAAAGGATAAATAAATAATTTAACAAGACTTTCGCTAAGTAGGAATGGGCTCATTCTAGTACATGAAACCGTGTTAATGTCTAGCTCTGATACCTTGGAAAATTTCTATGGATTGTTTACTGCTTATGTTTTTAGTATTATGTCGATTGTGGAAGTTTGGGTTTATTTTGGTTAAAGATTGTGTTAGTCCCTTGAATGCTTCTAGTTCTTATTTGATGCTTGACTTAACCATTTGTTGTAGCTTCATTGGTTTCTTTTGATTTTCTTTGATTCAATGGTTTGAGGAAAGATGTTTTTATTTCCTTTCACTTGTATGAATTAAGCATCTTCACTTTTTAGCATGTATTTACTTATTTCATATTTTCTTTGAAAATATCAGTATTTAGAAAGGGAAATGATCTTTGCATAGCTAAGCGAAGAGAAAAATGGTATATGTAAAGGTTCCTACTCATTCATCGTAGGATACCTATTGGCACGAGACTGACATTTCTCTAATGTAATTGGTATAATTTTCATATGTCCACAAACTGTCAATACAGTATTCACTTGAATCTCAACACCTACAGGGAAACATACTGTAAAAGGAGCATTCCAAACCTTGCTACTATACAGGTTATCATGTTTCTTGTCTTATTTGGTGGTGTGTAGCAGTCATCTTGTTTTGGCCACTAGTAGTTAGATTGTTTTGAGTATATCTGAAATTGAATGAATTTATTGCATGTTGCATGTCTTTACGTCTTTAGAGTTTTGATTTTTGAATATAATGAATTAATTATGCTACTATTCTTAAGAGATTGGATTACATGTACAAGGGTGCTCAGAACAGTTGTTTACATCCATGTAGCCTCCTTTTAGACCCTCAAAATGAGGATTGGATGCTGATAACTCTACCCAGGCTTGTTTTTGTCCCAATTTTATGCCTAGAACTGTGATTAATGTTTTTTATTGCTACTTTATGGGATGCCACTAGAGGAAGGTCACTGCAGGCTTCATTTTCATGCCCAGAATTGCCAATGGTTGCTGCATGAGGACATGAATAGTTATAAATTGCACCCATAACACACTAGAACCACTTCTTAGGTTTTTCTCATCCATAAAAGAGGAAGGTCACTGCAGACATCAACATAGTAAAAAAGAGTGGAATAAATGTTGTATTATAAATGTGACTAGTGCCTCTGGCATGTCCCTTTTTGAAGGCTCCTTCTGGACATCTGATAAGTGCTACTATTTGAATTATATATGATTGTCCTGAAGTGAAAGTGCTTCTGCACTTATATGATTGTCCTGATAAGTGCTTCTGGACATCTGATCATGCTCCTTCAACATTTATGTTCCAAGGACAGGTCAGCCCCATAATTGCCTTAATGCAGGTCATCCCTTATAAATTGTATAAGTGCCTCAGCTATATTTATCTTCTAGAACATTATGTATTTGTCAATGTATGCTAATATTCCAAACAACAGTGAAGATAAGTGGGCTGCAAGTCAGATTTTGAAATGTCTCTGTTCTTTTGCTTGTTTGGAGGTGTAAAGGGCCCAGAGTTCACTTTGATTTTCCTTGTTAAAAATGGGGACATGAAAAAGTTGCTACATGCCCAGCAATTTTTACAACTTTCCCAGGAATTTATTATTGTTGTTCATTGCCTAAGAATGTCTAGGATACCCCCATCAAGACCAAAAAATTCTCCAAGGCCTTAGAATGCTGGCAACTTCCATTCTAATTAGAGAAGGTTGGATCAATACCTCAAGGCATCTAAAACGCTATGCATCAATAATGGTAACTTTCCCATCAGGAAGTTTGTAATTATTTTTCAGTGATGAACTGATCTTGGCTGTCTCAAGCTCCTGCTCATATTCAAGGGCTAAACTATGTATTCCTTACACACTCTTCCTTCCATGACTATTTAGTGTTTACCCTTGATAGGATAGTGTTTGGGCCCAAGTCTCACAAGAATAAAAAAACAAGGTACTCACTACTAATACAGATGCAACGGGCAGATTCATTTTGATTTTGATTTTTTGAACTGGGAAAACTCAGGGCTCAAACTTAACTCCATGCATTTTAAGTACTCACGTGAATTTTCAAAGAAACATGCAAAACCGAGAAACTAAATAATTTCCTAAATTGAATGCTCATGTCTTACCCCACAAATACTGCTTCACGTGTGATTTATTCATCTATATTCCATACTTGTTTAGATCCTCTCCCTTCACCACACGACCAACCCTAGCAACTTCCCAAAAGTACAGAACAATGTTACAATGCAATAACTTCTCAGAGCAGTTCAAAGATGTCTTCAGGGGCTTGTCTATGGACACTGCTCTATTTGCATACTCTGCCTCCTAGAGACTAGAAGTACACATGGTCCAACGACTAATGGGTTTTTAGCATTCACCCTTGATAGGATTGTGTTTGGACCCCAAGTCTCACGAGCATATAAGAAAATAAAAAATAGGGTAAAAAATTTGGTATTCTCTGCTACTAGAGATGCAGTGGGAAAATCCGTCTTTTATTTTGATTTTCAGCTGGGGAGGCTTAGTGCTCAATCTTAAATCCATGCATTTAAGGTACCCACATCCTCACGATGGTCCTCTTCCTCTTGGAGTCTTTTTAATTCCTCCTAGGATTCTTTTTCTGTTTTTTCATCTTCTTTGTCCCACTAAGATTATAAAGAACCCTAACCATGGCCCCAAGATTGATTCATGGTTTGAAACTCTTCTTTAAATTTATGTCGTGTATTTGAATTTCTGATATGCACAATCCTATGTGTTCCTTTGGCCTATGATCTCTATTCTCCCAATTTGCTAAAGCAGCAAGATCTGTGGGCTTATAGCCTTATAATATTTATCATTTACTACATTCTAGAATCATTTATCAATTAAATGCAATTTCATTTTTACCAGCCAAGTGTGGAAGTTTTCACCTGTGAACTCTAATATTAGAACTGCTGCTGATAGACTTTTCTGCATTTCAAATAGGCCTCGATATCTTTTTTGGAGCTCTGATATCATGTGAAAAAATAGGAAAGAATGGAAAAATTGCAGCTACGGGAACAACACACAGAGAAAATATTATGTGCAACAACATCACATAGAGATAGAGGAAATATACAAATAAATATTGTTGCACTTTCCTTTATTATGCACTAAGAATACACACTTACAATTTCAAGATAACTAAAACTTTCAGCTTCCCACCTTGACACATGTGGGGTAAACTACTTGAGTTAGTTACTTGGAGAAGCATGCTTGGCACAAGTTTTCATGTCACCACATACCTTAGCCCATGTGAGGCGCATGAGTTGGTTATGTTAACCGTTAAAATGGACCTTGTCAAGGTGGAGTGCTCCACTTGTGGACCCATTCTCTTTTGTGGACCTAGTATATTGTTTTTACCTGTAACTCCCCTCTCTGTTGTTCCATAAAAGTGAAGGAGGTGCACATGACTTCTAAGCATGAGAGCTAGAGTGAAGAGTGGTGTGATGTGATAGCTAGGGTATTCTATTTAAAATGTATTGCTTTATGAGGTTGTGAGAAGGTGGTTGGTTTTGTATTGTAAGCTTGGGAGACTCTAATTTTGGATTATGTAATTTTCTTTTCTACTATAATAGAAAGACAAGTAATTGTTGGTGCATATTCAGTATGCTAATTTGATTTTTCTAGAGCTGATTTCTATTTAAAATGTAACTTGTAACTCCCCTCTCTTTTGTTCTACAAAAGTGAAGGAGGTGCACATGAATTCTAAGCATGAGAGCTAAAGTGAAGAGTGAAGAGTGGTGTGATGTGATAGCTAGGAGTGGTGTTGATCTTGTTTCAGAAGAGACAATTTCTAAAATTGTACAGATTTACTTGTGACATGGAGATGGAGGATTCCCTTGCCCCTTTATTAGATTTGGGCTTTTAATTCCAGTAGGAATTTCTTGTGGAAAACCCTTGGACCCCTTAATTTATAAATTATCATTCTCATGGCCCTGATTACCCCATTGTATTTATCCTCTTCTTCCCTTTTTTCTATATTTACTACTCTTTTATAATGGCTCATAGAAGCACTTTAGCTCATATTATTAAGGCACTAAATGTTTTAGGTATAGAAGCTATACAGTTGGTTATGTCATGCATGGATCCTCTATAATGCAAAGCGCATAAATAACTGTGACGTGAATGGTTCCTCTGTAATGTAATGCTCATAAATAGTTATGTTATTACCATTGGCATGCCTCTACAACAAATATGAAAACTTAGTTTAAGAGGAATCTCACATACATTGACCTTTAATCGGGAACTTTGTTGTTTATTTATCTCACCACCTTCTAAGAGGAATCTCAAAGGCTAAATACGCTAGTTTAAGGATCTATATCCACCCTGACCCCTTCACAATTCCTATGATAGAGCAAGTCTATTAAGCAAGATATCAGATGACTAACAAACTAAAGATTGTGGATACCTTGCAAAGATCCACGTTAGAACTTTTGATTAACAATCCATATCCATGTGTAATAGGTTTTGAGTTGTGAAGGACAGAGCAATTGTTAGCTCAAAGGTGTAGTTGATGGAAAGTGAGGCAAAGTTCATCTATGGAAAGACAACTAGGAATTCTCAGCTATTGTTGCATAACTTTAATATTAGAGTGGTCAATATCTCTTAGAGAGGATTTGCTTTCAGTTGAGGAAGAAGGGGAAGGAAGATTGTTAGAGGAAGAAGGTATATGGATGAGGAGTTATTAAGAAGGTTAGAGGCCACATAGAGGAGATTAAGTCTTGATGATTATGAATATGAAGAAGTTAGCACCGGAATTGACTAGAACACTCTAGCTAGTGCAGAAGTTGGTAGAAACTATATCAAAGCACTGAAATTTTAGAATGGAACACTTCAACCAATGTAGAAGATGATAGAAACTATATCAAACCAAGGATCTCGATTGAAGTGTAAAGTATCATATTTTGGAACTTTGGAGAAGATTTGAACCCAAATGCATTAGTAGATGAGGTTCCAGAGCTTCAATAACTTTTTTGTGTGGAGAATATACTTTAAGATGGCCCAAGGAGAGTAAAGTTCACCATGACGAAGATGAAATCCCAGGAAACCTTATGGTGGGAGTGTTCACAAAAGAACTAGGTGAGTCAAGGTAAGCAGGAAATCAAAATTTGGGAAGAAATGAACAAGGATTCGGGAACTAAATGCCTAGGGTGGGGCTATTATAAGATTCAGTTTGGACAATTTCAGAAGTTAAAAACAAATCATTTAGCATTGCAAGAGTAATTCCTACCATCAAACTATTATCACTCTGTTTGGATAATTTAAGAGCCTAAAATAAATTCATTTGTCATTGCGAGAATGGATCACCAAGGATAATGATATTATAAGTAACAGAGCTTGTAAGGTATTGATCACACAAGGTTGCAATCGATTCCCACTTTGTATTAGAAAATGTATAGTTACCAAAAAGGATGCTTTAACATTCTCATGTTTGTAACAAATGGGGCACTTATGCTGTGGAAGTCTCAGATATTTTAGTTTTCAGGAAATAGGAAGGTTACCTAGAGTCAAAGCGGAAAAAATCAATGTTTTTAGGCTCAATGAAAGATTTGCATACAGAGTGAAGTTGAAAGAGCCATGTATATTGCTTAGAGCGAAGTCTCCAAAGCTTGTTGAGTGTGGCAAGAGCCATGCAAATTGTTTGATTAGGGTGCTTTTCCCTTTTTATGTTTTCCCAAAGAATTGTCTTTTTGGATGATTCTCTAAGGGATCCTAAATAGGAATGTTGTGTAGTGTTTTGGATGACAATTCATTTTAACTAATCAATTTGAATGTCTACTGGAAAATACAAATTATTGTATCACTAATCACTTGCTCTTGCTTTTCGATAAGACAAATATTTACATATAGCCAAAATTGCTTGTATATTTGACCATACAGATGGAATTCCATTAGCTCATATACATAGTGAACTTTCAAATAGCGACATAAGAACAAGTTTTTTGGATGTGCTTCTCCAAGGAACCCTGAAATGCAAATGTTTTTGGATGAGAATTAATTTCAACTGATCAATATGAATGTTTACTAGAAAATAATAAGTGTTGTATCACTAATGATATTTCCTTCTTTTTGACAAGACAACTTTTAAATATATGCAAAACTGCTAGTGGATTGACCAGACAATTGGAATTCCGTTAGCTCGTACAAACTTGTAAAACAGGCCATGATTGTTGAGGATTAAATCTTTTAATAATTCCCTCCATTCTCATTCCTCCAAGGTTGGAGCAGAATATATTAATTTTCTCATGGGGCCCTTTTCTATGGTAAGTTTTTTTTTAAGGTCTTCAAATTTGTTACAACTTCTATGGACATGTTTGATATTTTTTTACAACCTCATATATCAAGTCTAGGAAGCTTTCCAAATGTCATGATGGTCCTTTATTTCTATCGGACAAAACATCAATATCTACTTTGGAATCTTGCTCAAATATTACCTGTTGGAGGATTAGATCAAGGCCAAGCTTTAGGCCTTACTTAATTCCCCCCAACTCTGCTTGGTTTTTAGTTGCTGCACTATACACATATAGCTATGAATTGACCATTGTCTTCCCTTGTGTCCCATCCTACTCCTGCTTTCCCCAAAGTCACCTTTTCTTGTCCCACCAATGGCAATTTTGATCTGGCCTCTATCTGGTGGATGCCAGTTTTGATGGGGATGGTCTCCCTTCCCTCATGGTGGTGCTTTACTAGAACACTAATGGCAGGTTCTGTATTCTTGACGCCTTCTGCATTTTAGCAACTTTGGTATTTGGTATTTGATGTTATTAGTTTATAAGTTACTGCGTTTGTATTCCTTAGGTTAAGTAACACTGTTGTTTTGTTTGGTGGAGTATAGTAATAACCATCTTCTTCCTCCACACCAATATCCTGGACAGATAACCATCTTTTGTGCCAAATGTCTGTAGTTATAGGATTTGCTATCAAATTTAGCGTGCACCTAACTTTTTGTTGTAGAAAATGTATCAAATTAGCAGGGAGATAAACCTAATCCATAAACAATCCATAAGTGCAGCCACAAGTTCATTTTAAATAGAGAAAGGATTCAAGGTCCACCAAGAGGTCAGCTAGTTTAAATAGTAAAGCATCTGCTATACACATAAGAAGGGCCAACGGAATTTTTATGGACAATGTAAGTCTTCCAGTTCCAACTAAGGGACAACAAGAACAGTTAAAGAGACCAACACCCATATATTTCATATTTGACAAACAACCAAAAGACAGTAAAAAATATGCAACCATCATGTCCATATTTTTCAGACCTGTAACAGAAGTAAGACATTAATTATATTGTAGCCCGTGATTTTGTATAGTTCATAAGCATGACACGGGTTTCCAGATTCCCATTAGATGATTCCCAACACAAGTCATGTCACCAATCAAGACAATATGGTTTAATACTTATGTTAATGTTGAATGAAACATAATTTATAGATAACTGGTCAATCATTTTGAGGTTGTCACCTCCTCATTGTATGAGTGGTGTCTAAGAAAAGGAGATGATATTAGTTGAAATCTGAGGAAACCAAAAGTAATCAACCTGAAAATATTTAATTCAACTACTTATGCTCTGGAGGAAAAAAGAGAAATTTTATACCACAAGTAGAATTTTGGTTGGGTCAAAACCATAGAGGCTTCTGGTCCTTGCAAAAACTTCATGATGAGAGTAGAATGTGAGAATCAATACAATTCGGATTCAATCAGGTTGTTTCACTTCAAATATGGATGATGATTGCTGCTTTGAAGCTGAAAAATCAGCCTGCAAGGAGGACAGGTGCAAAATGTTGGTAAAACAACATGAAGGGATGTGCAGGTAGCAAGGGGTGCAAGAGATGCTAAGAATGTTTCAGGAGAAGTGAGGAATAAGCCCAAGATTGCATTTCCTACTTTATCACAACCTATTGGGATCTAATTTCTTCTTGTAGAGAATAATTGCTTAATATTATTGCATGATGTAATGTCCCATTACATATTAGGAGAGGGAGATGTGTGTTATGTAACTCTTCAGTATCTAATCAATAATTTGTGAATCCCAATTGCATCATCTTATTAAAGGGCTCTACTTGTTACTCCCCATTTTGTATTTGTGTCAACGTGTGATTTTGATCACGCTCTTGAAGGGGTGACATTGTTCATTTTGTTGGTTCGTTCCCATGATTTGATAATGCCATAGTGATGATATGGATTGTTTGAAGCATGATGGCCGTGTTCTAGGCATAAAGGCTACCTTGATATTCAATTGTGGACACGTAACTGAGGTAAAGTTCCACCTGATAAGTAGGAATGGAAAAAATCTTGCAAATCTGGGTCAATTTGAGAGTGAAGGAAGAATAATCAACAGTAAAACAACGGTAAAAGAGGTCATTCCTAGGTTTGTTTTAAACATATCCACGTATATACGAGCTTTGTCTTGTCCTCCTAAATGGATGAGCAACAATCAAAGTGAACTCTGGGCCCTTTTCCCACCTCCAAACTAAATTATACAACATTCTGAGCAAAATATATGGTGACAACAGACCTGAATTCAAAGGTCTAAGTAGTTATAAGGAAATTATGGGCATGCATGTAAATAAAACCAGCAGCAACCTAGTCTTTTTCATCAATTTGGAGCGAAAAATCAAAGTTCTCGGTGCATTTTTTTCAAACTTGGGCATGAACAGACCCATTTGACAATCAAAAAGGGAAGCCTGAATAGATTTCAACCTCCTAACAACAGTAAAACAAATTTCTGGGCACATCCTAGGGATTTCCATTCCAATTCTGGGATAATTCTGGGAGTGGGAGTCCTTCTCATGGCAGCAAGCCCTGTACAGGTAACAACATTACTATTTCTAGGATGTACAAAGTTTTATCATATCTTTATTTATAAGATCCTTTTGTTTTGGATACTTGAAGATAGTTGTTGGTACCTTCCTAGTTGACAAAAAGAAGGATCTTGGATGGGTAGGAAATGGTGAACCTTCCATGGGTACTTTATCAGGATCCATTTCAGGGGGGTCCCCTTCTCCTTCTACTGCTATCCAATCTAGGGCATAAACTTCCACTGGTACCAATCTGAGAAAAGGAGGTGAAGGTGAGCAGAATACTGGAGGTGGTAGTTATAATATGCAACCTCAAGTTTTAAATATGATGTCGCTGCATTCGATGGACTGGGAAGCTGCTCACTTTGAAGCTGAAACAAAGAGTGACATAGAGATGGCCTTGACAGGTGGGTATTTCATTAACTACATCTTTAGTTGGAACCACATCCATGCTTTTCAATTTAAGTTAATTATGGAACTCTTGCTTTGTGCGAGCTTGTTATAAAGTACACATTCCATACAGTCAATTTTTATACTTTCCTTCTGATCCTAAATTGAATTTTCCAGTCTTCAAGTACTGCACTCTTCTTTATCACCAACTATGTTCTTCAAAATTGCAGTGCATGTGTATGTTTGTGTGTGTACATATCATGAGTATTGATCTTAAAGAGTTCTAAATGTCAGTCTGATGGAACACAATTAGTAAATTTTCATTAGCACAATAATATTTTATGGCAAGAAGGCATGATGGTTACCTGGGTTTTATGATTGTATAATAGAATTAACAACAAGAGCCTGTTTTAAAAATGCTAATTTGAAGATTTGAACAAGAATTCTCATGGACTTGCTAGCCCGTGAAGGACTTATCTCTATTGAAATGAAATGTGCATAAGAATCTTGTTTAGTGCGCATCATAAACTAGAAAGGAACTTGTCTCAAAGTGAATGCTAAAAAACTGCATTTAAAATGAAGAGAAAATTGCTATAAGCTTTGATTGCAGTGTGCATATATCAGCACTTGTTGTAATTGTTGTGGAACACTCACAATTCTATTAGAAAAGAGAGAATAATTACTAGTGTAGAATTGCTAAGAGAATAAGTTCAAGAGCTGTTTTAGAAATTGGATAGCATTTTGGTGAAGCAAACTAAGTGGACATTACATAATATTTTTATCTTCGATTCACATGTTCATCTCTTGCTATTCATCATGCCCTTTTACATAAGTGTTCAAGGGCTTATAGGGTGTGTTGTATGTCAATGTTACGGTTTTTTGAAGTTGGGTTGGTGGTCAAGTAGTTTGATTTTTCAATTTTCATTTCCTTGAGCTATGTAATGTTCAAATAGGTAATAGCACAACTTCTAAGAGGATGTCTCGGAGCCTTTGCTAAAGCTGTCAACTAGTATATAAAGGCCCTTAATCATTCATTATGTAGTAAGGAAGAGGTGTTGCTTCTTTACTTTTCTTTCTTGTTTGTTAGATGGTTGCATTATCCCCAGAGAATCATCCAAGGAGGTGCACTACATTTCAATGTATTTCTTCAACCTAATTATCTACTTCTATTGCCTTCTTACTAGTTCGTCAAACCGAGCAAAGCATTTTATTATTATTATTGAAAAATACTTCTTATATTCACATAAACGTATTTATAGAGAAAGTGTAAAATTTCAGACCCCAACCGAGTTTCAAGTCTCGATAAAAATCATAGTTTAATGCCCAACCACATTTCAGTGACTGCTGAAATCTGTTACTGCTACAAAACAGAAAATTAAAAGCACACAGGAAATTTTTTGCACAGTAGATTTTTGGGCAAATAACCCGTGGAAAGAACCCCTGGAGAAAATCTCAGCTCTGTTTTGACCATAAATCAACAACAATATGCATCAATTCCAATTCTGTGCATAGTTTAAATCAAATTCTTGAGGTTGCAACCCTAAAATCAGTCCATGTGCACAAAAACAACTATGTAAACAACTCTCTTCTAATTCTGGCCATGAACAGGGCAGCAGATAAGTGTTAGATCGGACCACCATGAAGCTTATTTTTGTGTCTATTGAGGAGGGGCGTCGCCTTTGGAACCCTTATCTCAACATGATTATACCTTGATAAAAAAATTTAGGTGCTTGCTCGAAGGGTAGCGTTCAACCCTACTAACAAAGAAAGTCATCATTTTCTGTAATGTGTTTTGTATTTTCCAACTTGATCTTGACATTGAGTTTCTTGTTAAATGAAATTTATCTTATATTGTTCAAATGTGTTGATTTTGTAGAGAGATGACCAACCATCACTGTCAAGTATATCATCCTTCTATGGGGAATGATTGGGACCTTTTGCCTCTACCTATTGTTTCCAAACCAGCTCCAAGATTGTTTCTTAGGTTCTCCCTGTTTCTTCCTTCTGCTTTCCAAGTTCTCCCTTGTTTCTTCCTTTTGCTTTCCAATATCTGTTGTTATTTTAGTGTCTAGAAGATCTGTCTTAGAATGCATCAAATGTGCCATCATTTTAGATTTGGGGATCATAATAGGCATCTTGAATTTTAGTTTCTATTTTTTTTATTGATCTGCATATTTCATGAGCATAATAATGACCTAAACATTCTGCATCCATCTCTTGATGCAGTTAAGCTGAGGGCTAAGTTGCATTTCCGTTTTTGTATCAAAATATATTGTATGGTAGTCGATGTCCAATTTACGAATGCATTTTGGTTTTTATTTCGTTGAATGATCTGAGTATTTCAGGAGCACAATAATGACCTAAACGTTTCCCATCCATCTCTTGATGCACTTGAGCTGAGGGCTGAGTTGCGTTTCTGGTTTTGTTTAAAAATATATTGTATGGTACTCAATGTAAATTTACAAATGTATTTTGTCTAGCATTTATGCTAGTTGCATGTTTGTGAGTATTTGCTGGTTATTAAAAAATATTGATGTTTCCTTTCAAAACAATCCTTTTGCCTGGACAGTTACAATAAGTGTATTTTCATATAATATCTTGGTCATCTTCCTTCTTTGCATAGAGGCTTCTATCTATGCCAATAGTCATAGATTGTTATGGCTATCATACGATTTAATGCTCAGCCAACTGATTGCTCTTTTTGAAATTGGATTTGTCTTCTTGTTTCAAATTATCAACATCATTCCCCTACCTAGCAATATTTGTAGGGTCAATAAAATTTTCATGTAAAATACCTGCCATTAATGAGTAATTATAAATTGCTCAGAATATTATTATATAAATTATTCATCAAAATAAATCTTTTGTATTACTATTTTCCAGAGTGTATTTTCTAGGGACGGCAATTCCTTACCAACATATGGGAATCTCAGACTAATGTCAACCAGTAATAATTGGTTCTCAAGATTTTGTACAGGGTGAGTTATTATGAATTGCCAACCATGGCTACAGCCTACAAGCAAGTTTTAAGATTATGTAAAAGTGCACATGGAAAGTAATTTTGGGCTTTGAAAATCAATCTCAACCATGTTTCGATATCAAAGAAGCATCCAATCTCAAAGCTGGGCCTGTTTTGAAGCAACTCCTAAACTGTAATTCTGGGCCATGAATCAGAGGTAAAAAGGATTAATCCCACCCCAAATCAGTAGTAAACAAGCCTCCATGAATTTTGGGCATATATGAAAGTTAAGACAGCCCTTAAACAATAATTCTAGGCATATTGTAGCAGTTATGAGCACTTAAATAGTGGTAGAACATGGTTTTTGGTGACTTGACTTGGCATGAATGATCTGGTTGGGTGATTATGAACAACGATAATTCCCTAGTGGTTCATAGATGCGCTAAATCATTGCACTTAAACTCATCCTCTAAAATATGTTATGTGTTAAAACTGTAACTCAATAAGTTTCCCACAAGTCCGGGCATAAGAAATAGCATTCTGAGTAAGTTTCCCACGAGTATTGTAATGTCCCCCATTTTGACCCTTGTAATATTTTGGGTTGTAATGTAAATAATGTATGCATATTATGTATGATTCCTAGCATGGAGCTCAAGGCCAAGGCCCCGCTAGTGAATGCTCGATCTAGAAGAGGCAAGTATTTGAAATTATGCTACCCATGTGCTAGAGAACCATCAGAATTGTAAATATACATTTTAATATAAAATCCCACAGCTAGCTATGCAATGCAACAAGAGATGGGGGCATGATGTTACAAGGAAATTGGGAGGGAAATATTCAAACCCTTGAGCCAATCAAGCTAAGCCAAGTGTTAATGGGAGAACCCAATCAACCCTCAACTACCCAGGTTGACTTCTGTACCCAATCATTGATTTCTCCTAAGAGTGGGTTGAGGTAGTTAATGCCTTGGGGAATGGGAGGTATGGCTGCCCAAATTCGGGTATGGGCAAGCCATCCTGCATGGGAAATCGTGTTTTTCTTCTTGGGAAAAAAAAGAGCCATGAATTGCTCCCTAAGCCATTATCCATGGGGGGAGTTGGTCTCTCTCACGATTTTTGAGCTACCTGGGCGGTTTCCTCACTGGTTTTGTTGTGTTTACCTTCATTTTCATAGTTGGGAAGGGCGTTTTTGTGGTGTCTAACAGTGGGGAAGAAGGGAAAACGATTTGGGGTTTTATTGAGGCCGTTTTTCCCACTGAATGCTCATACATCTGTGGGAGAAATTGGTTTTCTTCCCTGGGATTGATTCCCTCTTCCCACAAATCCATTTTTGGTGTGCCTACGTTTTTGGGAAAACCCATGTCCATCTAGCTTCTATGTCCCATTGCTGAAAGTGTGTTTCCAAGCCCATATCTGAGTTTGGTGTCCAAGAGAATGTTGGGGTTGAGTTGGTTATCCATTGCTTTGGGCTGAGATGAGCTTGAGGGTTCCCTTTTTCCTTGTAGAATCATGCCCAGCTCGGGGGTGGCCTTTGGACAGACTGAGTATATGTCGTCAAAGAGCCTATGGTTGGGTGGAATGTTGCAGCGACATAGCTAGTTGTTTGGGACAATTGCACAATGAAGATAAGTATTCTCTATGTGTATTTTACTTCTGCAATGTATTAATTTGATGATTGTTGATAGGTTGTATGCATGAGTAATGTGTGGGGATGAGTTTTAATTCTGCTGTGCATATTTGATTAATTTGCATCTGCACACACTTGAGTTTATGTGTATGAATCTAATGATGGACTGAGTTGTTTTAAAAGCCCAGATTTTAGTGCCATGCTCCCTCCCTTGCATTGGATAGAAGGGTGGTGACATTACATTTTGGTATCAGAGCTACTGGTTGCAGCATTGGGCCTTCATGGGCTACCTATCACAACTTGCATAGGTAAGTATGCTTCCTGCTCAGCAGTAATCATTAAGAAAATTTCAGAAAAAATTTGGAAATTTGAAATTTTCTAAGTGTTTTTTAGTTTTTATGCTAAGTTGGTTTCGGCGCAAGATTTCGAGATCCGCTGAAACGGTCGACTCAAGTTAGCGAGTTGGGCCGAAGCAGTCGGCAGAAAATTAACAAAGTTCGCCGAAAAAGATGGGCAAATTTCGACGAAACTCGCTGAGTGGAGCCGAAACGGCGGAAGAACTTGGCGAGTTGCGCCGACAAAGTTGCGGAAGTGCCCGGGGAAAGGAAGAAAAATTTCAAAATTTTTCTAAGTGTTTTCGGCGGCCGAACTCTACGAGTTGGCCTGAAACTGCGGAAGAACTCGGCGAGTTGGCCCGAAATTGCGGAAGAACTCAGCAAGTTGGCCCGCAACGATGGAAGAACTTGGCGAGATGGTCCGAAATGGCAGAATATTTTTCTAAGTGTTTTTCGGCATCCAAGAGAAAATTTCGGAAGAACTTGGCAAGTTGATCCACAATGGCGGAAAGAACTAGCGAGTTTGCGCCGAAGTTGTCGGAAGGAAAAGCTGATTTTTCGACCGGAAGAACTCGGCGAGTTGGTCCGCAACGGAGGAAGGACTTGGCGAGTTGGTTTGAAAAATCTCAAAAAATTTCTAAGTGTTTTTGGCGGAAGAACTCAGCAAGTTGCCCCGCAACAGGTTGGAAGAACTCAGCGAGTTGCCCCACAACAGGTCGGAAGAACTCAGCGAGTTGCTCCGCAACAGGTCGGAAGAACTGGACGAGTTGCTCCGAAATAGGGAATTTCAACTGTTTTCCAGGGAGATTTTTCAGGTGCCGAAAGTTGAAAAATGCCATGGAACTTATGCACCAGATTGCGCGAAATCAAAGGATTTACAACAAAAAAAACGAGGGCGTTTCCCTCGACCCGCCCTGCAGCCACAAGGGGGCAAGCCCCCTTGACCCCCGTCGTCCCCCGGAGATAGTCATTGAAAGTGTGAAATGAATTCTCTATGCTTGGAATGAGAAGCAGGAATTGCATAGAAGGGGTTGTGGAATCTCAGTAAGAGTAATGGGTTGTAATATCCATTATGGAGGATGAAAGGGAAATTCCTCACCTTAAACTATTTCTGTTTATCGCATAAGAATTGCATGTTTGGGAAATAGCAAAACTGAATGTTATACATGTATGTATATACTAAATTGCTAATTCGTGGGAAGATCATAGCTAATGATTGCTTGTATGCTTGGTAGGGAAGCCAAGAAAAGGATTAACTATGATGTGGAGGAGGAACTCCATGTCATGAGGGGGAATGGAAAGGGAGAATTCCTTAACTCCTCCCTTGCTATTGCATTTATATTCCCAAGTTTTATATACTGGAAATTATGGCATAGGGATGTTGGAAATGCAAGAGAATAATGCATATGAATTAGTAGGCATTATTAAAGAATCATTGCATGGTGCATATGGATTGCTTATGCATGAACATGATGTTGCATATGGGTAAAGGTAGTGAAAGTTACACATGCAATAGCCCATTAATGGTAGTGCCTATGGTTGATCACCAGTAATGTTGTTGATAATGGTTGTACGAATTATACCATAGAAGCATGATGAAAATGCAAGAGATTAAATAGATGATATGACTATGCACTAGATTGCATATTAATAAGATTTGCATAGTGCATGTGAAAAATGTTTGTGCATATATATATATATATATATGATATTGCATATTGATAAAATAGTGAGGTTTTACATATGCAATGAACCACTTAAGATCATTATGGTGGTTGCTGATAATTAGTTGCTTTCGCATTGGTTGTAGGACCAAAGACAATTGAAGCATGACTAAGAATGTGGATGATGTTGTTTCATATGACCAACAACCTTATGAGGAAAGGATGATGCAACAAATCTATGATCGTGAGGTTGGAAAAAGAACTGTGAAGCCTTGGTAAGAGGCCAACTGATCAGGTAACATCAAACGATGTTAATGACAACCATGAAGGTAATGGATATTTGTGCTTGAGTGCATGGATGTTGAAAGAGGATTTGGTAAGATCCATTCAACTATGTTGATTTGATTTGCATGTGGTATCAAGTGCTTGAATGTGAATGTTAATCTACCAAGTATGATGAAGTGTGGGTAACTAAGGGAAAGGATCCTTACATCCTATAATTGCGTAGAAACCTCAATGCATTCATATGAAATTATAGCATGCCATTGTGTATGCTGGATTATAAGTTTAAATAACCAAAGAAAGTAAAGACCTATAGTCATGTTGTGGTAGTATATGCCATATGAAATAGGTATGGTTAGGCCATAATATGCTGAAATTCATAGTATCCACAGGTTGATGCAAAATTGTATTGAGAGATTATGCATTAAGTGAATGCACATTAAAAACATTATGTAAATGTTGTGAATGTGCATGCATATGTGTAAGTGCACATGTTGAGATGCATTGCGATAATGCACGATTGTGATATGTATAGGCTTCAATGCATTTAGATAATAGATGGAATGGTGAACCATTGTTAATACTGAGAGCATTTCATGAGTTGTTATGAATGCAGGACAGAGATTGCATGGAATGTGAAGTAATGAGTGTTTACAGTTTATTTAAATTGCACGGATAGTGTACCCATGTCTTGTTAAGATTTAATATGCTAAGACAGAAAATAGCAGCATTACATTCCATTTCATAATAATAGCATATACAGGATCACTGAAGAAACAACAAGCATAGCATAAACACAAGAGACAGAGATTTATCCTGGGAAACCCTCATGGGGTAGAAAACCCAGCAAAGCTTCCTCAATATAGATGACCAGCAATATACAAAGATGAAACCCTGAGACATGATCTCCTCCTCCACAATAGCAGACCTCTCCTCCACAAGTGCGCTATCCTCAAGTGAGTGAATGTGTATAATGAGGAACACACCTCCTCTATTTATACACTACTCTGATATGTATTTTACACAAGTACATGTAGGCTCGTATTTAACCATTAGGTTAAATACCCCATTATAACTGACTGGGCCGACCCCCACATGGTGGGTCTAATAACCCTTTGACCCACATAACACATATAGGGCCGACCCCCACTAGGGAAGTCTAATAACCCAAGTTACCACATTCCAACGGAGTAATAAACATCTCCGGATATACAATAAGATCTTCACGGAGGAATGAAACATCTCCGGAATAATAAAGTACAAATATAATATTCTTTGAAGTTACAATATCTCAACACTCCCCCTTAACGAGAAGGATATTATAACAGCATCTGCACGAGCAAGGAGTCATCAACATCATACATGATACATCTATAAATCATTGGAAGCTTTCTCAACATCATCAGTAACTCAAGCAGTTACTGGAACATCTTCAATACTGGAACATCAATATCTTCAGTACTGAGTCTTTATCTTCTGCAGCACTCGAACAACTACAGCAACATCAACATCTGGATCCTCACAATCATCAGCATCATCATCTCACGATCATCAGCATCGTCATCACACGATCATCAGCATCGTCATCAGCATCACGATCATCAACATCGTCATCACAAGATCATCAGCATCGTCATCACATGATCATCAACATCGTCATCACACGATCATCAGCATCGTCATCACACGATCATCAGCATCGTTATCACACGATCATCAGCATCGTCATCACACGATCAGCAGCATCATCATCTAGATCATCACGATCAGCAGCATCGTCATCAAGATCATCATGATCAGCAGCATTGTCATCTATATCATCACGATCAACATCATCATCATCTAGATCATCACAATCAACAACATCGCCATCTAGATCATCACGATCAACAACATCATCAATACAAGTATAAATATCATTAATACAAGTATCCTCATCAATACAAGTATACACATCATCAATACAAGTATCCTCATCAATACAAGTATACACATCATCAATACAAGTATCCTCATCAATACAAGTATACACATCAGCAATACAAGTATCCTCATCAATACAAGTATACATATCATCAATACAAGTATCCTCATCAATACAAGTATACATATCATCAATACAAGTATCCTCATCAATACAAGTATACATATCATCAATACAAGTATCCTCATCAATACAAGTATACACAATAGCAGCATACCCTGCAACACACAAGATCCAATTACGGGATGATCAATCCCTCTCACTTTAGGACATAGGTCCAAGGATGATACAATCCTGATCCGCTTACGGGATGATCAGTCCCTCTCGGTTTAAGACAACTCTCATGTCTATGGATGATGCAATCTAGATCAACTTACAGGATGATCAATCCTTATCACTTTAAGACACCTCACCATGTCTAGGGACGAGGCAATCCCAATCTATTTACAGGATGATCAGTCCTTATCACTTTAAGACATCTCACCATGTCTAGGGACGAGGCAATCCCAATCTATTTACAGGATGATCAGTCCTTATCACTTTAAGACATCTCACCATGTCTAGGGACGAGGCAATCCCAATCTATTTACAGGATGATCAGTCCTTATCACTTTAAGACATCTCACCATGTCTAGGGACGAGGCAAACCCAATCTATTTACAGGATGATTAGTCCTTATCACTTTAAGACATCTCACCATGTCTAGGGACGAGGCAATCCCAATCTATTTACAGGATGATTAGTCCTTATCACTTTAAGACATCTCACCATGTCTAGGGACGAGGCAATCCCAATCTATTTACAGGATGATTAGTCCTTATCACTTTAAGACATCTCACCATGTCTAGGGACGAGGCAATCCCAATCTATTTACAGGATGATTAGTCCTTATCACTTTAAGACATCTCACCATGTCTAGGGACGAGGCAATCCCAATCTATTTACAAGATGATTAGTCCACTCAATCTCATTTAGGACTATCCTTCCTTTCGGAATTACTGGATTTACTGTCCAAGGATGATTTAATCCACTCAATTCATTTAGGACTATCCTTCCTTTCGGAATTACTGGATTTACCGTCCAAGGATGATTTAATCCACTCAATTCATTTAGGACTATCCTTCCTTTCGGAATTACTGGATTTACTGTCCAAGGATGATTTAATCCACTCAATTCATTTAGGACTATCATTCCTTTCGGAATTACTGGATTTACTGTCCAAGGATGATTTAATCCACTCAATTCATTTAGGACTATCCTTCCTTTCGGAATTACTGGATTTACTGTCCAAGGATGATTTAATCCACTCAATTCATTTAGGACTATCCTTCCTTTCGGAATTACTGGATTTACTGTCCAAGGATGATTTAATCCACTCAATTCATTTAGGACTATCCTTCCTTTCGGAATTACTGGATTTACTGTCCAAGGATGATTTAATCCACAACCGTACATTTAGGACCACGTCCAAGGATGACTCAATCCTCAACCGTACATTTAGGACCACGTCCAAGGATGACTTAATCCTCCACCGTACATTTAGGACCTACGTCCAAGGATGACTTAATCCTCAACCGTACATTTAGGACCTACGTCCAAGGATGACTTAATCCTCCACCGTACATTTAGGACCTACGTCCAAGGATGACTTAATCCTCCACCGTACCTTTAGGACCTACGTCCAAGGATGACTTAATCCTCAACCGTACATTTAGGACCTACGTCCAAGGATGACTTAATCCTCCACCGTACATTTAGGACCTACGTCCAAGGATGACTTAATCCTCAACCGTACATTTAGGACTTACATCCAAGGATGACTTAATCCTCAACCGTCCACCAAGGACTTCATTCTCGAAGACATACGTCTACGGCTCTCTTTAGGACTGAAGTCCAGGGATGATCCAATCCCCTCAAGTCCACCAAGGACTTCATTCTCGAAGACATACATCTACGGCTCTCTTTAGGACTGAAGTCCAAGGATGATCCAATCCCCTCAAGTCCACCAAGGACTTCATTCTCGAAGACATACGTCTACGGCTCTCTTTAGGACTGAAGTCCAGGGATGATCCAATCCCCTCAAGTCCACCAAGGACTTCATTCTCGAAGACATACGTCTACGGCTCTCTTGAGGATGATGCAATCCTATCATGTCCACCAAGGACTTCATTCTCGAAGACATACGTCTACGGCTCTCTTTAGGACTGAAGTCCAGGGATGATCCAATCCCCTCAAGTCCACCAAGGACTTCATTCTCGAAGACATACGTCTACGGCTCTCTTTAGGACTGAAGTCCAGGGATGATCCAATCCCCTCAAGTCCACCAAGGACTTCATTCTCGAAGACATACATCTACGACTCTCTTGAGGATGATGCAATCCTATCATGTATTCTCATCAATTACTATCGATCCTGGGAACCCATATAGAACCTGATTCACACTTCTTCTTCTTTTTTTTAATTACACCATTAAGAGAATGGTCTTATCTAGCCACTTGGAGCAAACATATCATCATGATTCTCTTCCCCTTTCTCAGAGAATATTCTAGCCATGAGCCTTCTATATTTTGTTTGATTTGTAAATATTCTTGTTTGAACATCCATCACTTGTACGGTGTCCATCATTCTTCATGACCTTTCCTACAAATCAAAATTAACTTTTATGTTTGTGTGGTTGCCTCCCGCTTGATCTCCTGTATGTCTTTTGAACTTCTATTCATTCTGTACCACTGTGCATGCTCAAGAGTCATCCTCATGATCTCATACACAAACATACACTCATTAGTATATTCTAAATGCTATCAAAACATTATAGTTCTAAATAATCTTGAAAATGTATAGTCATGATTATAGTTAATAAACATTAGTATTCAAGATTTCAGGGAAGTCTTCTTTTACTCATGCATATCATCAATCAAGATAAAAGATATAATATGCATAATCCCTTGATTACTAACTTTATGAATAAGCATAACCAATCATTCCAAGTATACTTATATAGGGGAACCTAACACAAGGTAAGATTCATGGGAAACATACCTGGATTAGTATACCTACTTGGTTATGTACAACATACCTAAACAATCTCTTCAATGATTTAGAGATCCTGAGCTAGAACCTGCATGTCTCATAGGTTAAGCATAATATAACAAAGTCATACATACCTCGTAAGTAGAACAAAGATTATGGATGAGTCTTTGTCTTCATGTTTCATGGTCATGGAACCTGATTTGTCTTTTGTGATGTACCTGTATCTTGCTAGCAGACAACATCAACCTCACACAACATCATAATGCATTAGTACAATCATATAGCCCTAATCAATGAATGTCTTTGATAATTCACATGCATTCATACTGTTACTAGGGTGATAAGACATTTCTAACATTAATCAAGATTGTACTAATAAATAATATGAAGACAAACACATCATGAACTTAATCAAGAATTAGATTTCAAGACATACCTGAGCCTTCTTAAGTCATACCTGTTGAGACTTCTTGTAGTCTTCTTATGTAAGGCCTTAGCCTCAACTCCCCCTGAAACTTGATCTGGAGCTTGATTAGGGTTTTCTAGAGAAACCCTAAAAATTTAATCTTTGACTTTCACACTTCTGAATGGATGAAAGAATATGTCTTGCTGAGCTGATCAAACTAGCATACTTAAATTTTGGAATTTCCAAAATTTGACCCCTCAAAATTGCCTTTGAAACTTCTGGATCTTCTGGACAGGATCCCGAACTAGGGTTGATAAAGCCCACCCTTCTACCCAAACAAAAGGTTCGATCCAAGGCTCTAAACTCTTATTTTTCTTAGGAGTTTCCAGCCTTGGTTACAGACTTCAAAAATTCCAACTTTTGCTGAAGCCCTAATTTTCCATCTTTCCGATCAAAATCCCGAACTGGGGTTTGATCAAGCCCGGTCTTCCACCCAACCAAAAAATTAGATCTTGGTCTCTAAATTTCAATTTTACTGAGTAGCATTCAGCCGTGGACTCCGATTCCAAAAATTCTAACTTTCTCCAAAACCCTAAATTCCGGAAGCCATGAATAAAGGTGCTCGAAAAATAATTCTGTTTTGACAGAAATATGCACCTAATTGTTTCTACTATAACTCTGAAATTTTTGCTCCACAGGGTCTGAAACCCTTATTCTGCAGTAGCCTGACCTGTCATCTTTCCATCCTGACAGGTCTGACCTCAATTGGGTTTTCTGAGAGAGAGTTATGCCAAGTGTCGCAGCGTGACCTGTTTATGGGATAAAACAGGAGAGCGAACTTGTACGGCATGCCACGTGTCACTGTTTGAACTTCGGCCTCTGAAAACTTTTCCTGAGATAGCTCGACCTGCTACCTTTCCATCCTGACAGGTCTGACCTCAATTGGACTCTCTGCGAGAGAGTTATGCCAAGTGTCGCAACGTGACATGTTTATGGGATAAAACAGGAGAGCGAACTTGTACGGCGTTCCACGTGTCACTGGTTGAACTTCGGCCTCTGAAAAAGTTTCCTGAGATATTACAGTTTGTGTACTACATGTAACTTTTTACGAAATTTCATTTGGAGCTTCCTAGCCCAAGTTATGACCTTTTTTCCTAGGTCACCTGATTTTGACTGAGATCTGGAAGAGGCAGAAACCCTAACTTGTACTGATCATAACTCACAAAGTACAACGAATATGAGGGTTCCCTTTGGACACAAGGTACCTGGGGATGTTATCTTCGACCTGTAAACTTTTCAGACCCTGAACCTTCACAGAAATGGATTTATAGTGAAATTTCCACGATGACTGGTTTTTGCTATGTAAAACCCTAACCTTCAAATTGTCGTAAGTAAAGCAAGTGTCGTAAGTGCCATACCTTGCCTTCCTTCAGGTTAGCTCTGATACCATGTTAATATTTAATATGCTAAGACAGAAAATAGCAGAATTACATTCCATTTCACAATAATAGCATATACAGGATCACTGAAGAAACAACAAGCATAGCATAAACACAAGAGACAGAGATTTATCCTGGGAAACCCTCATGGGGTAGAAAACCCAGCAAAGCTTCCTCAATATAGATGACCAGCAATATACAAAGATGAAACCCTGAGACATGATCTCCTCCTCCACAATAGCAGACCTCTCCTCCACAAGTGCGCTATCCTCAAGTGAGTGAATGTGTATAATGAGGAACACACCTCCTCTATTTATACACTACTCTGATATGTATTTTACACAAGTACATGTAGGCTCGTATTTAACCATTAGGTTAAATACCCCATTATAACTGACTGGGCCGACCCCCACATGGTGGGTCTAATAACCCTTTGACCCACATAACACATATAGGGCCGACCCCCACTAGGGAAGTCTAATAACCCAAGTTACCACATTCCAACGGAGGAATAAACATCTCCGGATATACAATAAGATCTTCACGGAGGAATGAAACATCTCTGGAATAATAAAGTACAAATATAATATTCTTTGAAGTTACAATATCTCAACATGTCTTGCAATTTTATTTATGATAACAATGCATATATATATATATATATATATATATATATATATATATATATATATATATATATATATATATATATATATATATATATATATATATATTTCATTGCATCTCAAATGTTAACAGCTGAAGGTGTCTGAATTATTGAGTGTTATAATTTTGAGATCACTTTAGTGACTGTTGTAGCAATGAAAGGATTAAATGCATAAGATACACACAACATGTTTGGCTGATTGAAGTTTCAGATTTCAGGTAGATTTTTTTGGGCATGGAAAATATGGGTAAGTCCATGATAAAGATTGGAATCTACCATGAGCAAGAGCCAAACGATATGAGAATAGACTCATGGCTAAGCAGATCAATTGCTGTAGAGGACAAAATTGCAAATTCATACCTGAATTTAATTATTAATGCCATCGACTGATTAGAGAAATCAGATTTGAATTCTATTGTTAATGCTGCTAACCATTTGGCTATTTGATAAATGTGTCAGGAAGACACATTGCAGGAAGACCAGGAGTGATGGCCTGCAAAATCCAAACTAGATGGGGAAGGACCCCATGCTTTGGAAATGGGTTTCGGGTGAAACGCCATTGATAATGTATCATCCAAACTGCATGTCATTAAACCATGAGATTGAGATGGTAAAGCTATGCCAAGAAGGCATGTGAGATACATCTGCAAAATGAATGAGTATTCTATGACCCTAGACTAGAACATGCATGTCTAAATTATTAGGGTTAATATGCAGAGCATGCTCTACTTTATTTATATATATCATTTCAGACTGCTTGAGTATGATTAAGGCCTACATGGCTCACATTGGAAAGGGGGTGCACACCTTTTCTGGTGCCGGGTCATGATAGGGTTGTCAATATTGACTACACCCTAAGGGAATGGATGCATTCCTGGTGTTTCAATACTTGATAGTGAATGTTATGGAATGTGGTTGCGATTTTGAGAAGCAATACTGATAAGCCTACTTATCCTTCTTGTGTTGTCAGCCTACACAGATGCCAATTGGTACTACACATTAAGAGGCAAAGTGAAGAAGGGTACATAGAAGGACTATATAGGAATTGGCAACCTTTCTATGCTCACACTAAATAATATTGGAAGGGATGGACAAACCCAGGAAGTTGTGTAGTAAAAATGGGTATCATCCTTATGTGAGTGGGGCCATGTTAACTTGCAGTCAAGAAAGTCACCTATAAAGTTCCAAAAAGGAACCACCGATTTGCACAATAGAAGGAGTGGCGTCCTTGTATGAATGAAGAGTTGAGGTGTGTGTGAAGGGTTATGGTGCAAGAAAGTGTGGTGACATTGGTGAAGGCATAAAATCTCTATTGAGTCAGCAGTGGGAGGGTGGGCGCCGAAGACTGACTGAAAACCCTGAGATGCCTATGGCTCCATAGTATAGCCTTGACCTATAATGGTCAGGTGGTGCAGTTTCCTTCCATTGGTCGATGACCCAGACAAATGTGCTGGCTCAGCAATGGAGAGGGCCAACCAGGTATGGGACTGGTTGGGCACCACCAAATGCTTGGTAAATCCATCCGATGGGGAGGTGTACTGGTTAAGAATTAACTACATCAAATTCCATAGGCAATCCCAAGGCTTGCAAAGCGAAACAGGATCCTGTGGACCAGAAAAGGGAAAATGCACAGTACAGATAAGTATTCATTTTCATTTAATTCTTGTTTGGAATAATGAAGATTTCAGGTATAAGTCCTATGACAACCAAGATAATACACTGTTGTTTCTTTGTTGGAAACCTTGGCCATTGCAGGAAGTAAGGACCTTGAAAGAGCCACAAACGCTTGGTAAGCCAGAGAGTAACTGGTTGTGCACTATGAAATCCTTGATAAAACTGGAGAGTAACTAGTTGTGCACTATAAATTGCTGGTAAATCTAGAGAGTAAATGAGTGGGCGATATAGATTATTGAGAAACCCAGGGAGTAGCTGGTTGAATGCTATAAAGTTCTTGATAAGTCCAGAGAGTGACTAGTTGGGCATTAACTACTTGATATGGTAAAGCAGCGTGTATGCTGGCCCAACACCCCTTAAACAATTGATAAAACCAATTGGAGCATTGGCCTAGCATATTGCTAAAGGAAATGATTGATAAACCCAGTCGGCGTACTGGCCTGACATCGCCTATTCGAATGATTGTGGAGTAGCCTACGTGCTGGCCCAACATTCATAATTGTGTTCACAGGAAATCCAAGGCTCGTAAAGCAAAGAAGGATCCCGTGGAATAAAGTGAAGACATCCAATACAGATAAGTATTTGGTTACCTTGCAACTTCTTGCTTATGAATATACGTGTGTATATGATTTGGTTATGATTCCCTAAACTCTTGCTTAGAGATAAACCCTATGAAAATGAACTAAACATGTGAATTGATTCAATGTTTGAGTGTAGGTATTGCTGGAAGTAAGGATTATGAAGGCATCCTAGAGATGCATGTGGACATGTGACTGTCCTAAAGAGCTCAGTATGAGTGGTAATGAAATATGGTGCTAGTGTACATGAGAGGGCCATAGCAGCCAAAGGTTCTGGTTCTGTAGGCAACTATGGAGGAGGGTTCCTAGTTAAAAATCCTTAGACACTAAGTGTCATAGCCAAGAAAGGAAAGTCAAAGCATTCACATTGAAGTGAAAGAGACTAAGGAGCATGAAACCACAGTGATGGTGTAGCTCCATAATAGAACAAGACTAAGAGGGATAAAATCCTACTCTTCTCTTTCCTTTCGATTGATGCATTTATAAAACAAAAGATTGTTGAGTGCATGTCATGGCTGAAAGTAGATTGTGTTTAATTGCTTGAGATGAATTGTGAATGCTGAAATAGTAAATTTCTTGTGAAAGAATGAACATGAATGAGTTCATGTGTATGTGGAAAGCATGAAAGTGTGGAAGTCCCATAAATAAAGCATGTACATTCCATGCTAATTGGGAAAATAATTGACTAATCTTAATGTTTATGTTGTGCTTGTCCTAACAAAGAATTTCCATGATGAATTTCACAGGTAAGAAATTGAAACAATTGGTTGCAGCCGGCACAAGCAAGTGTTGCTAGTAAGCAAAGTGTGGTCAGTTGTTCCCATTGACCATGGCAGCAAACCGAGGGCTATTAGAGTTGGCTGAAAGTCTTCTTCAAACAATTTCCATAACCCAAGAAAATCTTGGAGAGATGCTCAAGCTACAGAGGCAACAGAATGAGATGAACCACAAGGTTTTGCAGGACTCTATTCGTCTGCAAAAAGAGATAAAAAGCATTCTGGGAGCAATCAATAAAGGAAAGGAAAGTGGATCCATGAAGAAGCATTCATCCAATCGGTCGATTAAGAAACGTTCCAGGAGGGAAGACTCAAGGGAATTTGACCAGGAAAAGGTAAAGCAACCAATGAAATGTTGGGGATGTGGAGGAAATCATTGCCTCCGTAACTGCTTAACAATGGAACATCAAGAGGGTAGCTGCCATAAAGTTTCCAGACTTGTAGATCAGCAGGAAGGTAAAGAAAGGGAAGGGATTGTTTTGGAACAATTCCCTCATGAAGAGCTAGAAGGTCCCAGCCAGCAGGAGCCATTTGTGAGGACCAAAGGACTTGGTCCTGAAAACCCAATTAAAGGGTGAAATGCACGACAAACCTGCCATATTTTGTGAATTTTGGACATGTATATAGCGTGTATGTATTCCTAGGTATTGGAACACCGAAGACGGTGTTATTCCAAAGGGAGGGGAATGTAATGTCCCCCATTTTAACCCTTGTAATATTTTGGGTTGCAATGTAAATAATGTATGCATATTATGTGTGATTCCTAGCGTGGAGCTCAAGGACAAGGCCCTGCTAGTGAACGCTCAATCTAGAAGAGGCAAGTATTTGAAATTATGCTACCCATGTGCTAGAGAACCATGGGAATTGTAAATATACATTTCAATATAAAATCTCACAACTAGCTATTCAATGTAACAAGAGATGGGGGCATGATGTTACAAGGAAATTGGGAGGGAAATATTCAAACCCTTGAGCCAATCAAGCTAAGCCAAGTGTTAATGGGAGAACCCAATCAACCCTCAACTACCTAGGTTGACTTTTGTACCCAATCATTGATTTCTCCCAAGAGTGGGTTGAGGTAGTTAATGCCTTGGGGAATAGGAGGTATGGCTGCCCAAATTCAGGTATGGGCAAGCCACTCTGCATGGGAAATCGCGTTTTGCTTCTTGGGAAAAAAAAAGAGCCATGAATTGCTCCCTAAGCCATTATCCATGGGGGGAGTTGGTCTCTCTCACGAGTTTGGAGCTACCTGGGCAGTTTCCTCACTGGTTTTGCTATGTTTACCTTCATTTTCCTAGCTGGGAAGGGCGTTTTTGTGGTGTCTAATAGTGGGGAAGAAGGGAAAATGATTTGGGGTTTTATTGAGGCCGTTTTTCCCACTGAATGCTCATACATCTGTGGGAGAAATTGGTTTTCTTCCCTGGGATTGATTCCCTCTTCCCACAAATCCATTTTTGGTCTGCCTACGTTTTTGGGAAAACCCATGTCCATCTAGCTTCTATGTCCCATTGCTGAAAGTGTGTTTCCAAGCCCATATCTGAGTTTGGTGTGCAAGAGAATGCTAGGGTTGAGTTGGTTATCCATTGCTTTGGGCTGAGTTGAGCTTGAGGGTTCCCTTTTTCCTTGTAGAATCATGCCCAGCTCGGGGGTGGCCTTCGGACAGACTGAGTAATGCCGTCAAAGAGCCTACGGTTGGGTGGAATGTTGCAGCAACATAGCTAGTTGTTTGGGACAATTGCACAATGAAGATAAGTATTCTCTATGTGTATTTTACTTCTGCAATGTATTAATTTGATGATTGTTGATATGTTGTATGCATGAGTAATGTGTGGGGTGAGTTTTAATTCTGCTGTGCATATTTGATTAATTTGCATCTGCACACACTTGAGTTTATGTGTATGAATCTAATGATGGACTGAGTTGTTTTAAAAGCCCAGATTTTAGTGCCATGTTCCCTCCCTTGCATTGGATAGAACGGTGGGGACATTACAAGTATGAGAATAAAATACAACATTCTGAGTTGAATGTGATGTGAATAACAGTCAGAAGGACCTGTCCCGTACTCTTACAACCTTAATGTATAAGTTATGGGCATAAATTAACAGTATCCTGGGCACTTTCCAAACAGATCTGTGCAATTCCAGTGAGTAAACAACAATTCTGGGATTTGAAAACCAATTCTGGATGATGCTCTGACATCAAAGAAGCATCCAATCTCAAAGCTGGGCCTATTTTGAAGCAGTAGCACCCCTACACTATGAATTTTGGGCCATGAATCAAAGGTAAAAGGGATTAATTCCCCCCCAAATCAGTAGTACACATGCCTCCTTGAATTCTGGGCAGATATGAAAGTTAAGACAACCCTTAAACAATAATTCTAGAAGTATTGTAGAAGTTATGGGCACTTAAATAGTGGTGGATAAGACTATTTCTCATATCTGGGTGGTCTGTTGAAGAGGTTCAACGGTGAAAATCATTGATTCAGCAACGTTAAGGTAATTCTGGGCATGGACAACATTTCAAGTGATCCTAAGACCTATGCATTAGGGTAGCACATCAGCCATTTCCCCCTCTAGACAGTCTTGAAGCTTCAGTATATGGTCTTGGGTAGGCTTGTATCATCATTGGAGGCTAGCGTTCAACGATACTTCGGTCCATAGGGAGGCTACACCTCCTAGAAGTATGTATATGGGTCATTCCAGCCTGATTGAGGTTCAAGCCTTGAGGAGTTTACATCAGTTGGAGTAGCTATGCTTTGTAACAGTGAATGCTCGTGTTATGTTCAGAAAGAACGGTGTGCCAAGCCATGTAGGAGACATGTTGGAAGAGAGAACCGTATTTACACTGACTTGGAAGAGCATTTCTTGTTGGAAAATTCCTAGATCCTGTTTGAATTCCTTGGAACACTGACTTCTAGATGAATTTTTGGTTGCATTATGGGCACGTGTTGGTGGAGTAGCAACCTTTTGGAAGATCAGCTGCACATTCAAGGTCAAATTAGAAGTGTATGGGGTAAGTATTGAAGTGCCTGGGTGCAATTTTGAAGTGCGTGGGGAAAATATTGAAGTGTATAGGCGTTTTTATCATCGTTGGGAGAATTTTGAAGTGGCCGAGGGAAGTATTGAAGTGCATGGGGCGTTTCTATCATCATTGGGTCAATTTAGAAGTGCATGAGGCATGTATTGAAGTGCCTGGGGAAATTTTGAAGTGCTTAACGAAAATATTGAAGTGCATGGGGAGTTTTTATCATCCTTGGGAGAATTTAGAAGTGCATGGGAAAATATTGAAGTGCTTAGGGAATTTTTATCATCTTTTGGAGAATTGTGAAGTGCCCCAGGCAAGTATTGAATTGCATGGGGCATATTTCTCGTTACTTGGTGAATTTAGAAGTGCATGGGGCATTTTTCTCATCACTAGGTGAAGTTAGAAGCACCTGGAGTTGTTGTTTATCAATGTATGGATGCTTTTGTAGTGTTGGGATGTTTTAAAATAGTGATGGGGCAAAGTTATCACTTGCCGAGGTAAATTTGTGTGGATTGAGGCATCTTTGTGATTTCCTAGGTGATTATATCATTGTCGGGTTTTTTTCTCCCTTGCCTAGGGAAAGTATTGAAGTGCCTAGGGCATCTTTATCATCATTGGATGAATTTTAAAGTGTCTAGGGAAAGTAATGAAGTGCATGGGAAAACATGGAAGTGGATGGGGGCGTTTTTATCTTCGACGCGAGAATTTTGAAGTGCCTGGGGAAAATATTGAAGTGTATGGTTGTTTTTATCATCGTTGGGAGAATTTTGAAGTGGTCGAGGAAAGTATTGAAGTGCGCAAGGCGTTTTTCTCATCACTGGGTGAATTTAGAAGTGCATGGGGCAAGTATTGAAGTGCCTTGGGGGAATTTTGAAGTGTTCGAGGAAAATATTAAAGTGTGTGGGGAGTTTTTTTCATCCTTGGGAGAATTTTGAAGTGCCTAGGAAAATATTGAAGTGCTTGGATCATTTTTATCATCTTTCGGAGAATTTTGAAGTGCCCGGGGCAAGTATTGAAGTGCATGGGGTGTTTTTCTCGTCACTTGGTGAATTTAGAAGTGCATGGGGCATTTTTCTCATCACTAGGTGAAGTTAGAAGTGCCTGGGGTTGTTGTTTATAAATGTATGGATGCTTTTGTAGTGTTGGGACGTTTTAAAGTAGTGATGGGAAAATTTATCACTTGCCAAGGTAAATTTGTGTGGATTGAGGCATTTTCTGATTTCCTAGGTGATTATATCATTGTCGGGTGTTTTTCTCCCTTGCCTAGGGAATATTTATCATCATTGGACGAATTTTGAAGTGTCTAGGGCAAGTAATGAAGTGCCTAGGCAAACATGGAAGTGGATGGGGCGTTTTTATCTTCGCCGCGAGAATTTTGAAGTGCCTGGGGAAAATATTGAAGTGTATGGGTGTTTTTATCATTGTTGGGAGAATTTTGAAGTGGTTGAGCAA
This sequence comes from Larix kaempferi, assembly GCA_027924585.1. Classification (NCBI taxonomy): domain Eukaryota; kingdom Viridiplantae; phylum Streptophyta; class Pinopsida; order Pinales; family Pinaceae; genus Larix; species Larix kaempferi. Next base: position 8,365,343 of record BSBM01000067.1, read on the forward strand.
AGTATTGAAGTGAGCAGGGTGTTTTCTCACCACTGAGTGAATTTAGAAGTGCATGGGGCAAGTATTGAAGTGCCTTAGGGGGATTTTGAAGTCCTTGGGGAAAATATTGAAGTGCATGGGGAGTTTTTATCATCCTTGGGAGAATTTTGAAGTGCCTCGAAAAATACTGAAGTGCTTAGGGAATTTTTATCATCTCTGCGAGAATTTTGATGTGTAAGTGCCCAGAGCAAGTATTGAAGTGCCTGGGGCGTTTTTCTCCTCACTAGTGAATTTAGAAATGCATCATTGGGGTGTTTTTCTCATCACCAGGTGGATTTAGAAGTGCATGGGGCGTTTTCTCATCCCCGAGTGGATTTAAAAGTGCATGGTGCATTTTTCTCATCACTAGGTGAATTTAGAAGTGGATGGGGGTGTTTGTATCTTTGGTGCAAGAATTTTGAAGTGCACGGGGCAAATATTGAAGTGTATGGGTGTTTTTATCATCGTTGGGAGAATTTTGAAATGGTCGAGGCAAATATTGAAGTGCATGGGGCGTTTCTATCAACATTGGGTCAATTTAGAAGTGCATTGGCAAGTATTGAAGTGACTTGGGGAAATTTTGAAATGCTTTGGGAAAATATTGAAGTGCATGGGGAAGTTTTATCATCCTTGGGAGAATTTAGAAGTGCTTGGGAAAATATTGAAGTTCTTAGGGCAATTTTATCATCTTTCGAAAAACAATTACGTGCTCGGGGCACGTAAAATCAAAAGTTTGAGTCTTACTAGCAAAAGATTCGCCATGTTTTTACTATATTTTATAAATCAGTGAAAGATTCGCCAAGTTTTTACATTTTTTTATAATTAAGTGAAATATTCGCCATTATTTTACAATTTGTTCTAATTTAGTGAAAGATTCGCCAAGATTTTACAGCATTATATAATGAAATGAAAGATTCGCCAAAAAAAAATATACATATTATATTGTTGATAAAATCGCCTTCAAGTTTTCCTATATATCGGGGATATTCGCCCATTTTTTATACATATAAATTTTGGGGGGGTTCTTAAAAACATCCATGGTTCCAACGAGTGTGAATAAGTGGACTTGAAGTCGAACACTCGAGAAACCCGTCAAATAAGGGACATTAATGTATTCTCGTTATCCAACAGCGAGGGAAACTGCCACTGATGACTGCAATCCCCAAGGTACTAACCGAAACTCTAAACTTCATTCCCAGAGCATGATGAGTTGAAGTCAATGGGAAGAAATACGTTGGAAGGAAGGCCTTAATGCATCCTCTATCATCCAACACGAGGAACACTCAAAGGTTTGAGCTGATTTGGAGTAGTACAAATACAAGATGAAACAAACTGACACCAGGATGGCCGACAAATGAAGTCAAGGTTGCTGCAGAATGGCCGACATAAGCTGCATCCTTGAACAGTGAGCACGACACAAAGTGACTTAGGAATATTTTAACATAAGGGGAATGTGATATAAACCTGCAATGTAGGATACATTAGCAGATTCTCCATATGATTAGAAGAATAACCAATCGGAGGAGTAAAAAACTCTGAGATCAGGTTCACTCTAAGGTCAAAAACTGAAACCCAACTAAAATGATGGACTCAAATAGGTGTTGTGTTCAAGGACCTGACTAACTGGCTGCCTTTGAAACTGAAAATATGTATGATACCCTTCTCTTCCCTTATTCTTTTTGTAAAAGAATATCCTTCTTGTTGTTTTAATGAGTCCAAGAAAGCAAACTCAATAGTCTTTCTTCATTTTTTACAGAGTTCGAAGAAAAGATAGATGAATACTCTATAAAACTGATCCATGGATTTTAATATCGAGCCTAGATCGGTTTATGCTCGCCGGTGTTTTCTTTTTGGAGGAGTCCGAAAAACTTAAACAATAACTCCATACACTTACTCGTGGATTTGAGTATCGAGCCCAATTTAGTATGTGCTCGCCGGTGTTTTCCTGTTTATAGAGTCTGAAAAACGTAAACAATCCTCTATATACCTTCTCGTGTATTTCACATCGAGCCCGAGTAGGTGAATGCTTGTTGGTGTTTTCATGTTTCGAGAGTCTTAAAACCCTAAAGAAGACTCCAAAAGTCTTTTTTGGTACAGTTAGTCTCCTCACCCAAAAAAGTGTAAAACAATGAGAGAAAAACTCTTCTAGCTACATATGACTAGAGTATACATTTTTCGTAGCTAATCCACAAAAGTCTGGAAAAGGGGTAAACTTATACTTAAGTGGATGTTCCTTCAATTCCTTTAACAAGTCTAAAGAAAACAAGTATTCTCGGCAATCTTGTTTGTTTTTTAAAAGTCAAATAAGAGCTTAAAAATGACTTAAACAGCTTCAGGAATCATAAGTTCATGACCTGCCAGATGACAGAATTCTAGTCAACCAAGTTAGTGATCAAGACAATTTTCTCGATGACAAAAATACTGAACAATACGGTACCTATATTGATATGTCAAATGAAGAAAACAAATCTCAACGAATCGATTAAAAAATATAGTGAAGATTTGAAATATGTACTTTACCTAATCCACCAACGTTCAAAAAGCATTAGTGAATTAAAATAAAAACATTTAAAACAAAAATGAAACTATACCATATTTGAAAAAGTGGGTAAAAATTTAAAACAAATTTCTATAAATAGTTTCATTTTAAAAATCAAATTTCACAATTTGGAGTTTTAGGGCAAAGTGTGGAGAACAAACCTCAACTTCCTTTGCTCATTGCGATCAAACCAGGCTACCAAACCAACTTCTGCTTTCACCAAGTAAGTTATCTCATCCTGCTCTTTCATTTACATGCAAAGTTTTTTATTTTTGGTGGTCAAATTAATTTTTTATTGATGTTTTAAAAATGTTTCTGCGTGAACGCGACTAGTTTTGAACAAAACTAGCGCACTTGACAAAAGTGCGTTGGTTTACTTTCAAGACAGGTGCGTTCAGGACACTACTGTCCATTTAAGACAGTAGCGGACACCGCAAGTCATAGGGAAAAAATAAAAAATGACCAACGCTTTGATTGTTTGCTTGGTAGGATGGTTCTTGTGTGGCGTGAAAGAGAGCACGAGGAGATGGATCGACATGCTCTGAACGATCCATTGACCCTAGATGCATTAAGAAGATGTGGTTTATTGAAATTATATCGAACGGTCAACATGCGGGCACAAATACGACTACTCGAAAGGTTAGTACAGTATTGGGATGGCAATGCTGGAGTGTTCAATCTCCAAGGGGAGATTTTGGAACTTACTATTGATGACATATATTTCATCACTGGTCTCTCCTGAAGAGGAGATGTGGTGAATCTCAAAGGTACCTCTCGAATTGTGGGTGCCTTATCCGTGCAAGACTATATCAACACCTACTGCATGGCAGGTACTAAAAAGACCGGTAGTCAAGATTATATTGCAACAATTGCAAGCTTCCCACTGAAAGTCATCTTGAGTATTCTGAACCGTATGGGAGGAAGTGCAACACAACACCTTGCTTTGAGAAATAGTATACATGTGGGTACGGAATGCTTGTGAGGGACAGTGTATGACTGGTGTTCTAGCTTACTGGCAAACATGAAACTTTATCTTTCCGGGTGCAAAACCGGGAGGATGAAGAACTTTGGTTACGGAAATATACTTTGTACCTTTTTCTTTGAAAGGGTGCCTGCATTGAGTCTGGGGATGGCCTTGCCCCCACTCAATACTTGTGAGCCTATTATGTATCATTGGAGAGAAATATTCCTATGCCAAGGTGGTGGCGAGAGCAACTTCTGCTATAGTGACGATGATTTTTGGGCATGGTGGGACCGAAAGGTACCAGCTCTTGAGAAGTTTCCTTATGTGGGTATAGACTTTCTCAATGATCCTGAGCTGGCTCTTCCTCCAGGATCATCCTGGGGAGAGATAGGTAAGTTTGTTTTTTGAAAAATTATTTAATTTTTTCATTTTATATATATGATTTGTAAATGAGTTTGAGATACTTAACTAATTGTCTTCTGCAGATGTTGGTCCAGTGCATCCTGAGGGACACCCCCGTACCTTCGTACGACCAGTCATTGCAGGGGCATCTGATGCCATGCTAGTGAGCATAGTTGGGAAGATGAGTCGATTGACTCATGACACACCTACGTACAAGATCAAGCGGATATCGCTCGTTATGCAGGAGGATGTTGTAGGTGTGCCCCCGGCATGGATCAGACTACTTAGGAAAGTAGCTAGGCTAGTCATCTACTACAAGGAGGTTGTGGTAGAGATGGCAGAGGCAGCAGAGGCTCCTCCTTCTCCATAGGGGAAGGACATATATATGTATATTTTTGAGGTCGTTGAGCCCTTTTTGTATTATGATATGACACTGTGACAGAGTTATGACTCAAGCTCATGTATTTTTTGATATGGCTTATATATACAGTATCGGCTTTATTTACATGTGTGTTATTATCTTTATGCGTGAATTGTTTATTATGGATGTGTATGATGTAGATGCCAATCTAAAACGTAATTTGCATATGAATCAGCTAGTGCATTTAAATTTCTTGGAATGTGTTGATATGTAATGTAAACAAATTGTCTCTCAAGTAACTTAACTCGCAGGAACTGACATAGCAAAACATGATCTCTAACTTGATATTCACCGATTAACTGAAACACAACTAGCTGGGAGTTGAGTCTTACCTCCAGATGTGAAATGACATAAAAAAGAGAATCTCATAGTAACTCTATGACCACGTTGTATTCAGCCACATTATTTGTTGTGGGACCTAAACAAGCCCCTCCCGAAGAGACTAACTAGCCAGTTGGTGAGTAAATAACCTAGGCAGCTGCAGCCAACTGATGGGTGTGACAACTAGTGCCATCAGAAAATCCTATAAAGTGTCCAGTCAACATCTGAAACACAAATAAATAGACACATAAGACGTAACGTAACCACAAGCAAAGCTAACTCTACAAAATGTACAGCTATAATACATGAAAAAGCACAAAGGCCTAAGCATAGTACTTCTTCAAGTAGAGCCCATTTTTAGGCTCTGGCAACTTATTACCCTCATAATATGTTAACTCGTAAGCACCCTTCTTCAGAGCCTTAGAGACTATGTAAGGACCGAGCCACATTGACTTAAACTTGCCATCTCCTAAGGGTTCCTTGTCCTGGTCGTAAAGCAAAACAAGGTCTCCTTCGAGAAAAACCCTAGGTTTAACTGACTTATCATACTGAACATCAACTCGATTCTTATGTGTTTCGTTTGCTGTGAGCACATCATGGCATTGCTCATCAAGATGTTCTAAGTGCAGTAAACACTCTTCTAAAACTGAAGTGTCGGGGAGTAGTTGGACAACCAACTTCAATGAAGGAATTTCGCATTCAACCGTGATAACTGCTTCTATCCCATGAACAAGTTGAAAGGGAGAGAACTCGGTGGAAGTCTTGACATTAGCTCGGTATGCCCAAAGAGATGGATACAACATGGTGTGCTAGTTGGTTCGACTGGCATTAACGGTCCTTTGCAAAATGGTTTTCAAAGTTTTGTTAACCGCTTCAACCTGACCATTCACTTGTGTATAAAACGAAGACAAATGTTCCTGCCGAAAACCTAATATGGTGTATAAGTCGGTCATCATGATGTTCTGAAAGTGTCGACCGTGGTCTGTAACGATCCCTTGGGTACACCAAACCTAGCAATGATCTGGTTAAATATAAAATACGCAGTTGTTTCCCCATCTGCTTTGACAGTAGGCATTGCCTCGGCCCACTTGATGAAGTAGTCGACGGCAACAATGATGTGATGATGACCTCCAGAAGAAACTAGATTACAATTCATGAAATCAATCCCCCACTTGGTGAAGGGGCCTGCTGTAATCACAGGATGGAGAGGAGCTGGGTGTGCTCTCATCTTTCTGGTGAAAATTGACATCACTGACAGCGTTTCACAGCTTCCACACAATATTTGAAGATCGTGGGCCAAAAATAACCAGCACGCAGTATTTTTTGGGTTGTTTCCAACCTAGAAAGATGACCCCCACGGGCTCCACTGTGAGCATCATTCAATACTGTTTCGACTTCCTCTAAGGTCAAACAATGTTGTAAAATGGAATCTATCCCACGTCTATACAAAGTGTCAGAAATGATGAGATAGTTCTTTGCATGACTCTTAAGTTTTCGTCGTTCGTCCCGAGAGAAAGAAGGGGGACACCTCAAAGTTTGGAGATATACCAAAATATCCCCATACCATGGGTTAAAAGATGCAATGAGGAAGATGTGTTCATCCCGGAATGATGACTCTTCTTCATTGTGTACTATGTCACTAGGAAATTCAGAAATCAGTTCGGCGAAAACCAGTGCTTCTTTGACATAGCGGATTGAAACACTAGGTCAAATTCCTGCAAGATCACAATCCATTTATTGAAATTCCCACCGATGATACGTCAAGTGAGAACATATTGAAATGAGTTTACCTCAGCAATCACTATGGTAGTTCGCAATAAGATATAGTGGCGTAGCCTCTAAACATCATGAACAGCAGCTGATGCCAACTTCTCCACATAAGAATACTTAATCTCAAGAGCTATTAAGGCACGTGACAAATAGTAAATGACATGCTCTTGGAGATTGTCATCCTCCTGAACAAGTACTATGTTGATTGTGTATACAGATGCAGCCAGATATAGGAGGAAATCCTTCGTATAGCCTAGCGGGCTCAACAAGGGGGCTGATAGTAATGCCTTTTTCAAGGCCTCAAATGACGTCTAAGTAGCCTCATCCCACAGAAAATAGGTATCTTGTTTGAGCAGTCTCATGAAACCTTTTGTGATTTTTGCATAGTTAATGATAAAATGGCGTAAGAAGTTGGACATACCCTGCAGACTCTGAAGTTGTCTTAAGGTTCGAGGAGGAGGTAGATTTACGATAGCCTCAACTTTAAGTGGATTGGTCATGATACCACGATTGGATACAATGAAACCCAATAACCGTCCGAACTCGACGCAGAAAACACATTTATTAGGATTCAATCGAATCTTGTAATATCTGCAACATTCAAACACAAGTCTTAAGTGATCAGGATGATCCCATCTCTTGCGAGATCGCGTTGGGAGATCATCAAGATAAGGTTCCACTACGTGCTTGATATCATGAAAAGCGAAGTTCATTGCGCACTGAAAGGTAGCTCCAGCATTTTTCAGGCCAAATGGCATCTTCCGATAAGCGAAGGTCCCCCAAGGACAAATAAAAGTTGTCTTGTGTTGGACTTCAAGTTTAATCTGAATCTAGTTATATCTTGAAAAACCATCCATGAAAGAAAACATTTCATGGCCCGCACACGCATCAATGATCTGATCTATGAATGGTGTGGAGTAGTTTTCCTTAGGACAGGCTTTATTTAGGTCCCGAAAGTCTATCCAGACTCGAATGGTTCCTTGGTTTTTATCTACAGGAACAAGGTTTGAGACCCATTCCGTCATAGCAACTAGATAGATGAATCTGGCTTTCAACAACTTCTCAACTTCTGCCTTAATGGCTATTGCTTTTCTAGAATTAACTGGACGGAGCTTCTGTCTCATGGGTTTAGCATTTGGATAATTTGTGATGGCATGCTCTATAATGGCGGGGTCGATTCCTGGAATATCCTTGTAAGACCAGGCGAAAACGTTGCAGAATTCCTTAAACAGATTGGTATACAAAGTGATCTCCTCAGGAGAACAATCTTCCCCAATGAAAAGGTTTTCCACAATGCCAGGTTTGATGGAAATGTTGATCGGAATAGTTCTCGATATGTTTGCCATATTCCCTTCGGCATAAACAGCTCTTGAAGTAGAAGGGATAGAGGACAAGTCAACATTACCATCGGGTCTCATAGAAAACTCTCCTCTCTCTATCCTGTCCAGATCGGGAAGAAAATATGACTTGTGGTGCATGTGTTCCCAAGGATGGTCCGAGCCTATCATTGCTTCCAAAATAGCCTCATCAGAGGGAAACATAGTATCTAGACAGTCAAAAGAGTGGAGTCCACTGACCATGCCAGTGCATAGTCCATATCTGAATCAACAGAGACTAATGGAGTCGCGATATGTTCTATTGCAGCATGTTGTGAATCTAAGTAGGCCACTTCCGCAATGGATTGTTGATGTATTTGTAACTTTGGAATATATTGACTTATATATTGTATGTATTACATTTGTACTTTATTGTATCCCCGACAGAGATGTCTTATTCCTCCAATCAGAAGTGTCATCATTTGTATTCTATTGTTGTACCTCCGATGGAGATGTTTGTTCCTCCAGGTCGGAGAATTCATTATTGTACTTGAGTCATGTAAAGTCATTGAGGTCCATCCTCCCATGTCTGACAGGGCATTAGACCCCGGAGTAGTGTTGTAAGTTATATTGTAAGTGTCGTAACTTATATTTGATGGGTTATAAGACCACCTTGGTGGGGTCAGCCCTGTATAAGTCATGTGGGTTAAAGGGATATTTGACCACCCTATTGGGGTCGGCCCAGTGACAAGTGGTAATGGGTCATTAGACTCTCCTAAGGGAGGTCGGCCCAGTTAGAGTAAATGGAAAGTCAAGTCATTGTATAAATAGAGAGTGTGTCTCTCTCATTCTATTCATTCACTCACTCACTCACTTCGCATTAGTGAGAGAGAGGAGGAGTGCACACAAGTGAAGGAGGAGTAGCTGCTGCAAACATTGATCTTTTGGGGATTCATCTTGGTGATCTTTGTATTGGTGCTTATTCTATCTCTGAGGAAGTTGCGGGGTTTTTCACCTTCTTGGTTTTCCCCAATGAAATGCTTTGTGTCTCTTGTCTCTTGTCTCTTATGCTTGATATGTTGTACATGTTGTTCTTTCAGTTAATATCCTAAATCATATTGAATTAAATGATGAAAAACTAACATGGTATCATATCTATCCTGAAGGAAGGCATTGTACGGCATTTATGGCATTTATGGCATTTGTTGCACTTGCGACAAATTGGAAGCTAGGGCTTGATATAGTAAAAACTAGTCATCGTGGAACTTTCGCTATAAATCAGTTTTGGTGAAGGTTCAGGATCTGAAACTTTTACAGGACGAAGATGAAATGTTCATGTACCTTGTGTCTAAAACTCAGCCTAATATTCATTGTAGTTCTAAGATATGATCCATACAAGTTAGGGTTTCTGCCTCTTCCAGATTGAAGCCCTAAACAGGTGACCTAGGCACAGAGGTCATATCTCGGGCTAGGAAGCTCCAAATAGAATTCCGTAAAAAGCATCAGTTAGGGAACGAACTGTAGTTTCACGGGTCCTCTTTTCAGAGACCGAAGTTGAAACAGTGACACATGGAACTCCGTACAAGTTTCCTATGTTGTTTCTTCCCATAAACAAGTCATGTTGTGACACTTGGCATATCTCTCTAATGGAAGAAAGATACTGAACCTTCTAGATCTGAGGACAAAGAGAGATACCATGCCCTCATGGAAAGTGCATCAAAAGAATCCTCCTTCATCACATATTCAGGAGCATCAAGACATATGTCTTCCTCCAAAGATATCTTCTCCAACTTCAAATGCTCAGTTGGCCCTTCCATCATGTTGGGTAATGATTTTGAAGTCTCCTCTGAGGGGATTGGAAGGATCAATCTTGACCATGGCTACTTCTTCGATGTGCTTTATGTTCCTACTCTCACAACAAATCTACTTTCAATGTACCAAATGACTCATATTGGAGAGCCCAAGAGAGTGATATTCTCTCCACATGAAGTCGAAATACAACACATGGTTTCAGGGAAAATCATTGCAAAGAGAGTTGTAAATCACACTTCAAAACTATAAGATTTTTCTCATTTCCTTCCTCTCTCCAAACAGTCTGCTCTTCATACTCATGCAAATGAAGAGAGTAGGCTATGGAATGAGATATTTGGGCATCTCGACTACAAGCATTTGCAATACATGCAAGCTCAAAATGTGGTTGAAGGTCTTCCAAATGACAAGTTTGCTCATGGCACCTACAAAGGTTGCTTGAAAGACAAAGATCCACCAAAGAAGATTGAGAAAAAGAGCACTCTTGAAGAAGTGTGAATGTTAGATCCAGATCCACGAGAAACTGAAGATCTAGCACCTAAAGTTTCAACTCCTATTGCTACACGGGCCACCACCACTACTCCTGTCTCCACCATTGATCTTGTCAAAGATAGATCTGATTTTCATGATACAAGAGTTGCACTCTCTCCCTCAGATCCATTTCTAGCTAAGAGATGATTTCTTATGATTGGATCTGATCCAAAGACATACTTTGAAGCCTCCCAAGATCTGAGATGGGTAGCTTCTATGGAAGAAGAGTATCAATCTCTTCAAAGACATGAGACCTGGAATCTTGTTTCTCTCCCACCTAGAAGGAAACTTGTTCAATGCAAGTGGATCTATAGAAATAAGATGGATTCAGAAGGAGTCTCCAACAATTACAAGGCTAGATTGGTTGCAAGAGGTTTTTCCCAATTTCATGGGATTGACTATTCTAAGACATTCGCTCCAGTTGCTAAGATGGATTCCATCCGTCTTGTTCTTTCTCTTGCTGCATCCAAGCACTGGGAAGTGCATCATATGGATGTCAAGAGTGCTTTCCTTCATGGATATCTAGAGGAGGAGATCTACATAAAGCAACCTGAGGGGTATATTAATGATCCTTCACTTGTTTGTAGATTGTGGAAGTCATGTATGGGCTTAAGCAAGATCCCCGAGCTTGGTATGCCAAGATGGATTCCTTCTTTCTCTCACAAGACTTTCAGAGGTGCAAATCAGATTCGAATGTCTACATGAGACATTATGGTAACTCCTTACTTCTCATTCTACTTTATGTTGATGACTTGTTGATTACTGGGATCAATTCTTCATGTATTAGATCTATAAGAACTGCTTTGCAAAACTCCTTCTCCATGTCAGATCTAGGATTGTTGAAGCAATTTCTTGGTCTTGAAGTCACTCAAAGTGATTCAGGAATCAAAGTTGCTCAATCCAAGTATGCTTCATATTTACTTGATAGGTTCCATATGAGTGAATGAAAACCAATTGCATTCCACTTTCTTTCAGGGATCATCCTTGAGGATGGATCTTCTACACGCTTGGTAGACAGTACTTTGTATCGATAGTTGATTGGTAGCCTATTGTTTCTTACACACACTCGACCTGATCTATCTTATGCAGTTAGTGTTGTCTCCAGATACATGCAGGAGCCTCATGAGCTTCACTAGAAGGTAGCAAAGAGGATCTTGCACTATGTGCAAGGTACCAAGACTCATGGTCTTCACTATTTAGCTGGGTGTCCTTTGAACCTGGTTGTATATACTGACTCTAATTGGGATGGAGATAGCTCAAGTCGAAAGTCTACACCTGGTTTTGTCTTCATGATTAGGATCTGGACCTATATGTTGGTCGAGCAAAAAGTAGACTGTTTTAGCTCTTTCTTCAGCAGAGGCCAAGTACAGAGGTGCAGTAAATGCATCCACACAATGCATTTGGCTACGGGGCATCTTATCAGAGTTTGGGATTCGATTCAGTACTCCACTTGTCATCTATTGTGAGAATCAAAGTGCCATCGGGATCTCCACAGATCTGTTTCTGAGACATAGAGCCAAACACATAGAGATTCACAAGCACTACATTCGAGGATTGGTGCATGACAGTACCATTACACTGCTCTAATGCCCTACAAAAGAGCAGATTGCAGACATCTTCACTAAGTCATTTACAGTGAAGAGATTCACTTACCTTCAGTCCCTTCTTGGGGTGAGTGATGACATGCTACATTAGCATCCTTCAGTCTATTTTGAGGGAGGGATTTCTTCCCACTGGGTTTTCCCTCTTTCCTCATTTATTATTTAGATTGTTGTACGGGGTGACCTTTGGTCTCAGTCACCAGGGCCCTATTTTTCATTTTTCAGTTACTACCTCATAGTATAGCTTGCAGGGGGGTGTTGGAATATTCTCTCCATCATTTTTCATATTTGCATGCTTGCATGCATCCAACCATCATGCATGCATCCAGTCATCATTTTGGTGGTATCCCCAGCACCTAGAGCCTAATTTTAGCTCCCTAGAGCCTGTCTTCAGCCCCAGTAGCCCTCCTACCTACCTGATGTGCCTTGTTTTCCTCACCTGCATGACATGTGCACCTTTTCTCACCTACGAGGAGTTAACAGTCGATTAGAGCATTGATTGACCAATTCTTCCATTGATTGCTCATCCTAACTGCCTGTAGCTCCCAGTTAGCTAGTTCTAGAGTGCCACTTGACCTTCTAATAGACTCATGCACCCTCCCTGGAGTCTCCATCCCCTGATTTGTGCTTAGATGGTTCTGTTAGACTCAATTAGATTCATTTGACTGACTATTGACCATTTATGAATGCTACTACTTATTGGATGATGTCTCCAATGTTATCCAAGCTAGACACTATGGATGAATTCGAATGACCTTAGATCTATTCGAATTCTCTTGACAATTATTGTATTGTATTCAGTTTTCACAGTGCCAGCTCACAGCCGATGTATGATTATTCTGCTATTCTCCATTTTCTGTGTTCATGAGCGATTATTGACTACATTATTCTCTTCTTCTCTGCAATTCTTGAGTCAGTTTTGTGTGAGGTTTGCTTTAGCTGTGAGATCTTCCTACAGATTATCACAAGATTGATCATCATCGGAATCCTGGTTGGAAACATATTGAATATTAAATCGATGATATTAGTAAACATAATGCATTTAGTATGTTGAAAATTATACCAAACATTTGTTAGAAGCATGGAATTTTTTTTCCAAAAGTACACATGCAATCAACCACTTTATAAAATAAATGTGGAACTAAGCAATGCATTAACATTAATTCCACTGAAAATCCAAAAATACAAATACTCAATAATTTTTTTCTTATGCCCCAAGTAGACATCTAAAGGTATCCCCAATGCAAGACGCTTTTTACAAGCATTTGGTGGTCTATGAAAGTTATGGTTTATTAGCAACTCGTCACCATGAGACAAACTACGTATTGCATGCACAATAGATATGGATGCCTCTTTTTCATAAAGAACTCTTTGTCATTGTAGTGTTCCTCAAATGAACAATTTGCATTGAACAATGAGCACCTACAACTATTTATGAACCTTGTGATGTTCCCATGAGTGAGTGCATGACCATCAATATATAATAGGTTCTTCTTGTTAAAGTTTCCCAAAGCACAACAATGCATACAAATACTATACATGGAAATACCATGTTTGTATTTAACAATGTCCAAGTAATCAGATCAATTATAAATAGGAGCACAATATAGGCATAAGTGCTAATGACTATTTGGTAGGAACAAACACATGTGAAAGGATAAACAACCCTTGATTTGCAGCATCTATTTTATACTTTACAATCATGTAATCGGTTACCACAATAGGAGAATTTGGTCCCAACATCAGGCACACACAAAGAAGACAACCAAACGCCATGCAAAGCACCATTGTAACTAGCTTTGTATTTACTTTGCAGATATATGGGAAGAGAGAATTCATCGCTACCTTCCAACAAATTAATGAACCATCCTTTGTCTCTACTTAGACATTTTTGCTCTTAGCTCATACAACTCTTTGTATCTCTTTGTAGAGATGTTTTGGGTAGTATTGATAGCATATGTTGGCTCACTAGAACTCTTAGATAACTTGATAGAAGAAGATGGGTTGGTCAAATTAAGACCAAACATGGTTGATTTGGATTCCATCTTTTCAAAAAATGAGCTTAAGAAAATTTTCCTAAGTGTCTTTTCTATTTCACCTAATATTGGATGATTGATAATTGTGGGGGGTATTAGACCATAAACTTTGGTTACTCGGTCATTAATATAAAGGGATAGTGTGACATGCCTAGGGTTCACCTTCAAGCCTTTACATTTTTAACAACCACATACTACTAAGGTGTTATAAAAGAGATTCAATTCATGTTGAAGTACCATTGGTCCAGGATGGTTGCTAGATGATGGCATGTTGCAGTTGGCGGGGTAAAGTGGCCTTCCATTTTCACCTACCATATTCCTACAGTATGTTTCTCCTGATAGTACCTTGTGTATTTTTGGGAGTGGTGGAATATAAATTCCATCCAAACTTGATCCAAAATCAGGATCCTGCAAGAGTCAGTGCACAAGTATTCAAATGAATGTGCAAAGATACCATAAATTCAATTATATAAAATAAATATGGACTTACGAGTGACAGAAAGGGATAACTTGAACTTGGAACAGTATGGAATGAGATGGAATTTGAAGAATCAACCATTTGATTTATTGTTTTTTCCCCTGCTTGGAAAACAAACAACATCTTACCTTTTTTTAAGTAGTCGGAGCCCCATTTTCTGCATTGATGCACCAGTGCTCCTTAACATGGTAATTGTACTAGTGCATGCATTTCCATATGTGCGCCGATTGAAACCTCCACAACCACCTTCGCAAAGGAAAAAACTATGCAAAATATTAATTTTGGATATTTACACTTCCATTTTTTGTCTTGTTGTGTAACATGTGCTCTTATATCAGTATAAGGCACTAGTGTGCACCTATCTAACTAGAGCACTGATATCCGAACCAAAACTTACGGAAATGTATATTTTATTTTGTCTGATTGTTTATACAATGTGCTTATATTAGTATAATGCATCGATGTGCTATGTGTAACGCATCATAATTCTGACCTAAAAATTTGAAAATTTGTATTTTCATTCGTCTTACTATCTATCGGGTGCACTTGTGTTATTATAGCCCACCGGTGCACTTGTTTCTGACTGACGCACTAGAATCTTGACCTTTTTTAAAAAAAGGTTTTGCATGTTTATCATCAGTGGTTCGAAATATCAAATGAAATAAAAAAGAGCGAGAATTTAATTTTAAGATAGTGAGCTTATAAATAAAAGAAAACCCTAATCCCTAAATATTTTTGGCCAAAATTTTGAGATACTTATGCAATAGAGATTTACCACATAAGAGTTTGGAGAGGCAGATTTATTTGAAGAGAAATTTTGTAAGGGATCATTGTGGACATAAACAACTCTGTAGAGAAGACATTTTGGGTAAGTTTTCATTCAATAGATTTAAAAAATGACATAAATTTTATATATTTTTTAAGAAAATAGATGATATAAGAGATACCTTCAATGTTGCAAACCCTTGTTTTTTTCTTCCTTCAAAGTTACCTTCACTACTTCAAACCCTAGGGTTATCCTTGTTTCCCTTTTGTTTTTTATTTCTATTTCTTTCCACAATAAGATTTAACTGTTGGATATATAAATTTATTGGTTATATATATATATATATATATATATATATATATATATATATGTGGGGATTTAGATTGGTTTTGCTCTGAGATCATGATGTGATTCAAAGCTGACATGTCTGAACTATCATTATTAGAATTTTTTCAAAAACATTTTCGCAATGCACAGTGTGCATTGTATGCAATATATGCAATGTCGGGTTTATTCTTGTCAAGTGCATTGTTTTTGCATGTTTAAAAATATTGCAAGTTAATCAATGTGCATATTACAAGATAAATGCATAGGTGATTTTATCTATGAACTATGCACCATTTAGATTTGATTTTTTTAAATGTTAATATCTTTAGCGATGCTCCATAGAATATGTGCGTCGATTCATTGTCACATAAAAAGAGCACCATTGCATTATTGCATAAAAAGGGCATTGGTGCAAAGTTGTTGTACTATGTGCACTGATTGCCCCGAATACTTTTTTAACCAAATACTTTACTTAGACTTTAAAATAATATTTCATAATTGATGTGTTTCATTATGTAGGGTGTTTATTGATAAGACATGGTCGATAAAAGATCATGGAATAAAATTCACTATGAACGGAGCGAGGAAAACAAATCGAAAACAAAGAACATGACAAGTTTTTTGTAATTTTAATATAAATGTAATATATTGAATTATATGTATGTTTAAATGATGTGTATTGCTTTATGCATGTCATGCAAAGCAAAAACTTAAGGAAACTCTATCATATTGTTCGTAATATGAGTGAAGAAGAGCCAAAAAGATTTAATAAATTATTATAACCAGAGGAATTATGTGGATTAAAATGTGATAAAAATGGAATTTTTGTTTGACTTCTTACTAGCAATGCTTCTCGACAATAATTGCTATCATTTTTCAAACTTTGGATTTTCGATTTGTTGAATGTTTTATAGGGACAAACACCGAGGAAATATGATTCTCTAAGAAGATAAAAATTAAGATGAATGTAAATGATGATGAGTTAGTCATGAGTTCAACTGAAGTGGTGTTGGAAGTTAATGAATGGGGGAAACGGTTTTATAAAATTTTGAGGGATATAGTGGAAAGAATGTATAGACATACTTTTTATTTGCAATACAAAAATCAAGCCATTGACTCTAAGAATCACCTATAAGTAAACTACAAGAAGTGTTTACAAATCAATGGCCACTAAGACTAGTGAGACTTGCAATGGAAAAAACATACAATAACAAAAAGGAATCATTTAACAAGTATTATTGCTGAAATGTTTTTTCTATAATATGTATATAATAGTCTAAGAATTTATTTAATATTTTTCGATGCTTATGTTCATATAAATATTAATCGATTTTTTCATTGTGCTTTTCATTTATTAGGAAGATTGCTAAATTTCCAAAGGAAGAACAACATGATATCTGAAAGATGTCGGTAGAGATATCAAAAAAGGCGTACCATGAGATGGTCAAATAAATGAATATAACCATATCACAGGGGGGGAATCCCAACAACGTGCATCAAACATATGTAATCATTGCTTTATTTTTAATGTGCAAAGAATTTAATTATCGCATAAAATACTAATTTTCAATTGTTTTTTTGTTGCAGAAAAAAAATGAAAATGGCACCAATTCAACACATAAGATGAGATGACAAGGCATAAGATGGTTGATCGCAAAGTTGTGAGTACTTATGGTTTGCTTCAGATTTCATATTTGGTGCGATGTTTATATCTCAATTAATTTGAATTTGTACATGGATGTTTTCTAACAAGGGTTAACATACGATGAACAACCATCAGATTGTTTGATTAATATTGGATTAATTAAGGATTGTGAGTCTATGTTCGGGTATCAAGGGTTAACTGAACAATTTGTAAGTAGATATATTGTAATACATCCCTTATTTTATAATTAATGGAATAATAAGAATCCCACAGGACTGTAGATCCACCGACGATTCGCTTGATATGAAGGAAATGTTGTAAATGGAGATCACGATTTCAAATCACCCCGGCTTACATGTGCCCCATGCTTGCGGGCTGTGTGGGTGCACCTATGGGTATAGTGGTAGCGGAGGGTATTGGATCCCTGGACCCCGTGTCACGTGAGTACCAGCCCCTTCCCAGTTGTTGATTCCCCTAGTTACAAAAAAAAATTTTTATTATATCAATGCTTTATCAGGGCATATGAAACTCACAAGAAAAAAAGTATGGAGTGGAGCCAAACAGAGGATTTATCGACACACGGCATGATTAATGGTTTCAAAAATATGTGTGAAGTTTATGATTCACTCATTAAACTGGTAAAAAAATTTATTTACACAATTATGTATATTATATCGTCTATAAATGTTGATATAGTCGTCACATTTTATTTTATGCTTCTAGATGGAACATGAAAATATGGAACGAAATGAAGTCAGTCAACAAAAAATTTCAAATAACTCAGGAACAATATCCCTTAAAGGTGATGAAAAGATGAGGCATGGAAGCAACTCGAGCAACTGCAGTAGTTCTAGCGATGAACGATGGTCAATACTTTTGAATTGTGTTACTACAAGTTGTATATTTTGACATTTTTATCTATGAAAAACCACCATTATGTTCAATGTGTACATATTATCCCAATTAGATGAGGATAAATTATCAATAATTGTAGCAATGTCAAAATGACATTTTGATCATCGAGGACCTTTATGTTGTCCCATATTTTGGATTCTTATTCGTATATAAAAAAATGTGTTTCTTCTTCTACAACAATCTTAAATGTTACAAAAAAAATTATTGATTAAATATATGAATGAATTACAATGTGATAATGATCAAAGGTGTAATCAACATGCTTATCGAAACATAATAATTAAAATATAAAAATTAATATTATTAAAAAAAAAAAATTAATTAGTTCAATTGATATATAAATGATTGACATGGTTACAATGAACATATGCGTAATTAGATTGTATAACCAAATGTAATAAATAAAATATAAAAAGAAATATCATTATAAAAAATATTTGATTCTCATCCCATGGGGCGTAGAATAGATGGTGAATGGGTGTATTGTTAAAGCGCTTCTTGTGTTAAGTCACTGGTTTGAAAATCTATGGGTACTGGCTTACAAAAATATATATATATTTGATTCTCTAATGATTAATTGAAATTTTGTTATAAAAAAAAAACTATATTTACAAATCCACGACGTGGAAAAATTTACCACTGAACCATAGCAAATTTTACCTATCAGTACTTTTTTGCATAACATAAGCATCGGTATTCTTCACATAACGAAAGCATCGTTGCTCTTTTCAACACATAAGCATTGGTGTTTTTTTACAAAAAAATACGCATCAGTGCTTTTAAATAAACCTTCTGCACCAATGGTTTTAAAGAAACTTTAAGCACTGATGTTTTGGGGGGATAGTATATACATTAGTTTTTTATAATAGAAAAAACACAATAATGTGTGTGTGTGTGTGTGTGTCTGTATTACAACATCATCATAAGTGCGCTAATATATTAAAACACATCGGTGCTTTTATATAATACATGATGCACTTGTCTGATGTAAATGTTACACGAATCAGTGATTATATAATAAAATGCATCGATGTAATTACAATATAATGTAAGCACCAATATATCTATATTGCAACAAATGCATCGGTGCTTTGACAATGCATATATGCATCTTATTATTTATTTATAAGAGGTGAACTAGTGCACATTATCCATTTAAGAGCATCGAAAAAATACAAAAAAAAACCTTCGTTATAACCCCCATCTGCTCATATTTTCTAGTTATAGTGAATATTTGTTATAACCTCTACCGAAACTGCTGCTACCAAAAATGAAGGTTGTATCCGAGGCTTTTTTAATAATTTTTTCCAATATTATATCACTAAAAACATCCACTATAACCTCCAATACGGGGTGTTGTCCTTGTAGTGACATCTTCTTTCTTTACTTCTCACATACCCTCCACCATTTCATATGCTAATTGTAATTTCAAAAGCATTATTGAATATTACATTTGTATTAGTTGAATTAATGAATTCAAATTTATCCCTAATGCAATTATATATAGGTTCAATCTTATGGGTATAATCTGTCAAGAAAATTTTGGTTATAATTTGTTCTTCCATAAATTTGGTCAATTCAAGGTAGGTGGGTGATATTCTTGATGTGTAAGGTTTGCTACTTATTTTCTTTAATGTATTATCACAACAATTATATGTGATTTATTAATTATAGAGGGAATTTTCATTATGAAACATTAATATCAAGTGCGCTTCCTCCATTCCCAAGGATTTTGTCAAATAGTCATTGGTGTCCCATGCTAGATTTTCCAAATCTTCTAATGTATCCTTGAGTATAAACTCAACTTTCTAATATTGGAGGATATATTACTTGCTTTATCTTGGCTTAATGGATGCACATTGGTATGGATAGGCTTATGTTGTTCCTTCCAAGTGATAATTTCATCTAGTTGCTACTTATTCTTTTACATATTTTCAATTATGTTACATGGAAATTTCGTCATGAACCTTGTACCTTCAACATTGTCACAATCCCTAAAGTCCCTTTGACAAAACTTTTTAAGGAGGTGAGAATTTTCCCTCCAAACAACCTTTTTAGCATTGGTGTCGCATATTGTTGTTGGACAACCTATGACACCTCTCATTGTCGCAGGTTGCTATATGTCAACTTGAGACATTTTCACACGTTGCCTTCATGCAGACTATGATACCTTAATATGTCGCAAGTTGCTATTGAAAAGGGTGTGGCATTGTTCGTTAGAACGGAAAAAGAGAAGTTTTGAGGAGCTTCTAGAGAGAAGCCATCATGGATGGATATCCCCTCCTATTAGGGTGGATCTCAGTTGAACCCCTATCATGTTGGGATCTCACCCTATCCTTTTTTCCCTATAAAAGCAAGCTTATGCTCATGGGTGAGGGGAGGAGTATATGATAGCTAGATGCTAGAGTAATTGTGCTAGAGAGTTGAACCTTTGGTATCCATCATCTTCTTTCCTCATTATTAATACATCAATACATTTCCTTTCTCATAACTAATGTTGCATTTCATTTATAGCATTTATCCTTTGTCATTTTCTTAGATTAATCAAATTATATCTTATAGTTGTCACTTGGTCATACTTGTTTGATTTTGGATATTCAAAAAGTTATCTATTCAATCTAAGGAGCGGGACTACAAGAGCTTCAAACCAACAAGAACAACCTTCAATAAAAAGGTATGTATTTTCTTCATCCTTGAGTAATTTGATTGATATAGAGAAAGGTGTGTTTTTGTGTTTTTTTGTTCTAGATCCAAACCACTTGCACTAGGGAATTCCATCTTTGTCCACATTGATATAATAATCCTTAAACAAAATTGGAGACTCCTTTGGGGATTCTGTTCCTATCAAAGTCAACACATTATCTGGGAATTAGACTTAGAAACCATTTAGTACCTTGGATCTTGCATGCCTCAATGGCAGGTTTCCTTGCTTCAAACAGTGGGTTTTCATCATTGACCTATGATCAAATGATTGCATAGGTGTTCAAATCCATCTAATCTATTCACATTTTTTGGAATGTACTGGGATACCTTGGGATTCATTGTCATTATTGGTGATTTCCCTCGCACTTGTTAACAATTTATATCATTGACCAGTAATCAAGTGATTTCTACCATGTTCGACACCAAGTCCTTTATTCACATGGCTAGAATCATATCATTTCGGGTTTGGGTTGAAGACCCTAGGATTATTATTATATAATTTACCCAGTTTGCGATGGAGATTTTTTTAGTAGGTTCCTACATGGACGTCATGTTGGTGACCTTGTTGATGTATTGTCACATAAATCCACTTATTCTATTGGTCGTGGCTTTTTTATTGTTATATCATGGATCTATGCTTGTTCTAGTAGTCATGATCTGTCTTGAGTCACTATTAGGTGTGGATCCACAATGTAGGTCGGTGGTCGTATCTTGAGTTAGTACTATCATGGATCTGTAATGGATATGCCATGAGACATATATGTTTCAGAGATGAAAATTATTGTACTACATAAAGTCCTTGCTATTTGTTGATAGGTTTTTTACCGATGGTTTTTTGCCTTGACCTTCATCTGACAAAGTGTTTCAACTATCATTTCACTCTAGTTTCACACTTTGGGGGGCAATATGTTACATGGAAATTTCGTCATGAACCTTGTACCTTCAACCTTGTCACAATCCCTAAAGTCCCTTTGAAAAAACTTGTTAAGGAGATGAGAATTTCCCTCTAAAAAACCTTTTTAGCATTGGTTTTGTAGCTTGATGTTGGAAAACCTACGACACTTCTCATTGTAGCAGGTTGCTATCTATCAACGTGAGACATTTTCGCACGTTGCATTCATGTAGACTGTGGCACCTTAATATGTCGCAAGTTGCTATTGAGTAGGGTGTGACATTTTTCGTTGGAATGGAAAAAGAGAAGTTTTGAGGAGCTTCTAGAGAGAAGCCCTAGTGGATGGATATCCCCTCCTATTAGGTTGGATCTTAGTCGAACCCCTATCCTGTTGGGATCTCACCCTATCCTTCTCCTCTTATCTCTCATCTTCCCCTTATCCTTTTTGTCCTATAAAAGCAAGCTTATGCTCATGGATAAGGGGAGGAATCTATGATAGCTAGATGCTGGAGTAATTGTGCTAGAGAGTTGAACCTTTGGTAGCCATCTTATTGGAGCAAGGTGGTGAGTTAAGGAAAAGGATTGATTGGAAAATACCTACAACACCAAGGCGTTTTGGTTGTAATTATTTCCTCATTATTAATACATCAATACATTTCCTTTCTCAGAACTGATGTTGTATTTCATTTATAGCATTTCTCCTTGGTCATTTGCTTAGATTAATCAAATTATATCTTGTAGTTGTCACTTGGTCGTGTTTGCGTTTGGATGTTCAACGGGTTATCTATTCAATCTAAAGAGTGGGATTGGAAGAGCTTCAAACTAGTGAGAACAACCTCCAGTAAAAAAGTATGTATTTTATTCTTCCTTGATTAATTTGATTGATCTAGAGAAATGTGTGTGTTTTTGTGTTGTTTTTTTCTAGATCCAAACCATTTGGACTATGGAATTCAATCTTTGTCTGCATTGATAGAATAATCCATAAACAAATTCACCACACCAACTGCTATATCCCACCTACATATTGAGAGATAATTCCTTGCAAGCATGAATGTGTCAATAGAAGTTGTGTTTCAAAGGTATAATTTGATCTCCCTAAATGTAGGTGAATGCAAAAAATTCTTCCATGTTATCCTTTGAGGCTTTGTGATGCTCCAATTGATTTTCTAGATCGACTATGCGTTCCAAGAGCTATTTTTTTCCTCAATGAACTTGAAAACAACTTCTCCAAAGGCCTATGTTATGATGATTCATGCTATATATAGATATGTGGATGTTGCTCAATTGGTGTCCCTTGCTATAGGATCTATTGTTTCAATTACCACTTAGTCATCATCAGTCTTATTTCACTTGTGAGTTTGCTTGTTGATGACCTTCCTCTTCCTATCAAATGCAAAAATCTTTAAATCCATTGATGGATCTTCATCATTATGCTCATTAGAAATTTAAAGGAATATTCTCTAATGATGGTGCCACTATGGTGTTGCTAGATGTTGCACTTGATAAGCCTATTTATGTTGTTCTTTGGCCCCCTAACCTAGTATCCTACCTATTTTGTTCATCATGGTGTTGTTATGTGATGTTTTCTTAACCCATGCAACCTTGGTGTATTGGACTTAGTGAGTCGATGTCCTTGTTTTTGTTACTATGAATTTTTTTTTGGCTTGATTCCATTTTATCCTTTGTACCTACATGTAGGCCACTCGATGTAGCTATTTCCTTCTGTCTATAGCGATGTAGCTATTTCCTTCTGTCTATAGCATTTGAGATTATCTCAAGTTAGTGGATGAAGGATCGAGGTTTGAAGTTCCCATCGGATCTAGAAATATATTTGTAAGTTCAATTTTGTCATTTCCCTTTCAGTGGCACCATACTTAAATTCCTACACCATGTGAAAGTTAACAACTTGCTTGCACAATTCCTCCTCAAGGTATTTTCTTGTGTATTTCCTCCTTGAGGTGTTTTTGGTGACAATATGTCAAGTGAATCGTTACTGTTTGAAATGATTAAATATATTGTATGTTGGATCGTGGAAATTTAATGCTCCAAGTTTCAATTTGAAAATGTCTACCTCATTGGCTTGTTATAATGTCACAACTAAATCTATTAAAGTGAAGGACCCAATTGTAATAGCAGATATGTCAAGAATTGACAATTTTTTTCTCTTTCAACTTGGCATTAGCCTTGACCTTTTTCATCTAGTATTTTATTTCGATGATCACTAATATGTTTATGACATGCATTGGCAAGGTGTGTGGCGTTTAAGTGAACTTGTAAATGCAACGATAATTGTTGTCTTATTCCACGTACAAATCACCAATAGGTCCCAACACCTTTGGATATTCCTTTGAGAACCTCAAACATGGCATGTAAAAAACAAGCTCATAGGCTTGGCTTCGATGTACTAAGGCTTTCATTGACGAAAATTATGTGCATCTATTCCACTAACCCTAACTATTGATTTCTGACAGACAGACAGACATAATAACGAGTTGTCTAAAACTCAATCGAAGTCGACCTAGGGTTTCTGGCAGGGAGAGGTTTTTTGCGGTGGGAAATTTTTCACACAGGGGATCCACAGCCCCTGCTGGGATTCTAACGGATGCCCCAGGCCATGGCGCCTGCGGGACTGCCTGCGAAGGAGGATTGGGAGGATGCTAGGCTGAGTAAGCCTGGAGATCAGGCGTCGGGGGCCTCTCGGAGATTGAGTCATGGTGGTTGCCTTCCTAAGTCTTCGGCTATCCCATCTATTCAGATCTGGGCTAAGAAGGTTAGGGAAAAGGTGGAGCAATGGAAGGAAAAGGCCCTAATTGGAAAATTTGTGGGTATTTGGCCGAAGGAAAAAAATCTACTCCCCTGGATCAAAAGCACATGGAACCCTAAAGGGCATTACGATCTGCAACTTGGGGCCAAAGGGTTTTTTACTATTATCTTTTTCAATGTGGAGGATTGGGACAGAATTCTAGAAGGAGGTTCATATTTTTTCTTCTCAACTGGTCTTTACCTCTGACCCTGGAAAGAACGTTTCAACCCAGAAACTGAAGATATGAAAGTTGCTCCAGCATGGATCCAGCTGTTCTCTCTGCCCTGTGAATTTTGGGATCTGGAAATCTTGCAAGCTATTGGAAACTCTCTAGGTTAATTTATCAAAGTGGAGGAATAGACAAAATTGCAGAGCTATACCTCTTATGAAAGTTTCAACCCAGAAACTGAAGATATGAAAGTTTCTCCAATCTGGATCCAGTTGTTCTCTCTGCCCTGTGAATTTTGGGATCTGGAAATCTTGCAAGCTATTGGAAACTCTCTAGGTTAATTTATCAAAGTGGAGGAACAGACAAAATTGCAGAGCTATACCTCTTATGCCCGGATCTATGTTTATATGGATCTATCTAAGGAGATCCCAGAGGCTGTTAGCCTAAATTGGGAGGACGAGGAATGGATCCAGCCGCTGGATTATGAGCAACTCCCATTTCGGTGTCGCCTATGCCACGAATATGGGAACTTCCGTAGAAATTGTCCTCAATCTGATATGGTGAAACCCTCTTCTCATCCATAGAATGATAGTCCCAAGGATAAGGAAGGATTTACCCAGGTTCGCAGCCATAAGAAGAATAAATCTGGTGACCAAGCACGAAAAGGTAAGGAGAAGACTATTGCTGGATCAACGAGAAAAAACCCATTCCAGATCTTGGAGGAAGTAGGGGAAGACAGGGAAGTAAAAAAGGGTGAGGAAGAAACCCATGAGAAAGGGGTGGATGCTGTCATGGAAAATCAGGTCCTGGATCCGACCCCAGAAGAAATGCCTACAGCGATGGAAGAAGATGGGGAGGAAGATGTAGATCTCGGGGAACTAGATCTTGATGCAATCGAGAAGGAATGCGACAAAAGAGGAAAGGACTATGTTAATAGAAGATAGTTGGAGCTCCTCCGTGAGGCCATCATAAAATCAAAGGCTAACCAGAAGCTGGGTATTTCGGCTGACCCTCAAACGGGGAACAAACGAAAGTTCTCAATAGATGACCTGAAGCATGGAATGAAATCTAACAAACAGAGAATTGTAGAAATAGGAGTAAAGCTTATTGAGTCCGGTCAGTACCCGACGATCAGGGCGGCCTTCTCTGAATTTTCTAAAGTTCCCAATGAAAATAGTGACCTAGAATATTAGAGGGTGCAATCAACCCAGGAAACTCAAAACGTTAGCAAGAAAGGTGAAACAAGAAAAACATGATATTCTTTTTCTTCAGGAGACCAAATGCTCTACTACCATCATGGAGAAAGTGGGGAAAAGGATATGGAAAGGCTGTGAGGTAATGGAAACTGATGCCAATGGTATGGCCGGTGGCCTCGCCGTTCTCTAGAGTCCCCTTACTATCTCCCTTTTCAATTGGAGAGCTACTAGATTCTCCCGGATGTCTGACTATTCACTGAATAATTCTGGGCTCTTTGGTACCCTAGTGAATGTTTACGGGCCAAGCTCTGCCCCTCATAAAGAGGCCTTCCTGTGCTATTTTTCTTGGTTGGAGGCTCAGGCAGAGGAGGGATTGTGGATTATTGGTGGGGATTTTAACCTTATCACTTCCCTTAATGAGAAAAAAGGAGGAATAAGATCCCTTGATAGATTCCAAGAAAACTTTGATGAAACTCTGGGACGAAGTCCTTTCATTGATGTAGAGACAGGGAATGGTTGGTTTACATAGAATAACAGAAGAGGTGGTCCCCATCTGGTTGCGTCCAGATTGGATCGCTTCCTTACTATGGAAGATATCGCTCGTGGGCATGGGGAGGTCAATGCCAGTGTGCTCCCGTCAGCAGGATCTGATCATTGGTCGGTCTACCTCAATTGGGATCTCTCGCACACTGTGCTCCTCAAACCTTTCCATTTCGAGAAATTCTAGCTGGAACATAAGGATTTTGATGAGCTGGTAAGACAGTGGTGGCAGGAGATTGTCCCCCCAGAAGGTTCATGCATGTATCAATTCAAACAGAAGCTAAAATCCTTGAAAGCTAAGACCAGGACTTGGAATAAGGAGGATTTTGGCAATATATTCCAAGATAAAAAGATCATAAGTAAGGACCATTAACTTATTCATAAGAGAGGTATGGCGGATGGATGGGATGAGAATCTGCGGGAGCAAGAACAATTCCTCCTGGAGCGCCTGGAGGCGCGCAAAAGACAAGAAGAGATTCTCTGGAAACAGAAATATCGAAATCAATGGCTGTAGGAAGGTGAAAGGAATACGAAGTTCTTCCACAACACTGTTGTTCAAAATCACCACAGATAAAAAATCCTCAAGCTCCGTAAAATCAACGGGGAACATGCTGAAACAAGAGGATAAATTGAAGAAGAACTTGTCAATCACTTTGGGGAGGTTTTAAAAGAGGACTGGTCGGACCGCAGTCATGATATTGCTAAAATTTCTAGACTAATTCCTCGAGTGGTGACACGGGAACATAATGAGATGTTGAACATAGTTGTTTCCATACAAGAGGTTGAAGAGGCAATGAATCAGATGGCTCTTGGAAAGGCTCCAGGCCCAGATGGGTTTACCACTAATTTTTTCCACCACTTCTAGGATCTTATCAAGGCGGAGGTTCATCATTTTGTGGAAGAGTCGCAGTGTAGTCAGGGGGTATTAAAAGCTTTCAATGCAACCTTTTTTTCTCTCATTCCAAAGGAAGAGGGTGCTGACACCCCAGGGAAGTTTCGCCTAATAGCATTGTGCAACGTTATCTATAAGATCATTTATAAGGTTCTAACCAATCGGCTTAAACCTCTCCTGCCCATTCTCATCAATCTGGAGCAATCAGGCTTCGTGGAGGGTAGGAAAATTGTGGATGGAATCATCTTAGTTCATGAAATTATGCACTCTCTCAAGTTAACGAAGAAACCTAGCATGCTTGTTAAACTGGACATTGTGAAAGCTTATAATAAAATCAGCTGGCAATATATGAGGAGTATCCCGAAAGCATATGGTTTTGATAGGGCTTGGGTGACTTGGATCATAAATCTGGTTTCCACCCCTTTCTATTCCATTCTCCTTAATGGTTCCCCTTCCAAACTTCTTCATGCCTCTCAGTGGATTCGTCAAGGGGATCCTTTGTCCCCTTTTGTCTTTATCCTATTGGCGGAGGGTCTCAATAAGCTCTTGCAATTTCAGGCTAAAGAAGGTAGGCTCAGGGGACTTCGCCTGCATGATGGTATGAGAAAACAGACCCACCAACAGTTTGTGGATGATACTATGCTCATGGGGCACCCTTTAGTCCAAGAAGCGCGGGTTTTTAAGGAATGCTTGTTGATTTTTGGGAAGGCATCTGGGTTGGAAGTTAACCCTGGTAAATCTCAGATTTTCTTTTTCAATACTCATGCTCCCTCACAACGTAATATTCTCAGAATTCTTGGCTTGTCTCAGGGCTCCCTTCTGTCCAAATATATTGGGGTTCCTCTGTTTGAGGGCACAATCCGTAGGGTTTCGTGGTAGGAGTTACTGAGATGCATCAGAAGTAAATTGACTAATTGGACGCTTCGCCCTCTAAACCTCCCTAGTCACCTAATTCTTGTCAAATCGGTTCTCCAGGAAATGACGGTCTACTTGTTTTCGATGCTTGCTGCTCCCAAATCTATCCTTAAAGAGATTCGTGGGTTGCAGAGGCTGTTTCTCTGGGGGGGCAGAGAACCCAAGGCAAAGTTTGCTCTGGTGGGTTGGGATAACATCTGCAAACCCAAGGCCAAAGGTGGACTGGGTCTCAAGGATCCCGAAGCCACGAGTGAAGTTTATGGAGCTAAGATATGGTGGAGGTGGTGCAGTCATAACACAGAACCATGGGAAAGAATGTGGCATATTAAATATGCTAGGGAGCATGGAAATCTAATTAGATTCAATGAAGTAAAAAGTGGGTCCCACATCTGGAGTAAGGAGTTCTCGGGGCGCCACCTGGTCCAGAACCATTGCTTCTAGGAGGTTCATGATGGGGAAAGGGCCAAATTCTGGGATGACTCGTGGAACTAAATGCCCAAGCTCAGGGATGAACTTAGATGGCTGATAATTAGAGAAAGGGGATTGGTTGAGGGCAAGACCAAATTTAGTCACTACTAGGATATTCCTGATCAGGAAGGGTATCAGAAATGGCTATATCCAAGAGGGTGGGAGGAGTTCATCCCTTTTGAGACTCTTAATAATTTCAAGACAATGCTTCAGAATAGGCATATTAGAGCCATCCAAGCCCCGGATAAGCTTAGATGGGGTTCTTCCCAAAGAGGAACATTCAGCATCAAGGAAGCCTACGTATATCATACTAAAGACGAGGCAGAAGAGGATACATGGGGAAAAGTTTGGGGAATGAATGCGTGGCCCAAAATTGGGATTTTCTGCTGGCTAGTCTTGTGGAAAAGAATCTTGACAAGTGAAAACCTTAGGAAGCATGGAATCTTGGTTCCATCTCGCTGTGTTCTCTGTTTCAACGCGGAGGAAACCTTCGGGCATCTTTTGGAGTCCTGTCCTTTTTCTTCCTCTCTGTGGAACAAAGGTGCTACGATTTTTCAGGTGTAGCAACCGGACGAGGGGACTACCGGATCTCTCTCTAAAGTCCTGGGATTTAAAAACCTTCACGAACCCCATCATTGGTACCCTCTATAGTTTGTATCCAGGTATGATTATGTGGACGATATGGAAGGAAAGGAATGGGCGTATCTTCCGGGACAAATTTCATCAGGAAGAGGAAGTTTGGTTGAATCTTGTAAGGAGCATGAAGGAGACCATCAGGTGAACCCAATGGGACAATAAGGATAAGGACCTTTCAGCTAATGACCTTAGGATTGTGGCTCGCTAGGGAATTGGTCGCTCTGAGCTTGAGGGGCTTCGGAAAAAGGCTATAGTGTGTCGTTCGACGATTTCGATCTTCTAGTCTCTATCTTCGCCTCCTGGTTTCAAAATTAACTTTGATGGCATGTCTCGCAACAACCCTGGGCCTGCTGGTTTTGGCGGGGTTTGCAGGGATTCTTTAGGCTTTATTCTTAAGGTTTTTTTTGGTTCCATGAGCCATGATACCAATAATTCGGTCGAGCTAGAAGGGCTCATCCAAGGTATTGAGCTGGTCATTCAAGAAGAGTGGGTGTTAGTTATTGTTGAGGGGGATTCCATGATCATTGTCCAGATGGCTAAGAAGCTCCTCTAGTGCCAATCACCAGAGAAGGTGTCCTCCAGTTGGCGCCTTCTTGATAGGCTAGATCACCTGCGAGGGCTTATGACCAACCAAGTGGCATTATCCTTTTCCCACGTCAAGAGAGATGCCAACAAAGTGGCAGATCTCTTAGCCAATATTGGTGTGGAAGCTGATGGGGCCAATATGTGCGGCACGGTGGCATATTTTAGCCACGACCCCTAGTGTCGAAATTGCTGTCACTTAGCGGAGGTTGATATGGCGGTCGGTAAACAGGTGGCATTGGCAGTCCCCGGTAACCGAGAAGATGATGATAGATGGGGGGAGGCAGTTATGGAGGATACACGTACCCGAGGTCACTCATGAAAGAACTGACATTTGCTGACCTCTTATGCCCTAAAGATGGCATAAGAAGGTACTATATGAAGCATATGAGATTTGGCGGATGGGATTTGTTTAAGTCCCTATGTACTTCTCGTTGCTTACTAATTATTCTGCTATGTGGTTTGTTTTGGCCTTTAGCGGACGCTACATACGGTTAGAAGGAAGCTCATCATGGAGCAGTTATCACCATTATGACTTTAAGATCTCTTCATATGGGGGTCATCCCCAGCAACATATTTCATTTTCAATTTCTAGCAGTTTACTATTGTCCGGCTATTAGTATCGTCTATAGTTACGTTCTTAATTGTTGGTTCTTTTCATGGGCTCATCCACCAGATAGGTTGTGGAATTGTCTGATGGCCCCAAAACGTAATGTGTCCCCCAAGAGTAGCAAGAAGGTGGAGGTATGCAGGCATCAGGATGTTGGTTTGTCTTCTGTTGGTCCAAGAGCTGGTGTTGGCAGGGTGACGCGGGCTTCGGCTAAGTTTAGGGATCGGGATACAGCAGCATTCTTCCAGAACCGCATTCCCCCTGTTATCAGGGATGAAATCGAGGGTGTGGAAAAGGAGTTATGGGATACTTCCCAGGCTCTTCCAATTTAGGAGATCAGGATTGAAGTAAAGGAATGGGTTTCTGATTCTGGGTCTACTACGGGCAGACTGTCTGCTTATGACAAAATAATTATGACATATTGGGTCACAAAGAATTTGATGTCTCATGCCTTAATGGATTCAGTTAATAAATCCAAGGGTGACGAGGAACCGATTAGAGCCTGTAAATCCCATAATACGGACAATGGGATCATGCACCTGAAAATTGACCCCATTGCGAAGAACTTGGGTATTACTTTTGTCATCAAAGGAACAAATGAAGGGGAGAAGGCGGCTTGTGTTCACCAGGACGTTAGGAACTCTTCTGTGGCAGACTCGACTAGCGCGAGGGAGATGTCGGCAACTCCGGGGTGGCAATTGTCCTCTGACTGTTGCGGTAAGGAGTCTACTCTAGTGATAATCATTTGATTTTTCTGCAGGTGGTTTCTAGGCCACTACTAGAATCATTTTTGTTTTGGTCCATCTGTTGTTTTTCTCTTCTATTGAAATGACAGTATTAAGTGTCGTAGTGTCTTGGTTAGTTTTGTATCTCAAACTGTTGGTTGGTGGTAAATCTCCTGTTTGGATGATTATAGTCGGGAGTGTTTGTGACTGTAATGGCTATAAAAACTGCTTGTTAGGCTTCCTGTTTAGATGATGTCAGCCAGGAAGAGTGGGGATTTTGAGGACTCTCTGAAACTTGTTCTGTAAATGTTTCTGTAGTAATACAAAAATTTTATTTACATAAAAAAACAAGCTCATAGATAGGGGCCATGAATACTTCACATAGGTGCTTGTAATGCTTTTAATACTTATATTTTCATAATTTCTAATAGTGCATTGGAAGAGGAGGAATGGAAGGATGCCACATGCAGTACAACTTTGGGAAGGTACTCATGGAGCAAACTACATCTAGTATGAATGCTACCATGTTTACTTGGGGAGATTTATCATTCATATCATTGAGGCATTTCTTGACAACAATGTTAATGTTTCTTAACAAAACTTTTACCTAGTTGAATGCAACTCATTTAGTTATCACATGATATATTAGGAGGACCAAATGCACATGTAGGCATGAGCAATTATTTTCACCATAAAGTATTCTTAATAGCATATGTTCTAATAGAGTCTTGCAACTATCTAGTGGGGTGTGAATTCGATAGGAACTTTCAAAAATTATTTTCTCCTCCCCACCAACTTTCATTCATTAATTGGCTCGTGTTTTCCATGAATCCTTGCATGAACTTCCTGTCTAACATAATTTGAGAATATGGGGGATTATTTATAACCTTTAAGGTGTGAGCCATGTAAAAACCAACCCTAGTCTTGTTGTTAGAATATATGTTGTGTTCCATGGTGTTTTCCCTATGGATTAACCCATTTACTACCTTGGGGCAAGGAAATACTTCTTCTCTCGCGAAAATTATGTGGAATTGTGAAAGTTGTACCATCAAGTTTATGGGTTGGATCAATTAGTGTAACGTCCCCATCCATCAATCCGACTAACTAAGGGGATATTTACAAATTATGGGCTTCGAAATTTCACCCCATTAGCATAATACAAAATTTACATACATTTAAAATGTGTTTGCACATGCATAAATCAAAACACGATGGAAATAAACTCTATCCACACACATAACATGCATATACTAGCATAATTACCATAGGCATAATAATAAAATTATTGCATATTCAAATACAAGAGAATACTTATCTTTAAACAAGGAAAACCCAAGAAACTAGTTACACAAGAGCAATTTCCCACCCAACCGTAGGCACTATGTCCAGCATATACTCTTTCTTCTCTCTATGCTTGGGAAAATTCTCATTCAGTTCTCTACATGAATCTCAATCAGCCATCATAGCTTTAACTCCAACAATAAATTCCCCACACCACACTCTTTTGGGCTCAAGCATCCCCTTCATAGATCCACGCGGTTTCCCTTGGGTGATCCATCTTTCCAGGTGCTTCCAATGTGTGCATATAAGGAGACCAACTTGCTATATGTTCTTGAAGAAGCACCTGTAGCCTTAATTTGTGGCTTCTCAAGCATGCCAAAGTGGCAGAACTCAATGGGTAAAGGTATCTAGCTTTCCCAACCTATATGCTTACCTATAACCATCTCCTTTTCCATGAAAAACTTAGCTCTATTTTCCAATTCAAATTTATGGGCATGCACAATCTGGTAATTGGAAATGAACCACAAAAAAATGATAATTCCATGTAGTGTATAAAATTGTCCGTGAAAATTTGTTTAATTAAAAATGGACAAAAGACTCTAAATATGAGAGAAAGGTAGAAAGGACAATTGACATAACTTTTGAACATGGTTAGGATCATGTACATATTTCTTAAGCAAAGAAACATGAAAAACATTATGATCTCTAATGTTAGAAAGCAATGCAATTATATATGCAATTGGCCTATCATCTCAAGCATTTCAAATGGCCCACAATATCTTGTTGACAACTTGGCATAACTTCCAAGATTCAAGAAACTTTTCCTTGGCCTCACTCTGAGGTAAACATGATCCCCATCATTAAATTCTCTATGCACTATGTTCGTATCTACATAGATTTAATGTCTATCTTGGGATGCCTTTAAATTATGGTTAATTCTTGCAACTTCATGTTCCATTTCCTTGAGCATTTCTTGCCTGTAAAAGTGTGCTCACTAGATTATCCGAAGTCATCAGTGTCCTACACCTTCTACCATACAAAGCTTCAAATGGACTAATTCCCAACGATGCTTGTTTCCCATTGTTATATGCAAACTCTACCAAGTGTAGATAATATTCCCACCTAGATGGTTTGTACATCACGTATATATGAAGCATTCCTTCAAGCACCCAATTTACTCTTTCTATTTTCCCATTTGTTTTTAGATAATATGCAGTGATAAAGTTTAGATGCAAGCATACTTTTCCAGAAATTAGAGGTGAACTTGCTATCCCTGTATGAAATTATTGCCTTAGGAAACCCATTTAACCTAAATATTTCCTTCATGAAAATATTTCCAATGGCATCTATTTAATATGTGGACTTAACTAGAACAAAATGTTTTTCCTTTGTTAACTTGTCAACCACCGCCATGATCGAGTCATGGTGTCTCACTGTAATTGGAAAACCTATAATAAAATCCATGGAAATCACTTCCTATTTCCATTCTGAAATGGACAATGGCTGCAATAAACCTATTGGGTGTTGATGCTTAGCTTTCACTTTTTAACCTTTAAAACATTTAGATATGTACTCAGTAATATATTTATTTATTCCAGGCCAAAAATATTGCTTCATGGTTGTAACAAATGTTTTATGGTATCCTAGATGACCGGAATATGGCATTTTATGATTTTCATTTATAACAATTCTCCTCAAATCTTCCATGGAATATACATTATATTTTTGTAAATAAGAATTCCTTCACCTGCCACATGATAACCTTCATACCTCTTTTCTAAATTCTCCTACTGTAATTTTCTTTTATTTGCACATATTGCTCATCTCCAACAAGAGAGTTAACAATCTATTGTCTCAAATCTAATTGGCAATTGTTGATGGTTTTCACATGCATTGCATGCACTTTTTTGTTGAGTGTGCATCAACAACTTTATTTTCTTTCCCTTCTATGTGTTTGATCTCAAAATCAAATTCACATAAAAATTCCATCCATATAGCTTTCTTGGCATTTAATGTTGCTTGCTAAAATAAATATTTCAAATGACAGTGGTCAAGTTTATGGGCTTGAATTTCTTTCCCATTAAATAATGTCTTTGGATTCTTATGCATGCTCTATGGCAACGAGTTCTAAATCATGGGTAGCATAATTATTTTCATGCTCTTTGAACTTCCATGAATCATAACATACCACATGATTTTCTTGCATGAGAACTCCTCTGGTTCCCTGTATACATGCATCGATTCAGACCACAAGATCATTTTCTAGGTCTGCAATTTTTAGAATTGGGGCACTTGTGAGACGCTTCTTCAATGGTTGGGATTTTCTTTCACATTTTGATGTCCATTCAAATTTAATTCCCTTATTTTGAAAACAAGTAACAAGGTGTGCAACCTTGGAGAATCCCTCAATGAATCTCATGTAATAACCATAAAGACACATAAAATATCTCACATCTATCACATTCTTTGGAGTTATCCAATTCATGAAGGATTCAATCTTTTCAGGATCCACGGATATTCCTTTCTCTGAAATAATGTAACCCAAATAATGAATTTCCTTTTTATAGAAATCACATTTACTTAGCTTTGCGTAAATTTGGTTCTTTCTTGTCACTTGCAAATCCGTTATCAAATGCTCTTCATGTTCTTCTTCATTATTAGAGTGAATAAGAATGTCAACTAAAAACGCCAACACAAATTTATCAAAATACTTGTTGAACACATTTTTTATGAGGCACATGAAAGTAGTCGGTGCATTAGTGACATCAAATGATACAACTATAAGCTCACAATGCCCATATCACATCTTGAATGTTGTTTTATGGATATATTCTTCTTTAATTTGAACTTGATGGTACCCCAACCTCAAGTGACAATATTTGAGAATACTTGTTCCCCTCTCATTTGATCAAAGAGATCATCAATTCGAGGAAAAGGGTATTTGTTCTTCACTGTAACTTTTTACAGCTAATTGTAATCAA
This sequence comes from Larix kaempferi, assembly GCA_027924585.1. NCBI lineage: Eukaryota > Viridiplantae > Streptophyta > Pinopsida > Pinales > Pinaceae > Larix > Larix kaempferi. The sequence continues at coordinate 8,400,595 of BSBM01000067.1, forward strand.
TACACAGCCTAAGATATCCATCTTTATTCTTCACAAATAGCACAGGTACACCCCGTGGGGAAACACTTGTCCTGATATATTTATTTTCCAACAACTCTTGCAATTACATTTTTAGTTCTCGCAATTCTAGTGTACTCATTCTGTAAGGTGTCTTAGACATTGGTGCAGCTCCTAGCACAGGATCAAATGTGAAATCAATGTCCCTCTTTGGAGGGAGTCCCGACAACTCATTGAGGAACACATCTCTAAATTCTTGCAAGAATTGATAGTCCTCCAACTTTGGAGCTTCATTTATGTTATACCCTATATAGGGGGTTGTATATAATTGGCATCTTTTTTTATAGAAATTCTTTAGCCGCATGGCTGAAATCTGTCTAATAGAAATTAACTTTGGAATTCCCTTTATTATCCTTAGGTTTCCTTCTTCATCAATGCATTCAAAGGTCTTTCTATTGCAGTCAAGTTTAACTTTGTGCATTTCCAACCAGTCCATTCCAATGAGAACATCATAAGAACCAAGTGGCAAAATATTCAATTTCCCCATATGAATAGTCCATCCATTTCTAATGGTCATTTATCCACCATCTCATTAAATTTTCTCTTAGTTCCAATGGCTAGTTGAACTAGCCATGATTTATTATGCATTGTTTTATTAAAAGGACAAATCTTGAGAATTTTAAGAGACATATAAATGTGAGTATATCTAGGGTGAATTAAAATAGAAATAGATTTCTTAGAAATATTACATTCAACATCAACCACAAATGATAGATGGTATGATTGGCATTTCTCTAGTGCTACATAGATTCTAGGGACAATCCTTGCCACTTGACCCACAGTTTCAGCCTCTTGGATGTTGTGAACTTGCTTGGCACCCCCATTTTAGTGTGGATAGTTTCTAAGAATGTAGTCCTCTCAATATACCCAAGACTTAAGTGACTCCCTTGGCTCACTTGGCATGCCTCCCATCATCCTAGTTGGCTTGGTCACCCCCTATGGTGGCTTCCTCTACTGATTTTTGAATGAGGTGGATTGAACCCCTTCTTTATTTGGTGAAACTTCTCATTCTTCTTGTATTTCCATGCCTTGTGGAATTTTGGCATGATTTTTCTTTGATCATAGCAATACTTGGCCTTCCTTATGGTTTCACCTAGAGGTTGAGGATTATCAACTTGATTCGATCCTTGTAGGACAAAGGTAATCCACTGAGAAAACACTGAATTTTGACCTTATCATCTCTTATATATTTGACATATGACATATCTCACCAGTTTCAAGAATTTATTGTCATATTTTATCCATGGTCATTTGCCCTAATTTCAATTCATGGAACTCTTTGATTTTGTCAGCATAGTACCTATCAAAGAGATCTTTTTGCTTGAAGTACTCTTTAATTGCTTCCACACAATTCTCCTTTCATTAATCTTATTCACTTTCCTAAGGTGATCCCACCATATAAATGATATTCCATTCATGTTTCCCAGAGTAGTCTTGGACTTGAAAATGCTTCCTCATCATAAGAAGCCAAGCCTTAACTCCTTAATCTGATTTTGTTTCACCATCAAAACTAGGATGTTTGGCCTTCTGAAATTCTCCATGGGAGTTGTCCTTAACGTGCCTCTTCCTCTTATTTCTATGAGATGACAATATTGAGTCTTCAGTGGAGTTTATATATTTATATGATTCATTAGAAAAGAAATATGGACTGCATGTCCTCTCTCTACATATCCTTCTTCGGCTATGGGTCCTATTGTCATATTGCCTCCTTGAGCTACACCTACTCTTTTCCTCACTTGATAAGGGTTGTCCTGTGTAAAACTTCCTTTGAATGGTTGTTAAGCTTCGAAGCATGGTTGCATTTAGTTGGTTCTACTTTGCCTAAGCTCTAAGCAACCTCTCATTATCTACTCTACAACTTTGCAATTCCACTCTTAGGATCCTCATGGTTTATGCAACATCTGGGAGAGTTACTTGATTTATTCGACCATTAGATTTTATCTCTACATACTCAACGTGAATATTCTCTCCCGTGATATCTATTTCAATTGCATAAGGATCTTGTGCATCATCCATGATGATGGTCTTCTTGGCCCAACCAAGACCAAGGATTTTCTAATTATACTAAACTGAATACTAAATTGTTCTTGATATGATATTGAATGTGTAAAAGTGTTCATATAAACATGTTTATTAGCTTCATCACATTCTTAAAATTTCGCAAAATTAAAGGTCATGCATTATGGAAACTACCCTTATTGACATTGTTTTGTCAAAACAAGGTTGTAGACACTTTTATGTTCAAATATCATAAACATTTGAATTCCCCATTCATAATATCATTGTTCCCCCTTGTTCCCATATGGATAATATTTCCAATGCCTATCTTCATGATTCATTATTATCTCATAGCTAAAGATACAGCCTTCCAAACTACTAATTTTGTCCAATTCTGCAATTTTCTATAGTTGCAATTAGCTTCAGAGACCAACTTCAGCCACCTATAGAATCAAATCTAGAGATAACTATAAATTTTTTCTATCATGCGCTGATAATATACACAAAAAGGATCACTTAGAAACCTTCATATCTATGATCCAGTGCTTCAATCAACTTCTATAAAATTCTAAAATTGACTACTTTTGACTTTTGCACTTTTTCCCAGACTTGGAATTTTTAGCTAAACTGGCTATCTCCCAAATTAAGCATTTATGAAAAATATTTCTCTAACCAAAGTTGTCTGTTTTGATGAGTAGGTAAAATTTTGAGTTCAAAAAAAAATTATGGTTTCGACATCTAGGGTCACTTTTACTTCCTGCAAGCTTTTTAAAATCCCCAAAAAGTGCTCCATAATAGTGGATTTGGCCTTCTTTCGCACCCTAACTTCACACATTTTGAAACTTATCCCCAACCTTTCATAGTTATCTATGTGCCTATTCCATGATTGTACCATAGCATTTTAGGCTCGAACAGAGCCCCCATCAAGTCTTTGGACATTAATCTTTAAAAGTCACTATTTCAATTTTTCTATCAAATCGAAGCAGAATGGGCTCAGGCCTCTCACTAGCAGTTATGTCACCTTGGTCAATGCCATCTAAATGCCTTAGGTCTCATCAAATGATGAGATAAACTGTTCCTTTTATGGACAAAACAATTTTTGGGTTCTAGACTTCTTTTCACATTTTTAACATCTTCAACAACCTTTATCATATCTCTCCTATCGGCCTTGCCATATCAACCTTTGTTTGGGTACCTCACTACACAGCACCAATATGTTGACGCCAGCCCTCTTTTGGGTTCTCAATCAGACCTTCCTTTCATGAAACTTTAAAACAACTTCGGCGCAAAACTTTGATGCATTGATGCATGTCTTATCTGGGCTTTCAGTCGGACTTGTTCCTCAGGGTACCATTTCCCACCCTTGAAAGATGTGCGCTAATGACTTACTCCAATACACCTGTGGAATTTTCCTCTAATGTACCTATAGAATTTTCCTATGTTTCACCTATGGACCTCTCTCTGTTGCACCCGTGTACCTCTCTTTGTTGCACCTACAAACCTCTTCTATGTTTTAGCCTAAACTTCTCTCTACGGCACCCACACTTACGAACCTCTCTTCACAACACCTACATACCTCTCTCTATTGCACCTACGAACCTCATCTCCACTGCAATGGTGGACTTCTCTTCATCCCGCTCATGGACCTCTTCTCTGCTACGCTCGCAGACTTCTCTCCACAGCACCTGCACAATTATTCTCCATTGCACCTGTGGACCTCTTCTCCATTGCACCCGCAGAATTCTCTCTATGACACATGCATAATTCTCTGTTGCACCTGCAAAATATAGATAGAGGCTACTTGCATGAACCTATAATGTGACTGGTCCATGTCATACTTCTATCGACATGGCACATGAGTGGTCCTTCTAAAATTTCCCCAAGTTTCCACATTTTCATAATAAAATAAATTTTGATTTCCTCTGTTTGCAAAATATCTATGTTGTGTAATAGAGTGTAAATTCTTTGTGCTAATAGCTCTGCAGATTTTAAATTTCCCATATTTCCTCAACCCAATCTACTACTCTTGCTGGTAGAACACATATTTAATTTCCTATCCTCCATTAAACACCATCTCTAATTTAAACCCATGAATTTTATAAAGATGTTTATCATCACTTCTTGTACATCTCTGGTTTTATACCCATGACTATGGATTCTATCCCATACAACTTCGGTGTTGCAAGAAATGGATCTTATACCACTCTGTAACGTCCCCATCCATTAATCTGACCAATGGAGTGGAGATTTACAAATTATGGGCTTCTAAATTTCAACACGTGAGCATAATACGAAAGTTATAAACATTTAAAACACACGTGCAAATGCATAAATAAAAACACAACAGAAATAAACTCTATCCACACATACAACATGCATATACTAGCATAATTATCACAGCAATAATAATAAAATCATTGCATATTCTAATACAAGAGAATACTTATCTTTAAACAAGGAAGATCCAAGCAACTGGTTGAGTAAGAGCAATTTTCCACCCAACCGCGGACACTATGTCCAACATATACTCTAATTCGAATTGTATAGGGAACGGAATTAAACACAAAGAGAAGTGTAACAAAGATTAAGGCAATACAGTGAAAACCCAATTTCTATTAATGAATAAAATAGTAGAATATTGTAGAACATACATTGGCTAGAATGGTGGTAGCTTATCTATGAAGGGAGATAGATGGAGGCTACGCTCATTTGCACAAGTTGATACAAGAGGCCGAAGAGATGGTATTTTAAAATAAAGCAAGAAACCTAAAGGTCTAAAACCCTAACCCTAGGAGGAAAAGTGCCAAAAATTATTTTCTCTAAAAATAACACCAAAAGGTATTTTTAGGCGTAGCTTTTACATCAATTTCCTAGAAGCATAACTGTAACATACGAGCTTCGTTTGGTGCATATAGTAGCCCATTGGAAATATCTAACTAAAAATCACAATTGATTACTGGCATATTTTTGCAAAGAGAAACATTTTCCATAGAGGTTTCTTGGCTAAAAAAACATTGTTTAGGCCCTCAAAACAACCTCAGAAGTTTAGGAACCGAAAAAACCCAAAACATTCTTGAAAATCCTAACAAAATTGCCCAACTGGAAACCGTGTTGAGTCAGTGGAAGAGGTAGGTGGCCACATATATCCACTTGGATCATTCCTCTGACCTTAGGAATCAATGGTCTCCATTGCATCAAGTTCCTATAGGAGATGGGGAAACTTTTGTTGAATCTAAATTTGGGTAAGCCATTTTCCTTTGTGAAGAAGTTGTCCTGCTTTAACTAACCGGTGGAGTTTCATGGTTTGTTGGCAGGTTCCCTTCATATTTGGGTCCTTGATCCAATCCATTGTAGCTTGCTCAAGGTAGTTAGGATTGAATTCTTTAGGACCCAATTTCTCAGCCACGTCTGAGGTGTCCAACAGAGGTGGAAAATATAGGCGAAGCCGCACCACATTAAATATTGGGTGTAAGCCAAGGAAAGGAGGAATACTCAATTAAAAATCATTTTCACCTACAGCATTAGTGATAGTGTAAGTCCCATGTCGGAGTGATCAAATATTATTATGGGGAATTGTGAGGCACTCTTATACAAATGCAGCCATACCTCGTCACCAACCTTAAACTTGTGGGGAACTCGATGTTGATCATGTCATTGCTTGTACTTGGCGTTGGATTTCTCCAAAATTTCATGGACTTTTTAGCGGATGTGCCAAATACATTCAACAAATCTAGTTTCCCTATCAGCCTCAGTTTGAGTGTGGTAATATTCCTCTTGTGTGGATGAAAGAGGTTGAGCTACATTGATTGGGGCCAATAGTTGGAACCCCAAACACACCTGAAAGGGTTGTGACTAGTATATCTTGAAGAGATCTATTGTAGCTATGTTGGAAATAGAGAAGTCTCTCATCCCATGTGCAGGGATGTTTGGAATTTTACATTCTCAGACTATTCACAATCATCATCTTGACCACTTCTATTTGTACATTCGTTTGGGGGTGAAAGGTAGTTGATTTGGTGAGATTGGTGTCTATCAATGACCATAGGTTGGACCAAAATGTGTTCAAGAACATGATGTCCCAGTCTGAAATGATAGTCTGTGGTATCCTGAAATTAACCCAAACACCTTTGAAGAAGAGATTAGCAGTGGCCTTGGCTGTGATACTCTTCTTACAGGGTGTCAAAATGGCCATATTAGAGAAGTGATCAATAACCATGAATACATAGTCATTACCATGCTCGGTTGAAGGTATTCCTGACATGTAATCCATGGAGTTGGACTCCCATGGCCAATCCAGAGTAGGAAGAGGGGTGTACAACCCTTGCTTCTTAATGGCGGGTTTAGCAATTGTAATGAGCTTCCCAAATCATCTTTTTGCACTCGCTTGAAGGAACATAAAGATGTCCTATATGGCATAGAAATCCATCCTGGAGATGAAATTTTGCAATTGATGTGCCTCCACCGAGTGCTTGATAGGTGGTAGTGAATTCGGGATATCTGTCATATAGTTGGGTCCACCCTAAGGTTTCATGGCCACATGAGTTGAGAAATTTTTGTCAAGGATACAATTGGAGTTCGACTAAGGAAAACAACAACTTGATTTGTGCTTCCCTTCTTATATTTAATGTTTAGGTGGATTTGTTTCAATATTTTTGACCACATTTGATGTGATCATTTTGTCACTTTCCCTATGTTTGCATGAACTACAAGGGCTTGTGATCAACGTGGATGATTGTCTCTTTGCCTAGAATGTAATGTTTCCATAGGTAGCAGGCTTGTACAATGGAATACATTTTCTTATTGTATGTGGGGTATTTACTTATTGTAGGTGGGGTATTTACGGACTGCATCTAAGAGAGTCTCATTGGGGTATTCCATTGGATGGCCATGTTGAGTGAGGACTGCACCAACAACATAGTTCGAAGCATCTATCTCAATCTCAAACGGTTATGGTAGATCTAGTAAGGTGAGTACTAGTGTTGAACATAGGTGGTGTTTTAGATCCTCAAATGATTTTTGTTGTGGATTAGACCAAACAAACTTGGCTTTGGACCCACCCTTGGTCACTTGGATGGGGACTAAGTGATACGAGAGAACCTCAATACGAATTGATGATAGAAGTTGGAAAGGCCTAAGAAACTACAGAGCTCAGTTAGAGTTTTTGGGGCCATCTAGTCACAAATGACTTGGATCTTCATTGTATCCACATGCACACCATGCTCAACCACAATGTATCCTAAATATTGATTCTATGCTTGTCAAAAGAGAATTTCTATAGATTAGCATATAATTTATTTTTTCGTATGTTGATGAGGACCTATTGAATGTACTACAAATGCTTGACCCAATTCTCATTGAATATGGCGATGTCGTCCAAATATACGACCACAAAAAAATTGATGAAGAGCCGCAAAATGTCACCTATCATCCACATGAAATTTTATGGAGCATTAGTCAATCCAAAAGGCATGACCAACAACTCGAAAAGACCTTCCCTATACTTAAAGGCAATCTTCTAGACATTGGCTTTCTCAATTGGTACTTGGTGGTAATAATACTTTAGATCAATTTTATTGAAATACTTGGCCCCCTTGAGTTGGTCAAGAAGATCATCAATCCATTGAATTGGATATTGATTCCTAATTGTGATTTTTACTATAGCTTTATAATCAATACTGAGTCGCCATGTACCATATTTCTTATGAACCAACACAATTGGGCTCCCGCAAATTGAGGATCTTGATCAGATGTGCCCCTTTTGGATTAAATCATGAATCTGCAATTTGATTTCTTCATTTTCCTGTAGAGAGCACCTATAGACTGGGCCATTAGGTAGAGGCGCAATGGGTACCAAATAAATTGAATGCATAACCTGGTAGTGTAGAGGCACCCTAGATGGTGAGGTGAAGAGATATTTGTATTCTTCTACTACTTTGTCCACCTTCTTTTTTTGTATAGAAATCTCTTGTGTATATTTCACAGATGTTGTTGTGATCTTCTGTTCACTTCCAGATCAAATCATGAAGAGAATGAATTTTCTAGTCTAGGATATTACCTTCCTACACTGCTTGGCTTAGATCAAAGAGACTGTAGTAGTTGGAATGATCTATGGTATCCTATCGAGTTTTTTTCCCATAGAAACACTAACACTACTAGGTCAAGACTCATATATAGCATGACGTTTCCACCTATATGGTTGTCTTAAAATAACATCACAAACTTAAAGAGGGGCAACATCAAACAGTACCTCACAACCTTAGCTCATCCAACTGATGGTGTATTGTTGGGGGTGTGGCATTGTCAGGAGCTTAAATCTCTTCATGACCTCGTATTTGATCAGGTTCTGTTGGCTCCCACTATCAACAATGAAATGTACTGGGGTCCCCTTCACCCACATCTGTGAATGGAAGAGGCACTCCCCCTCTTCAAGCTCTTATAGATCCTCTAATTGGATCTTTGTGGTTGTGATGGTAGCATTGGCTTTTGCATCAATGATCTCTTTCCCCTTATCTTGTTCAGAATCATATTTTGAGTCAAGTTCTGGCTCTCTTTTTTAATCTCGACTAGCAATGATTGTTTCGAACAGCATTTGTCAATGTTATGCCAGAGGCTTCTATGGAACTCACGCCACTTCCCAGTGTCCTTTTTTGACGTCTCAGTGCTCTTATTTCCCTACATCTTCAATTGGATATCTTGAGGTTGAATATCCTTGCTCTTCCCCTTTTGCTACGAGTTAGGGTTGCCTTTACCATACTTCTGTTGTGAGAAATTTGTAGACCCAAACTCCCACTTGTTCCACTACTTAAACTTATGTTCAGTATTGACATCATAGTGGTAAGCAGCTCCCAATGAGGAGATGTCCAAAAAATCCATCTCTACTTGAATGTAACTATGTAGGATATTGTGATACTTCAAAACCAAGTATTTCTCAAAGTATTTGATACCCAGCCTTGAGTGCAAGGCATGAAATATATCGGTGTACTCCAGCACTGTCTGGTCTCTTTCTTGACACACAGTAATCCATCTCGTGTATTTTTCATCACAACTTCCAACGGGGTAGAATTCCTCCTTGAGGGAATCCACAAAGGTTTCCCAAGTTTTTCATGCCCTAAATAGTGTAGATTCATCTATGTTCTGTCTCTCCCAGTAACCTCCCCACCATTCTTTAACATGGGGAAGGGATTTAAGGAGCACGAACGTGATCTTTTCGGTGTCGAATTTTTTTTAACAAATTTATAGACTTCTAACAAGTTTAACCATTTTTACAAAGCATCTACATCTATCTAACCTTCAAATAAATGGATATCGATGTTCACTTGTTCCTTGAATGGTGTCGGACCTCTTAAATGGATACTTGTTGAAGGTACCTCACTCGTTTGTTATAGTCATTGAAGGATCTAGGAAAATGTATTCATCCTCTCGTTCATAGGTCGCACAAGGGATTCCTCAAGCAACATTTTGATAGTATATCCTGCTCCTTCATCTGGCTTGTCTCCTGCCATGGGAGGTCAGTTGGTCTGGAAAGATCGGTTGTCTTCTAGTGAAACTATCTTGAGACCCAACTCTCTATAATTTGACCTCGTTGGGACATGCACCAATAAAAAAGAATAGTTTGATTTGATACCACTAATCTAGATTGTATAGGGAATGAAATGAAACATATAGAGAAGTATAACAAATAACTTAGTAATACAGTGAAAAACCAATTTCTATTAATGAATAAAATAACAAAATATTGTAGAACATACATTGGCTAGAATGGCGGTAGCTTATCTTTAAAGGGAGAGAGATGGAAGCTACACTCATTAGCACAAGCTGATACAAGAGTCTGAAGAGATGGCCTTTTAACATAAGGAAAGAAACCTAAAGGTCCAAAACCCTAACCCTAGGAAGCAAAGTGCCACAAAGTATTTTCTCTAAAAATAATGCCAAAAGGTATTTTTAGGCGTAGCTTTTAGATCAATTTCCTAGAAGCGTAACTTTAACATACGAGCTTCATTTCATGCATATTGTATCCCATTGGAAATCTCTAATTGAGAAGCACAATCGATGATCGACATATCATTGCAAAGAGAAACATATGTCGAGGAGGTTTATGGGCCAAAAACATTGTTCATGCCCTCAAAACATCCTCGGAAGTTTAGGACCCAAAAAATCCTAGAAAATCCTAACAAATTTGCCCAACTAGATAACCATGTTGATCCAGTGGAAGAAGTGGGTAGCCACCAATATCCACTTGGATCATACTCTTTTTGTTGAGAGGCCACCCCAATATGGATATGATACCACTGGGGCAAAGGGAACTCCTACAGGTTTCTCTCTCTCAGGCCACAACCCATTATACTCTCTATGCTTGGCTAAATGCTCATTCAGAGCTCTACAGGAATCTCACTCAACCATCACAACCTTGGGTCCAAAAATACCTTCCCCACACCACATCCTTATGGGATCAGGCATACCCTTCAATGTTCCATGATTCCTTTAGGCGATCCATCTTTCCATGTGCTTCCAGTGTGTGCATAGAAGGGGTCCAACCTGTTATATTCTATTGGAGAACCACCTGTAGCCTTAATTTGTGGCTTCTCAAGAATGCAAAAGTAGTATAACTCAATGGGTAAAGGTCCCTAGCTTTCCCAACCTCTACATTCACATACAACCATCTCTTTTTCCGTCAAAAAATCAGCTTTATCTTCCAATTCGAATTTATGGGTATGCACAGTCTAGTAATTGGTAATGATTAGGAAAAAAATCTTAATTCCTTGTAGTGTCAAAAATTGTTGGTAAAAATATGCTTAATGAAAAATGGACAACATAATCAAAAGATGAGAGAATGGTGGAAAAGACAATTGAAATAAAGTTTGAACATGGGATAAAGGACACTTACAACAGACATGGAATCATATTCATCCCATGCTTCCATAACTACATGAAATTACTTTCCCCACCAACCTCACATGTGCATTCAATGATTGGGTGAAATAGTAAAAAGGAATTAATTGGATCATTTAAGGTGAATGGCAACAAAGGGATGAGTTCCAAGGTTGACACTTGGAAATAGAGGATTTAGTCTCCCATAGACCCCCTTTCATCTTCCCCTCTAGTGCTCTTTACACAACGAAATTGGACCATTATATTATTTTCCAACATAATATTTACAAAGAATTTCCAATTGGCATGATAATCCAACCACACAGTCCATATAAAAATATTTACACAATACATGCCTAGATATTCACTAGTCGGGCCTTGGCCATGAGCTCTGCATTGGGAATCCATAATAACATATTTACATCATTTAAATTATTTGATTTAATATATTCCAAGTCAAAATTGAGGGTGTTACAATCAGGAGCTTTTCCTAACAATTATATTATTGTAATTTCTCTTTGGTAATTTTTTAACAAATTTATAAAGGTTCGATCGTATGGGATGTCATTGTAGAGTGGGATACGTTTTAGCACAATGGATTCTACAATCTCCTTCTTATTTGAACATTTCCCCTTCTTTGGATTCATATTGCTAAACATGTACTTACACCATCATCATACATGCAATCGTTAAATGCTAGATTGAAAATCAAAACACATGTAATCTTGATAATGCACTATAATGTTTAGAGGAAGATTTGATATCAGATAGGTAGTATAAAGGAAAACCACACCCTAAGAAATGAACATGAGCTATCGTATGTTATTGTGACAGTTGAAGGATAATGCCATAGGAACTATTTTTTTAAAACAATATCTACCTAATTGCAATCCAATCATGGACTATAGCATAGGATGAGTAGCTCTAGCAAGCCTTTGAATGTGATAAACATGCTCACAAAATTAGGCACAAAGGTTATTCACACTAGCTACAACGTGGATTCACAAGCCTACTTGCAAAATCTTCGAATTGGGCACCTAAGTGGTCATACGAGGGTTAGTACAATGCAAGGTTCTTAGTTGCAATCTTAGAACATAGGTAAAAAGACAAAAGAGCTGTGATTCATACTTATCCTTCATGCCAATTAGGGTGACCTCAACCCAACAACCTTCTTCACATTATGTGAAGTGATATTTACATTAGGGTTTGCATGACTGATAATACCACTTCATTGAAAAGAGGGGAAACTAGAGCATAGAGAGATAGTTGATATTATTTATATGTTTTAGAAGGAACTACCCACAATTATCATGCACTTGTAGGTCCATCTTCTAATTCATCTAATCGATTATATTGAATTGGTTGGGTTGGTATCATGTAGTTGGATGTTCTTCTTGGAGAGATACATGAAAATGTTAAAGGATTTTGTCTAACAAGAGGAAGAAACTGAAGGGTCTATTGTAGAGGGTTACATAGTATATATGTTGTTATGTTATGCTAATGAGTGCATCAAGCAAATTAAGACACACCAAGGGGAGTGGTTTGAGGCAACCATTGAGATGAGGACAAAAGGAAGGTAAACTACTCCAAAACATGATTATGCTACACACACATGCATATCCTCCCCTTCTTGCAAGGGTGGGTGATGGGGGATGAAAATGTGCATGTGTGTGCCAAGGGGTTGTTTGAATGGGTCAATGGGAGGTGGGGTGAGGATATATACATGTGTGCAGTGATGTTGGGGGGTAAGGATATGCATATGTGTGAAGGGGGCATGAGTGGGTGGAAAGGGATGAGGATATGCATGTGTTTATAATACACACATGCATATGCATATCCTCACCCTACTCCACCCACCCTCTCGAGGGAAAGGATATGCCTGTGTATATACTCATTCCCCTCACCCTCATGAATGTAAGAGTGGTGGGTGATGAACAGTTTGATAAAAAAATATTTAAGAAATTCAATGCTTACATAATATTAAAATAGAAAGAAACAATGACACAAAAACACACTATATAGAAGATTTACTTTGGAAAAACCTAACTCATAGCCTAACCTTTGTATCTCATTATATTAGCTTAAATATTCACAATACAATATTAATATTTTGTAGCTTCAATCAAGCCTTATTCATTAACTTGGATTAGAATAAACCCTTTAATCCCTTAACTATGATTAGATTCCAATGGGTTTAAAGCATTAGTTGGAAAGGAACAAAACAAGAAAAAAACAAACCATTTTTTCTTGGGGGATTCCCCCCAAGGAAATTAGATTACAATGCGTCAATAATCATTGGCCAGAAAAACACAAAACACACAAAAAATAGTCTATTTTTTCCATAGAGGGATCCACTGCTAAACCTCAAGATGTGGGGCCAACTTGCCCCCCCACACCCTTGATGGTATGCGACTAAGTCTCCTTGCAAATAATATAGCACATGTCTAATGAGTGAAAGTGTGCATACATCCCCTTGGTGGCAGGTGCTTGGCGGGGGATCCTTTCCCCAATGGGGCACATCATAATTCAAGTCTCCTGGATTTTAGGCATATCTTCCATTAATCAGGCGGATTCCTTTTCTCTTGTCCAAGGCCTTCGCATTGCAAGAAAGGAAGGAATCGATTCCTTGAATATTTTGGGACTCGAGGGTAGTTATAAATATCTTAAGAATGAATGCTTATCTTAAGGACATGATAATTATCTCTATTTTCAGGAGAATCTATATCGAAGTGTAGGCATTTGGTAAGCTCAACATTTATCATATCCTTAGGAAAAACAATGTAGGAGTTGATCAACAAGTGAATATGGTGACTAGGGACAATGAGGAAGTCTTAAGAATTAATGGGATCCAGTCCTTGCACCCTATTCCTTGATGAATTTAATGGTATCAAATTTTAATTTCTCAAGGAGGCGAAGCAATAGATAAAATCCAAAGTGCACATGGGACACATGGGGACTTAGGTTTCACATTAATGGTATGTGGCACAGTTGCAGGAATAATCATTGCACCTATGGGACACCTAGATCTCAATTATGCTCGAACCATTACAATTTACCCTGCACCATATATTGTCATCATTTAAAGATAAAGAAGGATGAGTTCATCGGCATACTCAGTTGTCATTTCCTCATGCAAAGTCTCACGATTGACTCATTATGGTGTAAACCAACACCACATTCAATGAATTGGAAATATGACGAGCTGTGCAAGGATGATTGTGTTATCCCTCTGCTTCTTCAGGTTAACTCCATGGGGTGGAAGCCATTACAAGATTGGATGGCCTACACAAGTAGGGGGATTGAAATCCTTGTTAATTCCTTCAGGGGATTGAGAGAAGGAAAGTTTGAAGGAGGATCTCGGTCTCAATTTGAAGGAATAGGATGGGGAAGGTGGTGTGAAGCTTGGGTCTTCATTTGGTTTGGTGCATCTACACAGAGAATGGACAAGAAAAGAGAAGGAAGTATGAGATGGAGTGGAGAAGGGAAAGAATATCACGGTTATTAGGACGAGGACATAGAGGTTGCAGTTCATACCATGACAATCATTTGTAGGGACTCACAATCCAGTATTTGACAACACGAGAGCTCATTGTAGAGAAAATGGAGAAACAAAAGTGTTGGAGGATGAACAAAATGAACTCAGTTCCATTGTAGAGGAATCTCGTTTGAAGCCATCTCTAGAATTTTATATGGATGAGTCCTCTCCTAGTCTTGAATGTTTGATCCCGGACCTAAATTTTCCTCCCCCAGAAGAATTGATGGTGGAAGACAACCAACTAAATGAAGGAATCGATGAGAAAAGGAAGGAAGCGACAGTGGAAACAATAGAGGAAGGAGACACCATGGATGGGAAAGCAAGTTAGTTTTCATGTTAAGTTGCATTTGTATTTTGAATATGGGAACATTTTATAGAGTATACGTGGCTATTTTAGTGCCTTGTAGTTTTCTTGGAAAGCTTGGTAAAACATTTGACATAATTTCATAACTTTTTTCTCTCCTAGAGAAGAATAATTTTGTAAGCCGATCAAGCAAACTCTCTCAGTGTACTCTTTTGTAGTTTTGCAGCCATTTTAATATAAATCTTTTATGTTTCTTTAAAAAAAGAAATAAAAAGTATGCATACCTCATGAAAGTAGGGGTGGGTGAAGTGAAAGTGTTCATCCTGTTAGTACTATGATCAGTTAAAGCCAACTCTGGTGTCGCCAAGCTGAAAAAGATCTCAGAATGAAAGTCTGGAGCAATAAATGGTGCAGGTGAAGTAGAAGACAGTCACGCAAGAGTGGCAGGCAGATGCAACTCAAGCTCAGAGGAGTGGTTATTCGCAGACCCGCTGAGGATAGTGCGGTCAGGACCCCTAAGCGCCTGGCATTTATTCGGCTCAGTTCACCCCTGACAAAAAACCTCCATGGACAGGTGGCAGCCACATGGTTGTTCAAGGGCCTCAAAGTGGTTTAACCATACCACTTTTCCAGGGCCCTGAAACTGCTAAGGTCACCATGGTGTTTTTTGCATATCGTGAATCGCCAAGTAGATGGGCCATACAAAAGGAGGGACCCATTCTTAAATGGGTGCACCCACTTAGCACAAATCTCAAGAAAGAATTAGCAGAAGATAGACGGTTGTCCAAGCGTCGAGATGATGAAGTCGCGCAGTGTATAACACTCTCGGTGCGACCTTGGAGCAGAAGCCGCTTCTTCCATGTGTCAACTCCACGGTTGTTCAAGGGCCCAAAGGAGGTCTTGATAAAATACTCTTTTAGGGCTCTGAAACCACTTTTGGTTTATGATATACTGCCTCTCGTCGTGCTCCGTCCTCCGCATAGTTTGAAGACAGCTCACTCAAGCGGTCTTGTTATCCACCACTAGCCAAAAGCGGCGACTCTCAGCACTTATCAATGACGTTGTTGTTGTACAGGAGCAGTCTTCTCCCGGCATGCAAGGGCCCGAGGGATGATTGCATAATCATTACTCAAGTAAAGCAGAATTTTCGAGGAGCGAGCATCTAAGGCTATAAATACTCAAGCAGTCGTATAGTTTGGGTCATTAAGTCCTTGAAGTCTAAGAGGTCAGGTGCGCTAAGCTTAATGCTTGAGTCCACCAAAGCTGTTAGGTGAAGCAGCAAGGATACGCGATTTCAATGGCTCATTTCATTTCCAGCAGAATCACACGAGGATCTTTAAGGGCACGGACAACCAGTGTTCATGAGCAGCCCACAGATGCACATTCGCAGACAATTCGACGGAAAAGGCTTGAGGTCTCAACCAAGATGTCCAAGGGAGTTTCAGTATTTGAAAGGGAGTTAGGCCTTTGGAATGTAGAAGCACAAAAGGCGGGGGCATATAAACCCCAGCGAAGGATGATCAAATTGTGGGGCAGTAGTACCTGAGCGTTTCCAATTGTCTGGAGAGAGAGCAGGTCTTGTCCCACAACTCGGTGACGTAGATGAACTTTCACCACGTCGAAAGCAAGGTTCGAGAGAAAAGGGATTGGATGGGGTAGAAGGGATAGATGATGAAGGTTTCATTTAGAAACACATAGCAGTGAAGAGGCTGCATCAGCATCTCCATGGCGCCAAAATGTTCGACAGTTGTCAAGCTCATAAAACCCCTGAAAATAAAGAGCACTGCTAATATGGGTCTGCCTCATATTAGCGGGATTTTTGTCCACCCGGATGTACTTCTTTACCACAAAAGCGGTCCCGGGTCGCAATCATAGATTAGCCAATAGTAGTTATTATGATTGTTTTTTGTAACAAACTCTGTTGAAGAGTACGACTAGAATTGCTTAAATCCGTTGGGCTGTAACAACTTATGTTGTAAAGCCTGTGAAGGCTATATATAATAGAATAGGTAATAGCCACAGGGAGGGCTCTTTTGTAAGAAATATTGCTTCTAATATTTGGCAGTCCGATCAATACATAAAGAAGAGTATCAGTTGCCCGATCTTGAAGTTTTATGGATTCAAAACTTCGATGTGTACAATTAGTATTTTATCCTGTTATTTCATCTCTTTTACGTTATTCATGATTTATGAATTTGTTTTTGAGTTTAATGTGAGTGATGTAAGCTTGAATTATTACTTCTAAGATGGTTAGGACATGAATTTTTCATGTTGAGTTATCTGGAAATAGTATCCTCATATTATTCAGTTGTAGTTATGTGATAATTTTTGTTTGAACTACTGAATTCCTCCCCTAGGCTCAGTATGTTATTCTTTAACATAGAACAAAGATTTACTCTCTATGCAATACCTTTGTTTTATGCCATTTCATTTTACATCAACACTCAATTCTGGTTACTGGCATATTGAAATACTGCCCATATTTTCAAGATTGGATATCTGTATTATCTTATGGTGAATGTTCTTTTGATCAAGCAAAAGAACATAGAAAATTTTATTGATGCCCAGGTACAGTTCTAAGAGCAGCTTTAGAACGTCTCTGGGACTAACATATTTTTTGGTGCCGTTGCTAGGGAACGCAATCAAGAAGACAAATCTTCCCTGGGGACAACGAAAAAATTATACACTCCTAGTTTCATAGTAGATGAAATTAGGTTGCACGCTATAATCCACTTGGCATCTCCACACTAGCAAACCTGGCATCTAGACGAAGACATACCCGCCAATACCCTAGCCATGAAGAATCTGTGGCTTTAGAAGATTTAGTTTCTTGGAGACATAAACGTGGTAGATACTAGTCTAATTCACCAAGCTATCAGCGAAGTTTCTCCTCCCCTTTGTTTGGCCCTCAATTCCCTCAGTCTGAATTCATTGTCCAAACCCCTAAAAGAGAACCTTCTCCCAAGAACCCTCACAGTCCTTGTGATTTTCATAGCTTTCAAAATGTTCTCATTGTAAGCGAAGAATTTGCAGCTCATACGAATGCACCCAAGTCTTTCATTGCTCCACAGGCGAAAAAGCTAGTCGTCAATCACCTCATGCCAGGAGGAGGAAGCAGAGGACCACCACCACCACCACCCAGAACACCCAGATGGGTGGCTAGCCGACATGGACCTCTGTAATTACCCACACCCCTGAATGATATGCCTACCCACTACCTGAAGTTGTTACCAAAGTACGATGGCAGCAAGGGAACATCTGTTGAAGATCATGTAGACCGATTCCAAGATTTCACTGACAATATCCTGATCGAACACGATGATGTGTTTATGCGAGTTTTTGCTCAGTCATTGGAAGGAGAAGCCAGAAAATGGTTCAGATCACTACCCAATGCCTCCATCCACACTATGGAGATCCTGGAAACCACCTTTTTCAATAAGTAGGGAGTTAAACGTGACAGTCTCTATTATTTAACGGAATTCTCCACCTTGAAGAAGAACAATTCTGAAAACGTGGTGGACTTTACTACGAGATTCAACAAAGTATATTTCAGGATCCCTGAGGACATCCATACTACTGAAGCAGCAGCTCGAGTCACCTATGCAACATATTTCCCCTCATATTTTTCCATAACGTTGAGGGGGAGAAGACCACTCTCATTCAGTGAGATGCAAGATGATGCCATAGATGTCGAAGGAAACATGAGGGCAGGAGGCAAGATAAAAATGACCAATGATATCGAAGCAAAAGACAAAGGAAAGGCCAAAGAAGAGGGTAGCTCCTCAGAAATAAAAGACTCTCAAGACGTAAAGATCGACTAGATGACTCACATTATCAAGAATCTGTCAAATAAGGTTACCAAATGGTAATAGAGAGTAGCAGTCCTAATAGACAGTCACCTGTTCGACCTCCTACTCAATTCAGAAGGCCTTACAATCCACAAATGGCTTATAGAGAAAAGAGGAATGATGAACAACCATTAAGGCCACCTGTCCACAAGAAGGAAAACAATCTGGTCAAAATTACAGCAGAAGAAGATTATGAAGAGTTTGAAGAACAACTAAATTGGATGGAAGAAGATTCCCACCTTATGCACCTCACTAGAGAAGATTATGAGAGTTCACTCTCATATGAACCGATATGACCAGACCTTCTTAACTCCAAAGAAAGTGACCAACTCCCCAGTGATTATCCTACTTTTCATAGTGCTCAACCAGATAAGACGCAAAGGAAATATGACTTGAGACCAAGGCCAGAAACGGCTAATAAACAGAGCGGATTTATCCCCATGAAGTCCCCACAGAATCCGGCTCAAGCCAAATTTCCGCAAATGCCCTCCCTATCAAAAAGAAAAATCCTACCAAAGGATAAGGAAATTGAGGCCACAGTCCCAGATAGCCAAAGTAATCCAGGCGTAAGCCCCCATAAAAATATAGAGCCAAACCCCAAAGAAGTGTCTACCTCTTTCAGTCTAGAACAGGAGTTGAACAAACTAAAGATAGTTGTCCCCTTGACTAAATTAATAAGGATTCCTATGTACCAAAATTAGATTTATAAAATGTTACACAGAATTGAAAACGTCGATCATCAGGATTCCATAAATCTAAATGATGAAGCCCTCGCTTTTCAATGTGGTCCACACATTGATAATAAGGAGGATCCCACTGCCCCGTTTTATGTTACCCTAAATGTACATGAGAAACTTCTTCACAACTGTATGTTGGACTATGGAGAATCTCACAATCTAATGCCCAAAGTTATCATGGAACAATTGGGAATAGAGATCACCATGCCATATCATGATCTCTATAGTTTCGATTCTAGAAAGGTGAAATGCATAGGTATGATAAAAGATTCGGTAGTCACTCTTTCTCAAATACCAGCCAAAAGTTTAATGATGGATGTGGTGGTAGCAGATGTTCCGGCAAAATATGGCATGATTCTATCAAGCAGTTGGGCTAAAAAATTGGGAGGCACCATGCAGATGGATATGAAGGACGCTACAATACCCGTTTTTGCTAGAGAGACTAGACGGTTGTATAGAGAAGTTATGTTTGTCTATGTGATAAGTGATCAAGACAGTCCTATGAATTATCCTATATATGCAGCCGATGAATACATGGGATGTTATAGGTTATCATCGGGAAATCTAGCTGAAGAAGAGATGGCAAAAATTCAAGCGGTTGAACCCGTTGCTGAAGATAGGAGGAATCAAGTCTGGAAACTCTACTTTGATGGAGCCTCTTCCAAAGAAGAATCCAGAGCTGGTGCGGTATTGTCATCACCACTGGGGGATGAGATCATTTTGTCTTACAAGTTAGATTTTGATACCACAAACAATGTTGCTGAATATGAAGCTCTTATCCTCAGCCTCTGAGCGGCAAGGGATTTGAAAATTACCAAGCTAGCAGTCTTTGGAGACTCTGAACTGGTGGTAAACCAAATTAGAAATATTTATCAAACCAAACACCCAAGACTCAGCGCATATTGAAATCTCTCCTGGGACCTCATTGAGAATTTCTTTGACACCTTCAACGTTACTTTCCTCCCTCGAGAAGGAAATCTACATGCTTATGCATTGGCCTTGATGGCGATTTCTTTCAAACCTACCAAGAAGCCGAAGCTAAAATATGAGGTTGAAATGCGATATCGTCTCTCCATCCCTGACAACGTGAAAAGTTCGTAGGTTTTCGAAGAAGACCAACAAATCAAATGCTTCTTTCATCTTGATGGAGAATTCTAGAATATCGATTTAGATGGTAATTCCGGAGAGACGGAAGAAAGTAGCTCACAGACAAAAAACGGATAGGTCTCTGGGTTGACGCAGCGGATTGCTAGCCACAAGATTCTACAACTAAATAGTAAATTTATTCCTAAAGGACTGGTTCCATTAGAGCAATTGCTCGATAAAAACGATATCCCAGTCAAACCAGCAGTGCATCCAACTACTGAGGTTGTTCAGGAATTAAATATTGGTACCATGGAAGATCCCAAGTTTGTAAAACTCTCTCAGTCCCTTATAATCGAGAAAATGCAAAGGTATGAGTAATTGTTCAAAAATTATGTAAATGTTTTTGCATGGAAATATGAATACCTCAGAACCAATGATACCACTATCATACAACACCCTTGAAGCCAGATGCTAAGCCAGTAAAGCAGAAGTTGATACAGGTGAACCTTATCTTGATGTCGGTGATTGAAAATGAAGTAAGGAAAATTCTTGATGCAAAAATCATCATTCCTCTAAGATATTCAGAATGGGTGGCTAACTTGGTACTGGTCAGAAAGAAAAATGGAGAAATCTGGTTATGTGTTGATTTCAAAAACCTAAATAAGTGCTCATTGAAGGATAATTACCCCTTACCCAAAATGGATCATATTCTACAAAAGGTAGTTGGGTCGACCAAAGTGTCGATGATGGATGGGTTCTCAGGATATAACCAAATTTCCATGCACCTAAATGATAGGGAAAAGACGGCTTTCACTACTCCATGGGGAACTTTTATGTATGTTAAAATTCCCTTTGGCCTTATGAACGTTGGCGCAACATTCCAAAGGGCCATGGACATAGCATTCATAGGTGAAAATGACAGATTTATTGTTATATACCTGGATGATATGACAGTATTTTCAAAGTCTGACGAGGACCGCCTTCAACATCTGAAGTAGACGTTTAAGAAATGCAGAAAGTATGGCCTATCTCTCAACTCTAAAATATCATTTTTTGCAATGACAGAGGGGAAGCTGCTAGGGAACATCGTCTCCAAAGATGGTGTGAGGATAGACCCGAATAGAGTGGCTACTATCAAGCTGATTGAACTCCCAAGGAATAAAAAGGAGGATGTCGAAATAAAATGGACCACAATTGCGAGAAAATCCTTTAAACAAATAAAGGATTCCCTAGGAAAAGCACTTGTTTTGACTAGCCCTGATTATACAAAAGATTTCCTTATATTCTCTTTCGCCTCTGAGGTCACTATTGCAGCAGTTCCCTTACAAAAAAATCAAGAAGGGAACAAACATCCCATTGCTTTCTTCAGTCGAGCATTGAGGGATGCAGAACTAAAATACAACACCATGGAAAAACAATCCTACGCACTTGTCAAAGCCCTCAAGTCATTCAGGAGCTATGTCTTGCATTCCAAGATCATTTCTCATGTCCCATGAAGTACCATTAAAGACATATTGTGTCAACCTGACAGCGAAGGAAGAAGACGGAAGTGGATTTCAAAAATCCAGGAATATGATATGGAAATTAAACCTACCAAATTGGTGAAGGGACAAGGACTAGCCAAACTCCTTCCTAAGTCAAATTACCAAGTTCTTGAGATCAATCTGATTGATCAACTCCCTAGCCAAGAGAATGAAGACGGTCAGCAAAATATTCCTGACGAGGTAGCTGATAATTTCACTGGGTCAGACTGGTACAAGGACATAGTTTACTACTTACAACACCTCACCTTCCCTCCTGGTCTGGATCAATCTAAAATGTGGTCTCTTAAGCTCAAAGCTGTTAAGTACTACGTTCTAGATGGATATCTCTTCTAGAAGGATCCACTTGGTGTTCTGCTTAATTGTATTGTTGAAGAATAAACAAAAGGCATAATTATAGAGTTTCACAAAGGTATGTGCGGAGGGCATCATGCATGGAGAGAAAATGCTCATAAAATCCTACGATCAGGCTACTTCTGGCCTACTTTATTCAATGATGCTAATAAGATCATCAGATCATGCAAAGAATGTTAGTTTATCACCGGAAAGCAAAAGCTTAAATCGTTGCCCCTTAAACCCATCAGGGTGGAATCACCTTTCCAGCAATGGGGCATTGATTTTATTGGAGAAATAAACTCTCATTATAGTGGCCAACACAGATAGATTCTTACAGCCACTGATTATTT
The DNA here is from genome assembly GCA_027924585.1 of Larix kaempferi. Classification (NCBI taxonomy): domain Eukaryota; kingdom Viridiplantae; phylum Streptophyta; class Pinopsida; order Pinales; family Pinaceae; genus Larix; species Larix kaempferi. The sequence goes on from BSBM01000067.1 coordinate 8,423,255, forward strand.
CACAAAGTGGGAAGAAGCAATTCCCACGAGGAACGCCAACGACACTGTCATAATAGGCTTCCTAGAAGAAAATATTTTGGCAAGACTTGACTGCCCAAGGAAAATCATTACATACAATGCTCGAGCTTTCCAATCCTACAAAATGATGAGATTTTGTCAGAATTATAACATTTAGTTGATTCATTCAACAACATCCTACCCGCAGGGAAACGATTTGGTTGAATCTTCAAACAAAAGCTTGGTAACTATTATCAAGAAACTGCTCAATACGAACAAAAGAGGATGGGACTCCCAACTGAAGTTTGCATCATGGGCAGACAGGATTAGTGTCAAAAGAGTTATAGGTACTTCTCCATTTCAATTAGTTAATGGAAAGGAAGTGGTCCTCCCAATCCATTTGGGTCTCCCGGTGATGAAGCTATTACAGTCGGAAAACGAAGAACCAGATGATATGGAAAGAAGAATTCATCAACTGATAGAGGTTCAACATGTTAGAGAGCAGCTTGATGACTCCTCCAGAATCTACCAAGACAAGATGAAAGCAACTTTTGACCGAAGGGCTAGTGCCCAAGACTTTTAGCATGGAGATCTTGTTTTGAAGTGGCATGCTAGAAGAGAAGAAAGAGCTAAACATGGGAAGTTCGACAACCTATGGCTGGGCCCTTTCAAAGTCATTACATTCCAGGTCAACATATGAATTGGCTCAACTTAATGGTGAAAGCTTTGGGAACCCTGTGAACAGTAGATTCTTGAAGCGGTTTTTCATTACTAGTTTTCATCCTACTCTATCAATGGATCCAATGTACCATATTTGTAACATATGTTTTTCCCTTCTTTTTGTTTTCAGAAGTTTTGATCAGTTTTTTTACATGTTCTCTTATTATTTTATGTCGCTTCATTTGAAAAATAAAAGACAGGTATGACTCCACAACCCAATGGACAAAAAGGAACTAGTTTATTGTTCTCAACCCCTTCCAAAGGAAGAGGTTGTCCCTGTTGAAGCCAATATTAGTACTATGATCAGCCGAAGGTAGCTCTGGTGTCTCCAGGATGAAAAAGATCTCAGAATGAAAGTATGGAGCAATAAATGGCACAAGCGAAGTAGAAGACAGCCACGCAAGAGCAGCAGGAAGATGCAGCTCAAGCTCAGAGGAGTGGTTATTCGTAGACCAACTGAGGATAGTGCAGTCAGGACCCCTAAGCGCTTGGCGTTTATTTGTCTTGGATCGCCCTTGACAGAAAACCACCCCGAACAGGTGGCAGCCCCAAGTTTGTTCAGGGGCCTCAAAGCAGTTTCCCCGTACCACTTTTCCAGGGCCCTAAAACCGCTAAGGTCACCATGGTGGTTTTTGCATATCGCAAATCGCCAGGTAGATGAGCCATACGAAAGGAGGGACCCATTCTTAAAAAGTTGCGCCCACTTCACACGGATCTCGAGAAAGAATTAGCAGAAGATCGACGGTTGTCCAAGCGTCAGGATGATGAAGTCGCGCAGATTTTAACACTCCCAGTGCAACCCTGGAACAGAAGCCGCTACTTCCATGTTTCAGCTCCACAGTTGTTCAAGGGCCCAAAGGAGGTCTTGAAAAACTACTCTTTAAGGGATCTGAAACCACTTGTGGTTTATGATATACTGCCTCTCTTCGTGCTCCGTCCTCTGCATTGTTTGAAGACGGCTCACTCAAGCAATCTTGTCAGCCACCGCCAGCCAGAAGCGGCGAATCTCAGCACTCATTATTGACATCGTCGTCGTACAGGAAAAGTCTTCTCCCAGCATGCAAGGGCCGGAGGTATGACTGAATAATCATTACTCAAGTAAAGCAGAATTTTCGAGGAGCGAGCATCTGAGGCTGTAAATACTCAAGCAGTCGTATAGTTTGGGTCATTGAGTCCTTGAAGTCTAAGAGGTCAGGTGTGCTAAGCTTAATGCTTGATTCCACCAGAGCTATCAGGTGAAGCAGCGAGGATACGTGGTTTCAATGGCTCATTTAATTTCCAGCAGAAGCACACAAGGAGATTTAAGGGCATGGACAACCAGAGTTCATGAGCAGCCCACAGATGCACATTCACAGACAATTCGGCGAAAAAGGCTTGAGGTCGCATGCTGTGAATATTTAATTAATATTATTAATTATAACTTAATAGATTATTAGGTTATTAGTGAAAGGTCTTAACCCTTCGTTATGATTGCTCAAGCCTTATAAAAGGCCATCTTATTGTAATTTTATAATCACCATCTAATATATATTATTCTTATTTCTTCTCATACCTGCACGCTCCTGTCCCCACGCATCTACCCCGCGCAGCTCCTCCAACACGCTACGACCTCCAAGCCAGCTCCCCTACCCCCACTGCTTTCTCATCACCCGCCCTACCCCAGCTCGCTCCCACGTTGCTGCTAATCCTTCTGCGCACTCTCCCTTCACACCCTTCTCCACATCTCCCCATGCTACCTTCCTTGCACGCGTCAACTCCTCCTCCCACCGCAGCCACCATCTCCCAAGTTCTCCACCTCTGCCCCACGCTGCTCCCTGCCACTCCCCTTCGTCGTGCCTCCAGTCGCCACCCTCTTCCGCCGCCTCTTGCACCCTCCACGTGAGCCCTACACATTCACCAAAAAAATAAAATTAATTAATAATATATATATATATTATATATTATAATATAGTAACATATTATAATAATAATATTACATATATTTTATTATAAATTAATTTTTAATAATAATAATAATAGTATTTTTTTTTTAAAGCAAAAACAGGGGAGTTTATATATATATATAAAAGGCTATGCACAGCCATTCATTACAAAATTTGAGCCAAGATTCTGCTTCAAGAAGAGGGAAAATGCAGATTTTACAAGGAATTTGGCTCTTAGAGTCTTTGCTTCTGGTTTTCCTAGAAGTTCTATTCATTTTACTGGGGTATACCCTTACAAACTGTTTACAAAGCAATAGGGAAAAAAACATTCAGAGAGAGAAGTTCATAGGAAACCTGTGGGGAGAGAAAATTCCAAAATTTCTAAGAGGAGAAATTATCTGTAGTTCTGTTGTAGAAAAGAAGCAGCCTCCAGCATTCCTTGATTGACAGATGGCGCTTCCTGAACATGACTGAACTGGGTTTTGCTGATGAAAGCAGAGAGGTCTTCTTTGATGCTGTCAACCTTCCCCAAAAGGTCAATGGTATTCCTATCAATATCATCCAGACGGGACTCAACACAAGAGAGACGAGAATGTATGTACTTGAATTCCATATTCTGTTCTTTATTTTGATCCGCAATGGAACAAACCGTCGAATACGTCCTGCTCAAATAAACCTTAATTTCTGAAGTGAACTGGTTGAGTGTAGCAATGGCTTATTGAATCCCATCCACATTCCTAAGATGTTTGCTGCTGTCGTGAGGTTCGTCTTCAAGTTGCCGAGGATCGAAAGCTGAGACGGAGAGGCTCAGCTGCTGAAGCCCAGGGCCGAGGGAAAGCAAGTTTGGCTGCTTCATACCTCGAGACAGTGCCCTAAAACCGCCCTGCTGCAATAAATGTTGGAGCGTGAGAGAATTAAAGCCTGTGGTGAAGACACTTGGGCACAGTCGTGCCATCTGTAGAGGAGTAGATGCGACCGGGTGCCCACAACGGGAAGAACGCCTCCAAGAGTCCATAAAATTTGAATTAAAGTTCATTAGCTAACTCCTTAAGGGATGAACTTATATTCCAAAATCTGATTTTGCAATAAATGACCTTTTTCCAATGTAGCTCCAATGTTAGCGAGCCTATCAGCTGTGGAATTGAGACTTCTGAGAACATGGAAAAAAAGAGTGTCGGTGGGAAGAGGAAGAAGCTCGATTATTTTTCGAAAGTTTTGGCTCTTTGCTCCTCTCGAGGAGCCATTTTTCATAGTCTGGATTACATGCCTAGAGTCTCCAATTACTTGTAACTTTTCCATGTTTAAGGAGGAGGCCAACTCAAGTGAATGATGCATCGCCAACCATTCTGCTTCATTATTAGTTCTTGTGCCTAATCCCCAGGAGAAGTCAGCAACTTTTCTTCCTCTGGGATCAAAAATAATCCCCCCCGCACCTGCCTCCCCTAGGTTTCCTTTGGAAGCCCCATCAAAAAAGATTGTGTATCTTTTTTGGTTTTTCCACCATTTGTTGAAGGTCTGTTTATCTTTTCTTATCTCCCATTCATGTAGGATTGGTGGCATTTTGGACTGAAGCGAACTCTCTTTAATAAAGATTTGACACCACTGATATTCATGCCAACTTAAAGCTTCTTGTTGCTGGATTGCTATCCCCTTGGCTCTCAGAGATTCTGAAGTCAGAGATATGATTTTGTTGACTGTTCTGTTTTCTGTCTTTCTTTTTCCTTCAAAAACTCGTTGGTTCCTTTCCAACCATAGTTGCCAGCATATGTTCATCGGGAGAAGTTTTAGAATTCTGGATAAAGTTGGTTTGTTCTTTCGCGCTCCCTGAAGGCCGTTAGCCCACTTTTCTATCATTTGCTGAGTTTGCTTGGGAATTGAGATGACATTAGAAAGAGGACCAAGAACCAAGTTCCAGACTTGCTTGGCATAACTACATTCAAGGAATAAGTGCTGAGAGCTTTCTTCTGCATTTTGACATAAATGACATCTAGAGGGCCCTTCAATTCCACGAAGCTTTAGATTGTCTGTAGTCAGCTGTTTGTTATGTTCCAATATCCAATAGAAATAATTGATTTTTGGTATACTGTCAGAGTTCCAAAATTTCTGCCAAATTTTTTGAGTTGGAGGACGATTTGTAGTGAGAAGATCGTATCCAGCTTTGACTGTATACCATCCAGCTTTCCCCCATCCTCTGATATCTTTGGCCCTAACGCTTATTGGATCTTTCCCATGCAATAACTGAAGGTAAACTTTGTATCTCTCAACAAGGTTATCCAGAGGCTCTAAGGTTTTCCAGTCCTTCCACCTCCCTGTAGACGTCCAAGTTGCCATGTCTGCCAGTTTCTGTATTCCTAATTCCTGAAGCCAGATCTTAATATTTTGAATTTCATGGATTTCTCCTAAGGGGCGTTCTCCATTGATGTTGTCTTTCCAAATGTTGATTTTATTTCCATTACCAGGGATCCAGTACAGATTATCTTTTATTAGTCCAACTGAAGAGTGTATTAGCCTCCATATTGTTGTTCCATTTTTCTTTTTCAAATTATTCAGGCATCTTTGCCGGGATCCCCTAATGTATTTTTTCCTGATGGCCTCCTTCCACCACTCTTTTTTACCTGTTATCATTCTCCAAACTAATTTAGCTCCCAAAGCCTTGCTCATTGTTGCTGGGTCTCGTATTCCCAGGCCCCCTCTTTGGCGTTTTCCTTTGACTATTTTCCAGTTAACTAGATGAAATTTCTTACCCTGAGTTTTCCCTCCTTGCCAAAGGAACTTTCTGATTTCCAAGCAGATTGAATTAGTGAGAGAAATTGGAGCCAATAGAATAGCGCCAAAGAAAATTGGGATAGAGGAAAGTACGGCTTTGATTAAAATGACTTTACTTGACAAATTTAACCAGCGAGTCCCCCAAGAACTTATTTTTCTTTTGATTTTTTCGAGAATGGGGATCCAAGAGGATGAGGTTGCTTTTTTGTGTGAGATTGGAATGCCCAAATACTTAAAGGAGGTCCATTCAAAGCTAGGTTTGCAATCCAGAATATTGGCTAAGTTCCTGAGTTGAAGGTTGTTACAATTCCAGTTGTAGATATTACATTTTTAACTGTTTGTTTTACCCCCGGACACCCGCAGGAAGAGGGATAAGATGAGTTTAAATCTGGAAGCAATTATAGGGGAGGCGCTGCCAAGCAAAATGGTATCGTCAGCAAACTGAGCATGGTTTATAGGTGGGACATCTTTGGCAATTACAATTCTAGGGAGAGATCCAATGTCTTGGAGACTATTTAGTGTTCTGCTAAGTGAGTCTGCCATGATCACAAAAAGACAAGGAGAAAGAGGACATCCTTGCCTCAGTCCACGGGACATGCGAAGGAAGGATGAGGGTCTGCCATTTACAAGGGGAGAAATCCAAGGAGAGCCGATGCAAGCTTTAATCCAACTTATGAACTCCTGCTCAAAGCCAAATTTATCCATGACTGTGAAGAGGAACTCATGTCTAACTCTATCAAAAGCATTTGCCATATCAAGTTTAATGGCCATACCTGAGTCCTTCCTTTGGATGCTTGAGTGAATGGCTTCTTGTACTAGGAGGATGTTGTCATATATTTGGCGACCAGCGATGAATCCTCCTTGGTTTGGAGAGATGATTCGAGGAAGATGACCCTTGACTCTATTTGCAATGACTTTTGTGAGGATTTTATAGGAGGAATTACAAAGAGAGATTGGCCGATATCTTCCTATAGTAAGAGGATTTTTTTCCTTGGGGATTAATGCAATGAAAGTGGAGTTGGTAGCTCCCCCAATTTTTTCTCTTTTCCTGTTCCAATTCAGCATTCTGATGAGGTCTTTTTTTAACCAGTGCCAACACTTCCTGTAGAAATTTATTGTAAAGCCATCTGGGCCGAGAGCTTTATCCGGGTGAAGAGACCAAATTGCCTTTTTAACTTCACTTTCCGAGATCTGCTCCATTAATCTTTTGTTGTCAGCCTCAGATATGAGATTGGGAATCTCCTTGCTCATTTGATCCATGTCTTCTTTGAGAACAATATCATTGTTACTATATAGCTTTTCAAAATGGGCTTTGGCTTCTCTTAAAATAAGATCCTGTCCTTCGATTTTCACTCCATCCTCCTTTGTAATGCTCTCAATGTTGTTCTTCCTGTATCTCTCCTTACATTGTGCATGAAAAAATTTGGTGTTTCTATCTCCTTCTTTTAGCCAGAGACTCCTAGACTTTAACGTCCATTCTTCCTCTTCCTTTTTGACAGTTTTCTGGATTCTTTCTTCAAGATCTTTTTCATCCTTGAGCATATCTTCAGTGAATAAATTTTGCTCCATTTTGAATTGATGTTTTTCTAATTCCTTTTGTAAATTTTCATGCTCCTCTCCAAGTTTTATGTAATTCTTTTTTACCCAATTTTTTAACGTGCTTTTCACCAGCTTTAGTTTTGACTCCCAGATGTAACCCGGTGATCCGGGGATGAATTGCCTCCACACGGCTTTCACCTCATCCATGCAGCTCTCATTTTCAAGCCAGGCAGGGTTGAATCTAAAAGGGAGGGGACCTAGATTTCCAGGGGAGGAAAAAAATAAAGATATTGGTCTATGATCGGAGACTGCAGATGCAAGAATATTAGAATTTGGGAGCTTAGAGCCGGAGAGAAAAGAAGTACTTATTAAAAACCTGTCAAGTCTGGCTGCTATGTGATTTGGTCCTATTCTTTTGTTGTTCCATGTAAAGGTGCCTTGCTTGGGTTTGACGTCTATAAGGCTCCAAGCAGTCATCAAGTCTTCTATTCTTTCTCCATAAGGATCTCTGACTTTGGATCCACCTTTTCTCTCAGCCGCTGAAATGGTGGCATTGAAATCTCCCGCAAGAATGCAAGGAAGGTCAGCAAAATTGTGATTTAAACCTATTAACTGGTCCCAAAAGGACTCCTTTTGTCCATAGATGGTGGGACCATAAATGTTTCCAACCCAAAATTTCCTGTTATTTGATATTTCCTCAAATTCAATAAAAATCCAATGGCGATTTGAAAAAGAAGCTTTACTTTTGTACATACCCTTTTCCCACCAGGAGATGAGTCCTCCAGAAGCCCCTGAGGAGCTCACAGCATTCCCTTCCCCGCTGGGCCAAACTTGTTTCATGAGGTTGATACTCTCCTCCTCTTGCATTTTAGTCTCCTGGATCAGAAGGGTTGATAATTTTTCCATTTTTTTTATTCTTTTTATTGCTTCTGCTTTTTGCTGTCCACCTAACCCTCTGCAATTCCAGGAGACTATTTTCATTATTTCTTTGATGGTTGAGGACCTGCTTTGTCCTTTCTTTCCTCCTGAGCTCCTTGCTGTTGTTTCCCATTAAATATTATTCTTACATGCTGGTCCAGGCTGGTTTGCTTACCCGCCGCCTTTTCTCTCACTGCTTCTTGTTCTCTTATTGCTTTATTGAATCTTCTTCCTCTTTTTACCATAGGTTCTTGCTCCTCATCTTTGTTGTTTGAAGTTTCTTCCTGGAAGAGTTTTTCTTTTGCTCGTGTTATTGATCCTCCTGAGTTTAATGAAGACTCTATTTCTACAGCTGGGTGCTGTTGCGCATGTATGATAAGATCCTCTTTTCTGGAGTTGGCATGTTCCTCATTTTCTTGCTGCTCCTCTATTTGCATCTCTTTCTCCTGCTCCTCACTATCTTCTTCTGTTGACAAAACTTGAAATTTATTTGTTATTTCTGTACTTTTCACTGGGGTTTTGGAGGTTGCATGTGCATTGGATTTTCCCCCTTTTTTCCTTGTGACTTCATTCCATTCCCCTCCTTGGGTTTCCTCGTCTTCTGGAGTTTTTCTTTTTGGGCATAACCTGGAAAAATGACCATATTCATGGCAAGCCTTGCATTTGAATGGTATTTGCTCGTAGTCAACTGTTTTTCTATGACTCCATCCATCCATTGATAAGTCTATTGCTTCTGGTAACCCCTTTTCTAGATCTACTTCGACACATATTCTTGCGCATGAAAACATTGGGGGTTTCGGCTCAGATTTGTCAATGTATTTCCCCAATGAGTTCCCGATGGCTTGAAGATCTTCATCATTCCAGCAATGCAGAGGAAGGTGGGGCAGTTTAACCCAGACTGGAACTGCTAATGGAATGTCTTTCTCCGGGTCGAAGGAAAGGTCCCATTTGTTGAGATACATTCCTCTTGGCCCCATGAAGTATGGGCCATTCCTGAAAATTAGATCTCGATCCTCCTTCTTTTCGAAGTAAAAAACAAAGAACCCCTTACCGCAAAAAATTTGTTGTACTTCCCCTTGGATTAAGGGTCGCCAATTTTTGTTGAGCCATGTTTCTATTGAACGAGGAGACGGCCATACTCCTGTAAAATGACCGACTAATCCCTTATCTGCTAGAGCCACGGCCTTGCATTTTGAGGCTGTTGATGTCAACTTTAATTCTGGAACCTTAGTTTTTTTCACAAACTTGGAGTCTTTCGAGGCAGACGTTTTTGGGTTAACTGGTTGAGAAGCAACCAGCGATCTAAAGCGATCTGAAATGAGAATCCAAGCTTCATTCGGAACATCACACCCCGGGTCCGGGGGCGGATCCATGCTCAGAACACAAAAAGACTCTGCCTTCTTTCAGAAACCCTAGCTTCGATGACACACAAAAGTATTTTATTGGTATAGTATATATTATTATTAATAATAAATATAATAATTATTATTATTTAGCCCTTCACAACAAACCAAAATAGCATCGAAGTACACACCTCCGCATACAAAGTCCAAAACCATGGCGAAATTAAAAGACAAACTTGAGAAATTGGAAAAGGACATCAAGGCCCTCGTTGCCAACCAAGAAAAATTCATAGAAGAAACGAAAAATAACAAGGCACTTAAGAAATGAATTAAAGAAGATGTTGTTCTAGTACTAGGAAGAAAACTTGATGAAAAAGTAGACATCATGCACAAGAAACAAAAAGAGTTAGATAACAAGATGTGTGCGATGACACAGAACATATGCACCATGGCACAGAACTTGAGCACCATGACACAGAACCAGAATACCATAATGGAAATGTTACAAAAACTAAGGTCTAATACAAACCATATCAGTAACTCAGATATGTTGGACCACTATGTCAACAAAAATTAGAGTAACAAAATTGATCAAGACAATAAACAAGACAAGGAGACTAAATATCGTGGGGATGACCAAAATACCAATAATATTTTTGATAAAGATGAGCTCAACCAAGATCATAATGAGAGTCAAGCCAGTATCATTAACAATAAGGACGATCCATACAATGACAAAAGATGGATCCTACAATATGCAAAGGAATCCAATTCAAAGGAATCAGATATCATAGATTCACCATCTACCTTAACTCTTCTACCACCCTGGAGAAACCTAAATGTAGCACTATCAGGTGACTTTGAGTGTGAGAAGCCTCACGAAACGCCACTTCTCAAGATAACTCGTAAGGATAATAAAATGAAAACATTTCGTGATGACATCCTAAATATCGTAGGACAAGCGACTTCTAAAACAAGGCTTGATATGGTCAGTCACAAAAATACTCCTCGTATTCATGTACAAGGAAAATGGGATAACAATAATAAACATAATGGAGTACAAATTCAAGTTACAAATGAAAGGAAGATGACAAACTATTGCGTAAATACCAAGCATATACCTAATACCAGTTCTAAAAAAGACATAAAGGAAGTATTGACATTGCTTCAACACAAAATGAGAATGAAAAGACAACAACAATAATCTAAGCTTTGAGGACAAAGCTTTCCTAAGGGGAAGGAAATGCTATGAATATTTATTTAATATTATTATTTATAAATTAATAGATTATTAGGTTACTAGTGAAATGGCGTAACCCTTCACTATGCTGATCAAGCCCTATAAAAGGCCATCTTATTGTAATTTTATAATCATCATCTAATATATTATTCTATTTATCATTCAATATGAGAGTCAGATTCGACTATTAACAGTCCAACCGGATACGGTTGCTGCATTTGGTATCAGAGCTCGGATTTGGCTCCTTCGACGTGAGCTCGGATTCGGCTCCTCCTACTATTGAGCTCGGTTTCGGCTCACCTATCCTCACTCTCTCTCAGAGCAAATTCGCTCCTTCGACCTGAGCTCGGATTCGGCTCATCAACTTACTTCCACTCATCACTCACCTTGCTCCCATCTCACTCGTCTCTCTCCCCACTTCACCCCACTTCATGCTCCTCCCTCCCCGTGACCTCTTCCCGTTCACTGCACCCCGCATCTCCCACCGATCTTCTCTCCCTCGCGCTTCATCATCCCATCCACCGCGCGCTGCCATCTTGCTCAGTTGCTCTCACCTCCTTCCCTTTCACCACCCTTCATCCCTTCCAATTCTCCCTCTACATCCTACGATCCCCACTCACGTCCCTCCTCCCATACCAACTCCTGGACGCCCTTCAACCCACTCCCCACCTGCTTTCTCCTTCTCCACCATCCTCATCCTCCATCCTCCGCGCCCCTCCATGCCGCCACTGCTGCACTTCGCTTTCTCCCCTCAACTCCCTGCTCGCCCAACTCCACAGCTCCCTCACGCGCCCGACCTCCCTCCTCACTCTCCCGCCTCCCTGTTGCGCCGCCTCTACTCCACCCAAGTTCCCTCCTCCCTTGCTCACTGAATTCCATCCGTGACCCCCCTCCCCCACAACCCTGTCCTCCTCCTCGCTGCCGCTAACCCACACCGCCTGCTCCATACACCTGCACTATACCTCAACCCCACACCTTCACAACCTACCTACACGCAGTCCATCCTCCTTCGTCCAGCACCGTCCCTCCCCTTCGTGCCACTTTCCAGCACTCTTCCTCACGCCCTGTGCGTCCCCTTGCATCCTTCCCTCCACGCAAAACCCTAAACCTGCAAAAAGACAAACAAAGAGTATAATATTATAATATTACATTATAATATTTCAAAATTTTCAATATTATTAATAATAATTATTATTATTTTTAATATTGTTAAAAATAATAATATTATAAAATATATATATATATATATAATATTAATTAATTAATATATTATTATTCAAAATTTCACCTTAAAGGCCAAAATAGCCCTCTACAAACATCCATGCACCCATAGCATCTTATAGTGAGAGTGACGAATTCATAAATCTCCCTGAGAAAATCCTTAAGGATATAGATGAAATAAAGAAATCTATGGACGAAACGTTTAAAGAAAATGAAGATGGATGTTAAAATCAGGTAGAAGAAACCATCCAAGCTAATGTAAAAGATGAAGATACAGTAGACTAGTATGTCATCTCCCATGAGAGTAATAGTAACAATCAAGACATTGTGCAAGACAAAGATATAACATACCCTAGTAATGAAGAAAATGACAACAAAATATTTGACGAGAAGAAAGATGATCCTCACCAAGACTGTGATAAGAGACAAGCCGATGTTCTTATGAGCATTATAAGCACAAAGAGCCCGTTCAAGGGAACTGACATAATATGTGTTGGGAATAACAACACGACAATAGTTAAGATCATAATGCATGTTGAGCATGTTCAATTGACGACAAACATAGTTAAAAGAAGCAATGACACAAGTAGAAAAAGCGTAGACAAAACTTCACTAAGTTCATACTTAATGCATATACCAAGACAAAATAATCAAAAGGAGGCAATGGTCGTAATCAAAATCTCATCTCTCAAGTCATCAGTGCGACATAGAGCCAGAATAAAAGACGTCGTGAGAAAAAACAGCTTTGAGGACAAAGCTTTCCTAAGGGGAAGGCAATGCTGTGAATATTTAATTAATATTATTAATTATAACTTAATAGATTATTAGGTTATTAGTGAAAGGTCGTAACCCTTCGTTATGATTGCTCAAGCCTTATAAAAGGCCATCTTATTGTAATTTTATAATCATCATCTAATATGTTATTCTATTTATCATTCAATATGAGAGTCGGATTCGACTATTAACAGTCCAACTGGATACGGTTGCTGCATCTCAACCGAGATGTCTAAGGGAGTTTCAATAGTTTAAAGGGAGTTAGGCCTTCTATATGCAGAAGAACAGAAGGCAGGGGCATGTCGGTCCAAGCGAAGGATGATCAAATTGTGGGGTGGTAGTACCTGAGCGTTTCCAATTGTCTTAAGAGAGATTAGGTCCTATCCCACAACTTGGTGACGTAGATGAACTTTCACCCCGTCGAAAGAAAGGTTCAAGAGCAAAGGGATTGGATGGGGTAGAAGGGATTGATGATGAAGGTTTCATTTAGCAACACATAGCAGTGAAGAGGCTGCATCAACATCTACATGGCGCCAAAATGTTCGACAGTTGTCAAGATCATAACACCCCTGAAAATAAAGAGCACTGCTAATACGGGTCTGCCTCATATTAGAGGGAGTTTTGTCCAGCCGGACGTACTGCTTTACCAGAAAAGCAGTCCCGGGTCGCAGTCATATATTAGCCAATAGTAGTTAGTATGATCGTTTTTTGTAACAAACTCTGTTGAAGAGTACGAACATAATTTCTTAAAGTCGGTGGGTTGTAACAAACTCTTTGTAACAACTTGTGTTGTGAATCCTGTGAAGGCTACATATAGTAGAATAGGCAGTAGCCACAAGAAGGGCTCTTTGGTAAGAAGTATTACTTCTAATATTTTCCAGTCCGATCAATACATAAAGAAGAGTATCATTTGCCTGATCTTGAAGTTTTATGGATTCAAAATGTTGATGTGTACAATTAGTATTTTCTCATGTTATTTCATCTCTTTCACATTATTCATGATTTATGAATCTGTTTCAGAGTTTAATGTGAGTGTTGTAAGCTTGAATTATTACTTCTAAGATGGTTAGGACATTAAGTTTTCATGTTGAGTTATCTGGAAATAGTATCCTCATATTATTCAGTTGTAGTTCTGTGATCATTTTTATTTGAACTACTAAATTCCTCCCCTAGGCTCAGTACGTTATTCTTTAACATAGAACAAAGATTTATACTCTCTGCAGTACCTTTGTTTTATGCCATTTCATTTTACATCAACACTCAATTCTGGTTACTGGCATATTGAAATACTGCCCATATTTTCAAGATTGGATATCTGTATTATCTTATGGTGAATGTTATTTTGATCAAGCAAAAGAACATAGAAAATTTTATTGATGCCCAAGCATAGTTCTAAAAGCAGCTTTAGAACATATGTGGAACTAACATTTTTTGTGGCGTCGTTGCTGTGGAATGCAATCAAGAAGACAATTCTTCCCTGGGGACAACGACAAAATTATACGCTCCTAGTTTCATAGTGGATGAAATTAGGTTGCAGGTTGTAATCCACTTTGCAACTCCACAGTAGTAAACCTGGCATTTGAACGAAGACATACCTGCCAGAACCCAAGCCACGAAGAATTTGTGGCCTTAGAAGATTCAATTTCTTGGAGACATGGATGTGGGAGATACCAGTCTACTTCACCAAGCTATCAACGAAGTTTCTCCTCCCCTTTGTTTCGCCCTCAATTCCCTCAATCTGAATTCATTTTCCAAACCCCTAAAAGAGAACCTTCCCCCAGAACCCTCACACTCCTTGTGATATTCCTAGCTTTCAAAAGATTCCCGATGTAAGCGAAGAATTTGCAGCTCATATGAATCCACCCAATTCTTTCATTGCTCCACAAGTGAAGAAGCTAGTTGCCAATCACCTCATGTCAAGAGGAGGAAGCAGAGGACCACCACCACCACCACCCAGAACACCCAGATGGGTGGCTAGCCGAGCTAGCCATGGACCTCTACAATTACCCACGCCCCTGAATGATATGCCTACCGACTACCTGAAGTTGTTACCAAAGTAAGATGGCAGGAAGGGATCATCTGCTGAAGATCATGTAGACCGATTCCAAGATTTCACTGACAATATCCTGATCGAACACGATGATGTGTTTATGCCAGTTTTTGCTCAGTCACTAGAAGGAGAAGCCAGAAAATGGTTCAGATCACTACCTAATGCCTCCATCAGCACTATGGAGATTCTGGAAACCACCTTTGTCATGAAGTGGGGAGTTAAACGTGACAGTCTCTATTATTTAACGGAATTCTCCGCCTTGAAGAAGAACAACTCTAAAAACTTGGTGGACTTTAATGCGAGATTCAACAAAATATATTTCGGGATCCCTGAGGACATCCGTCCTACTGAAGCAACAACTCAAGTCACCTATGCAGCATCTTTCCCCTCATAGTTTGCCATAACATCGAGGGAGAGAAGACACGGTGAGGGAGAGAAGACCGCTCTCACTTAGTGAGATGCAAGATGACGCCATAGATGTCGAATGAAATATGAGGGCAGGAGGCAAGATAAAATGACCTATAATATCGAAACAAAAGACAAAGGAAAGGCGAAAGAAGAGGGTGGCTCTTCAGAAATAAAAGACTCTCAATACGCAAATATTGACGAGATGACTCGCATTATCAAGAATCTGTCAAATAAAGCTACCAGAATGGAATTAAAGAGTAACAGTCTTAACATACATTCAACTGTTCAACCTCCTACTCAATTCAGAAGGCCTTACAATCCACAAATAGCTTATAGAGAAAAGAGGAATGATGAACAACCATTAAGGCCACCTGTCCATGAGAAGGAAAACAATCTGGTTGGAATTACAGCAGAAAAAGATTATGAAGAGTTTGAAGAACAACTAAATTGGATGGAAAAAGATTCCCACCTTATGCACATCACTAGAGAAGATTATGAGATTTCACTCTCATATGAACCAATCGACCTAGACCTTCTTAACTCCCAAGAAAGTAACCAACTCCCTGATGATTATCCTATTTTTCATAGCGCTCAACTAGATAAGCCGCAAAGGAAATATGACTTGAGACCAAGGCCAGAAACAGCTAATAAACAGAGCGGATTTATCCCCAAGAAGTCCCCACAGAAGCCGGCTCAAGCCAAATTTCTGCAAATGACCTCCCTATCAAAAAGAAAAATCCTACCAAAGGATAAGGCAATTGAGGCCACAATCCCAGATAACCAAAGTAAGCCAGGTGTAAGCCCCCATAAGAAGATAGAGCCAAACCCCAAAGAAGTGTCTACCTCTTTCATTCTAGAACAAGATTTGAACAAACTAAAGATAGTTGTCCCCTTGACTGAATTAATAAGGAATCCTATGTACCAAAATCAGATTGATAAAATTTTACACGGAATTGAAAATGTCGATCAGCAGGATTCCATAAATCTAAATGATGAAGCCCCTGCTTTTCAATGTGGTCCACACATTGATAATAAGGAGGAGCCCAATAACTTGTTTTACGTTACCCCGAATGTACATGAGAAACTTCTTCATAACTGTATGTTGGACTCTAGAGCATCTCACAATCTGATGCCCAAAGTTATCATGAAGCAATTGGGACTATAGATCACCAAGCCATATCATGATCTCTATAGTTTCGATTCTAGAAAGGTGAAATGCATAGGTATGATAAAATATTTGGTAGTCACTCTTGCTCAAATAAAATCCAAAAGTGTAATGATGGATGTGGTGGCAGCGGATGTTCCAGCAAAATATGGCATGCTTCTATCAAGGAGTTGGGCTAAAAAATTGGGAGGCACCATGCAGATGGATATGAAGTATGCTACAATACCCGTTTTTGTTGGAGAGACTAGGTGATTGTATAGAGAAGCTATGTTTGTCTATGTGATAAGTGATCAAGACAGTCCTATGAATTATCCTATATATGCAGTCAATGAAGACATGGATTGTTATAGGTTATCATCAAGAAATCCAGCTGAAGCAAAGATGGTACAAATTCGAGCGGCAGAATCTGCTGCTGAAGATAGCAAGAATCAGGTTTGAAAACTCTACTTTGATGGAGCCTCTTCCAAAGAAGAATCTGGAGCTGGTGCGGTATTGTCATCACCACTGGGGGATGAGATCAGTTTGTCTTACAAGTTAGATTTTGATACCACAAACAATGTTGTTGAATATGAAGCTCTTATCCTCGGCCTCCGAGCGGCAAGGGATTTAAAAATTACCAAGTTGGCAGTCTTTGGAGACTCTGAACTGATGGTAAACCAGATTAGAAATATTTATCAAACCAAACACCCAAGACTCAGAGCATATGGAAATCTTGCATGGGACCTCATTGAGAATTTATTTTATGCCTTCAACATTACTTTTGCCCCCCGGGAAGGAAATAAACATGGAGATGCATTGGCCTTGATGGCGAGTTCTTTCAAACCTCCCAAGAAGACGAAGGTAAAATATGAGGTCGAAATGGGATATCGTCCCTCCATCCCTGACAACGTGAAAAGTTGGCATGTTTTCGAAGACGACCAACAAATCAAATGCTTCTTGCAGCTTGTCGGAGAATTCTCGAATATCAATTTAGATGGTAATTCCGGAGAGACGGAAGAAAGTAGCTCACAGATAGAAAACAGAGAGGTCTTTGGGTTGACGCAACGGATTGCTGGCCACAAGATTCTATAGCTGAAGAGTAACTTTATTCCTAAAGGACTGGTTCCATTAGAGTAGTTGTTCGATAAAAACAAAATCCCAGTCAAACCAGCAGTGCATACAACTACTGAGGTTGTTCAGGAACTAAATCTTGGTACCATGGAAGATCCCAAGTTTGTAGAACTCTCTCAGTCCCTTACAATTGAGCAAATGCAAAGGTATGAGGAATTGTTCAAAAATTATGTAGATGTTTTTGCATCGAAATATTAAGACCTCATAACCTATGATACCACTATCATACAACATAGGATTCCCTTGAAGCCAGATGCTAAGCCAGTAAAGCAGACGTTGAGACAGGTGAACCCTATCTTGCTGCCAATGATTGAAAAGGAAGTAAGGAAACTTCTTGATCTAAAAATCATCATTCCTCTAAGATATTTAGAATGGGTGGCTAACTTGGTACCGATCAGAAAGAAAAATGGAGAAATCCGGTTATATGTTGATTTTAGAAACCTAAATAAGTGCTCAGTGAAGGATAATTACCCCTTACCCAAAATGGATCATATTCTACAAAAGGTAGTTGGGTCGACCGGAGTGTCGATGATGGATGGGTTCTCTGGCTATAACCAGATTACCATACACCCAGATGATAAGGAAAATATGGCTTTCACTACTACATGGGAAACTTTTATGTATGATAAAATGCTCTTTGGCCTTATGAACGTTGGCGCAACATTCCAAAGAGCCATAAACATAATATTCATATGTGATATCCGTAACTAAAAAATGCCCATAAAACAAAAACAAAAACAAAAAAAATATTAACATTATCATATAATAACTATATAACTAAAGGAGAATAACTATATAACTAAAAGAGAAAAAAAAACCTAAAGATAAACCGATATTCTAGACAGCATTATGAGTTCAAATATAAGGAAGGTTGCCACATCTAAAAAGTACTAATAATGCATGAGAAAACACTATTGATTAAAGATGCATTGAATTGAATTCGCCATACGAAAAAGGATTTCCATATGAATAAAGATGAATTGAATTGATTTGCCCATACGAAAAATGATTTCCATATGAATAAAGATGAATTGAATTGATTTGCCCATACGAAAAAGAATTTCCGTATGATGATTTCCCTTTAGAACTATTTAATGTGAGGAATATATCAAAAACACTATACATGGTTGAGGGAGGTGGCATGTTGTGCATTTGAAATTCAATGATGGAGTCTTTGAATTAGTAGTAAAAGATCTTTTTTTCGTTCGTCCATGTAATTTTTCACAAGTTAATGGGATAATAGGGAACATAGGATAATTGATGGCATAAAATGATACGGTGTTTGAAGGTTGCATTTGGTTCTTTTTGTTGGAAGGTTTTGGAGAACAAGATTTTAGTTGGGGAAAATCTTCAGAAGAGGGGGATTGTTGGGCATTTTCATTGTATTTTATGTTGTATGAGAGATTCAATTGACCACCTCTTTGCTCAATGCTCCTTTTCAAATACTTTATGGCGGGAAATTTTAAGAAGTTTTTAGTCCTCCCTTTCTTGGGTTGGAAACACATTTGAACAGTGCCTCTCACGATGGATTATGTTAGTGGGTGCATTAAAAAAACTTAATTTATTCATAATTTGGAATATTTAGCTTTATAGGAATCCTCTCATCTTTGAAAATCAAAAGCGAAATTTGTTCTTAATTTCTACCAGGATCATTGGTGTTTACAAAGAACATTATTAAAAAACTCTTGGATCCAGAGCCCAACATATTAGAAATCCAAATTTTATAAATTCCTTCCCGGTGGGTTTCTTTGATGGTGGGTTTCTTCGATGGTGCAGTACAAGATGGTCTTTCTGGAACAAGGATTGTTTTGAAATTAAACAATGAACATTATTTTCAGTGTTGGATGTCACGTGGAATGGGTAAAAACTCTAGGGCGGAACTCATTGCTCTCTAGGGTCTTCTTTTCTTTGCTTTCATATATAACATTATTCATATTCAAATTTTGGGAGAGCAATCATTGATTAGGCTTGAGGTGGTTCCTTGTCCCATAAATAAGGGATCTCTTATACCAATGTCATGACCTTAAAATTAGATTATTATTATTATTGTAAAAAGAGATTAATAATTAATAATAGAAAAAATAAAATTTTCCTTTTTATTTATTTTTAAAGAGCCCATGGATATAGGGTGGACTTTGATCCACTTACGTGTCCACAAGTGGAGATCATGGGTGGATGGGTGGTTGGTCCTAGAGAATTGAACTTTCGTATTCATGAGAAACTCCTTACTCCTCACCCTTTGAGCTATTAATTATATTCTTATTCCTATTAATTATATAAATTGATTAAGTGTATGGTTTATCTTTATTTATTGACGATAATTTTAATTTTCTTATATATATGATGAGAGTTTTATAATTTGAACAGTTTAATGGTTTAAAATATATATTTTTCCTAAAAATAACAAATTAGAAGTCTTAGAATTAGAATACATACATCTATATAAATTTTAATAGTCAAAATCAATACCAGAATAAAATCCTTATCCCACAAACAAACAAAAATATATAATAATAAATTAAAATTAAAAATATTATTATTATAATATTATATCCCACAAACAAAAAAAAATATATAATAATATATTAAAATTAAAAGTATTATTATTATAATATTATATGAGTAAAAAAAACCGATTCGAGTTTAATTAATGCTATAAATCACGGCGTGGGAGATGTGCCTCGCCCGAAAATTTTCTGTCGCTGGTCGCCGAAATACCGGGGCGATTTGAGTGCCAGTTATCACACAACCATCAATCACGGCTATTAATGCTATAAATCACGTCTACTCGAGCGCACCATTCGATTTGTGTTTTGGATGGTATTTACCGTTCGATTTGTTTGTAAAAAAAGAGTTTGGTAACAGAGCAGCAATTGTGAGTGCAGGATCTGCTCCCCCTCATGGGTAAAAACGGGGACGACCCATCATTCATATGTTACTCGGAGAGTCCCCCAACCCTTAAGGGCTTGAAAGAGTTTCCGGAGCTTTCATTACAGAACAAGGAGGCTGCAGATTACACAATGGCCAAGCAGAATGAAGATGCTCAAACTGGAACGGATGATTGTAATATTGAGAAAACTAGTAATGATCTCTCAGATCCAGAGTCTGAGCCCATGAAAGAATATATGTTGGTGGATGACTTTATATTCAGTGACAAGTCCTTGGTAGGTAGATTCACCCGCATGAACCCAACTCTTCAGGAGCTCTCACAATGGTCTACGGAACATTGGAAGCCCAAACTGAGCAGCGATTGGATGTTTAAGATAATGGCCGAGGGTGTTTTCAAGATTGAGTTATTTTCTGAGGATGATTGCGAATTTGTCCTGGAGAATGGTCCCTGGTTCATGGGAGAGGCAGCATTGACCCTCAAGCGATGGTCACCTGATTTTGAATTAAAAAATTTAGATGGTAATTTTTATGAAGAGTAGTTAAGATTTGTTATTTAAGATGGTTATTTTTTAGTTAAGATTTGTTATTTAAGATAATGGCCGAGGGTGTTTTCAAGATTGAGTTCTTTTCTGAGGATGATTGCGAATTTGTCTTGGAGAATGGTCCCTGGTTCATGGGAGTGGCAGGATTGACCCTCAAGCGAGGGTCGCCTGATTTTGAATTAAGAAACTTAGATGGTAATTTTGATGAAGAGTAGTTAAGATTTGTTATTTAAGATGGGTATTTCTTTAGTAACTCAGGGCAACCTGAAGAGTAGTTAAGATTTGTTATTATTATTATCCTGAGATGCCCCCAAGGAAGCTAACCCCTTGTATAAAAGGGCCCTCTCTCCATTTGATGTGTCTCTTTTCTTCTGTTTTTTTTTAATGTCTTGTTCTTTTTAGGAAGGATATCCTGGATCCTCGTCAATTATGATTGGGATTATATTGGTTATGATGGTGTCTTCAGCAAGATAGCTTCCCTATCTTTTGGACTTGCAGACAATGGATTGGATATTTTCGAAAGTTGAAATTTATTGCAGAGGCATAATAGTCATCAGATTGCTTTTGCTTTTGTAGTATTCGAGATATCTCATTGTGCTTTTGTAGTATTCGAGATATCTCATTGTGATATATATATCCTTCTGATTTTTTGGTTGGTTTTTAGTCCTTCATTAGAAAATCTATAGTTATATGTTCAAGGTTGTTGTTGTCTTCATAGATGCACGATTCAATATGGTTGGGGTTGATCTCTTTGTGTATGCTTTTTATCATTTTTACAATGTTTGAAATTTGAATGGAGTTAATTTTGATTTAGCAATATTGGGTGAAGTGAAATTTGTGGTTTTGAAGTTTAGAATACTGCAAACTTGAATTCAGAAATATTATGCAAAACAGCAAACTAATTTTAGCATGTAATTGATTCTATTGATACTTTGCCGCAAAGTAATGTATTGGAATGTTTTAAAAATTGATATTATATCGATTAGTCTCTACAAGAAAATATGCTGCAGAGCATAAAGCTCAAAATGACAGGCACCCTTTTGATCTTTTAGGTTGCTTTTCAATTATTTGTATTGCTCTTTCCAATGAAATTTATTGCATAGACATAAGACTCCTCAGATTGTTTTTCTAGTATCCGAGAGATCTCATTGTGATAGATATCACAATGATTTTTTTGGTTGGTTTTCTTCCAGTCCTTTATTAGAATATCTATGGTTATGTGTTCAAGGTTTATGTTTTCCTTTATTAGAATATCTATGGTTATGTGTTCAAGGTTTATGTTTTCTTTATTAGAATATTTATGGTTATGTGTTCAAGATTCATGTTTTCTATATATATGCCTTTTTTTCATTTTTACAATGTTTGAAATTTGAATGGAGTTAGGTTAACAGCAACATCGAGTGAAGTAAAGAACTTTGTGGTGTTGTTGCTGATATTTAGTATACTGCAAACTTGAGTTCAAGGATATTTTTATATAGGACAGCAAACTAATTTTAGCATAACAGCCTGTAAAGGATTTTTGAACACTTTGTAGTAAGTAATATACTAGAATGTTTTTAAAAGTTGATATTATATAGATTAGTCTTTACAAGAAAGTATACTGCAGAGGCCTAAAGCTCAAAATGACAGGCACCCTTTTGATCTCTTAGGTTGCTTTTCAATTATGTGTAATGCTCTTTCCAAGGAAATGTATTGCAGAGGCATAATAGTCCTCATATTGCTTTTGTAGTATCCGAGAGATCTCATTGTGACAGATATCCCTTTGATTTTTTTGGTTGGTGTTTTTTAGTCCTTTATTAGAATATCTATGATTATGTGTTCAAGATTTAAGTTGTCTTTGTATATGCTTTTTTTCATTTTTACAATGTTTGAAATGTGAATGGAGTTTATTTTGGTTAATAGCAACATTGGGTGAAGTAAAGAAATTTGTGGTGTTGTTGTTGATGTTTAGAATACTGCAAACTTGAGTTCAGAAATATTATAGCAAACTAATTTTAGCATGTAATTGATTCTGTTGACAACTTGTAAAGGACTCTTGAACACTTTGTAGGAAGTAATTCGTATCTAATTGATAGAAAGTAGCCACTCTTTTATCTAACTGATGCACACAAATTTCAGTCTGAAAATAAAGGAATGGAATGAGAAACGAAGCCATTTTTGCTGGGTAATTATAAAGTTGTGTGACTCCTCCGTTTCTTTCTTTCGGTTCTTTTTGTCTCTGACCTGTTAGTGCATATGAACAACTGCAATATTTATGTTTTACAAAACAGTTTATCATGGTATCAAAACCAAGTTGGCTCCTCGAGGGATGATTTTGATTATTGTTGAGAAAATTGTGTTTTCTTTGTCTGTTTAAGCACAAGCCAGGTTGAGACTAGTTTGCCAGAGAAGAGAAATATTCGGTGTACACTGCAGATGACGATGCTGATTCAAAGCAACTTACTTTTACTGCTAGCAAGGATGAAGTTCAAGAGTGGATAAGGGAGGATAAAGCATTGTCTATGACTCTAATCATAGCTTAATGGAGACCAACAAAAGAGATGCGGGACTATTTAGTCTAACAATATGAGATGAACACAAGTTACATGTATGTAGCTCTATACAGAAATTTCAGAGATGAAGTATGTCAAGGGAAATAGTAGTATGAATCATATCATTTTATTCAAAGACTTGTTTTCCCAGTTAACTGTTGCAGAGGCTGGTTACAGGGTCCCAAAATCTCAACAAATTTTGATTTTATTGACACCAGTGCGGTTATCTATTATACTTTGAAAACAATATTCTTGAACAAAGAAAACCTGAATTTTCGGATGGCTGCCATTGCATTCATTAGAAGAAGAAACTCAAAGAGTTGATGTAGGCACCAACAATGATAGAAAAGTTGTATTCTATGCCAAGTAAAAGGGAAACAAAATCAAGAAAGCCTTACGTAATGCAAGGCCACAATACAGGCCAACAACAGGGCAACCAAATATAAAAATCAGAAAAATATGTGCCGCTATTGCCATATGCTAGGTACATACAAAGAAACTGTTGGCAGAGTTGGTGGTCACCATGCAAACAGAGCACGAGGCAAGTTAAATGCCAGGATATCAGGGTGAGTTCTGGGCATTAATGCCATTGTAGGCGCTAGCCTGTACCTCTCTACATCTGTGCAAGCTCGCACATTCGAATTGATGGAGGTAATGCAAGACAGACAAGGCGAGAAGATGGAACTTATGGCGTTTCGGGATTGTCCCAGAAGGCAAGTTTCTCTGCTGAAGAAAATTTATGTTGTGGTTTGTCCGTCTTTGTAATAGAGGCTTCGGAGCAGATAGACTGCCACTCTCATTTAAGGAAGCTGTCTCTGGAACAAGAGAACGATTCCGAGTCCTTAATTTCCTTGCTCCTCGCAGACAAAGCGCTGATTTTTCAGTGCATGCAGAACAGTGGGGAGAGCAGAGCAGGAAGAATTTAGCATTAGAAAGAAGCCTCCCTTCTAACACAGAAGAAGTAGAAGGAGTCGTGCCTTCTTGGAGGGAGATCTACCGCGAGTTTAAGAGGAAATCTGGAAGATTTCAAGAAGATGCTTGGGTTTGTTCAGGATGCTGTTGGGAGGTTTCTTCAAATGTTCTGCGAAAGAATGTCCGTTTCAATTCCAGTCATCTTGCCTGCTTGGACTCACGCATTGGTGACTTGGACGACAACATGAGAAAACTCAATGGATGAAGTCAGGAAAGATTTGACCCAGTTTGTGAAGATGAATCATTGTAGCCATGTCCAGGCGTCTCCTTCCAACCAAGCGCCGCTTATGGATGAAGTTTCAGTTATCCAGCCCATATGTGGAAGATTGGACAGTCATTGAATAGATAGATGATCTCCTTTATGGATGAAGTTTCAGTTATCCAGCCCATATGTGGAAGATTGGACAGTCATCGAATAGATAGATGATCTCCCTTTTTAGTCTGGTGCTCTCATTTTTTTTGTGTACTCAGTAATTAGATTATTAAAGTTTATAGAACACATGCCTCAGAAGCAGATGAAAAACTCATAGGCAAACTTTTTATTTTCAGCACAGATATATCTCTAAGGGACCCTGCCTTCAGAAGATAGAATTTTGATGAAATTAACTCTTTGTACAAGATGGCTGTGCTCAGCTGTTATAATATAAAAAAAAAATTGTTTTTGTTTAAGAAAAGATACGAAATGTCTCTCGGCCACAAATGGGCCATCTTTCAATGGCCAAATTCAAATTGTTTCTGAATTTTATCAATTTTTTTGCTAAAATGACCCAATTCGTCACGTAGTTAGAGTTCAAAATGATATGTTCATAATATGATGCAAAAATCACATAAAATTATATAAGATTGTAAGGTTTATAAAACAATGTATAAAATTATAGAAGATTGTAAAGTTTATAAAACAATGTATGATTATATGCTAAAATAAACTTAATGTAAAATCATTTCCTAGTTTTAAATGAAAGGAAAACTTTAAAGTTTGAGTAATTAGAATGTCATTCAGAATGTGGAACTGATTTTATGAGTAAAAGTCTTCCACTGTTAGTTAATCATATGTTGCACCAGAGCTGAATTTTCCTTTCAATTCTCCCTACCATCCATGACTAGTCCTTAATACCATAATCATTTGGCTTTAGGGTATAATCCAAATATTGAATGCCCTGTTATGCATTTACCACCTTATATGGGATTTGTTGAATAATCCATTTTGTAATTTCATCATCTATATTCATAACGGAAATAGAATACTTAAGGATGTTGATGGCAATACCTGTAGCCACCGCGAATCTGTCTAGGATCCTTTTTATATTACAAATATCCCTTCTGGAACCTTCAGCGAAAATCATGATGTCGTCAACAAATAGTAGATGAGTTACTCTAATATTTGGTGCAATCTTGATACCATAGAAGTTCTGCTGCCTTAGCTTAAAGTATGGCACTGCTCAAACCTTCCACAATAAGAAGGAATAATAATGGAGCTAAGGGTCAGCCTTATCACAGGCCCCTCTCTAGTCTAAAACAGTTGAGGCCGATGCGTTAACAAGGATCGCAAATGATATTGTATGAACAATAGACATACTCTGGTTTACAATCACTAGGGGAAGCCCGATTTGAAGAAGAACCAATCACAAATATGTCCAATTGACTTGATCATAAGCTCGTCGAAGATCTATCTTTAGGATAGCAGTAGGCAGTTTTTTAAGCTTTGAGGAATTTAAGACTTCCCGATCCGTACAATTGGCATCATGAATAATTCTTCCCTTGAGGAAAGCATGTTGTTCCTGTGAAATCCCTTCAGATCGGATGCCTTTGATCCTATTCGCTATTACCTTTACTGTAATTTTGTAAATGTTGTTACATAGTGATACATGTTAATAATCATCAAAAGTCTCTCCTTTGTCCGTTTTGTGAAATTCTAAATCATAGCAAATCTAAGAGCTGAGTATACCTCACAGAGAAAGAATGAGCAGAAAAGATGAATTACAATAACAATGAGCAGACAATTAATCATGCAGGAGAACTCAGATAGGAACAGAATAATGTCACATGATCCAATAATCAGTGTAATGAACAATGATGTTACAATGGAGAGAATTCGAATCACCTAGGAGAATTGGGGTCTCAGTCTGTCTAGCATAGGAATTTTCACCTCTATTAGTGCTATGGAGCTTCCAAACTTAGTTAAACTCAACCAAATCTCAGTTAATTGAAGCTACTGTCAGTTAACTGACCAAGGAGGGTGAATCAGTGAGTTTGTCATGCAAATCACTTAGAAAAGGGCGCATGATTCCACAATCAGTGGCATTCGGAGCATAAACCCCCCACAAGAGTCAGCTAACTCAAGTCGACTAAACTAGAACATTGAGTTGGCTCCTAAAAAGTAGGGAATTGCCTCCAGTGGTCCTAAAATCATGCATGCAAGGCGCATTAGGTGGCTACTAAGTCTTGGATGAAATCTGCACACCACTAGGGGGGAAATAACATCACTAAGTACTAGCAAATGGTAAATAATGCAAGTAGGACAAGGATGGAGTATTAAAATATCCTAACACCCCCCCTTAATCCAAACGTGTGCATCATGGGCCCTGGTTACTAAGACCAAAGGTCACCCATACAATCAAACAAATAATAAAAAAATAAAAGAATTGTCCATGAACCAAGGAAATGGGGAAAAACCTCATGGGAAAAATACCCCCCCTCGAAAAGGAACAACAGTAGGGAACTCAAAGAACCTTCATACTAAGCAAAGAAAAAAAAACTTTCATGAGTGAAAGCCTTTGCAAAAATATTGGAAATCTGCTCTTATGTAGGATAGCAATACAAGTGTTGGATCTGGATCTGCTCCTCTGATGGACCTCCCACTGTGTCGAAGTTGTATTTGCCAAAACAAGTCGTTTAGGAACCCTTCTTGCTATTGAAGTGAATGGCTCATTGTAGTCCAAATCATGAACCTTTGAGTACCCTTTGTCAATCAACCGATATTTGTACTTGGTTATAGATCCCCCATGGTAACTCTCTTCAAGGGATTGTGGATCAAAACCCACCATCATGGAGCACCTCTCTGAGAGAAGTGGATCTGCATGACATAGTGCAAGGTTTGCATGATACTAATATCTGGTGGTTCTATGGTTAGATGTATCCCCAACTGTGTTCCCAACAGCTGCAAGGACTTCGTGAGCCCATATTAGCCTTATCCATGGATTAAGAGCATGTGTTGGACCTGGATTTGAATCTCCTTGAACTTTATTCTCAACATCAAGATCTTGATCCCCATCTTCATCAGAAGAGATATCACTCTGATATTCATCAAATTCCAATGGGGTAGGCAAAGAGTGGAAAAAATGAGAGAATTCATATGCCTTGGAGGCATGGTTTGCAAACCCTTTCGCTATAATCTTTCTAGTAGAGATCTCTGCAATCTCAACTGTGTCAGGACCAAAGACCACTTTCTTCGGTGAACCTGTATGAGTCATTTTATATATAGACAACAAATTTGTTGACAAAGAAGGCACAAATAGAACATTTTTTAACTTTCCATACTCCATTTGTATTGTCCCCTTCCCTTCAACATAGATCTAAGAGTTATCTCCCATGTGAATAGTTGGACCATCTTTGAGTTCTAGAGAAGAAAATGATTCTCTGGAGGCTCCTGAATCTATGAGGAAGGCTTTTGATTTTGAAAATCTAGCCTTCAGTGCATGGCATCTCTCATGAACATCAGACTCACTTCCAAAATCAGTCTCTCTTGCACCTTGTGGGAGGGAAATGTTATGTTGTTCAAGGAGTTTGGTCATTTGAACACTTGGATTTCTCAAATCCTTTTTGTTTGTCCTTCTTGGAGCTGGAGGCTCCTTCTGATGGACTTGACTTGGCATTTTGCTTGGGTTCATATTGCCTCTTCTCCTTTCCCTTGTGCTTCCCCTTTCCGTTCGCACTTTTTGCTTCTCTAACCACAAGAGCTTGATTTTTGGAGGCCTTCAAGGAACCCATATGGATCAATTTGTCTTGTTCTTAGATGAGAGATTCAGCGAAAACATCTAAGGATGCAATCTTCCAACCAGGAATTGACATTCTCCCCGAATTGAAGGTAGAGACAAAGATGGAAAACTCGGGAGTCGGGACCTAGCTCGCTCAGAATGGATAGCACCAACTGCTCATCCTTCTTCGCAATGGCACACTTCTTGCATTGCATGACCAGAGATTTGAATTTGGAAAAGAATTGTTGGATGGTCTCGAAACTGCTTGGTTGAAGAGAAATCAACTCATTCTATAGAATATGGCCCCTTAGCTCATCTTGTTTTCCGAAGAAGGTCTCTAACTCAAACCATAACTCTCCTGGAGTATTCAATCCATAGAGGTGGAAGAGTAGATCTCTGGAAATATGAATACACATGAAATTGAATGCCTCATCCAATCTATTCATATACTTAGCCTCTCCACAATTGCTTGAGGTTCGAACTCCTTTCCCATTGTTACCCTATACATTGACTTGTTGTGCAATACCATCTGCATATCATCCCTCCAATCAAGGTAATTGAAGGGTGTCAAGATCCTGGGAGAGAGAGGAGAGTTTGAATTCTTCATGAGAACTGCTGGAGTGAAAACAAGGTGAAACTGCTCCACTCAAAAAAATTTCAATAACCTGCAAAAAACTCTCAATTTTGGAGATAGACTACTACTGATCACTGTTTTAGGACAATAGGCACATTTTTCTAGATCCTTCACACCTGGATAGACCTAAAAGGATTTCTCCAATGAATTCAATGCAATGGCACCAGGATTTGTTGTGGAAATCCAAAGGCTTATGGTGCACTACTGAAAGCAACTGCTCAACCTACACTCAATGGATCTGATACCATGTGAAATTCTAAATCACAACAGATCTAAGAACTGAGTATACCTCACAGAGAAAGAATGAGCATAAAATATGAATTACAATGAAAACTACAGTAAAAATGAGCAAACAATTAATCATGCATGAGAACTCAGATAGGAACATAATAATGTCACATGATCCAATAATCAGTATAATGAACAATGATGTTACAATGGAGAGAATTCGAATCACCTAAGAGAATTCGAGTCTCAGTCTGTCTAGCATAGGAATTTTCACCTCTATCAGTGCTCTGGAGCTTCCAAACTCAATTAAACTCAAC
Source organism: Larix kaempferi (assembly GCA_027924585.1). Lineage (NCBI taxonomy): Eukaryota > Viridiplantae > Streptophyta > Pinopsida > Pinales > Pinaceae > Larix > Larix kaempferi. The sequence continues at coordinate 8,452,515 of BSBM01000067.1, forward strand.
CAAATCTCAGTTAACGGACCAAGGAAGGCGCATCAATGATTTGGTCATGCAAATCGCTTAGAAAATGGCACATGAGGCCACAATCAGTGGCATTCGGAGCATAAACCCCCCAAAAGAGTCAGCTAACTCAGGTGGACTGAACTAGAACACTGAGTTGGCTCCTAAAAAGTAGGGAACTACCTCTACTGGTCCTAAAATAATGCATTAAGGGCGCATTAGGTGGCTATTGATTCCTGGATGGCATATGCACAACACTAGGGGGAAAATAACATCACTAAGTACTAGCAAATGGTAAATAATGCAAGTAGGACAAGGATGGAGTATTAAAATATCCTAACACTTTTTTGGTATGAGGGCAATGAAAGTTGAGTTGAAAACTGCTACTATTTTTCCATTTTTCCTCGACTCCTCTATAACAACCAATATATCATCCTTAAACAATTCAGGCTTCATAAGATTCTATAGCCCAGCCATCGGGGCCCGGGCTTTTATTGTGTTGCATAGTATTGATAGCATATTTAAGCTCCTCCATTGACACCATAATTTGTAGCTTGTGGGAGTCGTCCTCAATCACCATGTTGGGGTAAACAACTACCAGACTCATCATATGTAAAAGTGACAACTCTTGTTCTTGAGAATAGACCGTTCTAAAATGCTTAATCCCCAGTTATGTCAACTCTCGATGCCCCAAATATTCATTGCCTCTATCATCCTATAAATCCCATATGGAATTAGCATTCTTCCTATGCTTGATATGATTGTGGAAATACTTCGTATTGTCATCACCTAACTAGAACCAGATGGCTCAACTCTATAAACGAGCAGTAGCCTCTTCATCCTATAATATTTTATTCTTACTTCTTTCCATGTTAATGATTTCCTATTTTTGTTCATCGGAAGTATAGCCCGCTGGGTGGTTACAATGAAATCCCTCCAACGAAGCTTCGATAGCCCTGAGCTCCGAGGATATCACTTGTCTTTTCTTAGCAATCCATGGGATAGCCAAATCCTTAATCCTTTTTAGAATATTATTGAATTGAACATCGGTTGAGACACCACTGTTCCTATCAAAGGAAGACCATTATTTGATTAACATAGCTCCAAATTCCACTTCCTTCAACCATCGCACATCAAATTTAAAGGGACTCGGTGGTTTCCTTCTATTTTGATTCAATTCAAGCAAAGAGGGGTGATGGTCAGAATTACCCCCATCCCCGATCCATTGTCTAATAGAGACAATTGATCTAAAAGTACCCTCATTAATATGGAAACAATCAAGTCTTTTGGCAATGTATGCCTCTCCAGATCACATGGTGCACCACGTCGGCCTCAATTGTATGGGAGGAATGTCCACAATAGATGGGATGTTAAATTATTATTGAAATATTTTGATAAGGAGTCACGATGAGCTTGAGGTCCCCATATTGTAATGTTTATAAAACAATGTATGCCTATATGCTAAAAAAAACTTAATGTAAAATCATTTCCTAAGTTTTAAATTAAAGAAAACTTTAAAGTTTGAGCAATTAGAAAGTGAAGAGTTAAAACAATTGAAATATTAGAAATGTGATTTTGCACTTTTCTACAATATTTGGAATATCTTTGTAGGCACTATAATGTGGATGTATTTGTAGATCAAATGGGGTCTAGACAAACTTGTGAAAGTTTGTAAAACGAAATATTAAAAAGGTAGAAAATAATAAACTTCTAGAAGTTATAAACATGAACATCAAATTTAATTTGGAGCATAAGACCAACTATCATAAAGCATTTTTACGATATACAATTTTATAATTGATACATATCAAATTTTATAGCCGGGATAAACTAGCTACAATCCCACTTACATTTTTGAGAGGCAAAAACTAGTTTAATTACCAACTCTCTAATTTTTTTCACAGAAAAATATAACTTACTATTAATAAGCAAAATAGTAAAATATGTCCAACTGTCAATCCAGAACAAAGTCATAAACGAGCTATCAGAAGTATCCCCCGGAACATTTCGGTTACATCACCATAAAGTATCAATAAAACAACCAGAAAATGACAATAAGAGGTGCCACAACCCCGAAGCATCTCCCAGAAGACACATCACTATGCGCCCAGCATCATAACAGAAAATATCATCACTAACACATAAGTATCAATAGAGTCCAAAATATAGATAACAACATATGCCAAACATCAGAGGCATCCCCAGCAGATAAGTAGTCGCCGATCAGAACAAAAAGGAACAAGCACCTGCAGAAGGATGATATAAAGGCCGCAAAAATATGATAGGATATAGTAATGTCCAACAAGTAATTGGACACAGCAGTATTCAGGAATCTGCACAAAGAAGTTGAAAATCGAATAAGTAATACAAGCCGCAAATATCATAAGAGAAATATAAAAGATCAAAACAAAATGTCAACAATCCTCATGTCCAATGTAACAGCCGTGAACCATGAGTAAAAAGAATACCATCTCGCCATTCCTGCCACATGATGACCCCATTCTGAGAGATAAGAGCCCGCTTGGAGAGCATATCCGCCTCCTGATTCACCTCTCTATATATATGTTCAAAGTGAATGTGCTCAAATTCAAGAATGAGCTTGCGAGCTGCTTCCAGCCAATGATTGAGCAGAAGAACATTCAGGGAGGAAGAACCCAGATCCCATGAGATGATAGCCTGCGAATCGCCAAATACAAGAAGCGAAGAAATCATCCTTTGACGGGCACAAAACAGTAAGAGCCAAAGTGCGCAGATCTCACTTCTAGTATTAGATCCAGGTCCCAAATTAAGCCAATAGTGAAACGAGATAATGTTGGAAATGTGAATTGTAGCGCCAGCACCCCCAATGCCATTCTGGCACACAGCAGCCCCGTCAAAGAAACCACAGGGAAAAACCAAGATTGGAGGAGCCAATCTGTTTTTCAATAAACGAGTCTTCTTGCCAATACCCGCACCAAAGGTTGTTATGTATTCCTTATGAGCAGCTAATATCTTATAGCATAAAGCTGCTCCAAGAGGTTTTAAGTTTTCAAAGATGCATGCATTACGGGTTTTCCAAACCTCCCAAATCATAAAGAAAGGAAGTTCCACACAATCAGTGGGAAGCCGAGACCAAGCCTCCAAACAAGTACACAAGGGTTGTTCACCCCATTTGAAATGGACACCAACTCTGATAGCAATCTGATCCCAAATTCCCCTAATGAAAGAACAAGTCGATAAAAGATGATCGACCGTCTCCTCCAAATTATAGCAGAGAGGACACCGACCCGGGCCATTGAATCCCCGCCGGCATAAGTTATCCCAAGTGAGAATCCGGTTAGATAATGCAAGCCAGATAAAACACTTTATCTTGAGAGGAATGACCAGCTTCCAAATATATTTCTCCCACCAGTGAACAACAGAGCAAGATTTAGCAAACAATGCATCATAAGCCAATTTGGCAGAAACCTTTCCACAAGACACATCCCATGACCAAATTAATCTGTCAGCCGAATCAGATAACTGTAAGTTAGATTGATAAAAAGACCTGATATAACCATCCCATTCCAAACCTAGAGTTCCCGATAATCCCAGCTGGGGAGCTGATATCCATAGAGATCGACCCTCCTTGAACAGACCAACAGCATGTGCCAGAGTATAATATCCTTTAGATCTAAGATGTGTCCTTAATTCCATCGAAAGAGTATGCACAGTAGGGCCCCCCAAGATCGGGTCAATTCCCAGCCTTATGTCACGTCCATTGCCAGGAATCCAAGCAATCCACTGCGTGATATCCTTAAACGAACCCAGCTGACCATTCCAGATATTTGACACACCCACTGTAGCAGGCCGATCCATACTAAACCACTTTTCAACAAAGATATTTTTCAAGTATTTAGATCTGATAATCTGGCCCCAAACAGAGTTGTCAAAAAGTGCTCACCATAGACTTTTCGCATGCAGAGCCCTTACAAAAAGGTCAAGATCCTTAATATTCCAGCCCCCCAGTTTCCACGGACGTGCCAACCTGGACCAATTAATAAGATGATATTTATCATGATTACCTCCACCCGACCATAAGAAGTTAAACAACTTTCGACGAATTAGGCAAAGAATGGATCTAGGAACTTTGCAAAGAGTAAACCAATACACGCCCATATTCTGTAAAACCGCCTTTGCCAGCATGAGACGACCACCCAATGATAAATGGCGGAAGCTCCAGTGACTTATGCGTCCCTCAAAACGCCGAACGAGCCAAGTCCAGTCCTTCACAAGGTAATTAGCCGGTTTTAAGAAAAAACCAAGATATTTCGTTCCAGCCTCCAACTCTAGAAAATTTAAGGGGAGGATAGAGCGAATGGAGCATTCCACATCCATCAATAGAGAGTGTTTAAGGAAACGTGATTTAACATAATTGATGATCATACCAGAGACCGAGCAAAATAAGTCCAGGATCCTTTTATATTGAACCCACTCAGCAAGTATACCATTACCGAAGAGCATTACATCGTCCACAAACAAGGAGTGTGTAACAGATATATCTCTAGTAATCTTAATTCCTTACATACATCTTCGCAACATCCATTTTATAAAATTTACGCCCAGTAAAATATAATTCAAAGTAGAGATATATGTATAGTCATATTTTTTATATATTATTTTATTCTTAATAAAATTGTGCAAAGCGAAGCTTCCAAGGTTATTTTGGTTAATTTTACTCTTTGTGTATCAAGTTAGTATTTTAGACACATGGAATTTGTTTCAAAAAATAAAGAGAGGTGTGGAAGCAAAAATAAAAAGGCAATGGCCATAACAAAACCCTAAAGATGAAGAATGAAGTCATTCTTAATGAATCACCCAAGAATAATGAGTAAGGTACTTTAGAGGATGTGAGAGACCAAAGTTTTGACTTAAAGAAGACAATGATTACATGTTGTTGATTTTAAGAAAAACAACGAATGATCGATAATGAGATCATGCATATCGATATTGAGATCATGCATATCTCTTGTATTAAATCTAGAAATGTATTGTGCATCTAGGGGGAGAGTGAAGGAGCTCCGACATTAAGTAAAGGAAGCAGTCATTCTTCCTCTTCATATTTCTTAACAAGAAGATCCCATTCCAAATAGAGGATAAGTTCCTCTAATAGAGGATAAGTTCCTCTAATTCATGTAGAATTTTTTTTTTTGGTTAGAAAAGAAGGGATAAATGAATTTGGGACAATTAATAGAGAGTTTAGGAAGGCAAAAGTACCCATGTTTAAAAAATAAGTCAAGACTAAATAATAGGTTATGGGGTTATGATTTGTTTTAGCAAATACTTTTAATAGTTTTGACTTTGAATTTGATCTCGCATTATATCTTGACTCAATATGGTGTTGCTTAGTAGTTATATGCACCCATATAGACTAATAGACATGATGGCATGTGAAATTGTAGTGCCCAATTTTGGAATAGAAAATTATTTGATTATGTTATGTTATTATTTGAGGGCATTTGATCACAAATTATCCGGATTGATACTATGCGTCTTGGCGCTAAAACTTAAAAACAATTTATGTTGCATGATGACCACCATACTTTTTTTGCTTATGTTAGAAATAAATGGTCATAGAAGGATTTATGTATGATGACTATCCATTAACGATATGATGCATGAAAAGGATTAATGTAAATATATATTTCAAATACAATAATTGTAAGATGTTTTGGCAGTTCTTCCTAGTGTGAAAGGGAACGCACAAGTGTGCATTAACGCAAGGTGGCGTCAATGTCGCGTGGGCTTCATATTGAGTCTAGATATGATATCAGGTGATATAATGCAATAAATTGATATTTTGATTATTTTGCATGAACTATTCGATGCACATGAATTTTATGTGTGTAGGCACAGGATCACGATTGATAATCGATCCATAGATGGGTAATGGGGTTGTATGGGGGAATGCATGCCATAAATAACACATGTTTCCATGCGACGGGTTGAAAAGTGAGCAATAATTTTACCCATGAAATGCATGTCTCCATGAGGGTAGGTCGTGGTTTCGGTCACTCACGAGGCTCGACTGAGGGCCACACAATAAGTTGTCCCTTATTCCTCATCAACCATTAATTTCTCGACATGGCAGAGACGAATTGACTTAACATGGTCTCCATTGTCGTGCCACATGCCCATTGTAGGAAAATGTCTATTTGAAAGGGCATGTGTTTGATCATGGCGCCCTTGATAGCACATTAGTAAATTCTAATGCATTAAAAAGTTAAGAATTCATATGGTTAGATGCATTTCCATAAAAATATAAATGAGCTAAAGTGATTTAGTTAAAAGTGAATGTAGAAGCATGAATTATGAAAATAAAATAAGTGAATAATAAATTAATTTAAATGAAAAACATGTGCATCAAAAGAGGATAAGCAATTAGTGAAATAAATGGAAAATGAACTAAAACACATCTCTTTAATTAAGGACAGGAAATATAATAGGAAATCTAATTAAAAGGAAATGTAAATTAAAGTGCACACACATATGACATTGGAAAAGAAGAGGAAATCAAGGGAACACCTAGGGGTAATTTTAGGAAGATTGATTGGAAAGTGAGGGAAAATCCCAAATTTTTAATTTTTAATAATGAATTAGTTGTGCAAATGACTAAGAAAACTTACAAAAGGAAGGATGAATAATAATAGAATTTAGAATACGAAAGGATAATTGCATTGAATAATTTTTTTTCTCAACGTTTCAAGCCCATAATAGGGCTCATCCTCTGGAGAAAGATTCTCAAAGTTTTGGCAAGTTATATTCACGAAAATATATGTGATAAGTCCTCGTTGTTTCTTTGGGAAGTAGCCAACCTGTTATTCTCCTTTTTATTCTTAATATGTTATATAATAGGACGCCAACACTCACTAATTTTGATGCCATCGTCCATATTCAAATTGACTAAAAACTTCTCAATCTCTATTGCCTCATGAATCTTCCTTCTCCTAAAATGATCTTCCTTTGCAATTAATCTAGCATCTTCTATATGAATGTGGTGGCTTGAGTTGTGTGCATATTATGTTAAGGTGGATTTCTTGTGGCGATCATGGATTATATCCGCACTATGCTACTTAAGTATTACTTGAATTGATTGGCCTATTTCTTTGATGTATGCTTTACCACATTAACACGATATACTATACACCCCCTTTTGTGAGCTCAAATCCAATCAATCTCTCAAGGAATCCAACATTCTTCCAAAAAAACTTAATGGTGAGAAAGTACCCTTAATTTCTTTCTTCCTTAAAATTCTTTCCAATATGTCTGTAGTTCCTTTAATATATGGAAGGGCGATCTTTTCTCCCATACACTTCCTTTGGCCTATGTTCCCCCCTTCGAGCTTTTTGGATGACAATATTAACCTGACACTCACTATATCCATTCTTCAAAACACTCTATAAGTGCTCAATTTCTTGCTTGAGGTGGTCTTTATATGAAACCCTAATGACGCGAGTCGCGAGAGTGTTATTACACCAATATTCTGCGCTAGATGGTGGTGTGAATCAACATGAAGGTACTTGTCCGTGTGCATTTTTTTCCTATATACACGGTGTGCTAAGGATCCATCCTCTTTCCTTGAGATGAGTACGTTTAAGAATGGAATCTGGTTATCCTCCTCTACTTCCATTGTAAATTTTATGTGGTCCAGTTTGTTATTCAAGTGAACTAAGAACTCATCTAGGCTCTACATTGCATGCAGCCAATTGATATTAGTATTGTCTACATATATTTCCACCATTTTGGTTTTAATGGAAAGGATTCGATGGCATATTTCTCAAAAGGATTCCATGTATAAGATAGCTACTACCAAAGAAAGAAGAGACATGATTGCAATTCCTTCTATCTGTTCATATAACACCTTTGAAGCTAAAGAAAGTATATTTGAAGCACACCTCAACCAACCCTGCAATCTCATCATTTGTTACTGCTATGATAACTTCAATAACCTCCTTCATAGGAATTTAGTAAATATATAGACCATGTCAAAACTGGCTAATATATCACCTTCTTCCATAATGCATTCCTTCAGCTCATTCACCGTGAGATTTGTGGATTCCTTGATGAATGATTGGGTGTGATCTGAGATATTTTTCCATTAAAACTAAAATGGTAGAAAAGATATGTCGACAATACTAATATCAACTAGCTACATGGGAAGTAGAGCCTGGATGAGTTCTTAGTTCATTTGAATAGCAGATCAGACCACATAAAATTTACAATGGAAATAGAGGAGGATAACCAAATTCCATTCTTAGATGTAATCATCTCAAGGAAAGAGGATGTCAATCCTTAGCACACTATGTATACAAGAAGAAAATGCACACTGAAAAGTACCTTATGTTAGCACTTCAAATGTTCCAAGCTCAAAATATGTCCAAAGCCTTGAAAATTTGAATGAATAGAATGGGAGAGGTCAACCAGGGGACAAATAATATCTATGAGAAGCTCCTAAGAGGTAAAGTATAGGGTAAAAGAGATAAAAGTGGGCACCCGAAAATCAAAGGGGCTAATTTTAGGAACCATGAATCAAAGACTAGGTGTTAATAAATAGCGCTCAAATGCTAAGGCAGAAGAGGACCAAGGAGCCAGGAGCGAGAACCAATCACTCAAATGTAAAGGCGTTAAGCCCATTAATGAGCATATTAGCTCGCGATCAATCATATCTATGACTCGGAGGGATAGCACATTGCAAAGATGCACAGAGGATAAAAAGGACCATGTTGATCTGTTGGCACAAAATCACTGGGCTACGTGGCATATTATAATTGCAACGAATCCAAAAATGAGTTTGTGAAATTTATTTTGATCTGATCCATTGCCGCCAAGCCCACCAAAAGGGGGAATCCATCCATGCCCATGCAAGCTGACAAGACGACCTCCAAAGTGGAAAGAGGAAAGGAAGTTGGAACCCACATTAGCCAACTGGACATTAACACATGTCAGGTGGGTCTGAATGAAATCAATTGACATCATCGAAAATCACCCAATGGATTCGTGCCACTTGACCAATTTCAAATTTCAAAACCGTTAAAGTGACAAATATTCGAAAAAGGCCCCATTCTTCTCTGCAACTGAAGCAAAATGAAATCACTTGCATGAAACCTTTTCAACCGAAGCATGGACGTCCAATATAAAGGTTCACTCACCATTACTGTTAACCCACAGGGAAATTCTAAATTATACCCCTCCTTATTTACATTTTTATCATCAACAATAACTTTTACCTCATGGCACCCTCTTCAAAAGCAAAACCCCCAAAAGCCAAAAGTGCCTCTAACGGGCACATGTATGACCATGAGGTAAATATATTCGGCACCACCATGTCATCCTTCATCTTACCCTTCCCACAGTGGAAGCCAATTAATTGGTAGGCCAAGATCCCTGTCACCTATGGGATACTAACCTAACCCGTGCAATATGTCTACAAACCATCCATTTCCCCAAGTTTGTCATCTAGTGCGCAACTCACTATTTAGCAAACAAATGTATTATACTCTCCTTGAACCAATCAAAAACTCTATACATCATCTCAAAATATGCCCTAGTAAAAATTGTATGTTTCCCAAACCTCCCATCTTTTCCTATCTTCGATGTTGAATCCCAGTCAGCGGCATACCAAGCCTTAAAACTTGCTAAAAAGAACCACTTCTTATCCCAATAACTTAAAGAAGGTGTTACAATCCCAGCTGGCCCTCTACCATATTCCTCCTCATCATTCTTAGAAAATTCAAAGAAGACAATTACCATAATATGCATCATACTAGGGTACGACCATGACAAGGCATTAGATGAAACTATCCTTGGTTTTCTAGCCTTGCTAACCCCAATAGCAAGAGTCATGCCATCTAAATTCGACCTGTGTCAATACATGGCTAATGTAATTCATGCCCAACTACTAGACTTTCATGCATTGGAGTGTTTCAGGTATCCCTCATACATGTTTATATTTTTCTATACCAAAACTATACACACTTCAAGGAGTTGGGGTTGAACAACAAATATCAAGCAGGAAATCAATTGCCCGCTTATAAGTGGACTGACCCGGTCCTTAGAAAGCCAGGCAATCTCAATTTTCAGGAATTTACAGGCAAGGTGATGACCATAGCATACTCCCTCCTAAATGGTGTAGCTCCACCAAGAGTTTTCCCTCTATATCAGGAGTTGTTGCAGTTGAGTCTAGAAACAAGGGTTGGAGACTGGTTTATATGAGAAAAACACACTATTTTAAGAGTATATGGGCTTGAGGAAGAACCTTATAAAGTTCCATCATTCTTAACCCACATGGTATTTTATATCAGTCAGATTTATTTTTTATCAGGTGCACTTTGTCAAGGCAAAGCATCCCATTACATTCAAACTACCTGAGGAAGTAGACCCCTTCCTGGTAAAAGGAAGAGGTGCTCTAACTTATGTAGAAGAAATGTTGAAGCAATTGAATTTGGATAAATCGAAGAGATGGGCCTATGACCCACACCAGTTCATATCCAACAAAAGAATTAAAAAAAAACATACAACTACATGCATCGCACTGATTGGGAAAAGATGGATAATTTGTTGAATTGGGAATAGGTTCAAGCAGCTCTAAGCAGTGACCTAGATCATAGCACCCAAAGGATAGAAGCAGGAGCTAAAATATCAACTGAAGAATCCCATGTAGAAATGGATATTGGTGAGATAGAGACAAATCCACTGAGCAAAAAGGATAGAACAAAGGCAAAGACAACGGTTGAGTAGACCATTATGGAGTATACACAGCGTGAAGAATTATTTAGTGAGTTAGAAGCAACACTAGAACTACCACATGAATGCAAAAATATACCACCTATCACAACAAGGCTCCTCTTCCACAAGTTCAACCCAAGAATAGTCAACATTGTATACAGAGTATGTGGACATAAGGAAGCAAAGCATGGAAGCAATAAAAGATCTTAGATGTGAGGTAGAGACATCAGGGAAGAAATTGTTAACATTGGCATATCAAAAAGAGGACACCCTTAGAATGGCCAGTTTGAAGGTTGAGGTCCTCGTGCCCAAGACACTAGTTGACTACAAAGCATAAAAGTACAAAGTTGATTTTGGAAAATTCAGTCCCTTAGATAGAGTTGAATTCTACAGACAATCAAGTGACCTATTGTGTAAGGATGTGTTGCAATGATCATCCAGAAAGAAGAAAATGTGCCTAGCAGTAAAGAAAATGGAAAAATTGCTCAAAGCATAAAGGTAGCCACCAAGGCCAAACAAATCACTATCAAGGAATTGTAAAGTAAGATTATTGCACTGGGGGTTAATCCAGCTAATACCACTCATGCACAATTCTCCTACAACATAAAGATAATGAATTTGTTGTGTCGGAGAAGAAGTTGCATGTCCAAACTCCGGAGTTGGTAAAATGCAGGAGGAGAAAGATATGATAAATCAAAATATGTTATATTATAAATCACAAATGGAGGAGTGCATGAAAAAGGTAGATGATCTAGAGCTACAAATCTCAACAATGAAATTGAGGTATACATCCTTATGTACTCAAACAATTCCTCAACCAACATCCACATCAACTCAATAAATTCCCCAGTCAACAGAGCAGGCGAAAAAGGCTCCAACAGACCAAGCAGCTGAAAATATGGAGGAATGTGCTCCACCAGAACAACCAAGTAGGAAAGACGCTAAGATTGTGGAGCTTAAAATTAATGTAAAGGAGAAAGATGAGCTACTTGATCATTTGGAGGATGAGAGATTCGAGCTAAAAGTCAAGGTTCATAAATTAGAGAAAAGGTTGTTAGGGAAAAATCCCTTAAAAGGAGATAAGAAGGTACGATGGGAGAAGATAGTAGAATAAGTTCTCCAACATTGGGATCATTTTGAATTAATACAAGATGAGTTGGAACTAGCCACCACCAATTCTGTTGAAATAAAAAGGACAAAATATGAGCTTGAATCCTAGCTAGAGATTGCAATTGATGTGGTGAAACTCCTAAATAGTAGGAATAAGGGAAAATTAGTAGATTTGGGTGTCACCAACAGAACATATATGGTAAAGCAATCCAACCAAGTAATAAGCAAAAGAGTCCCGATGAATAGAGCTCAGAACGAGATAAACAATTTGGTATCAAAGAATGCATTTTTCAAAATCCTATTTAAAGATGAAATTGCCAAAGGGATGCCATAGCTGTGGGATGGAAATGGAGATCTATACAGTAAATCAAACTATCAGGAAATGCTAGTTCAACAGAAGAATGAAGAAAGAAAATTTGAGGATTCAGATGGTCATTTAAAATTTGTTGTTGTGGTCCATCAATTGAATGGGGAGTTCCAATTGTGGAATAGCCTACAATATATTTTTAAAAATATGCCACATATTTCTTATGAAAATATTACAAATGTTGATTTGACTTTGGACTCCATGAAGACACATAAATATCCCATGGAAAATGAATGGCATCAAATTTCCAAATAGTAAATATCATATAATTGCTCTACCATAGGTAGGGTAGGCCACCTCAACAGGGCAGTCATCTAGGAAAATAATAGAGTATTCAGCAGGGTAGACAGTTGGGCAATCAACTAGACAAAGAACTAAGCAAAAGTCTACCAGAAAGGCCTTGACTTAGCCAAAATGGTACAGTTAGGCAGTTTAAAGTAACAACCTTAACAGACTGGAAGAGATAGAAGGAAAAGGATAGTCGGTAAGCAGTTGGAACTAATATATTGGATGATTTGAAGGCTAGATCAGATTTCAATAGTGCTCCATTTGCACTCACTGATTGTGATCTCATGCTTTCTACCTGTTCCTACATGATGACTGGCACCTTTTCTCAAAGTTTCATTGAAGATGGAGACATTGCCATCACATTGGCATACATTCTTGGAGCTGATATAACTTCCTTTGATTCAAAGTTCAAGTTTCAAGAGCATCAAGTCTCTTTTGGACCTGAGCTTACCTTCCATGGTTCAATTTTCAAGTTTTAAGAGCATTCGCATTTTCTTGGGTTTACCTCACATGGTTTCAAGTCTCAAGCACTTCAAGAGTCATATGGAACTGATTACAACTCTCATGTTTCAAACTTTATGTTTGAAGACTCTTCATTTGGTTCTGATCTCACCCCTATTGGTTCATAGGAGATCTCAAGGGACCATCTATACATTCTTGGAGCTGCTCTTGGTTCAAAGTCAAGCTTTAAGATCATAATTGGCAAATTTGGGAGAAAATACATCTTCTTGCAAAGAGGAAATTACCTCCTAATATTCAAATTGCCAATCACTAGCCTCACAGGCCTTCTTTGGATTGTTATGTTCAAGTTTACAGTTTGAAGTAAATATTTTGGTTTCTCTTTCATGTCCATTCTAGAGGGGAGGTTTTGTTCGCAAGTGGTTTTCCTCTTTTACCTCAGCTTACATGGACAGATAAAATTCTAAACGGTGACCATAGGCCCTGGTTTCTTGGTCCCTCATAATAATTCTCATACTCACATAAGTCATGCTTAAGGGGTGGTGTTAGAATAATTAACCACCATATAGACCTTAGAGACCTTAGTATATAACTTTTGGTTGATTCCTAGGTTTTTAGACCATGGTAGATGTTGTTCCTAGCGCATAACTTGACCACCAAGTGATGTTTGTCCACAAGTGCGCCCAGCAAGATGCTTAAAGCAGCTTTTGCACTGCTTTATCATTATAAGGATGAGTTAGGTGTGCTTTGGTGACTTTGGCAATTTTGCATGCTTTTGCTTAAACTCCTTCCATCTTTTTCACCCGAAAAGCCACTCAGTTGCTTATTTTTTATCACTTGTGGCCTACCTAAGCTTAGTTAGCCAATTTGTGATCATCTAGTGTGAGTTGGAGTTAGTAAGTTGTCATTGATGGAGATTTCTCCTAGATATACGCCTGCCACTTGTGAGCTTTCCAAAATGCCTGTAAGGCATTTGAATGCTCTCTATGAGATGTATTATTTAATGTATTCATATTGTTCATTAATAAGATGATGGAATTTTATCCAAACGAGTTTCTTTTATCATGTGATTCCACTCAATTTTTCTCTCTTCTATGCATTCTTGTAAAATCATTGTGAGGATTTTTTTGTCAACTAGATCTAGACTGTGATCAAATTTTCATATTAAGGATATAGAAACCAAGGTAAAAGTTGTACCTTGTTACATTAATTCATTGAAATATACACTTAATTTGTATCTTATGTCTTGGCTAAGAAAATGTTGATATGTTGCACACACACACACACACACACACACACACACACACACACACACGTGCGCACATGCACGCACGCATGCGCGCACACAAACAAACACACTTAGAGAGAAAATTTAGATCATAATTTTAATAATAAAGGTGAAATTACATTCTTTATATGCTATATTAGCATTCCTAGGATCCAACAATGAACCTTATGTCCAAATAATAAATCATAATTTTATTAATAAAGGTGAAATTACATTCTTTATATGCTATATTAGTATTTCTAGGATCCAACAATGAACCCTATGTCCAACAAGCTACAAAATATTGATCCTTCATATAGTTAACCCAATAATCATATCCAAAACATTTGCCTTATACATACTACCTATAATCAAATGAGTTACATAGGAATTCAGGCTCCTAACTTTTTATACGTCACAATCGTATTATCTATCTATCTCTCTCTCTATATAAATACACATACTGGAACAATTATAATTTGTATTATAACTTTACCATGGCCACACTGTACAACATGATAATACAAACAAAAAGGGGATTATAAGAAGCCAATCTTTTAGGAGGTCTCAAAATATCAAAATTGCTTCAAAATACAACAAAGAAATATGCTAGCATATATCTTAACAAACTAGACTAGTATCATAAGTACCTTACATAGCATTAAAAGAAGCTAAGACTAAAAAATGAATTGCCCACTGAGGTCTTCCTACTTGATGGTTGCTTGCAGTTGGTGTTTTTTTTCAACATTTTCCATTTCCCAGTCTCCTTGGACTTATTGGACAATTTCCTCATCTTCAAATGCAATCGAGGAAAACCCAATTGATGGATTCAAATGAGAGACTAGAGAATGAGAGTTTCTAGTAAGACCCAAAACAAATTCATATAACATGCCACACTTAGCTTCAAGCTTCTTAATTTGTTTGCCTTGACATGTCGTTAACTATGAGAGTTTTACACTTTGGAATTTTGAACCTCATTTTCATTGGCAATTCTATTGCTCATATGATAAATGGCTCCTTGGGTATTTGCAATGAGGCAATTATTTAGGCACAACATGGTATGAGGATTGGCACAAGAAGTATTGACTAGTATGGCTATTACTAGCCATTCGAAATTGAAAAAACACAAAAACCAATCCTAAATCGAGCCACAACACAAGGAAACCAAACCCCGAGCTTGGAAGTAAATCACCTAAAGCATCAACTTAGAGGAAACCACTTCACTTCGATTTTTGAGTTCCAAAAGGAAGAGACAAAGAATCCAAGAACGACATTCACCCTTGATCAGTGTGCATTCCTAAATGAAAATAATTAAATGAAGATCTTGATTGATCCCACCTGCAACCCTCCAAAGCATTTTATCCAATTTATAAGCATGCATTATCATCAAAGATATGGATGGAGGTATGAGAGGATTGTAGATTGTAAATACATCCCTTCAAATAGAATGCACATTGTCACATGTCTTGGCATGCGTTCTCCATTGCTAATTGATATTTTCCCCTTAGCTATGGCTATACACTTTGTTTATCTAGGAGATGGGATGATGAAATAAGCCCCCCATTTTTCCTTATCGATCCAACATCTAAAATTCTTGCTTCATTTCTTAATTGATGTGTGTGATTATTGAATGCCCCAACACTTGGAAGAATTATACCAATTACAAGCTCCTCACTTCCCCTTGGATTATATATCTGAGGCTTGCTAATATGTGGTCCTTAGGGGTTGATTGATTTTGCATATGCCTAATAATGATTGTTGAGTCCCCTATTACTGACAGGATCCTAATATTTCTTGAAATTAGAATTATTCGCCTTTGATAGAGTGACAACACCTCAAGTTGATTATTAAAAATATTCACCTAATCCCATGCAACACTTGTTCATGATTTCCCTTGAGATCAAAAGTGATTCCGCCTCACTTGCCATCCCTCGTAATCATTTATATATTACAAGGTTATAGGGTTATGGTTTAATAATGAAGGAATTGACATGTTAGGTTATTTATCAAGGTTTAATTCTTTTGGAATATGAATCAACAGTTAAATGATATATAAATATAGTACCAGCCCCTTCCCAGTTGTCCATTCCCCTAGTTACAAAAAAAAGTGAGATATAAATATTGGTGAATTTGTTAGAATAATATTTCTTCATACAATAACTTAATTGAATAAAAGTGGTTGTGAACATTAAATATTGATAGTACTATAATTACTTATGGTCATTTTTAGATAAAAAATGATGCTTCCCTTAATATAAATAAAAAACTGATTTCATAATCAAAAACTTAATTCTTCAATCATCATAATATAATTAATAACCATTGGAAGAGTTGGGCGATGGTGGCGGCTAGGGTTTGTTGGTCGTGGCTAGGGATGCAGGTGGATGACTAGCCTACAACTACCTGCTCGTTGGTCCTTATTGTAGGATGACGAGTGTTATGGCATTGATGGGGTGACGTAGGTCTGTGACCTCAAGATTGGCGTTTTCTTGGGTTTGACAGGACCCTGACCGAATACCTTTTTTTTTTTCTCTTTTGTTTCCATTTCTTTGTATTTTTTACTGATAATTGCAGTTACTACAATGGGTTACGAAGAGGCTGTCGATTATAGTAGTGATCACTTGGAGGCATGTGACATTTGGGCGTCACCAGCTAGAGGACTTCGGGCTGAGATGGAAGCTAGGTCATCGTTTGGTGTTGTTGTGAACCAGGAAGGCTAGAGCAGGTACCCCTTTCTATTGTGGATCTTTCTTCAATAGGCTTCCTAAAATTCTTCCCCTCTCCGGTATAGGTCTCGGGGACACCCTTCTCTTCTTGCTTTGGTGCAAACTCTTCTGTTGATGTTTTGGGTGGTTCTCCCTGGGGTTTTTTGGGACTACACCATCCCTTGTTCACTATCCCTGATGTACAACCAAGACCAGGTGGGTCCTTAGATTTTTTGGATGGTTTTGGTGATGGTTTCATCTCTCATTTTTTCAGGTATGGAGGGGGCCTACAGGATTCACAAGACAGTTATGTGCTTGGCTTGGCTCATTTGAGCAAGTCCGGTTTTCTCGTGAACTTCTTGGGAACCCTTAAAAAACGAGGTTACCCAAGTCCATCTGCACGAAGGGCTACGAGTCTTGGATTTTGGTAGGGTCTGGAGGAGGAGGGTGCAAAAAATTGCTCTCGGAAGAAAATCCGAAGGAAATGGTTAAAGAATAAAGGAAAGGGAGAAAATTACATGCTAGGTGAAGACATTGGTTTCCATTAGTTTTTGGAGATGGAAAAATTAACACTGTTTGGGCGGGCATATGGTCGATCCTTTGCGCTACGGTCGGTGATTAATTGGGCCAAGAAAATTTGGATGGATGAGCTTGGATATGCTCCGGAAGTTGTGGCCCTTTCCATGAATTGGTTTGCCTTCCATTTCACACAGGCAGACCATGCCATTTGGGTTCTGAGTCGAAACTGGAACCTGGATCAAGCGCCTTTCTTACTTAAACCCTGGGACCCCCTCTTTGATGCCAATAGGAAATGAATGGACACCATTCCTTTGTGGGTTCACTTGCCGGGTCTCCCACTTAACTATTGGTATGGGGAACACTTCAAGAACATAGGTAATATTTTGGGCTCTTTCCTTGAAGCTGATTTATCTTTCAGGGAAACAAAACAACAGAAGGTTTCCTGGGTTCTGGTGAATATCAATGGCAGGGATGGTCTTGTGGATGAAATGGACTTATGTTAGGGCCCCTTTGTTTTCCCTCAGAAGTTGGATTATAAAAATGCTCCTTTTCGATGCTGTCGGTTTCATGAGTATGGGCACCCAGTGGCTGACTGTAAGATGTCGCTTCAAACTCTTAATGGTTTCCCTTCTCTGAAAACAGGGGGTTTGGAGAGAGATTTTCATTCAACTCCGGTATCGCCTACTCAGGGGGTGTCGACACAAGATTCTAATGGTGAATAGGATCCCACTCAAGACATTGTCTTCCCTCCGGCACAACCAGAGGAGATCTTTGGTGGTCCATAAGCGCCAATGAGTCTTCAAGTGCCCTCCTTCACGGGTATTGTTTTTCCCTCTAGCACTCAGTCCTTTAATTTTTTGTGAAAAATGTTTCCTTTTCTGGTCTCGATTGGATTGAGGGTCTCAAGAATTTGACCATTTCCTCCCATTTTATGTCGCCTCTCCCCTCCATCCCTAGCTCCTATGTTCTGAAAAAGGATAACTTTCCCTTTTTACCAGTTGTTTCCCTTCCCCCTGATCCTGATACTTCTCCCTCTGAGGTCCCTTCTCTGTATTCCCCACCCTCAACCCTGACTCCTCAGATTCTGGGTATTTTCTTCGCTCCTCTACTAAACAACCCTCGGAAGGGCTCGGGAAAGGCAAGGTGAAACCGACCAAAGGAAGAGGTCGTCAATCCTTCATTTTAAAGGCTTAGTCCAGAGCTTGCACGAATGTGCTTGAAGGGAAGCAACAATATATCAAACGGACACTTAGAGCGTACAAGCCGAGAAGAAGGGTCAAAAATGAAAATTGTGTCCTATAATTGTCGGGGTCTTGCTGGTCCCTCTAAAATATTAGCATTGCGGAGGGTGGTCAGTCTTGAACACCCTGATATTATTTTGTTACAAGGGACGATAGGAGTAGGGGAAGATGTTCAATCTCGTTTGAGAATTTGGTTTCCGGGTTGGAATTTTGAATCTTCGGATACCAGAGGAAGGTCTAGAGGTCTGGCTGTGGGTTGGAATGAAGCAAAGGTGAAGGCTTCCAATTTGTGGGGGATGGAATCTGTCATGGGTGTGACTTTATCGACTCTAGACACTGAAGGGGAGTTAACTGTTATCAATGTCTACGGCCCTCACCTTAATCGGATTCCCTTATGGGAATCTTTGTTCTGTAAATATCTATTTAAAAGTGACTATGTGATTTTGGGTGGGGATCTAAACTTCTCTCTAGGACATACAAAAGTTTGGGGTCTTCATGCGCTAGTTGATCCACTTATTGATTTCTTTGCTCACAAACTGGTCGAAAGGAACTTGATTGATGTGGGAACCTGTCCGCATCATACCTACGTGGAAAAATAACCGTGCTGGAGATAGTCGGGTAGCTAAAAGACTTGATAGGTTCCTGCTGGCGGAATGGTTGGTGGATAGGTTTTTTCATCTTCGGCAGTGGGTTGGAAGTGGAGGTTGTTCTGATCACTTCCCAATTTTCCTTGAACTAAAGGATGGACCTTGTAAACCGCCTAGTCCTCTAAAATTTAACAAGGTTTGGCTTAAGGATCCATCTTTCTTCAACGTGGTTAAGTCAATCTAGAGTCCTTACACTCCTGGGGATTCTAGCTCTACTGCTTTCTAGTTTGTTGTAAACATCAAACAACTAAAGAGGCCTATTAAGAAGTGGGCCTATGAGAAGAGGCAAAGGGAGGATCTGGAACTCAAGCAGATTGAAGAGGATCTGTCATTAATCTATGAAGGTGATGGGGGTGGACTACTAAACCAGGATTCCAAAGATAACCTAGTCCGTATGGAGGGAAGACGTAATACAATTCTACAAGAAAAGGAGGAGACTTGTAGGCTAAAGAGCAGGGCTATATGGTTGGAAAGTGGCGATGAAAATTCTAAGTTATTTCATGCTTATGCCAAAGGGAGGAGATCCTACAATACTATTTGGAGCCTGGAAAATCAATTTGGAGAATCTCAGAAATCCTTTGAAGGTATGGCAGGGGTTGGGTTCAATCATTTTCGGAGCCTTTTCAAGGCCAGTGAATAGGTTTCCATTGAGGAAGTGATCCGTGTGGCTCAACTTTTCCCATGCTTTGTGGAAGATGATGACAATAGATCCCTGATGGAAGAAATCACAGAGGAAGAATTGAAAGAGGTTCTCTCTAGTTTTCAAAAAGACAAAAGCCCTGGTCCCGATGGGTGGATGATTGAATTCTTCCTTGAGCTATTTGATTTTTTCGGAGACGATATGTTGAAAGTGGTTGAAGACACTAGGAAAGCTGGTAGGATTCCAACTAGTTTTAACACTACTTTCATTGCCTTGATTCCTAAGATGGACTCCCCAGTTTCCCTGAATGACTTTAGATTTAGACCTATTTCCATATGCAACTGTATTTACAAGATTGTTACTAAAATCATTGCAAGGCATATCAGGGTTGTCCTCTCGAATCATATCTCTGAAGAGCAGTTCGGTTTTTTGGAAGGACGCCAGATTCATGAGGCCATAGGGGTGGCTTAGGAGGGCTTGCACAGTATTAAAAGAAACAAGTTGAAAGGGGCTGTTTTAAAAATTGACCTGTCCAAGGACTATGATAAGTAATTTGGCTCTTCTTAAGGCTTCTGCTACTCACCTAGGTTTTGACATCGGCTTTATCAGATGGATTATGAGCTGCCTTGCCACTATTTCTTTTTATGTGCTTATCAATGGGGCTGCTTCTCCCTTTTTTCATTCGGGACGTGGCCTCAAGCAAGGTTGTCCGTTATCGCCTTTTTTATTTTTGTTAGTTGTTGAAGGCTTGAGTCATGCTATTAAGCACGGCAGGAGGCGTGGTGCCCTTAGGGGAATTTAGATTGCTTATGATCTATAGATTACTCATCTATTGTTTGTATATGATGTCCTCATCTTCTGCTTGGGATCAGAAAGGGATGCACATCAGCTGAGGGAGATACTGGATCTTTTCTCTAGGGAAACTGGGATGGAAATCAATTCCGATAAATCCACCTTGACTACAAACTTGCTCAGTGACGAGGAGGTGGTAGCTTTTATCAGGGTTTTTCCTTATACCCACTTAAATTTGCAGGAAGGGTTGAAATACCTAGGTTTCAATTTGAAACCTAATGACTATAAAATTCAGGACTAGAAGTGGCTGATTGAGAAGTTGGTGAAGCGGCTGAAATGTTGGAGACACAAGTGGCTCTTTGGGGCCAGGAGACTGGTTCTGGTCAAGTCGGTTTTGGAAGTGATCCTCGTGTATTGGATGTCGCTATCTTGGATTCCAAAGGAATTTTGGATGTTGCAAGATGTTTATGCTTCCATTTTCTTTGGAGTGGTACAGAGGATGCTTTTGTTTCTCCTTGGGTAAGATGGGAAAGGATTGTTATTCCTAAAGCCATGGGGGGTTGGGGACTGAAGAATAATTTTTCCTTTTCCAAAGCGTTGGAAGCCAAGGGTTGTTGGAGATTGATCAAGACTGGAGGATTATGGGCTCAGGTGATGCTCCACAAATACATCGCACCTAACTCGATCGAAGATTGGATCAGAAGTCCGGTGAATCACTCCGGCGGTTCTGTGATATGGAAAGCAGTTGTTTCTTCCTTCCATATTATTAAGAGAGATCGGTTCTAGAACATTGGAAACGAAAGACAGGTCAGGATTGGTCAGGATCCTTGGGTAGGTTGTGTCATTCAACATTTGTTACCTGAAGGGACGGTGGAGGCATTGCGTCAAAGAGGATTGGTGTTCCTCAACCAGCTTGTTGATCCCGTGGAGACCATTCCGGGTAGACAAGTATGGAGACCGGCAAACTCTTATGGTTTGAATGAGGCTGAGGAACTCGAGCTCTCCAGGTATATTAGGGTACTCAACCATGATCATATTTTCTTTGATGGTAGTGAAGATGAGCTTATTTTGGACGTTGATCCGTTGGGGGTGTATACTCTCAAAGGTGGTTATTTGAGGATTATTGAAGATCATGCACAGGGTGCTCAGGTATGGTGGTGGAAAGTGTTGTGGAAACTTAAGATCCCTCCTAAGACTCGGCTAATTATGTGATGTGTCCTGGAAAACAAAGTCCCAACTTGGGATAATCTACAAAAAAGAAATAAACAAGGGCTGGCGTGGTGTGTTTTGTGTAAATCAAATGGGGAATTTGTCTGTCACCTCTTTCTACATTGTCCTTATATAAAAGAAGTTTGGGTGGAATGTTCCCATTTGATCAATGTTCCATGTAGGTGGGAGGGGTTTTCTTTGGGTATAGCATGGAGAACGTGGTATAATGGCCCCATGCTCAAATTTTTTAGAGCTTTTCCTATGCTGGTTCTTTGGGGGGTATGGTTAGCCCGAAACCAACTCATTTTCAATGAAAGGTTATGCTCCCCGGTTATCACCGCTACAACATGTTGTGGCCTTCTGCCTTCCTTCCAGTATAAAACTAGAAATAACAGGGTTCGAGATATTCAGTCGATGGATATTGACAGGTCTTGGTCGTGGGGATTCTTTGATGGAGCCTCACAGAATAACTACTGCAGGGGTGGGGCTTTCCTTTATCTTGCAGACAATCACTACTTCGATATGTCTTTGGGTCTTGGGGCTGGAAGCAATAATTTTGCTGAAATTTTGAGCCTTAAAATCCTTGTTATATTTGCTGCTGAGAACGGATGTATTAACATTACCGTGTTTGGGGATTCTATGAATGTGGTTAAATGGATTACAGGCATTCAACTTTGTTAAAATTTAAGACTTTCAAAAATCTTGACCTCCATAAGGGAGGTTTTGAACACTTTTGATTCTTTTGCTTGCATTCATGTATACAGGGAAAATAACCAAGAAGCGGACAGGGCATCGAAGGCGGGGCTATAAGTGGATATGGGTATATGGAAGATAAAAGAATTTAATGATGGGGAGGTACAAGAATACTATCATCGACCTTTCATAGAAGGATCGATTTTTCCTCCTTGATTACTAGACGCAACACTTTTCACCTACAGTTTTTTGTTTTTTTTTGTTTCCCTACACTAAACAGATGCCTCTATAAGAGGCTTACTTTGTATATATTTTTGGTTTTTTGCTACTGTTGTTTACTCTTGGTATTGCTTACTGAAAAAATCTTGACCTATTTTGTTTTAAGATATAAAGCTACAACTATGTCATGAAGAAGACATTTGGTCTAAAACCGTCCTGATTATCAACATTACACTTGCCTAAAGTGTACATTTCAGAATGTAATTTTGTTCTCGGAAGATGAAATAAAATTACACTTTTTTCCAAGGAAAAAAATAAAAATAAAAAACTTAAAATAAAATATTATTGTAAATTGTTTTACATTATTTATTACAATCATTTATATTTTCAAATGCACCACTTCCTATGATGAATGAAGTAAATTGGTTCTTTAGTTCTAAGAATTCCATTGGACCATAAATAAATAGGTCATAGGTTCAAATCCAAAAGGGGTAGTATATACACTTCCCTAAACTTTAGGAGTCAAATCCCTATGGAGGGGTTCCTTGTCACATAAATAAGGGGTCTCATATTGGTATATGATGTGAGTCGTGACCTTAAAATTAGATTATTATTATTATTATAGAAAAAGACTAATAATTAATGTTAAAAAAATAAAAATAAAAATCTTTTTTATTTATTTTTTAAATTATTTATTAGTTATTGGATCAAGAGGTGCTTTCTACAGCCCAAAGTGGATGATATGTGTCACGTTTTTCACGCTAATGTGGCACATGTCAACTCCAAAAACTAAATATATAAAAAATTATAAAACCAAACACATGTCGACTCAAATTTAAATTGGCTAGATTGTAAAATACGTTTATATAAACATACATTGAATTGTTGAATATCAAGATACATGGTTTTTTTGGTGAAAATATACATCAAATTTTAATTTCAATTTCCATTCACGCATCCTCACATTTTAAATAAATATTTTCATAAATAGTTACAAGACAACTAAATTTGTGTGTATTAGTTAGTCTTTCCTTGATTTGATCTACAAGAGATACATATATTCACAACAGAACCACTACACATGGATTAAGAATACCCTTTTTTTCAAGACGAAAAAAAACTGCAACTTGTTATTCATATTTGAATCAAAGTTACAAAAAGTCTTTTCTAGAGATACAAAAAGGCTTTGAATTTTCAGACTTCTACATTGCAAGTAGGTTCCAAAACTGACGAATCCTCATGAAATCTCTAAAATGAAAACAAACTTCAACCATGGATCCTTTTCCAAAACTAAACTGAGAGTCCCATTCTAATATACAGGATCATCCCTGCACCACAGAAACCATCTTTTTTTTCTCCGTCAAAATTCCCTATAGAAATAGAGTCAATATAATGAGGCCTCACCAAATTTCTCAACTTTGGAGGATTATTATTTTTATAATATTCAAGAAATTGAGAGATGATCCTAGTGTTGGAAAGAAATATGCATGGCTTCTTATTTTCTAAAATAAAGATGTTCCTAGCTTTCCAAATTTGCCAAGTAACGAAGAGAGGGAGGTCTTTAAATTTAACTCTCTTATGATACCAATTGGAGAGATTGTATTGGAAATTATCGTTGTCCCATATCTCCTGAAATTGCAAAGATTTATGTAATACAGACTAAACTGATTTCAAAAAGACACAAATAACAAAAATATGAGATTTTGATTCCATATCTGCTCTACAAAAGACACATATCCCTGGACCAATGAAGCCCCTCATTTGCAAGTTGTCCCAAGTAAACAAAAATTCCTCCAAACATAGCCAAATAAGGCATTTGATTTCTAGTGGCGCACTTCTTTTCCATAATACAATGGCCAACCACTTAGGAAGAGTCGGGAACCTGTTTTGATGATATGGTATCATAAATATTTCTTGTTGAGATAGTTCTGTTGGCATCTTTCCAATCCCAAGTTATTCTATCTTCCTCATCAAATAACCTAATACCAATCTTATTTAGAATCATAATATAGTTATTCCATTCTACAACATCTTCATTGAACAATCCCAGATTGGATGAGTGATACCAATAAGAAAGGGAATAATCATCCCCATCAACTCTCCTAACCTGAGTAAGAACTAATATGTTTCTTTTATGGATTTCTGATAAAAGTGAAGGAGAAAGAGAAAATTTCCCTTCCTCACCAACGAACGAATCAATACCTATGAACACTTGAGTGCCTTTTCCAATAATCCATGAGATCTATTCACCTAATTTTGGATAAAATTTGATGAAACCACGCCATATAACAAAAGCATTTGAAACTTTATTAATCGAGGATCTAATTCACTGAGAAATATAACGCAATTTAATATACTTTAATTTAAGGACTTTGGACCATAGTCCACCCCCCCACAGGCCTTTCCACATACTTTTTAAAGACAAAATAGTGTTAAACTAGTCAAGGTGCTTAATCCCCCAACCTCCCAGTATTTTTTGTCGAGATATACTTTCCCAAGACAATAAGTGAAATTTTTGATAGCCAATATTACCTTACCACAAAAAATTGAACAGTCTCTTATGAATACTTGTGAGCACATAGGCTGGAATCACAACAAGCGATAGCCAATAGACAGGAGCGCTTTCTAAAACAATTTTGGATAATATGATCCTACCACCAAGGGACAAATATCTCAAAGTCCAGTTATTTATTTGCTTCTCGATCTTCTAAATCAACCAATTCCAGTCCTCCTTCTTGTAACAATTCGGTTTCAAGTGATATCTGAGATATTTAAAACCTCATTTATCTCAACCATTTTAAAGGGAAACAATTGGGAGATTTGATCACGAATCCCTGGATCAAAACAAAAGTATAGTAACATGGATTTTTGTGGACTAACATACATACCTTCAGCTATACAAAAATATTTGATTGATGAAAGGTAGTGAACCCACTCCTCCTCCGAACCCATTCCAAATATTAACACGTCATCGACAAATAATAAATGTTTTAAGAATAAAGTAGGGGATATTCTAATACCTTTGATTTTCTTATCCTTCTTAGCTGCAAGAATTTGTCTATTGAGACCTTCAATAATAAGGAGGAATAACATAGGAGATAGAGGACAACCCTGATGAAGTTCCCGAATGCAATTGAAGAATGATGTAGGTGATCCATTAATCAATATAGCGAAATATGTAGAGGTAATGCAGGCCATTACCCAGTTTGTGACACAAGAATTCCAATCTGAAGCAAGACAAATCTCAAGGATGTCCAATCAACTCGATAATAAGTTTTAATTAGATCCATTTTTAGTATCGAAGCTTGAATATTTATGGTCTTAATTGTATGAAGACATTCTTGGGCAAAACCCCAACCACATCTAATATCAGCTTGTTGGATAAGAAAATGAATTGCTCTTCATATATATACTTTGTCAGAGTAGGTTTGATTTGGTTAGAGATAATATTTGTAATAACCTTATAAATTAAGTTACATAATGAGATAGTTTTTTAATCATTGAAGGATTCAGGCTTTTCCTTCTTAGGGATTAATGCAATGAAGGTTGCATTCATATTCTCAGGAACATAACCTTTTTTCCCTGATTCTTCAATAGCTTCCACTAAATATTTATCTACAAGATCAAATAAGTGAAGAAAAAATTCCACAGTCCACCTGTCTGGGCTGAGACTTTTATTTTTCGCAAAATTTTTGAAGACCTCAAGAAATTCTTCTTATGTTATCTCAGCTCCAATCTTCTTTCCTTCCTCTGTATTGAACAATCTAGGATAATGCTTTAAAATCGGCATATACTTTTCTAGATTCTGAGAGTTTCCCTGGTGATATATCTCCTTGAAATATTTAACAAATTCTCTCTCCACTAACTTTTGTTCATAGACTATATCCCCAACGTCATTCTTCACTTCCCAAGCTGCATTATTATTCCTCCTTTGATTGGCATAACAGTGATTTTTTTTGTATTATTATCCCTAAGTTTTAGCTAGGTGGCACGACTTTTAAGTCTCCACATCTCTTCTTTTTGTCTCATGATTTTTTCCTTTTTAGACTCAAGACATAAAATCTTATCTTTTATATACAAAGATAAGTAGTCCTCATCCCTCATAATTGGCAGTTCTTCAATTTCCTTTTCAATTTCCACCAACTCTTCATTATTTGTTTTTTTCTTCTCCTTATCCCATTTGAAACATCAGCCTCTTAACCAATTTCAACATAGGAGGCATGTCCTCGGTGCCAAAATAGGAGAACCATCTAGACTTTACAAGATCATTGTAGGTTGGTTCTTCCAACCACGTATGGTTAAATTTCAAAGGATAGTATACTTTTTTGTTTCAAAATCTAATTGCATGATAATGGGTCTATGATCAGATACACTTGTAGAGTCGATCCAAGCTCGATATATTCCCAATACATCATGTAAACCTTCATCTAGCAAGAATCTATCAAGTCTTTTGACAATGCCATCTTTACCTATCCTCCCATTTGACCAAGTTGGCATTAAAACCCCTCGAACTACATCAATTAAATTAAATTTGAAAAAATCCTTCTAAAATACTTGACCAAGGGATCCAAAACCCTACCAACACCCCACCAACACCCCATGTCTCTGTTGCATACATAGTAAGATTATGGTCTCTTGCTAAAATCTGAGAGTTATCATTTAGTACAGTATGAGTAACTTTATCCCATAAGACAATTCTCTGATTATAAGGCCCGTTTATATTTAGCACCATGATTGTCTTGTCTAGTCCCCAAATTCTACCTTCGAGAATAATACTCGCAACAATATAATATGGTTTGAAATCAATGACCATCGGATTCCACACCATTAATAATCCTCCATAATTCCCATTGGCGTCAATGCTGCATCACTTCCACATAGGGCGGATTTTCATGAAAAATTCACAAGCCAATATTGAGGAAGTCATTGTCTCCTGGAGCATGATGATCCCATGATTAATTTTTTCCCTTGGTCTTTTTATGGAAGCTCTTTTGGGAGAGCTACCGAGCCCTCTTACATTGAAGGACAAAATATCCATCGAGGAACCCTATTATGGGGCATACATGCTCTAAGAGCCCCATATTCAAAGTTTGAAGGATATGGAGAACCTTCAGATAGGCCTTTGAAGAATAAGGACAAAAATTTAGGGTTAACAAATTTTGGCAACTCTACCACATCATCCCCAAGGATGTTACCAGATTTACCTTTCTTACATTTCTTCTTGCGGGTAGTTACATTAGAGAATGGAATTAAATAAATAGGGATGGTTTCAGGGTCCGACCCTATGATACCTGAATATGCTGAAATTGGTTCTTTTATCGTCACATAGGAGGAGTGAGGAGGGTCATCAGTTAGATTATGAGGGAGGGAGATTGGAACTAGTTCATGAACATCCGATATAGGAGAGGACAATAGATTAATAGCTAGGGAAGGCTTGTTTGGGGTAATGGGTGCCCATTCCTCTGGATCTTTCGATCCTAATTGCCCAAAGATGCTATTAGAAGGTAGGATTAGGCTTCTATTTGAAACTTCAGTGACCAAACCCTCCCCATCAACCTCATCAGAGACTAAATTTTCAAAACAAAGCCCCTTAAGTTTTGCTTCAAGCATAAACAAGGCATCTTGAGGGTTTATGGAATCAATAACCCCAACTTACTCAATAAGCAAATATAGATCTTCACCTAATGCTTCCCTTATTTTCTCTTTTGAAAGGAATTTTAATAGAAGAGGTAGGGAATTTTTTTAACTTACCTAGATAAGAGAAGGCTAATTCCTAATCTAGTGGAATTGGAAAATGATATTATGTGTCCCTCTCCACAAGAGTACCAAGAGAAGATGAAGTGTCGAAGAAGGGATTCCGATCAAAGAATTTCTCTTATGGATAGTTATGACTAAGATGACCAGTTTTACGGCATCGAAGACATCGGAATGGGACTTGCCAGTAGTCCAATATTTGAATGAAAGAGCCCCCTTCCCATTGGATTTCCAATTCTTCCAGTAAACTCTCATTGATCTCCAAATCCACTAAAATCCTCGACATCTTCTTCTTAGATGCGAGAAGGGTTTCTTCTTCCACTAAAATGAAGTTCCCTATGCTATTTTCCATAGATTTGAAAACCTCAAAAAACCAACAACGGATAGGAAAATTTGGAAGCAGGACCCAGAGATGTCTTCTCTTAGGTTTTTCTTTCCACAGATCAAAATTTGCATGCCAGCTGCTGAAAACAAGAGTACCTTCTCCAATCACCCAATATTTCTCATAAATATTTTGCATACTATCTTCAGAGAGAAAATGGAAAACAACCCAACCATTTACCAACATTGTCACTCTCGACACATAATATATCAAAGGTTTCTACTTATTTGAAATCCGAACCAGGATTTCCAATCTGGTTAACTTAATAAATTCAATTTTTTCCATTAGAACCCTGGTAGATAGATTGGTCACCATATTCAGGGTAACATCTTTGCCATGATCACATAGATCTCTCCCACTTTTTACCTTCTGGTTCATCAAATTTCTTTTATGGTGGGCGTTAATGGTTCTCTAACCATTCTTCTTGTGGTTTATCTCCTTGAAACCACCCACAACCTTTCCCATAGAGCGCTTATAAGGTTTACCATAAACTTCTGAAAGGGTTTGAGTTCCCAGTTGTTGAATACCTTTGGACCTACCAAGACCCGGAGATGTGAAATCAATCGAGGCACTTCGGTTTGACCAAACCCTATCCTCCAGAGTACGAAAACTATCCAGTTGTCGAAATATCTCGTTATCAACTGACACAACAATGACATCATTTGTACCACGTTACAACCTCCTTTTCAATATGGCATCGCTAGGGCAGTTGTGGGATCTAGGAGATAAAATATTTTCCTTACCCATATTACAATACAAAATAGTAAAATACCTGAAAACAAAGTGCTAAAAATGGAGATGGGGTAAATTAGCAGTTCTCACTTTTTTTCTTGGTTGGTACTAAGTCTTTTGAGAGGAATACAGACTCCAAGTGGATTGCAGGGAAGGCTAAAACCCGCCAATCCCTAGCTAGGGTATCTGCAGTCCAAAAAACCCCCAAAGAAGTAAAACATTCCTTCATAATCAATGAATGAATGCAATTTTTTCCTATTTGTAGGATTTATAGTTGGCACGTGGATGATTTTGATTGAGAATATATTGATTATGTGTTATTAAGTTAATAATTTAACAATAAGTTAGATACTAGTTTTATGATAATTGCAAATTAATAATAATTGGGTAAATTGCAAGCATTTTACTTCATATTTAGTTAATGAATGCACTTTTTGCGTATTTGTAGGTTGTGTGTTATAGTTTACAACATGAAATAGTTGGTACTTAGACAATTATATTTGGCTAAATAACTATTTTACTTCATAATTAATTAATTAATACAATTTTTGCATGTTTGTAGAATTTATGTGTTGGCATTTACAACATGATTCCAAATTGGAATAGTGGGTGCATGGTCAATTATAATGGATACAAACATTTACTCAAATGGGTTTGCACCTGAAGGGATTTGATCCCTCTCAGCGCTTGATAGAGCCAGAGTTAAGATGGATCTATGCTAGTATAAATGCATTACATGTGTGGGTTGACTTTATTTATTTATAGATGATAATTTTAATTTTTTTATATTGATGATAAGACATGAAAACCTCTTGCACCTTTATAAGGTTGCTCCTAAGAAATTTTGGAGGCAAATTCTAACTAGCAAAACCAAAGAGAATAATAAGATTGCTTTAAATGACTGGAACTCCTATCTTAAAAAGCTTTACGAATCCCCGAATGTCAAGGATAACATTCCAACTCTCCTTACAACAGAAGAAGTCTTCTCGCTAGATGACATAGATTTTGGTGTTAGGCGCCTTGCAAATGGAAAAGCTAAGGATATTGAAGGTTATAAACCAAAAATATTAAGAATTGGAGGGCCTTTCCTCATCCCTCACATCCAAAATCTCTTTAATTTAGCTGTCAAACAAGGTTTCCCTCACCCTTAGACTCAGAGCCTTCTTATTCCTATTTTTAAAAGCGGTGTTAAAAATAAGCCCTCTAATTATCAAGCCATTATGATTAGCCCTCTCTTAGCAAAGCTTTATGGCATTATTTTGGAAAAGAAGATCATCATATGGCTATAATGTGAGGGAAAGCAAGCTAAAGGTCAGGTGGGCTTCAGAAGACACCACTCAACAATGGACCACCTCGTTACACTCGGGATCATTGCAAAGGAGTGTCATAATAATAAATCCAATCTCTTTTGTTGCTTTGTGGAATTTAGGACAACTTTCGATACAATTCCTATAAACAACTTGTGGAAGGGGTTAAAAGAGCTGAAAGTTTCTCTCGGGTTGAAAGCTGCCACGATAAGATTGTATGAGAAAATCATTGCCAAATTCAAGAACATTGAGGGGTGGTCAAAATATACTATTTGTAATATTGGAGTTAAGAAAGGTTGCCCCCTTTCTCCTACCTTTTTTGGCATATATATTGATAAGCTAGAAGGTTTTTTAGTGGAGGCAGGATGCACCAACATGACCACAACTGGTATTGTTGTCATCCTTCTTCTTTATGTCGATGATATTGTTCTTATGACAAGATGTCTCTTTGACCTTGATAAACAATTGAGGAATCTCATAGATTTATGCTCTAACATGGGTATGACTGTTAACACTGATAAAACAAAAGTGATGATTATAAAGTCCAAGAAGGTCACTTATGATAATTTTTTATATGATAATAACAACTTGGAGGAAGTTTCCTCCTATAAATATCTTGGAATTGATATTTACCACAAGCTCAACTGGAACTATAGCATTGAGAAAAGGATTAATGGAGGGTGGAAAGCTTATTTTGGTCTTGAAAACAATTGTAAATCAACAAACCTTGTGATGTGGGATACAAAAACTTCCTCTTTGAAACTCTTGTCACTCCCGTTATCTTATATGGGTGTGAAGTTTGGGGTTGCAACATCTCTAGAGAATCATGGAGAAAGATCGAGCAAATCCAAAAGCGTTTTATAACTTATAACATGTTGAAATATTGTAACTTCTAAGAATATTATATTTGTACTTTATTATTCCGGAGATGTTCCCTTCCTCCAAGGTGACCCTATTGTATATCTGGAGATGTTTATTCCTCCGATGGATTGTGGTAACTAGGGTTATTAGATCTCCCATGTGGGGGTCGGCCTTGAGTTAATTTATTAGGGGTTATTAGACTCTCTTAGGAGAGGTAGGCCCCATAGGGTAAAAATTCAATCGAGAATTAAGAATAAGTAGAGGAGGATGTTCCTCACTTATATCACTCTTCCATCACTCGAAAAGTAGTGCACAAGTGAGAGAGAGGTCTGCATAGGAGGTAGAGAAGGAGCTCTAGTCTTGGACTACATCTTGTATTTGGTTGATCATCTTTATTGAGGAAAGCTTTGCTGGGTTTTCTACCCCATGAGGGTTTCCCAGGGTAAAATCTCTGTCTATCTTGTGATTATGTTTCTTTCAGTGATCTTTCTAGTCAAATTAGTATAAACTCAACATGGTATCAGAGCTAGCCTGAATAGGACATCTTTCACAAGGTGAAGATATCTCTCTCTTTTCCTTCGGTGAAAATTAGGGTTTCTGTAAAAGTTGGAATTCTTGGATTCTGATTACATGGCTGGATAGCCCTCCTCAAAATTGAACTTTTGAGCCCTAGATCGAACTTTTTGGTTGGGTAGAACTCCAGGAAAGTCAAACCCTAGTTTGACAAAAAGTGCGGAAAACCAAAAAACCAGAACCAGATTTCTACAGCAAGTCTGAAGTTCGCTGGTCAAGTTTGGGGGCTGAAAAATTGAAGTTTCCAGAAAGTAAGTACATCAGTCAGCTCGTCTCAGTCAAGCCAATCTCCTGGTAAGGTCAGTTTTTCATTTTTGGAATTTTTA
This sequence comes from Larix kaempferi, assembly GCA_027924585.1. Classification (NCBI taxonomy): domain Eukaryota; kingdom Viridiplantae; phylum Streptophyta; class Pinopsida; order Pinales; family Pinaceae; genus Larix; species Larix kaempferi. Next base: position 8,485,346 of record BSBM01000067.1, read on the forward strand.
ATTTTTGGTAATCCCCTGGGCAAGATGGCCCCAAGCACTAAGCTTGAGGACAAGCTAGAAGGTATATAGAATTTTCAGGCATGGAAATATAGAATTGGTCTCATTCTTGAAGAGAATGATCTTGCCCAATATATCAAGGATGAAGTTGCAAAACCTAAGGAAGATGAAGCCAAAGAGAAGTATAGGAAGGACCTAATTAGGGCAAAGAGAATCATTGTTGATTCTATTAAGGACCACTTGATTCCCCAAGTGGCATCCAAGAAGAATCCAAAGGAAATGTATGATGTCCTAGGTAGAATGTATGAAGGAAGGAACATCAATAGAAAGATGAATCTGAGAGCTCAACTGAAGAGCACCAAGATGAATAAAGGAGAATCCATTCAAGACTATTTCTCAAGGGTTTCCCAGCTCAAGGAACAACTAGATGCCATTGGAGATACCCTTGATGAAGATGAACTAGTCATGATTGCTCTAAATGGTCTAACTAGACCTTGGGAGTCATTCATCCAAACTATGTGTGCAAGAAAAGAAAGTATGAAGTTTGATGTGGTATGGGAAGATTGCATTCAAGAAGAGGCTAGGGTAGCCAACAGAGAAGCCCAGCTGAAAGGAAGATGATCAAGCTTTGGCCACTCACACTAGAAGAAGAGGGAGTCACTACAACTCCATGAAAAATGGCCACAAGAAATCTCACCCTCCACATAGATTTCAAAAGAAAGAAGGAGTAAGCTCAGAAAGAGACCTCTCCTCGGTTAAGTGTTACAGTTGTCACAAACCATGACACTTTTCTAGAAATTGTCCTTCAAAGAAGAAAAAGAATTTCCACAAAAGACATCATGCACATCTAGCAGAAGATGATAGTGAAGAAGAAGAAGAGGTGAGTCCTAAAAGGAAGAGGACCAAGGTAGAGGAAGAAGAAGATGCAGAAGAATATGTTCTATTCTCTGCACTCTCTGGGTCAGTAACACCTGGAGAAGACACATGGCTTATTGATAGTGGTGTTTCAAAGCACATGACAGGTCAAAAGAAGACTCTCTCAAGACTTGAAGAAAAGACCTCCCCTCAGAAGGTATCTCTAGGAGATGACTATCAATATCCCATCAAGGGAATTGGTGAAGCAAGCTACAAGCTTGATTCTGGAACTCCATTGAAGATGAAAGAAATATTATATGTACCAGGTTTGAAGAAGAACCTACTCTCTATCTCTGCTTTGGATAAGAAAGGCTATATGGTTGCATTCATAGATGGGAAAGTACTAATTTGGCCCAAAGGAAAATCAATTGAGGATGCAATTGTTATTGGTGAAGAGGAAGGAGGTATATACAAACTCAAGGGACATCCAGAAGCTACCCTTGTTCATGAAGCCACTAGCCCAAGTGAGTTATGGCACAGAAGGCTTGCTCACATTAACTACAAAGCATTACCTCATGTGAGAAAAATAGTCATAGGACTACCAAGCTTAAAGATTGACCATGATGGTACTTGCAAAGGATGTGCAAAAGGGAAGAATATCAAGAACCCATTCCCAAAGAGTGAAACAAAGACTAAGAGTACATTGGAATTGATTCACTCATATGTATGTGGACCAATGCCATCCACATCCTTGAGTGGATATGAATACTACCTCACATTCATTGATGACTACTCAAGAAAGACTTGGATATATTTCCTAAAGGGAAAAGAAGAAGTCTTTGGAAAGTTCAAGGAATTCAAAGCCTTGATAGAAAACCACTCAGAAAAGAAGATTAAGATACTCATAACAGATAATGGTGGAGAATATACTTCAAAAGATTTTGAAGTCTTTTGTAAAGAAGCTGGAATCAAGAGGGAACTAACCACTCCCTACAATCCCCAACAAAATGGTGTTGCGGAAAGAAAGAATAGAACCATTATGGAGGCAGTAAAGATAATGATACATGATCAAGACCTACCCATGTATTTATGGGCTGAAGCAGCCAAGACAACAGTCTATGTGCAAAATAGACTGTTTCATAGTGCTCTTGATTTTAAGACCCCAGGAGAAGTATTCACAGGGAAGAAGCCTGAGGTAAGTCATCTCAAGATATTTGGATGCCCAGTATACATTCACATTCCAAAAGAAAAGAGGACCAAGCTAGATCCTTTTGGGAAGAAAGGAATATTTGTTGGATATTGTGAGGCATCCAAAGCATTCAGAATATACATCCCAGGATTCCATCATATGGAAATAAGTAGGGATGTGACATTTGATGAAGAGGCAACTCTCAAGAGATCTAGTAAGTGCCAACATGAAGAAGTATATGAGGAAGAGGCACCTTCCAGAATCACAGAAGCTGCGCCCACCCCCGAAGAAACAACTCCGGAAGATCATGACATGATGGAACCATAAGAACCCCATGTCATAGAAATTTCAAGGAAGAGAAAGCCAGCATGGGCAAGAGACATTATACTAGGAGCTAAAAGATATGGAGCTCTTGAAGGCTCCACTAGGGTAAGCAAGAAACCAAAGACATTCTCCAACTATGTGGCCCTGATGTGTGATCTCGTAGATAAAGAACCCACCAGTTATGAGGAGGCATCTCATAAGAAAGAGTGGGTAGAGGCAATGACATAGGAATACCAATCAATAATGAAGAATGATGTTTGGGATATAGTTCCCAAACCAAAGGATAAGAGTGTGGTATCCTCCAAATGGATATACAAGGTAAAGCATGTTGCGGATGGCAGCATTGAAAAGTATAAGGAAAGATTTGTGGCCAGAGGATTCTCTTAGAAAGAGTGAATTGACTAAGAAGAAACATTTGCACTAGTTGCAAGGTACACTTCCATTAGAACCATCATGGCACTTGCATCCATGATGAAGTGGAAATTACACCAGATGGATGTGAAGACAACCTTCCTGAATAGTGTGATTGAGGAGGAAGTGTACATAGAACAACCACAAGGATTTGAGGTGGAAGATGGAAGAACCCATGTATGCAAACTGAAGAAGGCCTTGTATGGCTTGAAGCAAGCTCCCAGAGCTTGGTATGGCAGAATTGACAGTTTCTTGACTAGCCTGGGTTTTACCAAGAGTAAAGCTAATCCAAACCTTTATCTCAAAGTTATGAACGATGAACCTGTCGTATTGTTGCTATATGTGGATGATCTATTTCTGACTGGAAATGAGAAACAGATTATCGAATGCAAGAAGAAACTCTCTTTAGAGTTTGAGATGAAAGATCTCGGACTAATGCACTGCTTCTTAGATCTAGAAGTATGGCAAGGTCTAGAGGGAATCTTTCTCAACCAAGGAAAATATGTTGTGGAAATATTGAGGAGATTTGACATGTTGGAATGTAAATCCATGGCCACTCCCATGGATTCCAACTTGAAGCTATTAGTTGATGACTCATCAGAGTTAGTGGATATAACTTTGTACAGACAAATTATTGGGTCATTGATGTATTTGACAAATACCAGACCAGATATATGCTTTGCTGTGAATACCTTGAGTCAGTATCTAGTGGAACCTAGACGAGTTCACCTGATAGCTGCAAACCATGTGATGAGGTACCTAAAAGGTACGATCGACTTTGGTCTATGTTATCTTGGAGATCATGATTTCAAATTGCATGGCTACACTTATGCTGATTGGGCAGGAAATGTATCAGACAAGAAAAGTACATCGGGAGGATGTTATTGTCTAGGATCTGCCATGATCTCATGGTTTAGCAGGAAGCAGTCTAGTGTGGCTCTCAGCACAGCTGAAGCAGAATACATAGCTGCTTGCTCTTCTAGTTGTGAAGCAGTATGGCCTCAAAAACTATTATCAGGACTATTTGACTCAGAGATGGACCCCACTGTGATCATGTGTGACAACCAGAGTTGTATCAAGATGACAGAAAATCTAGTGTTCCATGATAAGTCAAAGCACATAGAGATCCGATATTTTTATATACGGGATATGGTGCAGAAAGGAGCTATCAAGCTCGAGTATGTGAGCACTAACGAACAAGTTGCTGATATATTGACCAAACCTATGTCTTGAGTAAAGTTTGAGTATTTCCGAGACAAGCCTGGTGTAGTTCAGAAGGACCCTCCTCGAAAGGGGGAGTGATATGGTCGCTAATGATTAGATTGCCTGCATCGACAGTGAGTTCGATGATGTGGATACCTATATTGGTGATGCCGATAGTGAGGTTGGTGAATGGTCCTTAGACAAGGTCTAAGTTGACGAGGGGATTGCATCATCCTTGAACACATGTTCTAAAAGGATCCGTAGACATATGTCTCCGAGAAAGAAGAGGGATTGCATCATCCTTGAACACATGTTCTAAAAGGATCCGTAGACATATGTCTCCGAGAAAGAAGAGGGATTGCATCATCCCTGAACACATGTTCTAAAAAGATCCGTAGACATATGTCTTCGAGAATGTGGCCCGTAGTGGACGAGAGGGGATTGTATCTTCCCTGGACTTCAGTCCCATAATTGATCCGTAGACAGATATCTCCGAGAATGAAGTCCTTAGTGGACAGGTGGGAATTGTATCTTCCCCAGACTTCGGTCCCATAATTGATCCGTAAACATATGTCTCTAAGAATGAAGTCCTTAGTGGACAGGTGGGGATTGCATCTTCCCCGGACTTTGGTCCCAAAATTGATCCGTAAACATCTGTCTTCGAAAATTGATGATAGGACTGCATCGTCCCTAAGCTTTTAGTTCAAAATGTACGTGGTAAATCCTAGATCTGATCTAGGTCACATCCAGTACGAAAAAGGACTGGCACTGTGGTTGGGATTGCATCGTCCCCAGACATGAGTTTTGTCTTAAAAGGATCATGGACTGCATCGTCCCTAGACATGAGATTTGTCTTAAGAGGATCATGGACTGCATCATCCCTAGACATGAGATTTGTCTTAAAAGGATCAGGATTGATCATCCTGTAAGTAAGATCTGGATTGTATCGTCCATATACATGAAGAGATGTCTTAAAGTGAGCAAGATTGATCATCCTGGAATTGGATCGTGTGTATTGCAGATGATGCTGTAGATCGAGATGATCCATATGCTGTAGATCGAGATGATCCAGATGATGATTGAGATGATCGAGATGATGATACTGTTGATCGAGATGATCGAAATGATGATACTGTTGATCGAGATGATCCAGATGCTGCTGATCGAGATGATGATATTGATTGAGAGGATCTAGTTGATGACGATGCTGTAGCTGATCGAGTGTTGCAGAAGATGAAGACTCAATATTGACGATGCTGAGACTCCAGTATTGAAGACCTGAAGATATTCCAGTAACTGGTTGAGTTACTGATGATGTTGAGAAAGATTCCAATGATTTATAGATGTATCATGTACCATGTAGTTGATGACTCCTTTCTCCTACAGATGTTGTTATAATATCCTTCTCGTCAAGGGGGAGTGTTGAAATATTGTAACTTCTAAGAATATTATATTTGTACTTTATTATTCTGGAGATGTTCCCTTCCTCCGAGGTGACCCTATTGTATATCCGGAGATGTTTATTCCTCCGATGGATTGTGGTAACTAGGGTTATTAGATCTCCCATGTGGGGGTCGGCCTTGAATTAATTTATTAGGGGTTATTAGACTCTCTTAGGAGAGGTCGGCCCCATAGGGTAAAAATTCAATCGAGAATTAAGAATAAGTAGAGGAGGATGTTCCTCACTTATCTCACTCTTCCATCACTCGAAAAGTAGTGCACAAGTGAGAGAGAGGTCTGCATAGGAGGTAGAGAAGGAGCTCTAGTCTTGGACTACATCTTGTATTTGGTTGATCATCTTTATTGAGGAAAGCTTTGCTGGGTTTTCTACCCCATGAGGGTTTCCCAGGGTAAAATCTCTGTCTATCTTGTGATTATGTTTCTTTCAGTGATCTTGCTAGTCAAATTAGTATAAACTCAACATAACCTCATAATTAAAAGCAATACACCTTATCCTATTATTCTTATAGAAGTGGGTCTTCCCCTCCATTGAGAGCATTGATATGACAATGTACTTGATGTACAAGATAAATGACATGGGATACTAGAGACTCCCTAAAATTGCTTTAAAGTCAAGTCAAGACCACTTGCGGCTCAAGAGGGGTTGACATAAAGATAACATAAACCATTGGGGGATAAACATAAATGCAACTTTGCAAAATATCAATAACATTAAAAGTCTATTACAACTAAGTTTAAATAGAAAATGTGGAGTCATAAGGATTTACTAACCCTAATCTAGAAGACCAAAAGTATCTCTCTATTCTAACTAGCTCAAAGAAGAAAACTAACATAGCCAAAATAAGAATGAAACTTTCATGAGCTTTGAAGCAAAACAAGGCATTGATAATTCCTAAAACACCGTGCGAGGAAAGGATTTGCCATCTCTGTGAAACTAAGAATGTTGATGATGAAAGTCACTTCCTCTTACAGTGCCCTGTGTACATCTACATTAGATTGTAGTTTCATAATATTTATTATAATTCTAATCTCTCTAATATTCTAACTTGTCAAAACTATGGTGACCTTGTATGTTTCTTTCTAAGCTTTTTGAGCATAGAGATAAATTGTTACATCAAATCAAGTAATTTCTTAAGGTCCAATAAACCAAAGTCGATTTCAATGAACATTAACCATCATCAAAAGTTTTATAATTTAAATATCTTTTATGATTAAAAATATATATTTTTCCTAAAAAATTACATATTCAAATGATGAGAGGAAAGATATATACACCTGTATAAGTTTCAATAATGAAAATCAATAGCAAAATAAAATCCATTATCCCACAAACAAATAAATATAATATAATATTAAAATTAAAATTATTATTATTATAATATTATATGAAAATTAATTGGCCAAAAAAACCGATTCAAAATCAGTACCAAAATAAAATCCATTATCCCACAAACAAATAAATATAATATTTTATTAAAATTAAAATTATTATTTTATAATATTATATGAAAATTAAAAGGCGCAAAAAAAACCGACTCGAATTTGATTAATGTTATAAATAAGGGCTATTTACCGCCATTCGAGAGCATAAATTTGTTTTGGATGTCTTTCCCGCTCGATTTGTTTGGAAGAAAAGAGTAGATCGCAGAGCAGCAATTGGATTTTGTTTAGATAGAATACTCTTTAATATCACAGAGCAGCAATCGGATTTTGTCAATAGAATACTCTTTCAATAGCTATTCTATTCTGAGTGTAGGATCTGCAGTCCCCCTCATGGGTAAAAACGGGGACGATCCATCATTCATATGTTACTCGGAGAGTCCCCCAATCCTTGAGGGCTTGAAAGGGTTTGCGGAGCTTTCATTACAGAACAAGGAGGCTGCTGATTACACAATGGCCAAGCAGAATGAAGATGGTCAAACTGAAACGGATGATTGTAATATTGAGAAAACAGGTAATGATCTCTTAGATCCAGATTCTGAGCCAATGAATGGATATATGCTGGTGGATGACTTTATATTCAGTGATAAGTCCTTGGTAGGTAGATTCACCCGCATGAACCCAACTCTTGAGGAGCTCTCACGATGGTCTACTAAACATTGGAAGTCCAAACTGAGCAGCGATTGGATGTTTAAGATAATGGCCGAGGGTTTTTTCAAGATTGAGTTCTTTTTTGAGGATGATTGCGAGTTTGTCTTGGAAAATGGCCCCTGGTTCATGGGGGTGGCAGGATTGACCCTCAAGCGATGGTCACCTGATTTTGACCCCAAAACCCCTGGTCAACTAAAAACCCCAATATGGATGAGACTTCTGAATCTCCCTCTAGAATTTTGGGATGAAGGGATGCTGATCAATATCTGCTCTGTAATTGGCAAGGTTTTAAAAATATCAGAGCCATACAAGAAAGGGTCGAAAGGGTCCTTGACACGCAGAGTCTGTGTTGAGGTCGATCTCAATGAAGAATTAAAATCTGCAATCATTCTCAAGGTGGACAACTACTCTCGCAAACAACCATTGGATTATGAGGGAATACCTTTCAGGTGCAAGTTATGCCATGACAGAGAACACCTAGAGGAATCTTGTCCTAAAGCTTCCAGGAAGAACATGAGGAATAAGAATGGACACATAAGCACCACTTCGCAGAATATGAACATGTCATAAGCAAAATATCCAGGGAACTTGATTTACCCGGGATGCTCTGCCATAATGCAAAGTGGATTTTTGAGAATTAGTGGTAATCCTAAATGTTTTCAGGGAAACAGTAGGTGTAGAGTTCCATAAGTTTAGTCAGAACCAAATCTTGAATTAAAAAAGTTTGATGGTACTTTTGATGAGCACTGATGGCTATTTCTGTAGTAACTCAGGGCAACCTGAAGAGTAGTTAAGATTTGTTATTATTAATATCCCGAGATGCTCCAAGAAAGCTCACCTGTTGTATAAGGGCCCTCTCTCCATTTCAGGTGTCTCTTTTCTTTTGTTTTCTATTACTGTCTTGTTCTTGTTTTTGTTCTTTTCAAGAAGGATATCCTGGATCCTCATCAATAATGATTGGGATTATATCGGTTATGATGGTGCCTTAAACAAGATAACTTTCTTATCTTTTGGACTTGCAGACAATGAATTGGAATATTTTCGAAAGTTGATATTATATATATATATATATATATATATATATATATATATTGGTCTCTAGAAGAAAATATGTTGCATGGGCATAATAATCTTTGCGATTTTGAAACATTCAGAAGATCTCAAAATGATAGGCACCCTTTTGATCTTTTAGGTTGCTTTTCAATTATGTGTAATACTTTTTCCAAGGAAATTTATTGCAGAGGCATAATAGTCTTCAGACTGCTTTTGTAGTCTCCGAGATATCTTATTGCAGAGGCCCAATTTGAAATTTGAATGGAGTTAATTTTGGTTGATAGCAATCGGGTGAAGTAAAGAAATCTGTGTTGTTGTTGCTGATGTTTAGAATACGTTCAGAAATGTTTTTACATAGGACAGCAAACTAATTTTAGCATGTAATTGATTCTATTGACAACCTGTAAACGATTCTTGGAACACTTTGTAGCGAGTAATGTATTGGAATGCTTTTAAAAGTTGATATTATATAGATTGGTCTCTACAAGAAAATATGCTGCAGAGGCATAAAGTTCAAAATGACACGCACCCATTTGATTTCTTAGGTTGCTTTTCAATTATTTGTAATGCTCTTTCATTGCAGAGGCACAATAGTCCTCATATTGCTTTTGTAGTATCTGAGAGATCTCATTGAGATACATGTCCCTTTGATTTTTTTGGTTGGTTTTCTTTTAGTCCTTTATTAAAATATCTATGGTTATGTGTTCAAGGTTTATCTTGTCTTTGTGCATTCTTTTTTCATTTTTACAATGTTTGAAATTTGAAGAGTTAATTTTGGTTAATAACATCGGGTGAAGTAAAGAACTTTGTGGTGTTGTGGCTGATATTTAGAATACTGCAAACTTGAGTTCAGGGATATTTTTACACAGGACAACAAACTAATTGTAGCATGTAATTGATTCTATTGACAACCTATAAAAGGATTTTTGAACACTTTGTTGCAAGTAATTAGTATGTAATTGATAGAAAGTAGCCACTCTTTTATCTCACTGATGCACACAAATTTCAGTCTGAAAATAAAGGAATGTATTAAGAAACGAAGCCATTTTCACTTTGTAATTATAAAGTTGTGTGACTCCCAAGTTTCTTTATTTCTGTTCTTTTTCTCTTTGACCTGTTTGTGCATATGAACAACTGCAATATTTATGTTTTACAAAACAGTTTATCATGGTATCAAAACCAAGTTGGCTCCTTGAGGGATTATTGTTGAGAGAATTGTGTCAAGTTGGCTCCTCGAGGGATGATTTTAATTCTTGTTGAGAGAATTGTGTTTTGTTTGTCTGTTCAAGAACAAGTCAGGGGCAACAGACGCCCAAGTTGAGACTTGTTTGCCATAGAATTTATTTTGATGGCTACTATGGCAGGGGGCAACAGACGCCCAAGTTGAGACTTGTTTGCCATAGGATTTATTTTGATGGCTACTATGGAGAAGAGAACTATTCGGTGTAATTGACGATGCTGATTCAAAGCAACTTACTTTTACTGCTAGCAAGGATGAAGTTCAAGAGTGGATAAGGGAGGATAACGCATTGTCTATGACTCTCTAATCATAGTTTAATTGATACCATCAATCAGAGACCAACAAAAGAGATGTGGGACTATTTAGTCTAACAATATGAAATGAAAACAAACTTACAGGTAATGTAGCTCCATACCAAAATTTCAGAGATGAAGTATCTTGAGGGAAATAGTATTAGGGAACATATCATTTTTCTCAAAAACTTGTTTTCCCAGTTAACTGTTGCAGAGGCTGGGTATAGGGTCTCAAAATCTCTCAGAGAATGAAGATGCCCAAACTGGAACGGATGATTGTAAAATTGAGAAAACAGGTAATGATCTCTCACATCCAGGCTCTGAGCCCATGCATGAATATATGTTGGTGGATAACTTTATATTCAGTGATAAGGATTTGGTAGGTAGATTCACCCGCACGAACGCATCTCTCCAAGAGCTCTTACAATGGTCTACTAAACATTGTGTATGTGAAAGCCTGCGTGCCTGCCTGCGTGGTGTTCCCCTCGCGGGTCTGCGTGCCCTGATTATTTGACTGTTCACTGTTTAGTGGTAGTGGATTGTGAAGGTCTGCGGGCCTGTCTGTGTGATGCTCGACTGGAAGGGCCTGTGTGCCGTTTTCCCTTGTTTTTTATGATTCTGTAAAAAGGACGGTGTGGCCTGTGTGGCCACCCGATGCCAGAGAGCTGGAGGCCGGCGTGCCCCTTATTCTTCAGGTGTCTTCGCTCTATAATAATATAAGTTCTATGGTGTTCAAAAGAGTGTCCCCTGTTTTTTTATTGCGTTTCAGTAAACCTGTTTGTTGATTTCCAGGTGTGAGAAGTCTGCATCAATGGATGAGACTTCTGAACCCCCCAATAGAATTTTAGGATGAAGGGATGTTGATCAATATCTGCTCTGTAGTTGGCAAGATTTTCAAAATATCAGAGCCATACAAGAAAGAGTTGAATGAGTCCTTGACACGCAGAGTCTGTGTTGAGGTCGATCTCAATGAAGAATTGAAATCTGCAATCATTCAGAAGGCGGACAACTACTCTCGCAAACAACCATTGGATTATGAGGGAATGCCTTTCAGGTGCAAGGTATGCCATGACATAGAACACGTAGAGGGACCTTGCCCTCAAGCTTCCAGGAGGAACATGAGGAATAAGAATGGACACACAAACACCAGTTCGCAAAATATGAATGTCATAAGCGAAATATCAAGGGAGGGAACTTGATGTTGATGCAGTCACTCTCCAACTGCAGAGTACTCTGGAAACCTGTAGCTTCACATACACACCCTTAAACTGGAAAACAGCAGTCTAATATACATAAAAACCCGATACAACCAGAATCAACTCAGACTCAGACTTTTTATTGAATAGGTAAATAAATCAATAGAACAGAATTTCATGCATAAATGTCTTTAGAGGACTGAGCCTATGCGCCCAGCACTCCCATCTCTCCACTACAGGACACGCAGGTCCCAAATCCACACTCACCGGATTACAGGTCCAGCCCGGTCTAGCCCGCAGCCACCGAAAGAAATAAAAAACAATCTAAGGAAAGCAAAACTACTTCATTCGCCCAGGCCAAGCCTTTTTATTCTTGAGATTTCCGCGCAAAGGTATGCCCGGAAAAGACGCAGCCGTGTTTCTGTTGTGCCTACTCGAACTCAGAGTGCTCCCGCCTGTCCCTGTGATTACGGATCGAAACAGCCGTTATGTTCTCAATCCCATGCTCTGCAGAGTGCTCCCGCCTGTTCCTGTGATTACGGATCGAAACAGCCATTATGTTCTCAATCCCATGCTCTTCATCACAATAGCTCTTGAGATTTCCGCGCAAAGGTATGCCCGGAAAAGACGCAGCCGTGTTTCTGTTGTGCCTACTCGAACTCAGAGTGCTCCCGCCTGTCCCTGTGATTACGGATCGAAACAGCCGTTATGTTCTCAATCCCATGCTCTGCAGAGTGCTCCCGCCTGTTCCTGTGATTACGGATCGAAACAGCCATTATGTTCTCAATCCATGCTCTTCATCACAATAGCTCTTGAAGATTTTGCGCTGGTTGTCACAGCTCGACAACAATGCGGTGGAGTGGAGGCAATGCGGTGGAGTGGAGGTGAACGTGGATACTCCGCATCAGATGTACCCAGTATGCTCTGTCATAATGCAAAGTGGATTTTTGAGAATTAGTGCCAGTTCTTCATGTTTCAGGGATACCGTAGGTGTAGAATTCCAGAAGTTTAGTCAGAACCAAAATCTTGAATTAAAAAAGTTAGATGGTACTTTTGATGAACTCTGATGGCTATTTCTTTAGTAACTCAGCGCAACCTGAAGAGTAGTTAAGATTTGTTATTAATAATTATTAATATCCTGAGATGCCCCAAGAAAGCTCACCTGTTGTATAAAAGGGCCCTCTCTCCATTTGACGTGTCTTTTCTTTTGTGTTCTCATACTGTCTTGTTCTTTTCAAGAAGGTTAGCCTGGATCCTCATCAATAATGATAGGGATTATATCGGCTATAATGGCGCCTTCTCTCTCTTTTGGACTTGTAGAGAATGGATTGGAATATTTCGAAAGTTGATACTATATATATTGATCTCTACAAGAAAATATTGTGCATGGACATCATAATCCTTTTGATTTTGAAATATTCAGAAGAGCTCAAAATGATAGGCACCCTTTTGATCTTTTAGTTCGCTTTTCAATTATATGTAATGTTCTTTCCAAGGAAATTGATCGCACAGGCATAATAGTCCTCAGATTGCTTTTGTAGTATCCGACATATCTCATTGTGATAGATATCCTTTTGATCTTTTTGGTTGGTTTTCTGAGTCCTTTATTAGAAAATCTATGATTATGTGTTCAAGGTTTATGTTGTCTTGATAGGTGCACACATTAAAGATTCGATATGGTTGCGGACCGTGGTTGATTTCTTTCTGTATGTTTTTTTTCATTTTTACCATGTTTGAAATTTGAATGGAGTTAATTTTGGTTTATACTATAATAGCAACATCGGCTGAAGTAAAGAAATTTGTAGTGTTGTTGTTTATGTTTAGAATACTGCAAACTTGAGTTTATAAATATTTTACATAAGAGAGCAAATTAATTTTATCATGTGATTGATTCTATTGACAGCCTATAAAGGATTCTTGAGCACTTTGTAGCAAGTAATGTATTGGAATGTTGATATTATGTAGATTGGTCTCTACAAGAAAAAATGCTGCAAAGGCATCAAACTCAAAATGACAGGCACCCTTTTGATCTCTTAGGTCACTTTTCAATTATTTGTAATGCTCTTTCAAAGGGGATTTATTGCAGAGGCATAATAGTCCTCAGATTGCTTTTGTAGTATCCCAGAGATCTCATTGTGATAGATATCCCTTTGATTTTTTTGGTTGGTTTTCTTCGAGTCCTTTATTAGAATATATATGGTTATGTGTTCAAGGTTTATGTTGTCTTTGTGTACGCCTTTCTTCATTTTTACAATGTTTGAAATTTGAATGGAGTTAATTTTGGTTAATAGCAACATCGGGTGAAGAACTTTGTGGTGTTGTTGGCTTGTTGCTGATATTTAGAATACTGCAAACTTGAGTTCAGGGATTTTTTGACATAGGATAGCAAACTAATTTGAGCATGTAATTGATTCTATTTAGAATACTGCAAACTTGAGTTCAGGGATTTTTTACATAGGATAGCAAACTAATTTTAGCTTGTAATTGATTCTATTGATATTCTGTAAATGATTCTTAAACACTTTGTAGCAAATAATTAGTATGTAATTGCTAGAAAGTAGCCACTCTTTCATCTAACTGATGCACACAAATTTCAGTCTGAAAATAAAAGAATGTAATTAGAAACGAAGCCATTTCGCTGGGTAATTATAAAGTTGTGTTACTCCTTTGTTTCTTTATTTCTGTTTTTTCTCTTTGACCTGTTATTGCATATGAACAGCTGCAATATTTATGCTTTAGAAAACAGGTTATTATGGTATCGAAACTAAGTTGGCTCCTTGAGGGACGATTTTAATTATTGTTGAGAGAATTGTGTATTCTTTGTCTGTTCAAGAACAAGTCAGGGGCAACAAACACCCAAGTTGAGACTTGTTTGCCAGAGAATTTATTTTGATGGTTACTATGGACAAGAGAAGTATTCGGTGTAGTTGACGATGCTGATTCAAAGCAACTTACTTTAACTGCTGCTGATTCAAAGCAACTTACTTTAACTGCTAGCAAGGATGAAGCTCAAGAGTGGATAAGGGGGGATAAAGCATTGTCTATGACTCTCTAGTCATAGTTTAATGGATACCATCAATCAGAGACCAACAAAAGAGATCTGGGACTATTTAGTCTAATAATTTGAGATGAACACAAGCTTACAGGTAATGTAGCTCTGTACAGAAATTTCAGAGATGAAGTATGTCAATGGAAATAGTAGTAGGGATCATATCATTTTACTCAAAGACTTGTTTTCCCAGTTAACTGTTGCAGACGCTGGGTATAGGGTCCCAAAATCTCAGCAAATTTTGATTTTATTGAAACCAGTGCGGTCATCTATTATACTTTGAAAACAATATTCCTGAACAAAGAAAATCTGAATTTTCAGATGGCTGCCATTGCATGATTAGAAAAAACTCAAAGAGTTGACGTAGGCACCAACATTGATAGAAAAATTGTTTTCTGTGCCAAGAAAAAGGGAAACCAAATAAAAAAAAGCCTTGAAGTAATGCAAGGCCAAAATACAGGCCAACAATAGCGCATAAAGAAGCTACCCAGATATAAAAATCAGAAAAATATGTGCTGCTATTGCCATATAGTAGGCACATACAAAGAAACTGTTGGAAATGGAAATCATCAAGATCGAGCTCTTGACGTGAAGATGAAGTCCATTGATTTAAAAGGGCGTTGTTTGACTATAGACTCAAGGTTTATTGCCCACACAAATGAAAAGGATTGTTCAGTTAAAAAAGAAAACTGCAAAGTCCTTCTTGCTCAAGGAGGAGTTGGTAAGCTACAAGGAGTATTCCAAAGTTAGTGAGAGATTTGATATTTGTTGCAAAGGTAATAGATTTGGGTTTGAAAGTTTGAGTCCTATTCACAAAATTGCATTGTGAAGAACGGAGGTAATGTTATTTTACATGTTCCTATAGAAGGGAATTTTTATCTTTTTAAAGTTAAATTTTGAAGTTGCATCAAACTTAGGTCATGTGAACACTGAAATATTTTCGATACAGAAAGAAAAACTCATGGTAGAAGGCACGAGCTTGAAGAATGATTTTCAATCAGGAGTATGTGAATCATTTGAAATTGGCGAGCAAATTAGAAAGCTTTTTTCACATGTTTGTATTAAAGCTACGGGGATGTCAGAGTTGTATACTGATATTTTTGGTCTCATATAAATAGAATATAGAATCTATTGGTGGAGTGAAGTCTTTTATAATTTCGATTGATGATTTTAATTGTGGTGCATTTAATGTTTTTACAATTTAAAGCAATGGTTGCAAAACATATTGGTCAACAAATTAAGGTGTTAAGATCAAATAATGCCAAATAATTTACCAAGGTAGCCCTCAAATTTGTTGCAAACATGTTGGCATATTGAGGTAGCTTGCAACCGCATATTTTCCTTAGCGAAATGGTGTTGTTGAGAGAAAGAATATAGCAATGGTGGACACAGCTAGATGCATGTCACTCCAAAGTCAATAAAAAATATTGGAAAGGTGTTTCAACAACATATTTGCAAAATAGATTGTTGAGTTTGACAATGAATGGAAAATCTTTTGAAGATTCATGTAGTGTTGTAATGCTTAATGATAAACATTTAATAATGTTTGGGTGTGTTGCATATGCATAGATATCAAATTAGAAAAGAAAGAAAATAAACATAGGAGGCTTTGAGAACATTTTGTTGGATATGTCAATGAGACAAAAAGATATAGGTTGTATGATCCCCAAAGAAGAAAGATACTTGTTGGTGAATATGTTATCTTTGTTGAAAGTAAGCTAATTGGGTTGAATTGTAAGTCAATGGTGAACATTTTGATGTGGATAAATCTTGTATTGCACGAATGATTCCATAATGATTAACAAAAAGATTTTAAAATTGTTCAGCAAAATGAATCTACGCAAATGAATGTTGAAGAGTTGAGAGATGTCAATTTGCAAGGGAAGTGCCTCTATTTGAAGTATTACAAAATAATGCACAATATTAGTGCAAGGAGTTTGTAGTATCCCTAGAACCTTGAATAAAGTTTAAATACTTTGTAATAATGTTTTTAATTGTTGTTGAACAATTATTTGACCAAGTGTGGTCAAAGACACTTGTTTGATAATATTGTATTATTATTATTATTTAATAAAATAAAACAGGAGAATCGAATCTGAAGTAGCTGTTGAAAGATAGTTTGCTGGCCCACAAGGAGAAATGACATGTGTTGGGAAGACTGTCCATAGTGGTGAAAACTGCTAATTAATACCTCAACAGGTGCAGGAGGCATCTTCCCTATTTTTAAGGTCAAAACTCCAGATGGAGGTTCTATAGCAGGAGGCTCATGATAGACCTAAGTCCTAGGCAAAGCTTTAATAAGCATTCCCATTAGACAAGCTTTATTTTGTTGAGTTGAGAAGTGCAACTGAGTGATAGTTTTTGGTTGCTTCAACAGTCTTTGTCTTTGTGGTCCAACAAACAGGCTCGGGGGTTTCAGAACAAGCACGCTTGGTTGTTCTGGAAGATTGGTTGGGAGGAACAATGAACTTCAGATTAGATTTGGTATGTTCTTTCAGTCAGGTTTCTATTATTGTTTTATTAGTATTTAGTATTTTCTTATTATCTGTTTAGTATTTACTATGTAGAATTATTAGCAAATGATGAACTGTACTTTATCTGTTTAGATGTTCTGTTAATGATTTTACTTCTGAGAAATATGTTTCCTATGTTTATTTATTTGTAGTATTCTATTTCTGTTCTGTTCATCAATATTGTTTATATATGAACCTAGAGTTTTGTATTTCATATTGCTGTAGATAGAATTATTATTGACAATATTTATCTTTGTTCTTTGCTCATATTCTTTTATAAATTGTTAAGTAAACCTAAGGTTTGTATAAGAGAAAATATTACTGTATTCATTAAACAGAGTTAGTATTTCCATTATTACATAGTATCATTTGATTATATAATAAACACATAATAACATAAGTTATTATATAAACTATTATAATACAATATACATAAGATATTATATTGCAGAAGCCAAAAAGTTTATTATAAACATTAATGTACTTAAATACCAAATACGAATTCTGCACTGGTTCACAAGCATATAAGTATACATAGACGAGAGGCTCAAATGCATTGCATGGCTAGATAAGTTATAATATACAAACGCTATTATAGAGCCGTAAGGCTTATAATATTTGCATTCAAAATATATAACAACCGAACTGTGAGGCCACAATAGGATAACGATGAAACATTTAAACAAGTAATACAAATACATCTCTGGAGATAACCTAACGTTTAAACGAAGCTGTAAGGTTCATAACGTTTCAACTCAAGCATTTAAACACAGAGCCATGAGGCTCACATACATCAAAGAGCTAGGTTAAAAGTATAAAATACAGAGCCGTACAACTTATATGTTTAACAATTCAAGCATATAACACAGATCCGTGAGGTTCAAGCACTTTTCTTTGCTAAGATAAAATACATTACAAACTGTAAATTCGTAAGGCTCATTCATTTATATATCAAACATATAACTTAATACAGAGCCGTAAGGCCACAAAGAAACCATAGAAGTATTTCTCTGTTCCACATTTGTTCATTAAACAAAATAAACGCATTCATTGAGAAACGAGTTCATAAAATCGAAGCTATGGAAAGAGCCGACAGGCTTTTGGTTTCATTAACGAAACAGAGTATGATAGCCATAGGGATTCATACATAATTAATAACTTTTAAAGATTTCATAAATAAATTCGTATGGCTGTCTCATCCTATGAAAGCTCAGATTTCATAAACGAAGGCAATGTACCCATTACAGAGTTCAAGAGATGCTACCCGCTTAAACGCCTTGAATGAGCATGAAGCCGACATCATGTTTAATTCCACAAACATTACCGTGTGTCCTTGCGACCACCTGTAACACATTTCAAAGCGAGTGTAGTTAGGGTTAATTTTTCCAATGCATAATAACTGAATCTTTAACAAGAACATAAAGGTTGCTTACCGGGGTTAGGGAAGGCCGACTTGCTTCCTAAGCGCCAGCATAACCTTATGGTGAACCTACAAAGCACCCATTAACACAAGTTAAATATAAACAACTTATGCATAAATGTATTTCCATACAAAGGTGACTGTCACAACCCCAAATTTACTCAATTTAAAAAAAAATTATATGTACATGTTGAGGACATTACTTCTTATGTCGCAGGTATGAAATACGAAGAGGATGCAGTTGTGACTCTGCATCGTCTAAAGGTTTATTCTTTACTGTTTCTTGCTCAAGTAGTTTAGTAAGCAGAACGTTATTTAATTCTTCCTGAGCTTTCAAGATACGTTCGTTATCTTCCTTTACACTTAAGATTTCTGCTCTTAACTCTTTTACAGTTTGTAAAATTCCAGATTGATTATCATTTATGTTATCGTTTAGGTCAACCCATAAATTATCATTATTCATATTTTGTTCATGATTATTCTATTCATGATTTTCCTGTTCACTGTGATGTGACCCGTCTTCAACAGATGTCTCTACTCCTCCCATTTTCCTGCAAAACAATGATTATATTTCTGTTCCAGAAATACCATAAGAAAAACATAAGTCAGTTTTGTTTTCCATTTGATGATATTCATGCGTGTTTGAGCCTATTTTCAGGCCTAGTGTTGTAATTGTGCTCTGATACCAATTTGTCACAACCCCAAATTTACTCAATTTAAAATAAAAAATTATATGTACATGTTGACGACATTACTTCTTATGTCGCAGGTATGAAATACAAAGAGGATGCAGTTGTGACTTCGCATCGTCTAATGATAAGGTATAATTGTATTTCTGTCCTTTACATGTGTTAAATATTTATTACAGATTTGTTTGTGGAACATGAGCCAGCCCTAGCTTGGCGAATACGCATCGTGTGATGTTAACATATGACTTTATTCATCTATGGTTTATATGAATTATGCTCGTCGAGCTTCGATTTTATAAACCAAAGTGATCTTACACCAATTATTTATAAACCCATGATAATTATATAGCAATGCCATGATATATATATATATATGAAACAGTCATAATTTTTTTTTTTAACAGAAACATTTGAGGTTGTATTAGTTTGAAAAAAAGGGTTTTCTGGCGAGCCAGAATCTGAAAGATACAAAATTATAGAGGGTTGATGACCTCTAACAGTACTGTCATCCTTCTTGTGAATATCTTGGGAGACAAATCCCACATGCTTCTAGATCTTTTTCGAGAAAATGACAAAAAATGCTTACAAGAGTAAACTCTTACGAACTATGAGCAGAGAAGAATGCAGAAGCATAACATTAGGTAGAAGGGGAGGTGAAATGCCCCTAATGAAAGGGTCCAATTGCGACTTAGAGCCCAAAATAATGTTTGAGGCTGCTTCCTTTTCCCGTCGTTCTTTGTTAGTCTTTTTCCCTCTGGTAAGGGGGGGAGAAGGAGTTGAGAAGTCTTCGGGATCAGAGTTTCCCTCTAACCCAGAGGAGGGGACTAAGGCTGCCAGTACTGCAAGAGCTGAAGTCTCGTGATCTAAATTCCGGGCCTCTCTCTTGGAACCTGAAGGGTAAGCCTAGGAGAAGCTGGTTTTGCGGAGGCGACTGTCTCCAAGGGGTTGGAAGGAATAGGATGGGTCTTTCCCTGCACAAGATCTTCCGCTGCTTTAGTTTCTTGAACTTCGTCTTCCTGCAAAACTTCGAAGCTGTTTTTGGTTTCCAACGGAATGGTAGCTGCTGAAGGAGGAAGAGATTCTTGTGATGTTGAATCCTTTTGCTGTGAAGCTTGGGGCTCCTTTCACCGGGGGGATCGACGCCAATTAGAGATGGTCTAGAATTCTGCATCTTTAGTTGCAGGAGGTTTTGATATTTGCTGAGTTTCCGACAACTTGGGGCAGCTTTTGGCAAAGTGGCCATAAACATGGAAAGAGTTGCATTTGAAAGGGATCTGCTTGTAATATAGCTCTTGGATATGACTCCAATCTTCTAAATTTAGTTTTAGGGATTCCAGGAGTCCTTTCTCCAGATTTACTTCTACACAAATGCGGGCACAAGTAAACTGACCCCCTTTTGGGTCTGCACTATCCAGAAAGCGCCCTAGTTTATTACCGATTTCCTCCAGAGAGATTTTCCCCCAAAGATGAAGTGGAAGGTGAGGCAGTCTTACCCAGACTGGGGCGACTGTAATCTCAGCATCTGGTTTAAAGTCCAAGGTCCAAGGGGCTAAAAAAAGTCCTCTCGAGCCCATGAAGAAAGGACCCGAGCGAAAAAATAAATCTCATTCTTCTTTGCTCAGGAACAGAAAAACAAAGAAACCCCTACTAGCTGTGAAGAGACAGACCTGTCCTTGCAAAATAAGGTTCCAGTGCTCTCCAATCCAGAGCTCCACTTCCTTTGGACTGGGCCACAACCCTGTAAACTTTCCAATGAGGGCTTTCTCCGAGAGAATGAGCGCTTTTCGGCACGGATCCGAGGGAGAGAGCTCTAAAGAAGGGATCTCATCTATTTTTTTCATGAAATTGGAGGAAGACCGAGACCTTTCCTGAGGTATGGTGGCATGAACAAGGGCCTTGAAAGCCAGAAGTTGTTCGTGGTTCTCCATACTGCAGCCCACGGAACGGTCACCGGGAGGAGGCGCGACCATCTGCAATAACTCAACCTCGCGCGGCAGCTGCGCAGAGAAGCCTATAGACGGCAACCTGATCACCACCGGAGGCAAACGCAGGAGAATGCGGCGGCTAGGGGAACCCTAGCCGTGATCCTGAGAGGCACGGAGCGGCATCAAGATTTTTTTACATGAAACAGTCATATTTAAATAATATATACCATAGTATATATAACTATATATCATTATATTTACATTCAACAATCTATTTTATAAAACTATACATACATAACCCTATATTAAAATCTATTAAAACAACTCGATATATAAACTATGCATATATATAATGATATAACGAAATACATTAGTTTAAAGGGTTGTGGTTCTACCCACATAAACCCCTTTGGAACCTGGTGTTCATGCTCTGTTTAAGTGATAAATCTTGTCGAGTATCCGTAGCTGCTCCAAGTGTGCAAGCGTTCGTGGTTTGCAGTCTTCTTGTACGTAGGTAAGGTTTCGAATACTTTGTAAATACTTTTATCGTTTAGTTTATAGTGATCTTGTAACAATTTTAACCTAACTCTTTCTCGTTGTGTTGCAAGTACATTTGGTAAATCCTAGGGGATTCGAACCATAATGTATCTTGGGTTTGTTAATGAACATAGGAACAATTCTTCAGGAAGTAGAGAAGAAAGAGGCTCACTGCCCTGTCGGGCATCTGCGACCCTAAGGTAAAGTTTTAACCCTTTCTTGTTCTCATGTTTGATTATTACGAACTAAGTTTTCAAAATTTATTAAGTTGATTATAAACCCTAACGGTCTCCATCGTTTGTTTGAAGAGAGTCTTTTGGGTCTCCAAGGTGATGATAATGGTCATGGTAGTGGGCAACGTGGCGAATCCTTGTTGTGAACAACCCGGTGATGGTTCTCGAATCAAAATCGGTTCCCAACATGTACAAATGCTTGACTCTATGCATTAAACTCGAAATAATAGTTTATACGATTTTCATGAGAGTAATGTGAACAATGAAAAGAAGTGTAAAGCCTTTCGACATTCAATCTCTGTGAACGTTTAAATGGAAGCCATTTGACTCTGTATGTGCATTTTGTGTCTGAGTTTGTTAATGCGAATTTCCTTTATAGCTAAATGAAATGTAAATGTAATGAAACGTTTTCCCTTCGGCACTCAAACCCTGTATTGATTAAGTGTTGAAGCCATTTGGCTCTGTTGCTTATATTGTAGAATGATATTACTATTTAAATGCTTCGACCTTGTGCGTTATATGGCCTTACGGATCTGTTATGGTTTGTTAACATAGTTTGCTATTTGAACAAGCCTCGCGGCTTGGTTCTTAACCCTTGCAGTGGTGATGAAATCGTAATCCTAGTTGGACTTAAGAGTCTTATGACTCTGTTTACCTAGTGAATGACTACATGGATGGAAACGTAAACATTTACTTGTTCTGTTTATAACATGTATTTATCATAGATAATGTAGAATCGTTCGTCTCTGTTATTGAATGTAATATGTTTAATCTTTTAACCCTAAGAGTCTTTCGACTCGATTTTGTCTTTATGGCTATCCATATGATTATCGTATTTAGCCTTACAACTTTAGTAAAACGATTTCATACTAAACCTTATCCTAGCATGCAATGCATGTGAGCTTTAGAGCTTTGTTTGTTAATATAGTTGATTAGTTTGACTTCTATGAAAAACGTATTGAAAATGTTTAGACCTGTGAATGATTTATAGCTCTGTCGTTTTTATCCATGGAACAATGTCGAGCCTCTCGGCTTTGTGCTTCGTTTTGCTTGATTATTAACTCGAGACAAATTATATGAAAGCCATGTTTTAGCATTAGCATAAATCTGTTATTGATTTCTTTGGAATGTATTTAAATGTAATACATTGTTTTATTATAATGACTCGTAATTGTATGAGTATTTATATATATTTTTAATATAAACTATAATAGAACATTGACTGTTTTCTAAGTGTTTATTGAACAATCAATGGATATCATAAATTAATAATGATACTAACTCTGTAAAATGAGTATAGTAACACTTATGATTTATAAAACCCTAGTTTTGTTTTGACATAATACTGATAAAGATTTACAATAGAAACGAAATATAGTTCTACAATAATTTAGTAAAAATCATAGATGTAAATAAAATTGTTAATAGAACAGAATATGATACTTTCAGATTTATAATCATTGATCCTATCTGAAATAAAATTAGCAGAATCATTAAAAAGATATAAAATACAGTCATCATTAACTACAGATTCTACACAGTAAATACTACAGATAGATAAATAAATATACAAAATAATAATAAACAGTAATAGAACCTGATTGAAAGAACAGACCGAATCCAATTTGAAGTTCGTCGTTCCTCCCAACCAATCTTCTAGAACAACCAAGCTTGCTAGTTCTGAAACCTCCGAGCCTGTTTGTTGAACCACAAGGACAAAGACAACTGAAGCACCTAGAACTATCACTCAGTTCTCAGAAATCACTCAGTTCTCATTCTCAACTCAACAAAATAATTTCCCTCTTCCATCCAAGCCTCCTGCTTGTTTGATGGGAACTGCTTAATAAAGCATTGCCTAGGACTTAGGTCTATAATGAGCCTCCTTCTCTAGAACCTCCATCTGGAGTTTTGACCTTAAGAATAGGGATGATGCCTCCTACACCTGTTGAGGTATTAATTAGTGGTTTTCACAACTATGGGAATTCTTCCCAACACATGTCATTCCTCCTTGTGGGCCAGCAAACACTCTTTCAACAACTACTTTAGATTGGATTCTCCTGTTGTATTTGTTAAATAATAAAATAATACAAATATTCTCAAACATGTGTCTTTGACCACACTTAGTCAAATAATTGTTCAACAATAATAAAAAACAATATTGCAAAGTATTTAAACTTTAATTAAGGGTCTAGGGGTATTACAACGATTGTCTGAAAAGAACCCTATAAACTTTATTGTATAAACAATGAAGCTTGTAAAAAGAACTTAAGCTGACCTTCGAATCCGGTGGACAACTGGAGATGCCAACGAACAGAGCATTGCTCTTTTGTATGCTACAGTTAGCATTGCTTCCAGCATCTCGAAACCCTGCAAGGAAGATCCGAGGTACATCCTTACCATGGCGCCAAGAAATGCATACAACGCATCTTCAAAGACCAAGCTATAATGCTTCACCCACTAACGAAAATGTTACAGAGCCAAGACTGTAAACACTAACAAACAAGTAGAGGGAAAACCCTCGTGGAAGCTCTACGAACACTCCATAGGAGGTCGTAGAAGCTGTCCTTGCTAATAACCAACTTAAGTAGTAAGTTAACACTGTGTAACCATTTTACAAACTGAACACAAGCATGGAGAAGCTCTGCATAGAGCCGAGCTCATCGCAGCAACATAATGCATGCCGTGGAGTAACAATGAAGAATGAACCCTTCATCGCTTGACAAAACCTTGCAAGAGTTGGTTATGATCTCGAAAAAGTCGGGATCAACGATCCCGGAGATGCCACGCGAAAGTCTAGGCTGTAGCAGCCTGCCTGCGTTTAAAGCCATCACATGGGATTTCACCAACCTAGTCTACGTTGGCATCCACAGTGACCCTGCATTAAAACATACAAATCCCAAAGTTAATACATGAATCAAATCGTATATACTGTAGATAAGTTTTAATGCAAAGTTTAAATGCGAATCATTAACACAAAGCTGTCATAGTATCACAGTTAATACTATGATCCTAGCTCAGATTGCAGAGCATATAATACGATGGCATAAGGTTGGTAATACGACCTTCAACATAGTTTTCAGACCATAGCATAGGATTATGCATAGGTCATACTTTTACATCATATTGATAAAGTTTATAACAAACATTATGTTTTAATGAGCCTCGTTACAACGTAATTTTCCACCTTGTGAGCATCAGCATTCTTTGGCCTGCAGGATCCATTTCACTGACTCAGATTCACTTTATGACCTCCAGAACACACTTTTTCCCTATTTTTCTTCCTTTACGTTAACTGTTCCACTTTAGCCAGCGTACACGCGAGCTATTCCACTATAGCCAGTGGGTGCCAAGTAAAATGGTAAAAATCACTAGAAAATTACTTTTTACTCCCAAAAAGCGGTCTTAGGGTGACGTTTGGCCCTCCATTTGTCTCGAAACGCCTCGATGTGTCCTTTCACTTACCTTTGGAAGGATATATATTGAGCTCTTATGGTATATGGAAGGGAGGAGAAAGATAAAGCAAGATAACTCTAGTGGATTTTTGCCATGACTTGAGTCTACACTCATTGATCCTTGTTGTTGTGAACCCCTTATGTTCACCTTCCAAACTCCTTTCATAGTTTGAGTTTGCCATTACATGGAGGATTGAAGTGGTGGAGGCACAAGTGGAGAGACCCAGTTCTTGGTTTAGAATGGTTGTCGGCAAGAGGTTGTATATTGTACTTCTTGTTATTCATTAATGGAAATACTCATTTTCTCGTCCAATTGATATTGTGAGTATTGTTTAATTACATTGGGTTATATTTGCTTATAATATCATGGATCATGCTATTGATTATGCTGATGTCTTTCACATATTATATGCACTTGCTTGTACTTGTTGTTGAGGCTAATTTGCAGGTTCAAGTGTAGAAGTTGAAAGCTCAACGGGGATCTACTTCGAACATCCGGTTGAAGGTTGGTCTTTTCTCCATTATCTTAGCATTTCCATTTATATAGAATTGCATTGGGAATTGAGTCAATTTCTGGTAGTCAACTGTCTGTTGTGGTCTACCCCGAAGCCATAGGAATTTTTCTCCGTAACAGAAATGGCGACTATGCTGGGGAGAACCTCTGTTTTTGGGGATTTTTAGGCATTTGTCCTTATTTAGAGTTACTGTGTGTTGAGCTTCTGTGTCATTGATTGGCTGTTGGGATATGCTATAGAAAACAAGCTTTTTCTGGGTGATTGGACTCTCTGTTTGCTATTTGCCTTTCCATGTACGTGGGTCAGCTTAGCTTTGCCCGCGTCTACCCTCTTATGTCTGCATTGTAGCACGCATCTACCTGCAGTTTTTCCTTCGACAATAGTGTACAACTCCGAGATTAGTTGATTTATGACCTTGGATTGTTGCTGGGTTGGTTTTGAGTGTTCCTGAGTCTTAATTGGCCTGATTCCTGACTGTTCCATGCCTTGTTTGTGACCAGAAACTCTTCTTTCTCTTTGTTTTGAGCCTTGTTGGTTTTTACCATTTTTTTATTTTCTAGCTCATTACATTGGTTGAGTCTCACTGTTTGGGATTTGCTGGGTTGTATTAGTGATCCGCTCTGCATTTCTGTAACCAAATAGGTAGATTTCGCTTCCATTTTTCATTCTATTACATTGAAAAATACAAAAACATAGTTTTGCATTTTCCTTTCCATTATAAGAAAAATACAAAAATATTTGCTTTCCATACTGCATTTTGCATCTGAGTGCTTGTGCTTTCATTCTAGGATCTGCTTGTGCATTGGAAATTTAAAAGAATTGCATTTTATTTCGAACCGTTGGATTGATTCTAATTTTAGTGGCATTGTTTTATTAAGTAGATGAGTCTAGAGTTTGTTGATTGTGCATACTATTAAGTCCTATACATCATCTGTTTCATGACCATATCCTTTGAGTAATCACAACCATTTAAAATCAACGCTTAATCTTAAAATTGATTAGAACGATTTTTCTTTTATAGGGTGCACCAACTAGTATAGGTTTAGAGTCTTGGAATAGATCATTGTGAGTTAACAATCCAATACTACTAGATGAAAACATTATGTGTCTGACCAGGGAGTGGTGAATTCCATTATATACATCAGTGTTCTCAGGAAGCTCTACTCAGACCAGAGTTAAGCACGAGGTCACGGGAGGTTGGTTGCGAAGATAGCCCTCCAATACTGGCTAAATGTGGGAGATATTTCTAGGATTTGTTCGTATTTGGGGACTCTTGAGGGATTTGTACCTCTTGAGTTTCAGGCTTAGCTACCCTTCCCATACGATGGATCCCACCTGTGACTGTCCCCATGAGCATTGGTTATATTGTGATGACCTTAGTTTCCTTACCTAGGTATCGTACAGGGTGCTTGTAGTGGTTATACTGTTCGTATCTTGAGTCAGATAGGGTTTGGACAACACAGTTACTTTTTGTATAGGGACTTGACCCTGTGCACGCAGTGAAGTCTGGGAACCCTTATAACTAATTCTATTACCTTCGGTTATAGTTTGGGAGTCTCAAGCCTCTCCTAGGCGAGACATACCGGTTGTAGTGTCGGGAGGTCCCTTGAGCTAGTCCTGTTTGTGTGCATTTGGTTGTAGTTTCTTTAGGTGTGTGCTCTTTGCTCTTTGATCGTTAGCTTGGCCATTAGGGGATGCTTTGATTTATTGACTCTTTGGATATATCGTGGCGCGAGGTCCACCTCTCTGCCGGTCTCGTCGGTTGGTTGGTTTACCAGCCGCTGAAGTTACATGTCGTGTTCAGAGAGGACGTCGAAAGTCTCCCTCCGAGCCTTTTGATTCCTTTGAGGTGATTCACACCGACATTTACGCTGGTTTTGGCATGGGAGAAATCCCTACGACTCTGTCGGGTAGAGTCGAAGACGTTTCTAATCCTCCTACTCCTTGAGAGGAATGGGGGGGCAATCCATTGATACCAAAGAATAAACCTCTTTTGTTTGGACCTACTCCACCCGAGGATGACCCGTTCGATCCTTCGAATCCACATAAATTCCTATATGGGATGTTGAACTTGCATGTTAACACAGGTCCTACGACCACTACGAACGCTAACCCGTTCTCTCATGGTATGCCTACTCACAACACAGTTGATCCATCCACTATGTTTGGTAGTCATGCTAACACTGATCACGGTGTTGGAAACACTGCACCCACCGGGGGCAATCCCCTCGCTAAGGGAACCACATTTTTCACTCACACACATAATATGGGGACTGGCCGTATCCCTTCAAACATTCCAAGTTTTGGAGGAAGGCCGCCTCCTAGGATTACCACTCCTGGTGGGAACACTGTTCGCAATACGACTCACAATCCACAGTACAATACACATGCCCATATACATCAACCTAGGACCACATTTGCTAACGTTAATAATCCTCCTAATACCGGGGGTGGACACATACCATATACTTTTATGACTGCTCCCGTTACTAGTAATGCCAATGTAGGAGGTGGGAATATAACTTATACTCATGGTCACAACATGACTGCCCATGCTACTAGCAATGCTTACGTAGGGGGTGGGAACATACCTTACAATCACGGTCATTACAACACGGTTCCCTCTACGACTAATACTTATATGCCCCATAATTATGGTGGTGACCCTTACTATAATACAATCGGTGCTGGCCCTCATTACAACCCACCTCATTACAACCATTACGGTGCTCATAATACATATATACCTGATTACCCTCACACGGGTCAGGTTGGAGGAGGTTATTAGCCTTACGGCTAGGGTCATGGTTATGGTCCATCTTATCCTTCAGGTCCGTATAATCAACCTTTTATGGGAGCTTATAATCAAGCTTTTCAGCCACAGCTTCCGTTCCTTGCTTGATTGAATCTTCCAGATCTTTTGAAGCTCATGAACGATCCGGTATGTCACGATCCTAATTGGCCTCCAATCCCTACCAAGCTCCCTTCAGACATTCCCAAGTTTGAGGAGAAGGGTGGTGAGGATCCGAGTGATCATGTTACGAATTTTCACCTTTGGTGCTAATCAAACTCATTAAATCACGATTCCGTTCGTTAGAGACTATTTCAACGCACCCTCAGGGGGGCAGCCGTGAAGTGGTATGTCGAGTTTCCTGGGGGCACGTACAGGGGTTTCAATGAGATAGCCATGGTTTTCCTGGATCATTTCCAGCTGCCGGTTCGCTGCGATACTGGCATTGAACTTTTGTTTACCTTCCTCCAGAATAAGGCCACACACATTTCTGACCACGTTCAAGAGTGGCGTCGACAGAAGAGGTTAGTGAAAGCCAACATTCCTCCATAGTTTCCATTGGAATGGTTTATCAAGTCTTTGCTTCCATACATTTCTAAGGATGTTTCGATGTCCAGCATTACGACTGAGGAACAAAGTATACTCAAAGTCCAGCAGCTAGATTTACTCTATGCTCAGTCTGGCATTCTTTATGACATTATTCCTTACGCACCGCGATCACGACATGAGCCCAAGCCAGTTCCTGGACCACATGCCGATGGCATTGTTGGATCCGCAAGTACTCGACCTATAGATTTGGTTGCTAATCAAATGCAAAATTTGTCACTTAACCAATCTACTCCCGGACAGGTTCACACCTTGTCCACTTCCACCTTGTCGTCTGATGTACATGCTATGCAATCGACGAACCCATCGGGTAACCAGCGGCTTGGTGGTAAGAAGAAGGGGAGAAATAACCGCAAGGGTGGAAATAATGGAAACAATGGTAGTAATCATAATACTCATCGAAAAGATAACGCCAACCCTCCTCGAGACATCGGAAATGCTAGTGGGGACCGTAAACCTAGGCGTAAGGTGAAATTCCCTTGCAAGCTTTGTGGGGAAGATCATCTGACTCACTTATGTCCTCGGATTGTAGAAGCATCGAAGCATCTTGCACAGAGCCCAACTGTGTTGAAATATTCCCTTCCACATCATCAAAATATGGCTTCGAATGCTCCCGCTACTGGTTATGGGGCTAATGACACTTCCACGTCTTCCTTCCATACCGATGGATTTGGATGTGTGAATATGGTTAAATCAGAGGTTAGTGTTGCTACTCGCCAACGTGATTATGATATACCACAACCGAATATGGGGAATGAGCCTCCTCCTCCTCCTGATAACTCTTTGCATATCGATAAGCCCACTACTATGTCGTGGATACTGAAATGTGTTCTCAAGCACTCCATGCATAATCCCAATGCTTGAGCCGCCTAGAACTACTCTATTGTTGAAGATTTGGGCCAAACTCCGTGTGCCATGTCAGCTCTTGAGGTCTTAAAGGCGTGTCCTTCTCAAAGGCATGCCCTTTTTTCCGCTTTAGGAGTTCGGGATGGGGGAAGTCCTAACGTTATCAAGTTTGACACTACTAATGTCCAACCTCGCTTACCTTACCATGTGGATTTTCAAATCCATGTGGAGTGCCTTCAGAATTTTGTCAAGAGAACGATGGTTGACGAAGGTGCTTCTACGTCAGTAATGTCTTTATCTTGTTGGAAATCTCTTGGCTCTCCTCCCCTGTCCAAGTCTATGACCATGCTCACTGCATTTGACGGTCAGTGGTTTAAGCCACATGGTATTCTCCTTTCCCTTGTTGTCCGCTTGGGTGGGAAATCCGTGCCTATTGAAGTCGAGGTGGTTAATGCGCCCATCGACTACAACCTTATCCTGGGTAGGAATTGGATTTATGCTATGAGAGTGGTCGTGTCCTCTGTATTCAGAATTATTTGCTTTCCACACGAAGGCAAGATTGTGACGATCGACCGGCTAGATTTCGTTAGTCCTTATTCCACAGCATCCACGAGACCTGTTGTCCCCTAAGTTAACGATTCTCAGCCGGCAACTGGGAACATTGGTGTAGGATTGTACCCTTCTTTGATGGGATCTTTTGACTTCCCTGCACCAATCTCCTTTGTCGGAACCATCTCCATTGATTCTCCTTCCTCGCTAAATCATATACCTTTTCGGACATCGTATTTCAGTGATACGTGGAATCTACCTTCCATGAGTTCCCCGTCTGGAGACGTTTCACACATTGGGATGGATATTCCCTTGTCTGCAGTCAATCTTTCTCATCATGTTCAACAAGCCATTGCAGATTCAAATCTCTCTTCTTCATGGACAGGAGAGGAAGATCCTGTTATGTTTCCTGCACAGGAAGTTGACCCATCTTGTTCACATGGATGCCTTGATGATACTCTACCTTTAAATGAATATTTTATCGCGTCCATGCATGGTAATGACGAGCCTTGGGGGGATTCCTATCATAGATCTCATTCCTTTCCCACCCTTGGTCTTATTGAACGAGATCATTCTATAATACAATCTGCCACTCATTTGGATTTGGATCTAGTCACAGTTTCGTCCAGATTTGGTTTGACGTTTGAGTCTAATGAGTCTTTGAACTCTCCTATAGATCCGCAAATCAACGCTCCTGAAGAGTTTGATTCTATTTCTAGAATTTCCAACTCCCGTGATGATGAATTTTCTCTTGCAGATTCTTTCACATCCTTCAGCTTTGCTCTTCATTTTGAAGATGATCCTTTTGATCCCTCAGGTATTGGTACTATGGCACCTTCAGTGTTTAGCTCTACCTACATGTTGTCTGAGGTTAACAATAGTGAATTTGAAAATGTTTCTACCCTAGTGACTTGTATCAGATTTTTATTTACGTACGTTTTAGAGATGATCTTGGTACTTATGTTTCTTGGAGACAGGATTCTTAGCTGGACTTATACTTGTTTACTGGTCCTTTTCGACATTTGCTTCGGTCATGGTAGGCATATTTAGAACCTTGCATATAGGTTTAGGCCTCCCCATTGTTATGATGCATTTGAACCTTTTGCCATACGAATTTGCAGACACCCCTTGAGTGTCCTTATCTTGCTCATGTTCCTTGCATTATGCATAGCTTTGTTCCATGTGCTTGCAACTAGTCTCGCATGTCCCTGACACTCATCTGCTCCCATTACGAGCATTCTTCCACCTTTACTTCGAGCTCATTAAAAACAGTAAGGAGGTTACGAGCATTCTTCCATCTCTCCTTTGAGCTCGTTAAAAACAGTAAGGAGGTCACGAGTTTAGTTTTTCGGGCTTGTTAAACCTTTACGGAAAATAGTTTTATAAAGTATTTTTTAAGCCCTTGTTAGACTTTTTCAAATCAAACAAGATTGCCGAGTATACTTGTCATTTCAGACTCATTAAAGGATTTGAAGCCGCATCCACTTAGGTATAAGTTTACCCCTTTTCCGGACCTTTGTGGATTAATTACAAAAAAGGTATACTCTAGTCATACGTGACTAGAAGAGTTCTTCTCTCATTGTTTTACACTTTTTCAGGTGAGGAGACTAACTTTACGAAAAAGGACTCCCCTTTTATGTCAAGTTGTGATTGCATTGCATTATCCTGCTTTCCGCTTGAGCCTTGTGCTGGCTCCCGCTTACTCACTTGTTAGCCTGGTACCTAAGCACTTTCCCTATCGAGCCTTGTAGAGATTCCATTTTCCTTTCACAATTTGATGACCTTTCGAAACTGAGGGAACACCCCCCCGAGTGTCCACATCTTGCACATGCTTCCTTGCATTGATCATAGGCATGTTCCACTGCTTGGAACTAGTCTGCTCGCTATTCGACACTCGTTCCCTCAATTGTTGTACTATAAGCAATTTTATTCTTTTTCAAGCTTTCCAAATATGAAAAAGACCATAAAAATCAAATATTCCAAAAAGCCGGACGAGAGAATATTTACTTCTTATTGTTGGAAGCGATTGTGTCTCCTTTGAACAGAGCATTCATTCCACTCCATACATTATGAGTCGGGACTATAGTTGGACCTTAGGAGCTGTACTCATTTCTTAGTATTACTCCACCGATTGGTTAAGATTCCAGTCACTATGGAGCC
Organism: Larix kaempferi; assembly: GCA_027924585.1. Taxonomy (NCBI): domain Eukaryota; kingdom Viridiplantae; phylum Streptophyta; class Pinopsida; order Pinales; family Pinaceae; genus Larix; species Larix kaempferi. The sequence continues at coordinate 8,517,944 of BSBM01000067.1, forward strand.
TTTTTTTGATGCCTCCTGCATCGCACAATGTTATGTTGAGTCTATGCTGCCTGAGTCTATCCATTTACTCATGCTCTTGTTCAAAGGAAGTCCTGAAACCAGAGTTGGCCACTCCTCGGATCTCTTAACTATTTCATGTCGGCCATCTTTATTCAGTCAGTCCGTTTCATCTGAGTTCTTCCAAATCTTTTAGTGTAGCTGTTACCTCGTGCTGGTTGATGGGGGATGCCTTAATGCCCTCCTTCCAACGAGTTTCGTTCTGTCGAATTCAACTCATTTATTCTGGAATTGAGACTTAGAGTTCGGTTGAGTACCTTGAGGCTTGCATTCATTAGTGGTAGGTTCTCTCGCCATTGACAGTTTTGGGAATACATCAATGTCCCCTGATCAATGGATTCATCTTAGTGTTCGACTTCAACACATCTATTCGCACTCTGATGATTGTACTCTGTGCCTTGATGCCCATTTTCGTTATTGGTGGGTTATCTCGCGTTTGTTAACGGTATACATCATTGACCGGTAATCACACGATGTCACATCAGGTTCGACCTTAACACCTTTATTCACTTGATGGGACTTGCACCATAGATGATTTGTGTAGAAGACCCCAGACGTTAGTAGCATTCAGTATGATGCTCTTAATCGTGACTATACATCTGAGATATCACCTCTTAGACTTCAACAGTTTGTACCTCCAATATTGCACCAGTTGTTTCCTTTCAACAGTAGACCGTCTCTTACTATAGATGGTTATGGCTATGATCACCTATGACATGTATTCACTATGTACTACCTATCATGGCCATTGTATCAGATTGTTGTATTATACCAACATGTACTCAGAGATATTATTGTATTATGAGGAGTGAGCTGCTCTCGCCATTTGTGTCTCCATCACTCCACTTATGAGATTTATAATGTATTTCGGCCATCGTAGCACCATTATCTGACCTCACACATTAGGGGCCATCTGTTACAGTGTAATTTTCCACCTTATGAGCATCAGCATTCTTTGGCCTGCAAGATCCATTTCACTGACTCAAATTCACTTTATGACCTCCAGAACACACTTTTCCCTATTTTTCTTCCTGTACGCTAGCTGTTCCACTATAGCCCCCGGGTGCCCAGTAAAATGGTAAAAATCACAAGAAAATTACTTTTTACTCCCAAAAAGCGGTCTTAGGGTGACCTTTGGCCCTCCATTTTCCTCGAAACGCCTCGATGTGTCCTTTCACTTACCTTTGGAAGGCTATATATTGAGCTCTTATGGCATATGGAAGGGAGGAGAAAGATAAAGCAAGATAACTCTAGTGGATTTTTGCCATGACTTGAGTCTACACTCATTGATCCTTGTTGTTGTGAACCCCTTATGTTCACCTTCCAAACTCCTTTCATAGTTTGAGTTTGCCATTACATGGAGGATTGAAGTGGTGGAAGCACAAGTGGAGAGACCCAGTTCTTGGTTCAGATTGGTTGCCGGCAAGAGGTTGTATATTGTACTTCTTGTTATTCATTAATGGAAATACTCATTTTCTCATCCAATTGATATTGTGAATATTGTTTAATTACAATGGTTTATATTTGCTTATAATATCATGGATCATGCTATTGATTATGCTAATGTCTTTCACATATTATATGCACTTGCTTGTACTTGTTGTTGAGGCTAATCTGCAGGTTCAAGTGTATAAGTTGAAAGCTCAATGGGGATCTACTTCGAACATCCGGTTGAAGGTTGGTATTTTCTCCATCATCTTAGCATTGCATTGGGAATTGAGTGATTTTCTGGTAGTCAACTGTCTGTTGTGGTTTGCCCCGAAGCCATAGGAAGTTTTCTCCATAACAAGCCTCCTTCTCTAGAACCTCCATCTGGAGTTCTCACCTTAAGAATAGGGATGATGCCTCCTGCACCTGTTGAGGTATTAATTAGTGGTTTTCACCACTATGGGCATTCTGTCCAACACATGTCATTCCTCCCGGTGGGCCAACACACACTCTTTCAACAACTACTTTAGATTGGATTCTCCTGTTTTATTTATCAAATAATAAAATAATACAAATATTCTCAAACATGTGTCTTTGACCACACTTGGTCAAATAATTGTTCAACAATAATAATAAAACATTATTACAAAGTATTTAAACTTTAATTAACGGTCTAGGGGTATTACAACGACTATCTGAAAAGAACCCTGTAAACTTTATTGTATAAACAGTGAAGCTTGTAAAAAGAACTTAAGTTGACCTTCGAATCCAATGGACGACTGGAGATGCCAAGGAACAGAACATTTCTCTTTTGCATGCTACAGTTAGTATTGCTCCCAGCATCTCGAAACTCTGCAAGGAAGAGCCGAGGTACATCCTTACCATGGCACCAAGAAATGCATAGAACGCATCTTCAAAGACCAAGCTATAATGATTCACCCACTAATGAAAATGTTACAGAGCCGAGACTGTAAACACTAACAAACAAGTAGAGGGAAAACCCTCGTGGAAGCTCTACGAACACTCCATAAGAGGTTGTAGAAGATGTCCCTGCTAATAACCAACTTAAGCAGTAAGTTAACACTGTGTAACCATTTTACAAACTGAACACAAGCATGGAGAAGCTCTGCATAGAGCCGAGCTCATCGCAGCAGCATAACGTATGCGGCGGAGTAACAATGAAGAATGAACCCTTCATCGTTTGACAAAACCTTGCAAGAGTTGGTTATGATCTCGAAACAGTCAGGATCAACGATCCCGGAGATGCCACGCGAAATTCTAGGCTGTACCAGCCTGCCTACGTTTAAATCCATCACATGGGCTTTCACCTACCCAGTCTACGTTGGCATCCACGGTTACCCTGCATTAAAACATACAAATCCCAAAGTTAATACATGAATCAAATCATATATATCGTAGATCAATTTTAATGCAAAGTTTAAATGCGAATCATTAACACGGAGATGGCATAGGATCACAGTTAATACTATGATCCTAGCTCAGATTGCATAGCATAATACGATGGCATAAGGTTGGTAATACGACCTTCAACATAGTTTTCAGACCATAGCATAGGATTATGTATAGGTCATACTTTTACATCATATTCATAAAGTTTATAACAAACATTATGTTTTAATCGTCATATAGGAATCGGATTTAGTATGCATTAGTGTTATGCATAGTTTCGATTGCATGGATATATTAATACAATGTGTTAGGAGAATAACCTTTGGACTATGTATATATTAATATAATGTGTTAATAGCATAACCTTTGGACTATGAATATATTAATAAAAGTGTTAAGAGCATAACATTTGAACTATGTAATTAGTTCATAAGTTTTGTGTCTTACAGATACAATAGTCATGTCGATATAAGGCTCAAGGAGCATATTGAATTATAGCTTGAGCATCACATTGGTTATAGCATAGTAAGTTTATCATAAAACCATAATGAAAGTAATGGCAGTGAACTAGCTTAAAAAGAGTCATGGCTTGGCTATTAAGCTAGAACGAAAATGTTGGTTTCAGGATGATAAGTTAAGATATATAAATAGTAACATAATGGATTACAACAACTATAATAATCACATGTAGTCGTCAAGCTAAGGATGACTTTTATTCCGCAAAACACTTTCAGTAAAGTTTACGACGCATGCATGATTTACATAAATGCAAGTTATACCTTTCAGACGGATGATGTTGAGTCACACAACATCCTCTTTGTTTTGCATACCTGCGACATAAGAATTAATGTCGTTAAAATACTCATATAATTTTTTTAAAAATTGAGTAATTTTGGGGTTGTGACAAATTGGTATCGGAGCACGGTTACAAACACTAGGCTTGAAAATTGGCTCAATACGCATGATCATCATGAAACAAGAAACAAAAATTGACTTATGTTTTCTTTATGATATTTCAGGAACATAAATATAATCTCTGTTTTGCAGGAAAATAGAAGGAGTAGAGACATCTACCGAAGATGGATCACATCGTAGTGAACAAGAAAATCATAAACAAAATAATCATGAACAAGAGAATGTTAATAATGATAATTTACAGGTTGATCTGAATGATAACCAAAATGATAATCAATCTAGAATTTTACAAACTGTAAAAGAATTAAAGGCAGAAATTCTAAGTGTGAAAGAAGATAATGAACGTATCTTAAAAGCACAGGAAGAGTTAAATAACGTTTTACTCACTAAGCTATTGGAGCAAGAAACATTAAAGAATAAACCTTTAGATGAAGAAATTGAGAAAACTACATCATATATGCGTAGAGGTAGAAAGTTAACTTTTGCAGATAATGAAAGTGACTCATCTAGTGGTATTTCAGTAAGAGAACATAAAGAAAAATATGATACCAGTGATAGTAGTGATGGTGAACAGATTAATAAAAAGAGTAAACACTACGAGGAAATTACTGGAGAGTTCAAAAAGATAAAACCATCTTTATTTAATGGTGAAGTAGAAACCGGAGAAGAAGCTGAAGCATGCCCTGTTCGAAATGCATAAATACTTCAAGATTTATAATTACTCCACAGAACATAATAAAGAAAAAATGGCTATTTATAATCTGTCCGAAAAGACATATATATGGTGGAAAGATATCAAAAAGGTAAAGAATTTAAAAGAACGTCATATAACTTGGAGCTCATTCAAGAAATTGTTTAAAATAAAATATCTATCTGAACATTATTATGAAGAGAAAGCCAAAGAATTCTATGATTTGAAACTTGGAACACTAACTATGAAAGAATTTTGAAGCAAGTTTATAAGTCTACTTCGATATGTACCTTACATTATTGAAGAGAAACCAAAAGTAAAAATATTTCTGAGTTGTTTTCCTGTTATTTATAAAGAAAGGATTGAGTATGATAATCTTAAAATTTGGAAGAAGCAATGAGAAAAGCAAATTTCTATTTTGATAAAAAAAAAAGAGATAATTTACTAGCTTGGAAAGGAAAAATATTTGAACAAAAGAAAAGAGTAAATAAATTTTCAGAAGTGCTAAAAATAACCATAAAAGTTATCAAGGCAATAATTTCAGAAACAGACCTCAAAATGCAGTGAATAATAAAAAAAGAGATATGCCTGCTACTTATGAAAAAGTTAATAATCCAAGAGGTTCTTTACAATGCTAGGAGTGTGGAGAGCCACACTACTTTAAAGATTGTCCAAAGAAAAGAAAGATTGTTATATTTAATATACATTCTATACAAGAAGATGCTACTGTAGGTGATGTGTCCAGAAGTATACCAAGGATCAACGCAACATTGGAAAATCGACAGGCAGATCATCAATCAACAATGGTCGAAATAGAAGGTATGTTAAAAGACAAATCTATATCTATGTTGATAGATCCAGGTGCAAGTCTAAGTTATATATCTCCTAGATTGGTAGAAGCATGTAAACTTCAACAAGATAAATTTGAAAAGTCATGGTTAGTTCAGCTTGGTACAGGCACAAAAGAAAAGTAACTAGCTTTGTTAAAAACTGTGAATTTTACATGAATGACTTGAAAACACATGCAGATTTGAATGTTTTACCTTTGGGATCATATGACATGATAATGGGAATGGACTGGTTAGAGAAACATAAAGTGATTTTGAATTGTTATGAAAAATATTTTACATGCAAAGGTGAAGAAAATAATTATGTTTTAGTGAAAGGAATTCCTAGAAAATTTATGATTAGAGAAATCTCTGCTTTGCAAATGAAAAGATCTGTTAGGAAAGGTTGTGAAGTTTTTGTTGTTCACATACTAGATGACAAATATAAAAGTGATAAACTTGATATAAATGATATTCCAATATTAAAAGAATTTAAGGATGTATTTCTGGAAGAAGTTCCAGGACTGCCTACTAAAAGAGAGATATATTTTACAATCGATCTCATACCAGGAGCAGTACCAGCTTCGAAAGCTCCTTAAATAGAATGGACATATTGGAATTAAACGAATTAAAAGCTCAGATACAAGAATTAATTGACAAAAAGTATATACGATCAAGTGTGTCCCCTTGGGGAGCACCAATAATATTTGTTAAAAAGAAAGATGGTACTTTGAGATTGTGTATCGACTATAGACAATTAAACAAGATGACAATTAAAAATAGATACTCGTTACCCCGAATTGATGATTTATTTGATCAATTCAGAGGACCAACTATATCCTCTAAGATATATTTGCGATCGGGATATCACCAAGTAATAGTAAAAGATGAAGACATTTACAAAATTGCTTTTAGGACCAAGTATGGTTACTATGAATTTGTCGTGATGCCTTTTGGTTTGACAAATGCACCAACAATGTTTATGTGCTTAATGAATAATGTACTGAGTAAATAATTAGATAAATTTGTAGTCATATTTATCGACGATATATTAATTTATTCTAAGAATGAACAAGAACTTGAAGAACACTTAAGAATTGTACTACAAGTATTAAGGGAACAAGAACTTTATGCAAAGTTCAGTAAATGTGATTACCTTAAAGATATAATTCAGTACTTAGGACATGTAATAACTAAGGAAGTTATATCAGTTGATCCTGATAAATTAAAAGCCATAATGCAGTGGCCAGTTCCTAAAAACGTATCTGATATAAGATCATTTATTGGTATAACAGGTTACTACAGAAAATTTATTGAAGGTTTTTCAAAAATTGCTTATCCTATAACTTCTTTACAGAATATAGGAAAGAAGTTTGAATGGAATAATAAATGTGAAGAAAGTTTTAATAAACTAAAACATTTGTTAACCATAGCTCCTATTGTAAAGATTTCAGATCCGTATAAAGAATTTCCCATTTGCACGGATGCATGCAAGGAAGGATTAGGAGGAGTACTAATGAAAGATAATTATGTTGTGGCTTATGAGTCGAGAAAATTAAAATAACATGAAAGAAATTATGCAACTCATGATTGGGAGTTGGCTATAATTCATGTATTAAAAATGTGATGACATTATTTGATTGGTAGGCGTTTTCTACTAAAACCAGATAATCTTAGTCTAAAGTATCTTTTTTATCAGTAGAATTTGAATGCAAGATAAGCAAGATGGCTGTCATTTCTAAGCGAATATGATTTTGAAATAAAACACATTAAAGGGAAAGAAAATAAAGTAGCAGACGCTTTGAGTTGTCATACTAACATGTTGTTTGTGGCTGCAAGTAGCAGTTACAAAACAGATTTAGAGGTAAAAATACAAACAGTAGCAAGAAATGATGAAGAATATCAGAAAATAAAAGTTAAAACAACATAAAATGAAGCAAGTCAAGTAAAAACAGATTTCAAATCAAGCAGAAATTCATTATTAATGTATAAGGACAGGTTGTATGTACCTAATTCTGCAGAAGTAAAGCTGTTAATTATGAACGGAATGCATAAGACACCTTTAAATTTAGAACACCCTGGATACCAAAAAATGATTACTATGTTAAAGAAAGAATTTTATTGGCCTAACATGAAAAATGAAGTTGTTGAATATATAGCTAAATGCATGGAGTGTTAGCAAGTTAAAACTGAACATCAACATCTAGCAGGCTTATTGTAGCCTTTACCTATTCCAGAATGGAAATGGGAAGTTATTAGTATGGACTTCACAACAGGTTTTCCTAGAAACTATAAAAATAATGATTCTATAATGGTTTTGGTTGACAAGTTAAGTAAGACAATACATTTTATTCCCGTTAAATCTACATATAAGGCTATTCATATTGCTGATATATTTATGAGAGAAATTTTCAGATTGCATGGTGTGCCTAAAATAATTGTTTCTGACAAAGATACAAAGTTTACAGGAAATTTATGGAAGGATTTGTTTAAAGGGTTATATACTAAACTGAATTTTAGTACATCTTTTCACCCTCAAACTGATGGACATACATAAAGAGTTAATCAGATTTTAGAAGACATGCTTAGAATGTATGGTATGGATAAACTAGGAAAATGGGAAGACTATTTACATTTGGTTGAGTTTTCTTATAATAACCATTTTCAAGCTTCTGCTAAGATGAGTCCATTTGAAATACTTTATGGACGGAAGTGTAACAATCCAGTTTCTTGGGGTAGTCCAGTTGATAAATTGATGCTATGTCTCGAATTATTAAATGATATGGAACTAACCGTGAAACATGTGCAACAAAATTTGAAGATAGCTCAAGATAGACAAAAGAGCTACGTTGACTTAAAAAGAACTCAAACAGAGTTCCAGGTAGGGGACCATGTTTATGTAAAGGTAAAGCCAAGAAAGAGTTATTTAATATTGGGAAAGTATGCTAAAATAGCACCTAGGTATTGTGGTCTTTTTGAAATATTAGACCGGATTGGACCGGTAGCTTATCGGTTGGGATTACCACCTATGGTAAAAGTACATAATGTTTTTCACTTTTCTTTGTTAAATAAATACATACATGATGCTACTCATGTTGTGGATTGGAATGTTATTCATGTGGAACCGAAAGGAGAATTCCAAGTGGAACCAGAATGCATCCTCGACAGGAGGGAGAATATCCTTCGGAACCGCATTATTGGGCAAGTAAAAGTGCAATGGATGCACCTTATCCCAAAAGAGGCTACTTGGGAATTGGAAAGTAAAATGAAGGAGGCATATCCAATTCTATTTCAAGATGAAACAATGGAATATTGAATAACACCGAAGACAGTGTTATCTTTAGGGGGGGTGTATGTAATACCCATAGAACCTTAATTAAAGTTTAAATACTTTGTAATAATGTTTTTAATTGTTGGTGAACAATTATTTGATCAAGTGTGGTCAAAGACACTTGTTTGAGGATATTGTATTATTATTATTATTTAATAAAATAAAATAAGAGAATCCAATATGAAGTAGCTGTTGAAAGAGTGTTTGATGGCCCACAAGGAGAAATGACATGTGTTGGGAAGACTGCCCATAGTGGTGAAAAATGCTAATTATAACTTCAACATGTGCAGGAAGCATCATCCCAATTTTTAAGGTCAGAACTCCAGATGGAGGTTCTAGAGCAGGAGGCTCATGATAGACCTAAGTCCTAGGCAAAGCTTTAATAAGCATTCCCATCAGACAAGCAAGAGGCTTGGATGGAAGAGGAAAATTATTTTGTTGAGTTGAGAAGTGGAACTGAGTGATAGTTTCGAGTTGCTTTAGCAGTCTTTGTCCTTGTGGTCCAGCAAACAGGCTCGGGGGTTTCAGAACAAGTAAGCTTGGCTGTTCTGGAAGATTGGTTGGGAGGAACAATGAACTTCAGATTGGATTCGGCCTATTCTTCCAGTCAGGTTTCTATTATTGTTTAATTAGTATTAAGTATTTTCTTATTATCTGTTTAGTATTTACTGTGTAGAATGATTAGCAAATGATGAACTGTACTTTATCTGTTTAGATGTTCTGTTAATGATTTTACTTATGAGAAATATGTTTCCTATGTTTATGAATTTGTAGTATTCTATTTCTGTTCAGTTCATCCATATTCTTTATATATAAACCTAGAGTTTTGTATTTCATATTGTTGTAGATAGAATTAATATTGACAACATTTATCTCTGTTCTTTGCTCATGTTCTTTTATAAATTGTTAAGTAAACCTAGGGTTTGTATAAGAGAAAATATTACTATATTCATTAAACAGAGTTAGTATTTCCATTATTACATAGTATCATTTGATTGTATAATAAACACATAATAACATAAGTTATTATATAAACTATTATAATACATTATACATAAGATATTATATTGCAGAAACCAAAACATTTATTATAAACATTAATTTACTTAAATACCAAATACGAATTCTGCACTGGTTCACAAGCATATAAGTATACAGAGCTGAGAGGCTCAAACGCATTGCATGGCTAGATAAGTTATAATATACTAACATTATTATAGAGTCGTAAGGCTTATAATATTTGCATTCAAAATATATAACAACAGAGCCATGAGGCCACAACAAGATAACGATCAAACATTTAAACAAGTAATACAAATACATCTCTGGAGATAACCTAACGTTTAAACAAAGCCGTAAGGATCATAACGCTTCAACTCAAGCGTTTAAACATAGAGCCATGAGGCTTGCATACATCAAAGAGCTAGGTTAAAACTATAAGATACAGAGCCACAAAACTTATATGTTTAATAGTTCAAGCATATAACACAGAGCCGTGAGGTTCAAGCACTTTTCTCTGCTAAGATAAAATAAATTACGAACTGTAAAGCCGTAAGGCTTAGTCGTTTATATATCAAACATATAACTTAATACAGAGTTGTAAGGCCACAAAGAAACCATAGAAGTATTTCTCTGTTCCACATTTCTTCATTAAACAAAATAAATGCATTCATTGAGAAACAAGTTCATATAATCAAAGCTATGGAAAGAGCCGGCAGGCTTCTGGTTTCATTAATGACACACAGTATGATAGCCATAGGGATTCATACACAATTAATAACTTTTAAATATTTCATAAATAAATTCGTATGGCTGTCTTAGCCCATGAAAGATCAGATTTCATAAACGAAGGCAATGTACCCATTACAGAGTTCAAGAGATGCTACTGGCTTAAACGCCTTGAATGATCATGGAGCCGACATCATGTTTAATTCCACAAACATTGTCGTGTGTCCCTCCGACCACCTGTAACACGTTTCAAAGAGAGTGTAGTTAGGGTTAAGTTTTCCAATGCATAATAATTGAATCTTTAACAAGAACATAAACGTTTCTTACCAGGGTTAGGGAAGGCCGAATTTCTTCCTAAGCGTTGACATACCCCTGTGGTGAACCTGCAAAGCACCCATTAACAAAAGTTAAATATAAACAAATTATGCATAAATGTATTTCCATATAGAGGCGACTATCTAAAATAACCCTGTAAACTTTATTGTATAAACGGTGAAGCTTGTAAAAATAACTTAAGCTTACCTTCGAATCCGGTGGACGACTGGAGATGCCAAGGAATAGAGCATTGCTCTTTTGCATGCTACAGTTAGCATTACTTCCAACATCTTGAAACCCTGCAAGGAAGAGCCGAGGTACATCCTTACGATGGCTCCAAGGAATGCATACAATGCATCTTCAAAGACCAAGCTATACTGCTTCACCCACTAACGAAAATGTTACAGAGCCGAGACTGTAAACATTAGCAAACAAGTAGAGGGAAAACCCTCGTGGAAGCTCTACGAACACTCCATAGGAGGTTGTAGAAGTTCTCCCTGCTAATAACCAACTTAAGCAGTAAGTTAACACTGTGTAACCATTTTACAACTGAACACAAGCATGGAGAAGATCTGCACAAAGACAAGCTCATCGCAGCAGCATAACGCATGCCGCAGAGTAACAATGAAGAATGAACCCTTCATCGCTTGACAAAACCTTGCAAGAGTTGGTTATGATCTCGAAACAGTCGGGATCAACGATCCTGAATATGCCACACGAAAGGCTAGGTTGTACCAACATGCTTGCGTTTAAATCCATCACATGGGATTTCATTAACCAAGTCTACGTTGGCATCCACGATGACCCTGCATTAAAACATACAAATCCCAAAGTTAATACATGAATCAAATCGTATATACCGTAGATAATTTTTAATGCAAAGTTTAAATGCGAATCATTAACACAGAGCTGGCATAGGATCACAGTTAATACTATGATTGTAGCTCAGATTGCATAGCATATAATATGACGACATAAGGTTGGTAATACGACCTTCAACATAGTTTTCATACCATAGCATAGGATTATGCATAGGTCATACTTTTACATCATATTCATAAAGTTTATAACAAACATTATGTTTTAACATAGTCATATAGGAATCAGATTTAGTATGCATTAGTGTTATGCATAGTTTCGATTGCATGGAAATATTAATACAATGTGTTAGGAGCATAACCTTTGGACTATGTATATATTAATATAATGTGTTAAGAGCATAACCTTTGGACTATGTATATATTAATACAAGTGTTAAGAGCATAACATTTGAACTATGCAATTAGTTCATAAGTTTTGTGTCTTATAGATACAATAGTCATGTCGATATAAGGCTCAAGGAGCATATTGAATTATAGCCCGAGCATCACATAGGTTATAGCATAGTAAGTTTGTCATAACACCATAATGAAAGTAATGGCAACGAACTAGATTAAAAAGAGTCATGGCTTGGCCATTAACCTAGAACGAAAATGTTGGTTTCAGGATGATAAGTTAAGATATATAAACAAAAACATAATGGATTACGACAACTGTAATAATCACATGTAGTCATCAAGCTAAGGCTAACGTTTATTCCGCAAAACACTTTCAGTAAAGTTTACGATGCATGCATGATTTACATAAATGCAAGTTATACCTTTAAGACGGATGATGTCAAGTCACACATCATCCTCTTTGTATTGCATACCTACGACATAAGAATTAATGTCGTTAACATACTCATATAAAAATGTTTAAAATTGATTGATTTTGGGGTTGTGACAGAGTTGTATAAGGGCTAACTAAAATGCCCCTGACTCGTCGGAATCATGCAGAGCAATTCTTGCCAAAATCGCAAATTGGAGTGCTCAGATCGCAATTTCGACGATTTGGGTAGTTTTAAAATTGGGCAATTAATCTAGAACATACAATCCCAATTGATGAAATTACAAAAATGTGAAAATTGCAATTTCTAGCAAGAATTTTAACCGATTTCTATCCCAAAATCGCTGGAAAAGCGGAGTGTTTGGTTATCTTCTATCCTACGCGTTAGTGCAATGGGGTACACGAGCTACATAGTCCCTCACCTACAAGGATTCTTCTTTAAAATAAATAGAAATTCCACTTACAAGTTTTGGGAAATCATTAACCCCAATGTCAAAGAAACTTAGCATGGAGACAAATAAAAAAGGTGAAGAAGCCTCTATTGCTTTAATGTTTTCCAATATGGTGAGAACTTTTGTTTTGCTTTTGATGATTTTTAACTTTTTATTTAATGTAGTAATGGTGATATTTATATTAAAAGGGTAGTGGAAACCCAAACAACCACAAGATACAGGTTCAAATTTTGATTAAAAGCTTGTTGTTTCTTCATAGAGTTATCCTATCCAGGATAATGGAGGGGATGGGCAACTAAAGAGGTAATCCTAGAGTATCCTCATCCCCAGATATGGATTGATTGTCACGCTGATCAAGATTCTGTTCACTTTATGCCGATGAATGTATGGCTAAGGGGGAGACCCTTGCCTATCCTTGTGGGAAAGACTAAGAAATAGAAAACCAAACAAATAATGAAATAGTTGCGAGATGCCCTGAATATGAAACCCTAGATCAAAAGAATATAGCTACCAAGATAGGCTTAAGGGATAATTAAAGATGTGGAATGAAATGCAAATAAATTATTTCTCAACAACTTAATGAATTACAGAGGTCTGGGTTTTAAGTGTTAGGTGAAAAATGACTAAGTCGAAACCCTTAGGGGATTCAAAGCAATAAAATTATGAAATGCTCTAGATATCAATTTAGTTAACTAATTAGGAGTCCTAACACTTATTTGATTTGCTTGAATGATAAGTTAAATAATGAAAATAATCACAAGCAAAAATCCTAGTCACAAGCTCAAAAGAACAACCCCTTGGCAAGGGGTGCGAATTAGTTGCAGGAATTAGTGCCTTGTTCGGATGGGAAAATGGAGTCCAAAAATGATGTCCTAGGGATTCTAGGGGTTTTGCGGGATGACAATAAATACCCAGATGCCAGAAAATTGAAAATCCAAGTGAGATGACCTAGGAAATTTTCCTAGTTACTGCATGTTAGGGGTTTTCAGTTAATTTTTATTGTTGACAATGGAAGTAGAGAAAACAAGCCAAGAAGAGAGATTTAAATTACTTGAAAATGATAAATTTCGTGAGATGTTTCCCCTCGTCCAACATTTTCAACTTGGATGATTAATTTTACTCTTGGTTGAAGCTCTAATTTGTTCAGTGCGCCCTCTTGCTAAAGATAAAACAAACACAATAAGAATAAACTAAGATTGTGCTTGGATCTAAATTCAACAAGAACGAAATGCATGAAATATAAATCAGAGAGAGACTAAGATAAAATGCTAAGTAAAATCGATAAGAGAAACCCCTTGAGTACATAAAACGTGGAGAGAGAGAAAGAGAGAGTCTCCTTCACATAGTTTTCCTCCATAGAAAATGCCTTCCTGCAAGCAATGATCAACACCAAAAATATGTCGGGACATAAAAGCTAAACATCCAGTTCCCAAAGGGACTTAAAAACACAATATTCACAAACACCTCAGAGATTTCACAAGCATGTCAAAAGATCTTCTATTATTGCCTTCAATACAAGAGCCAAAGTCCTTTTACAACGAGGTGTCTCCTCTCTTATATAGTTTTGAGAGAGACCAAATCCCTAACCACTTTTTAAATGATCGGTTGATATTAAAATATAATACAATGATAATCAATGGTGGAGATCTAATATCACACTCACTGCATGGATCAACTAGATGAGGGGGGCGAATTGCCTCATTACGCCTGAATACATATAATAAAATGAGATAACATGATAATACATAAAAAAAAATGGGGTCTTCTAGGGGTCAACGTGCCTCTTGGGGACATGACATAACATCCTTACATAGTACATGGTACACAATGATATATCCTCGAGTCAAAAAGACGCCCTCCCTAGGAAGTGGGAATTTCCCAAGAGAGGCAAAACATGAAGTGCCGATGCTGAAGATGGTAAAAATACGTGTGAAGATGTCTGGATACCCTCTGGAGCATGAATAAGAACATCCAAATCAAAACTTTGCCATCCATTCACCCTTTGTTCCATTTACTAAACCATGGTCACTTTAATTAATTTAATTTATATGCCGAATATCCTTTGTAAACCATATAATATGCCCCAAACATGATCTTCCACTGCTCGGAATAAAAATCTGACTATGCCAAAAATTCCAAAAAATATTATTCATACCCCAAAACAATTTTGGTGGAAGGCCTTCAAATATGTTTTTCAAAAATTTGATAAAAATTGGTTCACTTTATTAAAAATTCACCCAATCACTAAATTGAACCAATAGTTGCATTTCTAAAGCACTGGAATGATGAAACTATCCTCCAAAGGTATCAAAAACAATATTGGGATATATGTGTTGATACTTGGCCTTGAGGCTATACTCGTCGACCAAGTCAAGAAAGTTGACTAGGTCAAAACTGACCAAAAACTGATAATCGAGCCAAACTGAATGAATCTGCATGCACATGGGGTGAAATATGCTCTCCTATGTATGTTAATAACCAAACTAGAACATGAGTAACATAACAGTGGTGATCAATAATTAAATAATCATAATACTTGTGCAAAAGTAGTCAGATAATTCTTCATGAAGCCCTTTACATATGCCCACTTACAAACTTAACCAAGTTGTTATGATGGGTGAGGTGAACAAAACATGGCTAGGACTAGGGGATCTATTGGTAAGCCTTGACACTATGATATCTCATAAATAAGGGAAAAGGGAATCCACTAGAGGATGGTGGTGTCTCACATATGGGTAGAGTGCTTAGAAAGTCTCTAGTAGGTTCTAGTAATCATCCCTTATAACATTTAATTTATGTAGCTTTTGCAACATTTCACATTCAAACATTTACTTAGCATGATATTTCCTTCACTAACCAGCCTCTAAGGGTAGGTTCCCTGGATAGTCTTGTGGGCCCCATATAATGACTCGGTCTGACCTCCATTGCTCCTCACCGTCCATAGGTGCGATGGAGTTACCACCTTGTTGCCTTGTAGGGGAAAATGGCATTACATCATACAAAGGATGAGTGCTCATCCCTTGGCCATTGAATAACTACAGAAGACTTATTTATTTTCATTTCATTTAGGCCTAGTGTTGAAAAACAAAACTAATTGCAGCTGGCCTTGCAACCTTTAAATATAGCATTTATGCGTTCCGATGCATTTTTGAGGATAATTGAGGTAGGAAACTAAAGGAAACACTCCGATGACACTGGACACACATCCAATCCACAAGGCATCATACAAGCAGACGGGAATGGACCATGATACACACTCCAGAGCCGAGACACAAAATAAACATGGAGTCTATCCAACATAGAGTTCTAAGTGGGGGAAAAGGTCCTCGGTCTCACAAGTCCAGGTCCAAGTCAAAGGTCAAAGATAAAAAAGGGAAGAAACGAATGGATGGAAGGAGGTGAAAAGGTGATTCCACACATAGCAAAGGCAAGGCTAATTCCGCATAAGGCGAACAACCAGTGAGCATATGAAAAGGCCTTACATTCATACTATCAGACAACTCGTGACCACAAATCCATGACAACAACCAAAGCATATAACACATCACCACTATCAACTACCATGCATAGTCATAGTTATTTTTTTTAACAGAAACATGGGAATTATATATATAGTTGAAAAGGATGTGCACAACCATACATTACAAAATTTGAAACAATTTTTCTGCTACAGAGAGACGAAAATTGTAGAATTTGAAAGTGTTCATGTCTCTGGAAGCTTTGTGTATATGTTTCCCGTAACTTCTTTTAAGAGCATTAGGATAAACCCTTACAAACTGATTGCTTAGCAGCAGGAAAAAAAAACATTCAGAAAATGTAAATAAAAGAGAACCTGTAAGAAAGGGAGAAATTATCCAAAGTTCCGTTGCTGAACCGAGGCCACATCCACCATTTCCTGGTTGACAGTAGGGGCATCCTGCACATGACTGCATTGAGATTTGCTTGTTAGAACTGAAATCTCCTCCCTGATAATGTCCACCTTGCCCATTAATTCGAAGAGATTTTGATCGAGATCATCTATCCTGGAGTCTTGGCATGAAAGCTGGGTGGTATTGTATCTAATTTCAGTAGCCATTTCTTCATTTTGCCTGACACTAGTGCAGATGGTTGAATAAGTCTTGCACAAATACGTCTTTACCTCTGCGGTGAGTTTACTTAGGGTTGCAATGGCTTCCTTAACACCGTCCATTGTGCAGTCATGCAAGGGATTATGGGGATGAGAGGTCGCGCAAATGCCTGAGGGAAGCCAAGGGTCGGAATCAGGGTCAAAAAGGGAGAGCCGGCCGAACGCAGAGCTGAGAGTGGGTGGAGTGGGAGGTCTAACCATTGTAGGAGATAATGGACAGGACGAGAGAGGAGCCATAAATGTTGGCTCGAGCGAGTTGTCGAACATAACCTAGGCCATGTGAAGGGCACATGGGGGATGGCGTGTCAGCCACGAAAATGCAGGGACACGACCGTTCCAACGCCCGAGAGAGGAAACGAGCCATAAAATCCAAGGGTGTTTAAACATTAGGAAAACATTAGGGGATGAATAAGAACCCACAATTTCCATTGTTGTGCTTGACTTGGCCACTTTTCATAGAGGCTCCTTCATTTGCCGAAGCATCCGCTAAAGAATTATTCTCTCTCAAAATATGAAAGTACTGGGTGTCTTTGGGAAGAGAAAGATAGTTGATTCTTCTCGGAATTCTTTGGCTCTTAGAACCTCTTGTTTTAGCACTGAGCCTCATAATTTGAATGACGTGCCTTGAATCTTCATAAACCTGTAGTTTTCCTATGTTAAGAGTGGAGGGAATTTATAGGGAGTGATACAGAGCAAGCCATTCGGCTTTTTTGTTTGTTCTTATGCCTAATCCCCATGAAAAATCTACTACTTTGTTTCCTCCGGGATCGAAAATGATCCCCCCCACACCTGCCTCCCCAGGGTTCCCTTTGGAAGCCCCATCAAAGAATATAGTGTGACTTTCTTGTTTCATCCACCATTTTTCGAAAGAGAGCTTGTCTTTCCTTATCTCCCAATCATGGCAGAATATGGAATTTTTGGACTGAAGAGAAATCACTTTGATGAAGTCTTGACACCACTGGAATTCAGACCATGATAGAGCTTCATGGGATGGGATTGTTACCCTTTTTGAAGAAAGTGACTCAGAGATCAAAGAGATAGCTTTTTTGGCGACTCTGTATTCAATAGTCTTTCTGTCTTCAAAAACTCTTTTGTTTCTTTCCAGCCAGATCTGCCAACATATGTTCATAGGGAGGAGCTTCAAGATTCTTGCCATAGTTGGCTTTGTCTTGCTTCCTCCCGGAAGGGTATTTATCCACCTGTCCATCATTTGGTTTATTTGCCTGGGTATGATGGAGTTCTTCCCATGAGGTCCAAGGACAAAGGCCCAAACTTGTTTGGCATAATTGTAGTCGAGGAAGATGTTTTGGGCGCTTTCTTCTGCAATTTGACACAAGGAGCATCTAGAAGGGCCTTCGATACCACGAATTTTGAGATTTTCTGCCGTAAGCAACTTATTATGGGCCAAAAGCCAATAAAAATAATTGATCTTGGGAATGTTGTATGAATTCCAAACTCTCGTCCATCTCTTTTGTATGGGATTGCTGTTTAGAGTGAGGCATTCATATCCGGCTTTGACAGTGTAACTCCCCGCTTTTCCCCATCCTCTGCTATCCTTGGCCTAGATACTGACAGGAGCTTTCCCATGAAGGTGATGAAGGAGTTTGTTGTAAGTTTCTGCTAGATTTTCAGGTGGATCCATCTGCTTCCAATCCTTCTAGGCTCCAGAGGGCTTCCAAGTAACAAAATCCTCTAGCTTCTGAATGCCTGCATTTTGCAACCAGAGCATGACGTTCTGAATTTCAGGGATGGAACAGAGAGGCTGGTCTCCATTTATGATGTCCTTCCAAAGGTTGATTTTCCTCCCATTACCCAGAATCCAGTAGAGATTGTCTTTTATCAGCCCCGCTGAAGAAGAAATGAGATTCCAGGTAGCAGTCCCTTTTTTTTCTTTTAATTTTTCCATGCATCTTAATCTCGAGCTTCTATTATATTTTTTCCTGATGGCCTCTTTCCACCAGTATTTTTTGCCAGAGACCATTCTCCAAGCAATTTTAGCTTCCATGGATTTACTCATTAAAGCTGGCTCGTGGATACCCAGGCCTCCTCTTCTACGATTTTCTTTGATGGTTTTCCAATTGACAAGGTGAAACTTTTTACCTTGAGTTTTCCCCCCTTGCCAAAGGAATTTTTTGATCTCCATACTGATGGAGTTCATGACGGAGGTTGGGGCCAACAAAATTGCACCAGTGAACACAGGTAAGGAGGAGAGAACAACCTTGATCAAGGTAACCTTGCTAGCTAAATTTAGCCAGCAAGATCCCCAGGAGTTAATTATGTTTTTTAATTTGTCGATAATTGGGTGACATAGAGAAGAGGAAGTTTTTTTGTGGGAAATAGGAATGCCCAAATATTTAAAAGAGGACCAGTTAGGGCAAGGTTTGAATTCAAGGATTAAGGCAAGATTCCTGAGGATAGTGGTTTTGCAATTCCAACTGTAGATATTGCTCTTGTTGTCATTTGTTTTCCCCCCAGAGGATTTAAGGTAAAGGTTAAGGGTGTGTTTGAATCTGGAGGCAATTAAAGGGGAGGCACTGCCAAGGAGGATGGTGTCTTTGGAAAACTGAGCATGATTGATCGAAGTGACATCTCTGGAAATGACTAGACCAGGGAGGGAGTCGGAGGCTAGAAGATTGTTGAGTTTCCTATTGAGAGAATCCGCCATGATAACATAAAGAAAGGGAGATAGGGGGAAACCTTGTCTCAAGCCCCGGGACAAACGAAAAAAGGCAGAGGGTTTGCCATTTATCAGGGGAGCAATCCAAGGAGAGCCGATACAAGCATTAACCCAACCTATAAATTCTTTTTCAAACCCAAACTTTTCCATGACAATGAATAAGAATTCATGCCTCACTCTATCAAAAGCATTTGCCATGTCGAGTTTAATTGCCATACCTAAGTCTTTTCTCTGCACACTTGAGTGAATGGCCTCTTGGACAAGAAGGATGTTGTCATAAATTTGGTGACCAGCGATAAATCCACCTTGGTTCGGGGAGAAGTCCCTTGACTCTATTTTCAATAACTTTGGTGAGAAGTTTGTAGGAGGAGTTGCATAAGGAAATTGGCCGATATCTTCCAATGGCGGAGGGATTTTTATCTTTAGGAATTAAAGCAATGAAGGTAGAGTTTGTGGCCCCTCCAATTCTCTCTCTTTTCCTGGTCCAGTTGAGCATTCTGATAAGATCTTTTTTAACCAATGCCAACACTTCCTGTAGAAATGAATGGAGAATCCGTCCGGGCCAGGAGCTTTTTTCGGATGTAAGGACCAAATTGCCTTTCTGACTTCATCCTCAGAGATTTGGTCCATTAACTTCTTATTATCTGAATCAGAAATGAGATTGGGGATTTCCATGCTCATTGTTCCATGTCCTCCTTGGAAACATCCTCATTATCATTGTAGAGTCTCTCAAAGTGGTTTTTAACTTCATTTAGAATGAGATCCTGTTCTTCAATTTTTGTGAGACTCAAAATATTATTTTTCATGTATCTCTCCTTGCACTGTGCATGAAAAAACTTAGTATTTCTATCTCCCAACTTTAGCCAAAGGCTTCTGGAACGAAGTCTCCATTCCTCCTCATCTTTCCTGGCAATATTCTGAACCTTGACATCGAGGTCTTTCTCATCCCTCAGCATGTCCTCCGTGACTGTAGCATGCTCCATACTGTTTTGGAGGTTGTCCAGATCCTTTTGAAGTTTTGCCAATTCCTCTCCAGGTTTCTTATAGTTCTGTTTGGCCCAGTTTTTTAAGCTCCTTTTCACAATTTTGAGCTTGGTTTCCCAGATGTAACCTGGAGAACTTGGAATAAACTGCCTCCATACATCTTTAACTTCTTCCATACAACTTTCATTTTTGAGCCAAGATGGGTTATATTTGAAAGGAAGGGGACCCAAGTTTCCGATGGTGGAGAAGAAGAGGGAGATGGGCCAGTGATCAGAGGTGGCGGAGGCGAGGATATTTGAATCGGGGAGGGAGGAATTGGAGAGAAAAGAAGAGCTAATCAGAAATCGGTCAAGTCTGGCTGCAATATGACATGGACCGATTATTTTGTTATTCCAGGTATAGTTGCCTTGCTTTGGCTTAATATCAATTAGATTCTAGAGGGACATCGAATCTTCCAATCTTTCACCAAACGGGTCTCTAACTTTAGATCCCCCCCTTTGTTCAATGGCTGAAATAGTGACATTGAAGTTCCCTGCCAAGATACAAGGGAGAGCTTCCCTGTTCTGTCGTTGGTCTACCAAATGGTTACAGAGGTTTTCTTTTTGTCCATAGATGGTAGGTCCGTAGACATTTCCGACCCAAAATATTTCATTCTTTGAGATTTCTTCAAGTTTGACAAAAATCCAATGTCGATTAGATGTGAAGGAATGACATTTATACATACCTTTGTCCCACCAGGTGATGAGTCCTCCAGAGGCTCCTGTGGCACTGACAAATTTCCCCTCTCCATTGGGCCAGACATGTTTCATAGTGTTAATGTTGTCTTCCTCTTGTATTTTAGTCTCCTGGATCATGAGGATTGTTAAATTTTCTACTTTTTTAATTCTTTTAATTGCTTCTACTTTTTGCTTTCTGCCTAATCCTCTGCCATTCCAGGAGACTATCTTCATTATTTTTTAATGGATTAAGGACCTGCTCTATCATTCCTTTCCTCCGGTACTCCTTGAATCTTCTTTCCACTGGACAATATTCTTACATGTTGATCCAAACTATTTTGCTTGCCTGTCGCCTTTTCTCTGGCTGCTTCCTGCTCCCTTATTGTCTTGTTGAATCTTCTACCTCTTTTGGCTAAAGGTTCCTGCTCTTCTTCTTTGCTTTCTGATGTTTCTTCTTGGAAAAGTTTTTCTTTTACGCACGTGACATAGCCTCCTGTGTTTAGGGATTATTCGATTCCCATGACTTCATGCTGGTGAATGGGAATATTCTGATCCTCATCCCTTGCTTTTTGCTGTTGGTGTCCTCCTTTTGCTCCTCTATATTATTGTTTTTTCCCTGCTCCTCTTCAGTTGCCTCATTGGATAAATCCTGGAACTTATTGGCGTGTTCTTTACTTTTAGGTGGAGATTTAGGAGGATTATTCGTGTTGGGCTTGCCTCCTTTTTTCCTTGTGACCTCATTCCATTCCCCGCCTTGAACTTCTTCGACTTTTGGGGTTTTCCTTTTGGGGCATAACTTTGCAAAATGCCCATCTTCATGATAGACCTTGTATTTAAGGGGTATCTTCTCGTAATCCACAGTTTGCATATGGTTCCAGCCGTCCATTGACAAATTTATGGCTTATGGTAGACCTTTTTCAAGATCCACCTCGACACAGATTCTTGCACAAGAAAACATAGGGGGTTTTGGCTCTGATTTGTCAATGTACTTACCCAGAGAGTTTCCAATGGCTCTTAGATCTTCATCGTTCCAGCAGTGTAGTGGAAGGTGCGACAATTTAACCCAGACTGGGACAGCTGAGGGTATATCCTTTTCTGGGTCAAAGGAAAGATCCCACTTGTTAATGTACATTCCTCTTGATAGTTTTAAACCTTAACAGTGCAGTAAAAACTCATACAGATTCTTAACCAATAACAAAAAATACACAATGGCACACACATAACACAGAGATTTTCACCTGGAAACCCTTAACCGGGAAAAAACCAGCAAAACTTAGATCCGCACAACTCTTTTCATTATATGTTTTCTTAACCATTTACAATACAATATATGGTATTCGCAGCATCTAAAACCCTAACTCGTTTACCCGAAATTAGGTTACAACCCTAATCCCTTTACCGGGATTAGATAGAATACAATGGGCCGAAACAACAAAAAAACAAAAAACAACCCAACATGTGAAGAGATATAACACACCCAACATTCTCCCACTTGTTGTTCTCTTCACATACATGAGAAATTTATGAATTCAACAGTCCAGGGAAACAATGCCCATGTTCTCTTTACACCAAGAGAACTTCTTAGTACTCACAGACTTTGTCAAAGAGTCTGCAACATTTTCCAAAGTATCAACCTTCTCCAGCAATACTTTGTTTTGTTCAACCATGTCTCTGACAAAATGGTACTACACATCAATGTGCTTTGTCTTCGAGTGATAAGCAGGGTTGTTTGCCAAAAAGATTGCACTTGAGCTATCACAGCCTATCTTCATTGCATTCTGAACAAAACCGATACCTGAACACAACCTTTGCAACCATACAGCTTCCTTACTTGCATGGGTAGCTACCATGTATTCAGCTTCTGTAGTTGAGAGTGCAACTATAGCTTGTCTTCTACTCATCCAACTGATTGCTCCTCCAAATAGTTTAAAAACGTAGCCACTTGTAGATCTTCTGTGATCAAGATCTCTAGCCCAGTCAGCATCAGCAAATCCTTGTATATCTATCTCTCTGTTTAGTCCAGGTCTTCCTTGGTAGCAGATTGCAAAATCATTGTTCCATTTCTGAAGATCATCCAAGCTACCATTTCTGAAGATGATTTTTGGACCCATGAAATAGGGACCATTTCTGAAGATCAGGTCTCGATCCTCTTTTTTTTCAAAATAAAACACGAAGAAACCCTTGCCACAAAAGATTTGCTGCACTTCACCCTGAATAAGGGGTCACTAGTTTCTGTTTAGCCAGGTTTCAATGGAACACGGTGAAGGCCACAAGCCGATGAAATGACCGACCAAACCCTTTTCTGAAAGAGCTACAGCTTTACACTTCGAGGCTGTTGATGAAAGCTTAACTTCTGGCACCGCTGTTTTCTTGACGAATTTGGAGTCACAGGGAGTTGTGAGCTTCGAAGCGACTGGTTGAGAGGCAACCAAGGAGCGAAAGAGGTCAGAAATGGGAGGTCGAGCCCCCTCTGAACCATCACGACCGGGATCCAGGGGAGGATCCATGGTCACAACCCGAAAATTCCTGCAACAAACCCTAAACGCTGGTCGTCTGATTGCACCCTAGTTCATAATCCTTGAAAACAACAAATGATACTTGGGAATAAAAAGAATTTTTTTGAGATGGATGGGAGGGTACAAGCCTAAATGGCAGCCCACATAGTCATAGTTATTACTATAAACAAGAGAGACACATGAATATACCCCAAATACAACCTGTATACCTGCTCAGCCATATACTTGTCTCCGAAAATGATCATGAACACCAAATCTGATTGCCATGGGCAAGGGGAAATACCAACTGGCGGCTCTGCTGCTTTGACATAAGTGAATCACAGTCTAGCAAATATCCCTCCAGGATCATGAAGAGGGCTTATAAATGACAAGGATGTACTAATAATACTTCTCCACATAGTCTAGCTTCCTTTGTATGTACTCTATCATTGATCATCATGCAACATGAATGCTCATCTCATGTAAAGGACTGACTCGAGTTGTGACAATTGCTCCAGAAACGATAATAGCTCCCGACTACTATAAATGTGACAACAAAATCATTATACAAAAACCCAATTAAATTGATCAACAATAACTAACCATTAATTGTTGCAATAGTATAATAATATATCATATCGTGCTACCATATTATTATATTCTATTGCTATTTTATAGTTATAATAAAAACAATGTTAAGTTAATATTATTTATTATTGTCATAAGGATATTGATTAATCATTATGTATTACAATATAGTGGTAAGATAATAAGAATATAACCTCTATATAATAAGCTACATAAGAGTTCATCCAGTTGTGCTTTAGTGGTTAGTTGAAACATTTGTGGTGATGATGAATCGGGTTCAACTCTAGCAAGCATATTGCTTATGCAAATATAGTTGACCAAAGTCTTCATGAGGTGTGATGTCATACTAATTTAACAAGCATTGGTTTGGAAATAATATATTGTGATAAAATATGGTCGCCATTAGCGATGTGATTAAAAATAGTTGTTTCCATTGGTCATCTCCATGCTAATAATCCTTATGATCCATACGCTAATAACATATATGATCATTGTGATAATAGCAAGCCTTGCTATCTCAATGTTAAAAATAGATCCTATTGCCCTTACAATTATTATTTTTATGTACACTTTTGGTCATCAAATGGAAAAAACACCTTTCTCAATATGAGAATGTTGATTAAAACTATAAATGAAAGCTTAATATTAATTGCATTGTTGTATGCTCTAGAATGCATACAAATGAATGATTTATGATTAAGGTAATTCTTCTTATGCTTGCATTGAAGAACTAATGTTTATGAAATGCCATGAACATTAATAAGTTAACCTTCTTGATGGATAGTTGTTCACTTGAAAGTAATGTTGAATGATGGTTGAATGTATGAAACCAATCTAGAGTGGGATGCTAAATAAGATATGATAACTTAGTATGATTTTGACCACTTCATATGACTACGTGCTCGACATACCATACATCGCTTTCAAGTACAACAACATCATTGTACCTGGTTGGATAGAGCTTGATCCATGCCCAAAGAGGGGTGTGGTGGAAGCAGATTTCAAGCTTTCGAAGAAGGTATCGACAATATTAGCATCATTATCAACCTCATCTTGTTGGAATGTATTTAAAAATATTCCCTCCACAGCATGGGTATCTCGTAAGAAATCATCCATACTAACCTCTATATCATTGTTTTCATCCCCAACCTGTGAAGAACTAGTGTTACTATAGATGTTCTGGATGGTGGCTTGGGACGAGGGAATTGAATACGTGGTTGATTCAACCATTCTTTGTATGCTTCCTCTCCAAGCTCTACATGTTTAGCGTCATTCTCTCGAGTTGACATTATACTGGGGTGCAACGATTAATGATATATAAGTTGATTGTCGTTGAAATCTTGGTTGCAAAATATTGAACATTAAATCGATGATATTAGTAAACACAATACGTTTAGTATGTTGAAACAATATAACAAACATTTATTATAATCATGGATTTTTTTTTCCAAAAGTACACATGCAATCAACCACTTTATAAAATAAATGTGGAACTAAGCAATACATTAACATTAATTCCATTACAAATCCAAAAATACAATTACTCAATGATCTTTTTCTTACTCCCCAAGGAGATTCTAAAGGTATCATCAATGCAAGTTGTTTTTTATGAGCGTATGGTGGTATACGAAAGTTATAGTTTATTAACAACTTGTCACCAGGAGACAAACTATGTATTGCATGCACAAAAAATTTGGATGCCTTTTTTTCCATAAAGAACTCTTTGTCATTGGAGTGTTTCTCAAATGAACAATTTACACTGAACAATGATCACCTACAACTATTTATGAACCTTGCAATGTTCCCATGAGTGAATGGATGACTGTCGATATATAATATATTCTTCTTGTTAAAGTTTCTCGAAGCACAACCATTCATGCACATACTATACATCGAAATACTATGTTTGTATTTAACAATATTCAAGTAATCAGACCAATTATAAAGATGACCACAATATGGCATAAGTGCTAATGATTATTTGGGAGGAACAAACACATGTGAAAGGATAAACAACCCCAAGATTTGCAACATTTATTTTAGACATTGCAACCATGTAATTGTTACCACAATAGGAGAATTCGGTCCCAACATCGGGCACAAGAAGGGAAGACAACCAAGCACCATATAAAGTGCCACTGTAATTGGTTTGGTATTTACTTTGCGGATGGATGGGAAGAGAGAAGTCATCGCTACCCTCCAACAATTGAACCAACCTTTGTCTGTACTTGGACAGTTTTGCTCTTAGCTCTTACAACATTTTGTATCTCCTTGTAGAGATGTTTTGGGTAGTATTGATATCATACATTGGCTTAGTAGAAATCTAAGATGAATTGATAGAAGGCGGTGGGTTGATCAATTTAAGATGAAACATGGTTGATTTGGCTTACAACTTTTAAAGACTACGCATATGGAAGTTTTCCTACATGTCTTTTCTATTTCACCTACTGGATCATTGACGACAACGGGGGGTTAGACCATCAACTTTGGCTAGTCAGTCATTAATATAAATGGACAACGTGACATGCCTAGGGTTCACCTTTCAATCCTTTACATATTGAACAACCACATACTACCGGGGTGTCACAAAAAATATCTAGTTCATGATGAAGTACCATTGGTATAAGATGGTTGCTAGATGATGTCATGTTACATTTGGTGAATTAAAGTGACCTTCCATTTTCATCTACCATTTGCATGTGGCATGTTTCTCTTGATAAGACCTCATGGATTTTTGGTAGTGGTGGAATATCATGTGTATCCAAACTTGATCCATAATTAGGATCTTGCAAGATTCAATGCACAATTATTCAAATGTACATGCAAAGATACCATAAATTCAATTAGATAATCCAAAAATAAATAAATATGGACTTAATGTTGACGGCAAGGGAGAACTTGAACTTAGAATGATATGGAATATAAAGAATCAACCATTTGATTCATCGTTCTAGTTTTCCTTTGTATTTGAGTAAAAAATTCAATCAATACATGTTTTTAGTCTTAAAATAAAAACTGGAAAACAAATAACATCTTACATTTTTTCTTAAGTAGTCGGTGCCCCATTTATGCATTGATGCACCATTCCGATTTAACAATGTAAGCACATTGGTGCACCCATTTCCATATGTGCGTCGATTGAAACCTATGCCTCCACAAAGGACAAACTTGGCAAAGTATTAATTGTGGAGATTTACACATCCATTTTTTTTGTCTTGATGTTTAACCTGTGCTCTGATATCAATATAGGGAACCGATGTGCTATTATCTAAGTAGAGCACTTGTATCTTGACCAAAACTTACAGAAATGTATATTTCATTTTGTCGTGTTGTTTATATAGTGCACTTATACTAGTATAATGCATTAATGTGCTATTATTTGAGTAGCGCATCGCAATCCTGACTTAAAAATTTGAAAATTTATATTTTCATTTGTCTTATGGTTTATATGGTACACTTGTGTCAGTATAGCGCACCAACACACTCGTTTATGACTTGGCGCACATGAATCATCTTTTAAAAAAGGGCTGTGAGCATTTATCATCAATGGAATGAAATATCAAATGAAAAAAAGTGAGATTTTAATTTTAAGACAATGAGCTTATAAATAAAAGAAAACTCTAATCCCTAAATATATTTTGGCCAAAAGTGTAAGAAGAGACTTACGCAAGATAGATTTACCACATAAGAGTTTGGAGAGAGATTTATTTGAAGAGAATATTTTTAAGGGATTGCCATGGACACAAATGACTCTGTAGAGAAGAAATTTTAGGTAAGTTTTTCCTCAATAGATTTAAAAAATGACATAAATTTTACATGTTTTTTTTAAGAAAATAAAGGTTGTAGAAAACATTTTCGCATGCGGTGTGCATTATATAGAATATATACATCGGTGTGTTTATTCTTGTCTAGCACACCGTTTTTGCAGGTTTAAAAATACTGTAGGTTAATTGGTGCGCATATTACTTGAGATACGGATAGGTGATTTTATCTATGAAATTTGATAAAATCTTAATGTCTTTAGCGATGCTCCATAGAATATGTGCACTGATGCATTATTACATAAGAAGAGAATTGGTGCATTATTGCATAAAAATTGCATTGGTGCCGAGTTGTTGTACTGTGCACACCGATTGACTGAATAATTTTTTTACTTAGTGTTTAAATAAATATTTCAAAATTGATGTGTTTCATTATGTAGGGTGTTTATTGATCAAAGATGGTCGATAGAAGATCATGGAATTAAATTCACTGCGAAAGGAGTGAGGAAAACACATCTAAAACAAAGAGCATGGCAAGTTTTTTGTAATTTTAATATAAATGTAATATATTTGAATTATATGTATGTTTAAATGATGTGTATTGGTTTATGGAATGCCATGCAAAGCAAAAACTTAAGGAAACTCTATAAGATTGTCTGTAATATGAGTGAAGAAGAGCCAAAAAACTTTAAGAAATTATTGGAAACAGACGAATTATGTGGATCAAAAGGTAATAAACGTGAAATTTTTGTTTGAGTTCTTACTAATAATGCTTCTCAACAATAATTGCTGACATTTTTCAAACTTTGGATTTCATTTGTTGAATGTTGTGCAGGGATAGACAAAGAGGAAATAAGATGCCTTAAGAAGATAAAAATTAAGATGAATGTAAATGATGATGAATTGGTCATCAATTCAACTAGAGTGGTGTTGGAAGTTAATGAAAGGGGGAAATAATTTTATAAAACTTTAAGGGATATAGTGGAAATAACGTATAGATGTTCTTTTCATTTACAATACAAAAATCAATCCAATGACCCTAAGAATCATATTATAAGTAAACTACATGAAGCTTTTCCAGAGCAATGGGAACTAAGACCAGTGAGACTTGCAATGAAAAAAAACATAAAAAAATCGTTTAACAAGTATTATTGCTAAAAATGTTTTTCTTTAATATGCATATACTAGTCCAAAAATTTACTTAGCATTTTTGTTATGCTTATTTCATATAAATATTAATCGATTTTTTCATTGTGCCTTTCATTTATCAAGAAGATTGTTAAAATTCAAAAGGAAGAATAACATGATATCCGAAATACATTGATAGGGATGTAAAAAAAGGCATACCATGAGATGGTCAAAGACATGAACATGGCCATATCAAAAGGGGAGCCATCCCTACAACAAAGTGCATCAAACATATGTAATCATTGCTTTATTTTTAATGTGCATAGGGTTTAATTATTGCATAAAAGAATAATTTTCAATTTTTTCGTTGTTACAGAAAAGAAAAGAAAATGGCACCCATTCAACGCATAAGATGGGATGACAAGGAAGAAAATGGTTGATTGCAAAGTTTGTGAGTACCTGTGGTTTTCTTCAGATTTCATATTTGGTGTGATGTTCATATATTAATTAATTTAAAATTGTACATGGATGTTTTCTAACAGGTGCCAACATACGATGAAGAGCCATCCAATCATTTGATTAACATTGGATTAAGTAAGGGTTGTGAGTATATGTTGAGGTATCAAGAGTTAATTGAACAATTTGTAACTAGCTATGTTGTTTTACATCCCTTATTTTATAATTAATGAAATAATACACAAATTTTAATAATATATATGCTTTGTCAATATGGCGTATGATGGGGTGGTAGGTGCGGGTGGGATTCTCTTTGATCCCGGAGGAAATAAAATTGCAGCCTTCTCTTGGGGACTAGGTAGTAAGACAAATAACGAGGCTGAATGGCTGGCTCTTGTCTTCTCATTAAATTTGGCTTCCTCCTACAGCATTGACAATCTTAGAATCTACGGGGACTCCAGACACGTTATCCAAATTATGAGAAGGGGTACAGCTCCTCAAGGTTCAAAAGCTCATAGATATATGCAAATAATTAAAGCCAATGCTCATCTCTCCAAGGCCTCTTTTTTCCACTTTCGCCGAGAGAACAAAAAGCTAGCGGATTTAGCGGCCAACAAAGGAATTTTGCTAGACATTGGGCACGTTGAGGATCTCAATGGTGTCATGGGGTTTCAATACATTCCCTAAGCGAAATGTCAAAGGATAATATCATTGCAAAGATCAAAGAAGGACCCTTTGGTTACACGAGGGTCCCCCTCTCCACTCCTTCAAATGTCGGTAATGTGCCTCCACCCTCCGTTGCTTCTGCCACACGCCACCCGTTTCACCCTCGCTGTAGGCACATGGCTCACTGCAGTGATGTCAGCTCCCACGAGCCATTATTTACTCCCTCACCCGCTCCGTTTCCCTCTTTCTCCGCAATGGCTCCCCCTCCACTTCCCAGTGCCTTGAGCCGGCTCTCCCTCCGCGAGCTCGACTCTCCTCCCTCCCATCCTCGTCTGCTGTCAACGTTTAATTTCGACACAATGCAAAGCATTATGGCGGCCATAGCCGCTCTGAATCGCACTATGGTGGACATCAAGCTTTCGGTTCGTAGTACTTACAATGCAGTCTGTACAAGCGTCAAACAAAACGAAGAAATGGCTATGGATCTTAACCACACGGTCTCCCAGCTCTCTTGCCAGGACTCGAGGATTGACGACTTGGAGAGGAATCTGTTTGAGCTGATGGGAAAAGTAGATATGCTTCAGGAAGACATGGTCGTTCTCACCGGGAAAACTCAGGGAAGCTGCATGCAGGAAAATCCAACGGTCAACCAGGAGATAAACCAGGCAATGGTGGATGCAGCCTCTGCTCAGTTCAAAAATTATGGATAATTTCCAGTTTTAGTCCAGGTTTCAAATTATGTATATATCTTGCCTATGTATTTCTGCACTATACTCAACAAACAGTTTATTAGGGTCTATTCCAGTTCTTTTTTGAACAGTTTTAGGAAGACAAGGTCCAGAAATTACCCAGCTATGTTGATAGAAATGATAGCTGCAATCTTTTAGACATTTGATCCTCTATCAAAACAATTTTGAATGCATGTAATGAATAGCTGTGCACAGCTTTTATAAATATATCTTCTTCCTTTGTTACTGTTAAAAAAAAAAAATATGGCGTATGAAACTCACGGAAAACAAAGTATGGAGTGGAACCAACAAAAGATTTATTGACTCACACCATGATGAATGGTTTCAAAAGTATGTGTGAATTTTATGATTCACTCATTGAACTGGTACCCTTTTTCATTTACACAATTATGTACATTATATTATCTATAAATGTAGATATCACATTTTATTTTATGCTTGTATATGGAACGAAATGAATTCAATCAACAAAACATTTCAAATCACTCAGGAACAATATCCCTTGAAGGTGATGAAGAGATGAGTCATGGAAGCAACTTGAGCGACTACAATAGTTCGAGCGGTGAATGATGATCAATACATTTGAATGTTGTTACCGCAAGTTGTATATTTTGGAATTTTTATATGTGAAAAACAAGCATTCAATTCAATGTGGACATATTATTCCAATTGGAAGAGGACCTTTATGTTATTCCATATTTTGGAATCTTATTCATATATGATAAAATAAGCTTCTTCTTCTACAACATTTTCAAATGTTACAAAATGTTTTATTGATTAAATATATGAATGATTTACATTGTGACAGTGATCAAAGGTGTAATCAACACGCTTATCGAAACACACTAATTAAAATATAAAAAATAATATTATTAAAAAAATGATTTTATGATAATTAATTCAAATGCTAAATATAAGAATGATTTATATGGTTATAATGAACATATGTGTAATTTGCTTGTATATCCAAATGTAATAAATAAAATATAAAAATAAATATTATTATAAAAAATACTTGATTCTCGAATGATTAGTTGAAAATTTGTAAAAAAAAACATAATTCCAAATCCGTGCCATGGAAAAAGTCACCACTAAACCATACCAAATTTTACCCGTTGGTGTATTTTTACATAACATAAGCACCACTTTTCTTCACATAACTGGAGTACTGGTGCTCTTTTCCAAACATAAGCACCGGTGCTTTTTTACAAAAAAATATGCACTAGTTCTTTTAATTAAATCTTTCGCACGAATGATTTGAAAGAAACTTTTTGCACTGATGTTTTTTTGGGATGATATATACACTGGTTTTTTATAATACAAAACACACAATAATGCATACACATTACAACATCATTATTGATGTGTTTATATATTTAAACACACTGGTGCTTTTATATAATACATGATGCATCGTTGTTGATTTCAATGTTACACGAACTGGTCTTATATAATAAAATGCATCGATGTGGTTACAACATAATGTAAGCACCGGTACATTGAAACATATGCATTGGGGCATTGACAACGCATATATGCATAAATGATTATTATTTATAATAGGTGCACATGCGCACATTATAATTTTAAGAGCACCAAAAAAAAATTCTGTTATAACCTTTGTCTGCTCAAAATTTTATAGTTATAGTAGATATTTATTATAACCTCTACCAAAACCTCCACCACCAAAAACAGAGGTTGTAGTTGTTGAAATATTGTAACTTCAAAGAATATTATATTTGTACTTTATTATTCCGGAGATGTTTCATTCCTCCGATGGGACTTTGCTATGTATCCGGAGATGCTTATTCCTCCGAGAGATTGTGGTAACTAGGGTTATTAGATATCCTAGGAGAGGTCGGGCTTGAGTTAGTTATTTGAGGGTTATTAGACTCTCCTAGGAGAGGTCGGCCCCATAGGGTAAAAAGTCAGTCGAAAAACAAGTATAAGTAGAGGAGGATGTTCCTCACTTATCTCATTCATTCATCCACTTGGAAGTAACACACAAGTGGGGGAGAGGTCTGCATAGGAGGAGGAGGAGCTCTTGTTTTGGTTTCTATATCTTGTATTTGGTTGATCATCTATACTGAGGAAAACTTTGCTGGGTTTTCCACCCCATGAGGGTTTCCCAGGGTAAATCCTTGTCTATCTTGTGATTGTGTTTCTTTCAGTGATCTTGTTAGTCAAATTAGTATTAAATTAACATGGTATAAAAGCTAGCCTGAATAGGACATCTTTCACAAGGTGAAAATCT
This sequence comes from Larix kaempferi, assembly GCA_027924585.1. NCBI lineage: Eukaryota > Viridiplantae > Streptophyta > Pinopsida > Pinales > Pinaceae > Larix > Larix kaempferi. The sequence goes on from BSBM01000067.1 coordinate 8,551,345, forward strand.
CTCTCTCTCCTCCTCCGGTGAAAATTAGGGCTTTTGCAAAAGTTGAAATTTTTGGTTTTTGATTGCATGGTTGGATAGCCCTCCTCAAAATCGAAGTTTTGAGCCCTGGATTGAACTTTTTGAGTGGGTATAACCCCGGGCTTTGTCAAACCCTAGTTTGACTTCTGGACCAGAAAACTAGAAAACTAGTAAACCAGAAAAAGTGCGCACCTCTACACCAGTGAACCAGAAAAGCTGTGAACCTGTGCACCAGAAATACAAAAAAGAAAAGACCAGAAATCCAGAAATTCTGTTGCAGATCCGAAAGGTGTAAAGTTGAAGTTCCCAGAAGCTAATCACACCATAATTCTCAATTCAATCAAGATCATCTCCTGGTAAGTACTATTCTATCTCTCGAAACCTCAATCTCCTTGATCCTTGGATAAGATGGCTCCAAGCACTAAGCTTGAAGACAATCTAGAGGGTATAGAAAATTTTCAGGCATGGAAATACAAAATTGGTCTCATTCTTGAAGAAAATGATCTTGTCCAATATATTAAAGATGAGATTGTAGAACCTGAAGAAGATGAAGCCAAAGAGAAGTATAGGAAGGACCTGATTAGGGAAAAGAGAATCATTGTTGATTCTATTAAAGACCACTTGATTCCCCAAGTGGCATCCAAGAAGACTCCAAAGGAAATGTATGCTGCCCTAGGCAGAATGTATGAAGGAAAGAACATCAATAGGAAGATGAACCTGAGAGCTCAATTGAAGAGCACCAAGATGAATCAAGGAGAATCCATTCAAGATTATTTCTCAAGGGTTTCCCAGTTCAAGGAACAACTAGATGCCATTGGAGATACTCTTGATGAAGATGAAAAAGTCATGATTGCTCTAAATGGTCTCACTAGACCATGGGAGTCATTTATCCAAACCATGTGTGCCAGAAAAGAAAGCATGAAGTTTGATGTGGTATGGGAAGATTGCATCCAAGAAGAAGCTAGGGTTGCTAACAGAGAAGCCTTGCTCAAAGAAGGTGACCAAGCCTTGGCCACTCACACCAAGAGAAGAAGGAATAAACCCTACTTCAAGAAGGATAGTCACAAGGAGTCTCAACCTCCACAAATATTTCAGAAGAGAAGAGGAACTACTCAAGGAAGTAAGTTTTCCACATTCCAATGTTTCAATTGTCATAAAATAGGACACATTGCTAGGAATTGTCCCTCAAAGAAAAAGAAGAAGGGATTCCACCATAAAAGACATCAAGCACACCTAGCAGAAGATGAAAGTAAAGAAGAAGAAGAAGAGGAAGAAAGGCCTCACAAGAAAAGATCTAGAAGAGAAGAAGAAGAAGAAGAAAAGCCCTTCTTCAAGAGAAGATCTAGAAAGAATGAAGAAGAAGATGCAGAAGAGTATGTTCTATTCTCTGCACTCTCTGGATCTATAACACCTGGAGAAGATACATGGCTTATTGATAGTGGTGCTTCACAACACATGACTGGACAAAAGAAAACTCTTTCAAAACTGGAAGAGAAGACCTCCCCACAAAATGTGTCATTAGGAGATGACTATCAATATCCCATCAAGGAAATTGGTGAAGCAAGCTACAAGCTTGATTCTGGAACACCATTGAAGATGAAGGAGATATTATATGTCCCAGGATTGAAGAAGAACTTACTTTCTATCTCAGCTCTAGATAAGAAAGGTTATAGGGTTGCATTCATATATGGACAAGTACTCATGTGGTCCAAAGGAAAATCAATTGAGGATGCAATTGTTATTGGTGAAGAGGAAGGAGGTCTATACAAACTCAGGGGACATATAGAAGCTGCTCTTGTTCATGAAGCCACTAGCCCTAGTGAACTATGGCATAGGAGGCTTGCTCATATTAACTACAAAGCACTACCTCATGTGAGTAAAGTAGTCATAGGACTACCAGATTTGAAGATTGATCATGATGGCACATGCAAAGGATGTGCAAAAGGGAAGAATGAAGTCTTTGGAAAGTTCAAGGAGTTCAAAGTATTGATAGAAAATCTTTCAGAAAAGAATATCAAAATACTCATGACAGATAATGGTGGAGAATACACTTCAAAATATTTTGAAGTCTTTGTAAAGAAGCTGGAATCAAGAGGGAGTTAACCACTCCCTACAATCCTCAACAAAATGGTGTTGCGGAAAGAAAGAATAGAACCATTATGGAAGCAGTGAAGACAATGATACATGATCAAGACCTACCTATGTATCTATGGGCTGAAGCAGCCAAGAAAACAGTCTATGTGCAGAATAGACTATCTCATAGTGCTCTTGAATTCAAAACCCTAGAAGAAGTGTTTACAGGGAAGAATCCTGAGGTAAGCCACCTCAAGATATTTGGGTGTCCTGTATATATTCACATTCCAAAAGAAAAGAGAACCAAATTAGACCCTTCCGGAAAGAAGGGAATATTTGTTGGATATTGTGAAACATCCAAGGCATTCAGAATATACATCCCAGGATTCCACCATATGGATATTAGTAGGGATGTGACATTTGATGAAGAGAGCTCTCAAGAAATCTAGGAAGTGCCAGTATGAAGAAGTATATGAAGAAGATGCACCTCCTAGAATTGCAGAGATTGTTCCCATCCCTGAAGATGTAACACCTGAAGACCATGATATGATAGAACCACAAGAACCCCCCATTTCAAACATTTCAAGGAAAAGAAATCCAGCATGGACAAGAGATATTATATTAGGAGCAGAAGAGTATGGAGCTCCTGAAGGCTCCACTAGAGTGAGCAAGAAACCAAAGGCCATCTCCAACTATATGGCTTTGATGTGTGATCTTGTAGATCAAGAACCTACTAGTTATGAAGAGGCAGTTCATAAGAAAGAGTGGGTAGAGGCAATGACAGAGGAATACCAGTCAATAATGAAGAATGATGTTTGGGATATAGTTCCTAAGCCTAAAGACAAAATTTTGGTATCCTCCAAATGGATATACAAAATAAAGCATGCTGCGGATGGTAGCATTGAAAAGTATAAAGCAATATTTGTGGCCAGAGGATTCTCTCAAAAAGAGGGAATTGACTATGAAGAGACATTTGCACTAGTTGCAAGGTACACTTCTATTAGAACCATCATGGCACTTGCATCCATGATGAAGAGGGATTTACACTAGATGGATATGAAGACAGCCTTCATGAATGGTGTGATTGAGGAGGAAGTGTACATAGAACAACCTCAACGATTTGAGGTGGAAGATGGAAGAACCCATGTATGCAAACTAAAGAGGGCTTTGTATGGGTTGAAACAAGCTCCCAGAGCTTGGTATGGAAGAATTGACAGTTTTTTGACAAGCTTGGGCTTTACCAAAAGTAAAGCTGATCCTAATCTTTATCTCAAGGTTATAGATGATGAACCTGTCATATTGTTACTATATGTGGATTATCTATTTCTGACTGGAAATGAGAAACAGATTATCGAGTGCAAGAAGAAGCTCTCATCAGAGTTTGAGATGAAAGATCTCGGATTGATGCACTACTTCATAGGTTTGGAAGTGTGGCAAGGACTAGATGGAATCTTTTTGAACCAAGGAAAGTATGTTGTGGGAATCTTGAAAAGATTCGATATGTTGGAATGCAAAGCCATGGCCACTCCCATGGATTCCAACTTGAAACTGTTAGTTGATGACTCTTCAGAGTTAGTGGATGTGACTCTGTACAAATACATTATTGGGTCATTAATGTATTTGACAAATACCAGGCCAGACATAAGCTTTGTGGTGAACACCCTGAGTCAGTATCTAGTGGAACCTAGACGAGTTCACCTGATTGTTGCAAAGCATGTGATGAGGTACCTAAAAGGTACGATAGATTTTGGTCTATATTATCGAGGATATCATGACTTCAGATTGTATGGCTATACAGATGTTGATTGGGCAGGAAGCGTATCAGACAGGAAGAGTACATCGGGTGGATGTTATTGTCTGGGATCTGCCATGATCTCGTTGTTTAGCAGGAAGCAATCAAGTGTGACTCTCAGCACAACTGAAGAGGAATATATAGCTGCCTGCTTTGCTAGTTGCGAAGCGGTATGGCTTCGGAAGTTGTTATCAGGAGTGCTTGACTTAGATATGGACCCCACTGTGATCCTGTGTGACAACCAGAGTTGTATCAAAATGACAAAGAATCCAATATTCCATGATAAGTCAAAGCACATAGAGATCCGATATTTCTATATATGGGATATGGTGCAGAAAGGAGCTATCAAGCTCGAGTATGTAGGCATTGATGAACAAGTTGTTGATGTGTTGACCAAACCTTTGTCTCGAGTAAAGTTTGAGTATTTCCGAGACAAGCTTGGTGTAGTTCAAAAGGAACCTCCTCGAAAGGGGGAGTGATATGGTCGATAAAGATATCTTTGAATATTGGTATCGATGAGGATACCTGTATCGATGATGAGATTGCCCATATTGACGGTAAGGTCAATGATGAGGATACTGTATTGATGAGGATACTGTATCGTTGATGTGAGGATATTGTATCGTTGATGAGGATACTGTATTAATGAGGATACTGTATCGGTGATGTGAATACTGTATTGATGAGGATACTGTATCGATGATGAGGCTACTTGTTCTGACGATGAGGTCAGTATATGGTACTTAGTTGATATGATAGGACTATATCGTCCCTGAATGCCTAGTTCAAAATGTACGTGATGGGGATTGCATCATCCCGGAACCACTAGTTCAAAATGTACGAGAGGGGATTGTATCGTCCTCGGAATTTGGTCCCTGAATTGATCCGCAGTCTTATGTCTTTTTGGTCCCTAGTGGATGAGAGGGGATTGTATCATCCCCGAACTTCGGTCCCTGAATTGATCCGTAGACAGATGTCTTCGAGAAGTGGTCCCTAGTGGATGAGAGGGGATTGTATCATCCCCAGACTTCGGTCGCTGAATTGATCCATAGACAGATGTCTCCGAGAAGTGGTCCCTAGTGGACGAGAGGGGATTGTATCGTCCCCGAACTTCGGTCCCTGAATTGATCCGTAGACATATGTCTTCGAAAAATGGTCCTTAGACTTTGTCTAAGTTGACGAGTGGACTGCATCGTCCCTAGACATGTTATGGTGTCTTAAATGGATCATGTGTTTCGTAGGGTATGCTGCTATGATGATCGTGTGACGATGATGCTGATGATCGTGTGATGATGATGTTGATGATCATGATGCTGATGATCGTGTGATGACGATGTTGATGATTGTGTGATGACGATGTTGTTGATCGAGAGGATCCTGATGATGATGCTACTGTAGCTGTTAGAGTGCTGCAGAAGATGAAGACTCAGTACTTGATGTTCCAGTATTGAAGATCTTGAAGATGTTCTAGTGACTGGTTGAGTTACTGAAGAAAGCTTCCAATGATTTATAGATGTATCATGTATCATGTAGTTGATGACTCCTTGCTCCTGCAGATGTTGTTATAATATCCTTCTCCTTAAGGGGGAGTGTTGAAATATTGTAACTTCAAAGAATATTATATTTGTACTTTATTATTCCGGAGATGTTTCATTCCTCCGATGGGACTTTGCTATGTATCCGGAGATGCTTATTCCTTTGAGAGATTGTGGTAACTAGGGTTATTAGATCTCCTAGGAGAGGTCGGCCCCGAGTTATTTATTTGAGGGTTATTAGACTCTCCTAGGAGAGGTTGGCCCCATAGGGTAAAAAGTCAGTTGGAAAACAAGTATAAGTAGAGGAGGATGTTCCTCACTTATCTCATTCATTCATCCACTTGGAAGTAGCACACAAGTGCGAGAGAGGTCTGCATAGGAGGAGGAGGAGCTCTTGTTTTGGTTTCTACATCTTGTATTTGGTTGATCATCTATATTGAGGAAAGCTTTGTTGGGTTTTCTACCCCATGAGGGTTTCCCAGGGTAAATCTTTGTCTATCTTGTGATTGTGTTTCTTTCAGTGATCTTGCTAGTCAAATTAGTATAAACTTAACAGTAGTGGAGGTTCTTTTGACAATTTTTTCCAATCTTGTAACATTAAAAACATCCGCTACGGGGTGTTTTCCTTGTGGAGCATGATCTTCCCGATTCAGAGATGTTGTTGTTCAGCTGTGTTTGTACCCTAGTTTTTATATGTTGTGCAGGTGGACTTTACACTCATCCCAATGGGGGGTGTGAGCGAAAGAAATATTTTGGGTTTTTTTGTTGGACAACAGTTTACGGGCCCATAGTATTGGGTAGCTCGTGGTATTTTTCCATGGTAATTCCCCTTTAAAAGGAGACATTGTAATACAGACGTGTAATGTATTGTAGTATTGTAAAGATCTCTATGATTGTGTAAGAGAACCTGTGAGAGAGTGAAGAGGAAGTTGCAACAGATTTGCTATAAGTTGTATCCCTTCATTTGTTGGATGGTATAATAATAAGGACTGGAAATTTCTGTGTGGATGTAACCCATCTTGGGTGAACCACATTATATTGGTGTCTCTCTTGTATTGTGTTCATGTATTTTATATTTGCATCTTGTTAATTGTTATTGCTCTGTGATCCTGTTTTTCTAACAACTAATATCAGATCCAAAGGTATATTTTGCAGATAAACTCGCATGAAAGAAGGGTTCTTGGTTCGAGTGGGAGAAATGGCAGAAGAAGAAAATTTCAAGGTCGAGAAATTTAATGGCCAAAACTACCAGTTATGGAAGATGCAAATGGAGGACTATTTGTATCAAAAGGATCTATTCCTACCATTGGGTGGAAAAGCAAAACAACCAGTAACTATGAAGGATGAAGAATAGGATGTTCTTGACAGAAAGGTATTGGGAAAAATACGGTTGTGCCTGGCTTCGTTGGTGGCTTTCAATATCTCAAAAGAAAAGAAAACAAAGGGTCTGATGGGCACATTGGGTAAAATGTATGAAAAACCATCGACCTCCAAGAAAGTATTTCTAATAAAGCGTTTATTTAATATGAAGATGTCAAAGGTGGATCCGTTGTTGATCATTTAAATGAATTTAATACGATTACAAATAAGTTAAGCTATATAAAAGTGAACTTTGATGATGAGGTTAGGGATCTTCTAATCTTGTGCTCATTGCCAGAAAGTTGGAATGGCTTGGTCATGGCTATAAGTAAAGCTGTCTCTAGTTCAAACACTTTGAAATTTGATAATGTTGTTGGTGTTATTCTTACTAGCAAGGAAATGTGAAGGAAAAACACAAGTGAGACATCAAGTAATGCGTTGACCATGGATAGCAGGGGAAAAAAAAAGGAGAGAGGAAAGAGCCCAGGTAGTCACATCAAGTCTAGGAAGGGCAGATCCAAGTCCGAAGTGGGAAAGATAGAGTGCTGGAACTGTGGAAAAGAAGGACATCTGAAGAAAGGCTGTAGATCTCTAAAGAAGAAAGGAGATGGAGAGCATGAGACTACTCAGGAAGCAAATGTAGCAGGTGATGTGTTACAAGATGATTTGATTCTTGCATTGGATAATACTAGTGATTACTAGGTAGTATATTTAGGGGCTTCATGTCATGCTACACCCCATATGAAATTCTTTCATGATTATGTTCTAGGTGATTTTGTAAATGCTTTATTGGGTGATGAAGAACCATATAAAATTGTTGGAATGGGTAAGGTACGGATAAAGTTAAAGAATGGAGGTGAATGTATGTTGAAAGATGTAAGGCATATTCCTGCTATGAAAATAAATCTGATCTCAATAGGGCAGTTCAGAGATGGTGGTTGTTTATCTACGTTTGGAGAAACGTGGTGGAAGATCACTAAAGGATCGATGATGATAACAAAAGGAGGCATGATAGGTACATTGTATTTATATCATCATATTACTAACTGTTCTATCTCTTTAGCTTCCATAGGAACATATACAACATTGTGGCATCATAGGCCTGGCCACATGAATGAGAAGGGGATGTAGATTCTCCACTCAAGGAAGTTGTTTCCAGATTTGAAGTAGGTAAGTTTGGAATTATGTTAGAACTGTGTTTATGGAAAACATGAGAGAGTCATATTTCTCAGGGTTGGGAAACATAAGAAGAGTGAAAAATTAGAGCTTGTGTATACAAATGTATGGAGACCGACTCAGGTACAATCTCTTGGTGGCTCTCATTATTATGTTACATTTTTTGATGATGCAACTAGAAAAACTTGGGTTTATTGCATTAGACATAAATATGATGTGTTTGCTACCTTTAAGAAGTGGAAAGCTTTGGTTGAGAATGAGACATGAAAAAAGTTGAAGTGTCTCATATTTGATTATGGAGGTGAATACTGCAGCAAGGAGTTTGATAGTTATTGTTCATACTATGGGATTCGTAGAGAGAAGACAGTCCCAAGAACACCACGAGAAAATGGTGTGTCAGAAAGGATGAATAGGATGATCATGGAGCGTGCAAGCTGTATGAGATTGCATGCAGGGCTGCCCTTACAGTTTTGGCAAATGCTATAGATACTATTGTTTACTTAATAAAGACAGGGCCTTCACGTTCTTTGGATGATGGTATTCCAGAGGAGGCATGGGCATGTAAAAGGTAAACTACTCATTTCTGAGAACTTTTGGTTGTGAAGCATTTGTCCATATTGATAAAGAAAATAAAACAAAGCTTGAGGCTAAATCCAAGAAATGTACCTTTATTGGATACAAGGTTGATGATTTTGGTTATCGTTTATGAGATTATGAAAATAACAAAATAATCGGGAGTAGAGATGTAGTATTCAATGAAAAGATCATCTGTAAAGATCAGTTGCAAGGAAATAAATAGGAAAATGAAAACACAGAGTACACAATGATTGATGAAATAAAAGAAAATGAAGTTCCAAAGGTGTTAGAAAATCAAGAACAACAACAGGTACCTCAAACTCCTGCAAGTGTTAGAATATATACCAGGTTAAGTAGACCCCCTGAATGATACTCTCCTTCAATGTATTATTTATTGATGGCTAATTCTGGTGAACCAAAATGTTATGAAGAAGCAATGCAGGTGGAAACTAGAAAGAAGTGGGAGCAAGGAACGAATGAGGAGATGGACTCATTGGTAAGGAATCAGACCCGGGATTTGGTTCAGTTTCCTGTAGGTAAAAGAGCATTGCAGAATAAATGGGTTTACAGGTTGACGGAAGAAGATGGAGGAAAGAAGTGGTACAAGGCTAGACTTGTTGTAAAGGGGTTTGCACATAAGAAATGTATAGATTTTTATGAAATACTTTCTCCTGTTGTTAAAATGAATTCAATTAGAACTATCTTAAGTCTAATGGTTGTAAAAGATTTGCATCTTGAACAGTTAGATGTAAAAAAATCCTTTCTCCATGGGGATTTGGAGGAAGATATTTATATGTAGCAGCCACAAGGGTATGAGGTCAAAGGGAAGGAGAATTTGGTATGCAGGTTGAAGAAGAGTTTGTATGGCCTGAAGCAAGCTCCAAAGCAGTGGTATTTGAAATTTGACATGTTTATGGTAGAACAAGGTTATAGTAGATGTCATTTTGACCACTGTGTTTATTTCACGAGGCTAGATAATGGAAGATATATTATCTTGTTATTGTATGTGGATGACATGCTTGTTGCAAGTTCTAGCGCATAGTATATAAATGTGCTCAAAAGGAAGTTAGCTAATTCATTTCCAATGAAGGATTTGAGTTTTGCAAAACAAATCCTTAGTATGATAATAACAAGAGACATGAAAATTGCAAATTGACATTTTCTTAGGGCGAGTACATAGAAAAGGTGTTGGAGAGGTTTAGAATGCAGAATGCAAAACCAGTTAGTACACCTTTGGCCAACCATTTCAAACTATGTAAGGAGATGTGTCCCAAGACACAGGAAGAGAGACTACATGTACAAGGTTCTCTATTCATCAACAATTGGCAGTTTGATGTATGCCATGGTATGCACAAGACCAGATATTGCACATGCAATGGGAGTTGTGAGAAGGTATATGAAAAATACAGGTAAAGAACATAGGAAGGCAGTATAGTGGATTCTCATGTATTTGAGAGGTACTACCACTCATGCATTATGTTTTGGATGTTCAGACACTATTCTACAGGGATATGTTGATGCAGATATGGCAGGTGATAAGGATATCAAGAGGAGCACCATAGGGTATGTCTTTACTGTAGGTGGAACAACAGTAAGTTGGATTTTGAAATTGCAAAAGGTTGTTGCACTTTCAACAATGGAATCAAAGTATGTTGCTGCTACAGAGGCTAGTAAATATATTATTTGGTTACAAAGGTTCATGGAGGAATTGGGTAAGAAGTAGGACGATAACATGTTGTATAGTGGCAGCCAAAGTGACATTCATATTGCAAATAACTAATCCTTCCATTCTAAGGCTAATTATATACATCTCAAGTACCATTTCATATGATTTATTCTGGAATATGAACTGTTGAAGTTGGAAAAGATACATACTAGCCAGAATCCTGCAGACATGTTGACAAAGGTAGTAACCAGAGAGAAACTAAGTTCCTACTCGGTTTCAGTTGAACTTCAAGCATGAAGGTGAAGATGAGAATTTTTCTAGGTCCAAGGTTCAAAGCATAGTATAGCAAGTGCAACAATGGTGGAGTTGCTGTGATCAGTCTCCAAGTGGGAGATTGTTGGTTGTGGAGCCTGATTTTCCCGATTCAGAGATGTTGTTGTTCAACCATGTTTGTACCCCAGTTTTTATATGCCATGTAGGTGGACTGTACACTCATCCTGGTGGGGGGTCATCGTCCCCACGGGGGTCCAGGGGTGAAGCCTCCGAAAGAAATTTTTTGGGTTGTTTTGTTGGCCAATAGTTTACGGGTCCATGGTATTGGGTATCCCATGGTAATTCCCCTTTAGAAGGAAGAAATTGTAATACGGACGTGTAATGTACTATAGTATTGTAAAGATATCTATGATTGTGTAAGAGAGTCTGTGAGAGAGTGAAGATGAAGTTGCAACGGATTTGTTGTAGGTTGTATCCCTTCATTTATTGGAAGGTATAATAATAAGGACTGACAATTTTTGTGTGGATGTAGCCCATATTGGGTGAGCCACGTTATATTGGTGGCTCTCTTGTATTGTGTTTATGTGTTTTATATTTGCATCTTGTTAATTGTTATTGCTCTACAATACTGTGTTTGTAACATGGCATTTAATGCTCCAAGTTGCAATTTGAAAATGTTTATCTCATTGGCTTGTTATAATGTCACAACGAAATATATTATAGAAAAGGCCCCAATTGTAATAGAGGATATATCAAGAATTGGCCATTTTTGAGCTCTTTCAACTTGACATTGTCCTTGGACATTGTCATCTGGTATATTATTTCCATGATCATTAATATGTTTGGGACATATTTGGGTAATATGTGCGGGGAAAAATCCTACAAAGAGGGACCATAAATACTTGACATAGGTGCTTGTAATGCTTTTAATACTTATATTTTCATAGTTTCTAATAGTGCATTGGAAAAGGAGGACGGGAAGGATGCCACATGTCTCACAACTCTAGTAAGGTACTCATGGAGAAAACTACATCTAGTAGGAATGCTATCATGTGGGCTTAGAGAAATTTATCATTAAGATCATTAAGGCATTTCGTGACAACAATGTTAATGTTTCTTGACACATTTTTCACCTAGTTGAATCCAACTCATTTAGTTATCACATGATATATTGGGGGGACCCAATGCTCATGCAGGTATGGGCAATTCTTTTCACCATAAAGTCTACTTACTAGAATATGTTCTAATAGAGTATTGCAACTAGCTAGTGGGGCATATATTTGATAGGAACTTTTAGAATATCTTTTCTCCTCCCCACCAACTTTCAGTTACCTTCATTGGCTTGTGTTGTTAACGAATCTTTGCATGAACTTCATATCTAACATAATTTGAGAATCTGGGGGCTTATACGTAATATCCAAGGTGTGAGGCATGTAAAAACCAATCCTCGTTCAGTTGTTACAATATATGTTGTGTTCCTTGGTGTTTTCCCTATGGATTAACCCGTTTAATACCTTGGGTCAAGGAAATACTTCTTCTCTAGCAACAATTATGCGCAATTGTGAAAGTTGTGCCATAAATTTTATGGGTTGGATCGATTGGGATAGTTTCCTTACAATTCTATTATTTCCTCTTTGGTACCTTTTTAACAAATTTACAAAGGTTCAATCGTATGGGATGTCAATGCTAGGATCAATGTCATTATACCGTGGGCTAAGTTCTAGCACAATGGGTTCTAGAATCTACAATATCCTTCTGATTTGAACATTTCCCCTTCTTTCGTTTCACATTACTAAAATTGTACTGACACCATCATCATGTAATGTCCCCATTCCAATAAATCTTAATGGAGGAAAATTTCCACTAACCTACTAGTTTCCTAGGTTGTAGTGGAAGCATTAAAACTTGGAATAAGGGAGCTACAAGACCCCAAATAGACCTTAGACTTACAAATTCACATTAATTGGGTCAAATAAATAATAATAAAAGAAAAATAAGATGGCATTTGGTCATGAGGGCACATAAGAGGGTGTGGGGCCCACACGTGGCAAGATTCCCCACTACACTTGACATCATTCTCTCACCAATTCAAGTCCAAGGTGGAGGGTAACGTACTTGGGGGAGATGAAGAGGCAATATTAATGGCAAGAATCTAGGAAGGTCAAATTGGAGTGGAAGAGTAACTCCCAAGGAAAAGGAAGAGGCATTGTGACACTTGTAGCCAGATTCCATGGCATATATGACAACAATGATGAAGGAATCTATGAAAAATATGACAAATTCAGACCTGATTGCAGACCTATGACACATCTGAAATATCAGTTCTAAAAATAGCCACCAAGAGGGTGCATAGAGGGAATTATGGTCATCCAAGAGTCCCAATTCGAATTGGGGAAAGAGGAATGTAAGGAAGAAGTGGAAAAGTGTCTCATGAGAGAATCTATCACTAATTCGAGTTGAGTGAAGTCTCTTGGAGGGAATTCGAGCTCTTGAGTTCACTTGAGGTTAATAAAAGAGGAGAATGACAAAGGAGAAAAACTTTTGGATCATTTTTGTTTTGCACTCTTCGAGAGCTTAGCTTGTCCTTGCATGATGGATGTTCATCCTCCCTGCCGTTGAACCAATTTCGAAGGGGAAAGATTCCTATCCAAGTTGGTTGGAGTAGAGACCATTCAGAACTCTTATCAAAGCTTAATGAAGGTGTTCAGATGCAGGTTTGAGTCCCCTTTCATTTCGAGTTCATCTACTATCTCCTTCTCCACTATCTCTTCTCTCAATGTCCATGTTCTAGTTGATGGCGCACTCATAGTTGTGTAGATTTTGTCGAGGATTATTTTGTGACTCCATGGTTTTGTAATATGATGCATATCACCGTATTGAATTGCACATTGGAGCCATAGCTTGAAATTCCATGCCTTTCATGTAAACTATTGATTCGAGCTAGTTTCCCCTCTATCTTCATATGGAGTTTTTGGAGTAGTCTCATATTTGTTTTACATCAGAATTTCTCTAAGTTTTTGCTGATGTTTTGAGATACTTATGATGTAATATTGATGAAAAAAATACTATGTGCAGACCCTTTTAGTTTTGATTAAAGATTGTGCAACAAATCTCATGTCCATTGTTAACAATTTTCTCGCAATTTCTATGTCTAACAACATTCTGTTTTATGGGAGTTATAGAAGACTCTAAAACCTAAATTAATGCTGCATTTGGTTGCCTATATCAAGGCCAAGTCTTTGTTCAGAAAATAGTGAAGGTCATACAGTGTTTGGGAATCCAAAAAGTTCATAGACTAGTGGGGTTTTTAACCATCGAATTCACTAGTATTTTTCCCCTTCTTTCTTCCTTGAGAAATGCAAGTCCTACATGCTTATAATGAATGTCTAATTGTATTAGAGCTGAATTAGGATGTCTTGAGACCTATCAATCCCCTCCATACAGAATTTGAAAGCATTTGGGTGCTTTTGAAGCAGTTTGGGTTCACTAGTCCAAAGTTCAAAATTGGCCAAATTTCAGCAGACTTGAATAACATGTCAAAAGGAGTTTTCTGTAGATTCGAACATTGAGTGTTTGAGGTATGTTAGGATGTGTTAAATCACATAGGGTCCTTCCAGAAGAAATTTATAAAGGTTTGAAGGTGTTTGGAACAAGACAAAGAAAGACTAGTTTCCTAGTTTTCATAGTTTCGAAACTAGATAAAGTACTGAAGGAGGATGTATGCAAAGTGTTTGTAAAAAGTCCTCAACTACACAATCTTAAGCAACCACAAATATCATCTTGCCAAGCCAATCAGAAGCTCCATATCACTTTCCTAGAGCTGCCTCAGTTGTCTCCTAACCATGGAATCAATGTGAAATTCATTGTCAATGAGGGTTTTGAGAAAGAATGCTTCCACTGTCTAAAGTTTTAAGCCTCTATTGAAATGTTTGGTGATAGTGTGCCTAATTTTCCAAAGAGGGACATTACACATCATATATGCGATCGTTAAATGCTAGCTTGAAAATCAAAACACATGTAATCTTGATAATGCACTATAAGGTTTGGAGGAAAATTTGATGGCAAATAGGTAGTATACAGGAAAATCATACCCAAAGAAATAAACAGGAGCTATCGTATGTTATTGTGTCAATTGAAAGATAATGATATGAACTATTTTTTTAAAACAATATCTACCTAATCACAATCCAATAGGTAACTATAACATAGGTTGAGTAGCTCTATCAAACCTTTGAATGTGATAAACCAGCTCACAAACTTAGGCACAAAGGTGATTAACACTGGCTACAATGTGGATTCACAATCCTACTTGCAAAATATTTGAAATGGGCACCGAAGTGGTCATATGAGGGTTAGTACAATGCAAGGTTCTTAGTTGTAATCTTAGAACATAGGTAAAAATACAAGAACTATGAGCCATACTTATCCTTCATGCTAGTTAGGGTGACCTTGACCCAACAATCTTCTTCACATTTTGCAAAGTGATATTTATTTTAGGGTTTGCATAACTGATAATACTATTGCATCGGCAAGAGGGGTCACAAACCTAAGTGGATGCTCACCTTCATAAGAGTGACTACAACCTTGGATCAAATGCTCACTTTTAGAGGAGCGACTGCAAGCCTCGACTAGATTCTCACCTTCAAAGGAGTGATGCAAGCTTGGATCTTCCCTCATGGTTATGAGAGGGGAAATACAACCCTACTCATTGGATTAAGAATGACCAACAACCATCCCTTTGCAAGGTTCAAAGCAATGTTTCTGTAGATGAAAGGGCGATAAAGATATTGCACTTCGTAAGAATAATTGTGAACTCAACTTGCTAGGGTTAGGATTAAAGGTAAGTGAATGAGTTTGGTTAAAGTATCAAAAGAACTAAGGGTGTGATCTTAGTTTGGTTAAAGTATCAAAAGAACTAAGGGTGCGATCTTGGCCAAAACAACTATTTACTAACACTGTTGCTTCAACACTTGTCACGAAGACTCTTAGAAAGAACAAGACCCTAAGACTACACAAATAGGGTTGGGATTCTAAAAGAAAAATGGCCCCATAAGTTCACATGGGAGGGAGTGTTGTCGAGTCAACCAAGCCTTGAATATTACACAATGTTAAAGGAATAATTTTTTTTCCAAGAAAAACCTTATGAGGTTCTCCCCTCTTCGTTGAATTATATGGGTGGAGGGTGACTCAATTACCAACCGTAATAGTGGCTAGAAACTCTAAGACACTCAACTAGATCTGAACCTATGATTTATGGATTTTGTCACGGGACTAGACTTGTTTTTCTTCTTGAGTGTCCCACATCGTCCAAAATCCTAGTAGTCACGCGACACCAACATGATCTTGCTATTTGGGCATGACCATCAACCGCAAGTATCACCCATAATATGCCTCACTGAAACCTCATGATTGAACCCAAGCCAATCACCTTAGAGTGTGCGGAATGCCAAGTGCTCATTTCACCATAGGCGATGTTGCACCATCGCCACCCAACCTTAGACATTCCTACACCATTTCCTCCCTCGAGCCAAAACACTTGACCGACCAACTACCCAATGTATGACGATGTTATTTCCCATCTACACCAATCCCCGATGGTGCCCGGAGGTCCTATCTCGACTCCACCCGATCACATTCCTTCGCTACATCCGTCAATTCCATTGTCATAACATTGTTGACATACCGCGCATCACTTTGCCAATCGCGCCATCCTTCGCCGAAGCTTATTAAGCAGTGCCTTGCCGATTGTCTCATCCCACTCGACTAGACGTCCTTGGTCCTCTTACCCAACTCAGTAGTACACAATCCTATCCATCTCATGGCCATCACCCATGAGTCGGCCACCAAGGATACCAAAATCGTATGGACTCATCGTACACTCTTAGTCATGTCTTCCTGGTGAGCCCTCCATCATGCCATTGCATGTGGTGCTCAACCTAGGGTCATGCCAATACTCCCCCACTTAAAGATGTCGACAATCCTCATCAACGCGGCTCCATCAACACATCTAATGGAAGGGGCGTTGCTGGTGATGAGACAATTCTGCGTATGCCATAATCGAATGTGGCTTGGATACCATATGTCATGGGACTAAGGCTTGTTTTTCCTCTTGAGCATCCCATACCATCCAAAATCCTAGTCACCGCATGGCATCGACATGATCTTATTAGTTGGGCATGACCATCAACCGCAAGTATCACCTGAACTACACCTCACCGAAACCTCCTCATTGAACCCAAGCTAGGCACCTCAGAGTGTGCGGAATGCCAAGTGCTTGTTTCACCATAAGTGACGTTGCACCATCGCCACCCAACCTTAGACAATGCTACGCCATTGCCTCCCCCGAGCCAAAACACTTGAACAACCGACTGCCCAATGTATGATGATGTTATTGCCCATTTAGACCAATCCCCGATGGTGCCCAAAGGTCCTGTCTCGGCTCCACTTGACCACATACCATCGCTGCATCCATCAACGCCATTGCCACATCATGGTTGACACACCGTGCATCGCATTGCCAATCATGCCATTCTCTGTCGAAGCCTACTAAGCATCGCCTTGCTGGTTGTCTCATCCTACTTGATTAGACATCCTTGGTCCTCCTAGCCAGCTCGCTAGTATACAGTCCTGACTGTCTCATGGCCATCACCCATGAGTCGCCCACCAAGGCTACCAAAATCATATGGACTCGCCGTGCATCCTTAGTCATGTCTGCTCGATGTGCCCTCCGTCACACCATTGTCATTAGCACTCAACATAAAGTCATGACAACTTCCTTATTGACAATATGCCTTGGCACTCAATGTAAGGTCGTGACAACTTCCTTATTAACAACATGCCTTGGGCGTATGGTTTAACTAATTAAACTAACCTTGAGAATTAATGAAAATATGTTGATATATTCCTTAATAAGTTACTAAAACTTTCTCCAAAGAAGTGGGTAGAATTTTCTATAAAATTAATGCCTTCATTCAAGCTAGCATTCAAAAGAACTACATAAAATGAGTACACCAAAGCTATTGGAACTACGATGCATGTTTATGATGGAACAATGACCTCAATTCAATGTACCATGGAACAATCTCCCCAATTCAATGGCAAATTGGTCGAAAAACCAATCAGAAGCCCAAATCAATTGAATTTTAGACACATCCTAACAACCAAAGCATCCTTGCAAAACAAAATTTATGGAAGAATCGGACCGCAATCCATCGCCCCGGAAGCGGTTGCGTTTTAGTTAATCTTTACACTTTCAAATCGATGCTTCTGTCATCATCAATTAAATGCTCTCAGCTGTTGAACAAAGAATGCAAATTTATGACCGATTTGGGTGAGCGAGATCGATCGAATTGATGAAATGGGCATTGACAGAGAAATCGAAATCGGTGACAGAACCTTAATTATTCACGGCCATGAGAACTTAACCGATTCCATAGTGGGCTCCTGGACGTGGGACAGCTCTCTGGTTCTGGCTCAATGGCTACTCATGCCCTCATGGCCGCCCGACTCCTTCATGGGCAAGAGGGTCGTAGAACTGGGTGCCGGCACCGGCGTTCCGGGCCTCACCGCCGCAGTCCTGGGGGCCACCGTGGTTTTGACAGACATCCCGGAGATCCTGCCCGGCCTCCAGAGGAACGTGGACGAAAATGGCCTCCAACAACGAGCCACGGTGAAGGCCTTGATGTGGGGGGACGATTGCTCGTCTCTTTCACCGCCAGTGGACTTCATTTTGATGTCTGATTTGCTCTATGATGTGAAGGCCATGCCCGCACTCTGCAAAACTCTCAACCAACTCGCCGATGGCCGGACCCAGATTCTGCTGGCTTACGAGCTCCGTTACGGGACCACTGAATGCTTCAAGGCTGTTCTCGAGGCGGGCTTCAGGTGGAGTAAGGTCCCACAGGAAGAGCTTCATCCCCAATGGCAAAGCGAGGATATTGGTATTTTCAGAGTCTTTAAGCAAATTTGAGGGCTGTATGCTTCTGGTTTTAATCGGAGATCATGGGAATCATTTTGTTTCTCCCGTTTCAAAATCTGGATTGGTTTTAGATAGAATTCATGGAATCTTGATAATTGCAGTTGGGTAAACACAATAGCAAAGTTAGGTTATTTTGCTTGTGCATGTGGATGGGGTTTGTGTAGAAACCATGTTGAAGATGTAAGAAATTGCAAAGTTATTTTTAATATAACTTTGTGTTTCGAAAGTTTTGTCAGGGTGTTTGCTTTGGGATTTTGCCAAGATTATGAATATTTATCTGTTCAGACCCCTCTTTGCAATATAAGAGTTATTACTTTTAACAAGTATATATATTCATCTCATTTCTTGGATCTATGGATGACTGAGAGGGATAAAAAACCTTGAAATGTAAACATTTTTTGTTTGCACTTTGTCTTTTGCAGCATTCTTGCAAGACGTAATGGTGTTAGTTTATTATTCTTTCAATATGATTCCTTTGTTTAGATATGAGGATAATTGTTTAAATCACTGGCTGCTATCTGTGAATGTGGGTTGGCTCATAATCATTATTAAAAAAAACCACACTACTTGAAATGACATACTGGTGGTCTGTAAGGGGACAGACTTACACTCCTGCCTAACGCCTTTGGGCCTTGGGTCATTAACTTGTTTCTTTACGTCTGAAGGAGCCAATTTCCTAGTCAATGAAAAGCAGTTTTAGGTCCTACTCAGGATGAGTACGAAGATCTTTTTTTTTTTCATTTCTTTTTTAACATCATTGCTGACAAGTTAAAAACCATTATGATTATTTCAAGTTATGTTAGGGTGTTTGCATTGGGATTTTGCCAACATTAGGAATGTTTAGCTTTACAGATCCTCTTTTTAGTATTTTACAATGAGTTTGTCTTGCTATTTAAAAAGTTAATGCTTTTACCCACCATATAACATCTTAATTTGGTATCTTACTATCTATTTACCATAAATAGATCCTTCAATATCCTACCTGAACCCAAACTGAAGCAAAATCTTGAAGTACTCTTCCTGCCACCTGCATTTCCAGCCCTGTAAGAATCCACAAGTCCATGCAGCATCAACTTGCTATTTCCATGATACCTTAAGCCATGACGTACTGTACCGTTCAAGTATCAAAGCACATATTTTGCAACAACCCAGTGAATCTGCTGTCACTCAACCATATACAGGCTCAAATTGTTTACTGCAAAACAAATACCAGGTCTGGTATTTACCATATACATGAGTGAATCTATCAATTGTTTGTACACTAATAGATCAACCAAACTTGAATCTGAATCTGCTGATAACTTCAGATTTGGTATCATAGGAGTAGCGAAGGGTTTATTGTGCATCATCTGAAACCTCTTCAGAATCTCAGCTGCATACTTACCTTGTCCGAGGAACAACTCTCATGGACTTTGCCAAGCCTCCAAACTTAAGAAATAGTGCATAAGGATCTAAGTTTCTAGGAAACTTGGGTTCAAGGATAGGGACAGGGATGCCACTTTTTGAAACAGGGGACTTGTGTACATTGGGGGTACTATATATATATTAATTATAAATTATAATACATATGGAATTCAAATCATTTTCACTCAAAATATATATTTATGTGCATCCATATGAATCCAAACCATTATACACAAATTTGCAAAGTTTCTCATGCATATAGCAAGGGTGCATACACCTAAAAGAACATTGAGTGCAATCCATATCTGACTCAAAATACATAAACACGGAGGCTTTGAATTGCCTGTAGAGTCCAAAAAATTTCATACTACAACAAATGACTACATATCATCAAAATCATTGCCTATATTGGGATCCTATTCATCAATATCGCCCTGTGCCCCCCTCCTTTAGGCTCTAGCCCTTGCCTCTACCTAGAATCTCGAAGTTGATCCTCCAAGGACATTAGTCAACACCCTACAATTTTGATGAAACTTCCAAATCCAAGCATTAAAATAAGGTAGAAAAAGCTTGCCATGCTTAATAAGTGATTTTGCTTGATTGAAGGGTACATTTTTATTAAGGTTATGATAGAGGAATTCAACAATCAACACCACCAACATCAAGGTAGATAGAGAGGTTGATGTGCTTGATTAAATGCAAATCCCTTACCCTCATACATGATAGAGTCTAGTGGAAACTTTGCAATCTTGAAATCCTGAAAATTGTAAGTCTGTTGAATTTTGAATGCGATCTAAAATTCTCCTTATCTTTAATTTTCTATCCTTAAATTTTTAACATTACCATTAATTGTTTAAGGATGTTTGAGAGTGATTCTAACATCGTCAGACGTCATATGCCAAATACATATTGTCACTTTAACTTTAAGAATTAAACATTACCATTTAATATTGCTGTCTTTAATGTCACTTGTACAAACTTGGTCCTTAGGCATCCTCGGTTGTCCCCAAAATCGGGGTGCCCCATCTCCTCTACCATCATTGTTCCCCGATTTCATCTCAGACGTCTCGGGTTTGCAGGTGAGTACCCGGTTTAGTAGGGTACATCTAGGACGTCCCCAACCCCGTACTTGGGATGTGGGGATGCAAACCGGTATGGGAACGCGAACCCTACCCCTGGGTTCGGGTACCCGTGCTACATAGATAAGAATAATGTCCCTCATTTCAAATTCACTTGCTAATTTCTTTTTGCACTATGTTGTGAGCTTTTTTGAACTACTTATCAAGACCATATCATCTACATACAACACTAAGAAAGGCATATCAGATTTATCAAATAATACAAGTTAGGTTTTGCAACGGTCTTAGTAAATCCCAAATTCTATAGGTACTCACCAATCCGTGAGTACCAAGCATGTGTTGCTTGCTTCGACTAACAAAGGTCCTTCTTCAACCTTCACAAATGGGTATCTTGCCCATGTACCTCAAAACTTGTTGGTTGATTAATGTGTACTTCAATTAGTTCATTTACCAAACGTTGATGCCAAAGACATAATGGTTTTGGCAGAAGTATATGTGGTTTTGATAGAGGTCTTGTCATATTTTACTTCCCCTTTGTGGGAGAAACCCCTCCTTACGAGCCTAGCCCTATACTTCTCAATACAACCATCAGATGCATTCTTCACCTTGTACAATCACCTAGAATCACCATTGACTTCCCTATTGGTTTGGATACTATCTCCGAGACATCATTTTTCAAGATGGAGTTGTACTCCTTTACTATGGCATCTTGCGATACCTTCATACATGTTTCCTCCTCATTATTGGAAGGCTTTGCATCAATAATGGAAGGCATGACTGCAACATAATTAGGAAACTTCTTAGAAGGATGATACACTTGGAAAGAAGTCTTAGGGTCTCCTACTTACTCTTGTGATGCTTCTGCTATTTGGGTAAACCATTTGTGCTTCTTGATTGAAAAAGAAGGAAAATGGTCTTTTAACCTACACTAGGATTTCACTGATCTAATATGATTTTGATTTACTTGGAATCAGTGGATCAAATTTTTGGGTAGCAACCTTGTCATCTTCCTCAATCTATGCTAGAGGCTCCTAACATTAAGAGGACCTTGCATTCTCATCAAACATGGCATCTCAATTGACAACTGTCTTTTGCTAGGATGGAATGTAGACTTCGTAAGCTTTAGAAGTCTCATTGTATCCCACAAAAATACCCTTCAAACTAGTGGGTTCCAATTTAGTTCTTTTCTTCTTAGGAATAGGAATATATACAAGACAACTAAGAACGCAAAAAGTGATACTTGTGGTTTCTTACCAGTAAAGGCTTCTTCTAGTGTCTTGTCTTTCAATATCCTCCAAGGACACCTAGTTAGAATGTAGATTGCTATGCAACATCCTTCTACCCAAAAACACATGGGTAGACCTAGATCATGGATCATTGGCTTGGCAATCTCTATGATGGACACATTCTTCGTTTCTACGACCCCATTTTGTTGTAGATTGTAAGGCATTGTTTGCTCCCTCTTGATCCCTTCTTCCCTGCAAAATGTATTAAACTCCTTGTAGATATACTCTCCTCTGTTATTTGATCTTCACACTTTAATTTTCTTACTTGTCTAATTGTGTACCAGAGCTTTAAACTATTGAAACACTTCCTGAAGATCTCATCCTTGGTCTTTATGAAGTAGATTTCGCTCTTTCAAGAAGAATCATCAATAAATGATACATAATAAATATTACCTAATAGTGAAGTTGAAGTCATGGGTCTACAAACATCTGAATGTATTAGGGCAAGAATCTCTTTTGACCTATGCTCACTAGTTGAAAAAGCAGTCTTGGCATGCTTTCCAAGCACACAAATGCTTTCACACTCCTATCTTCTTAATCTTGAAATCCGACAATCCTTGCATCTTGTCTTTCAATATCGACAATGCTTCATAGTGCAAGTGTCCCAATCTCTTGTGTCAAAGCTCACACAATTTTTCATTGTCATGCACTAGGTCTCTCAATGGATCCCCCAACAACCTTTACAGACCACCCTTTCAAGTACCTCTAGCCAAAACTCAACCAAAATCTAGGCTTCTCCTTCAATGACAACTTGTCAATCATCGAACTCAACGACACATCCTAGGCCTATCATAATTGAAATTGAAAGTAGATTCGTAGTCACAAATTGAGTACATATAAAACACTATTGAGCTCAAGAACATCTCCTAAAGGTATTTGGAATGAAATAGATCCCACCCTTGCTAGTGGATCTGTGGCACCAACACCAAGATTCACCTGTGTACTTGCCTCTTGTTCTTGAAATCTATTGAAATCCTTCTTGTCAAAGGTCATATGTCTAGATGCTCATTGTCTGCATACCATCCAACATTATACACTTTATTAGATGAAAGGAATGAGACCATGGAGAAGGCTGTATCAAGCTTCAATGCAAAGCTCATCTACTTTGACAAAGGATTTTGCACTCCCCAAAAAATGTGTTTGTTGTTGTGGTTTGCCCTTCCCCTTCTTCCCAAGACAAAAATAAACTTAGTGACCAAACCTATTGTTGAATTTTCATCAAGTTAGGGTTATGTACAGAAAAATAACAATTCGACATACTTCAATGCAGAAAATACATTCAATAAACATTTGCAAATCTTGAAAATAGTGCAATAACATAATTTTCATATCTTTAGCACTCTCAGGTCGGTCACTGTGTTAAAGTACTTTTAACACTACTAGTTAGGTCACTGTGCTAAATTAATCTCCAGCATCATGTAACGTAGAATAACAAATTTAACCACATAATAATAAAAAGAGATACTTACCTGTGTGTGAGACCCTTCCTATAAGAATACTCAGAAGAGTTACTTACTTTCAGTAAAGACTGTGCCTCAGAGAGGTCAGTCAAATCTGGAAACTAACAAACCCTACAAGAGGGTAGTACAACCAGAGAGAGAGAGATGATGGCTGTGGTAGATGATCAATGATAGAAAAAAAAACATATGTTCAACACAATAAGTCTGAACACAAGTACATCATACTAGCTCTGATCACAACTCAACAAAGTCTCATCACTACAAATAAGGTCTCAGCACATGGAACAGACCACAGCAAGGTTTCAATACACAGGTTAGATGCAAGCTAGATCTCAATACCTAGATCAGACTCAAAGTAAGTCTCAACAAGTAGATCAAAACAGTAACTCAATAGATCAACCCACGGAAAAAGTCTTAGTACAAAGAACAGATCATAGGCACATAGATCTGACCTAGGGTTAAAAATTCAACACATAGATTTGGCCACAGTCAGGGCTCAACATGTAGCAGCCTCCATATAAACCCTTACACAGGCTGCGGCCTTCACAATAACCCATGGCTCAGTCCAAAGTCAGCCCAACAAGTTGCGGCCAACTCAATCAACCCCAATCAGGTCACGGCCACCTATAACAGGTTCACGGAAGGCAGAATAAGTCTTGATAGGGTCACAGGAAACCTCAACAAGACCCCAAGAGGCTCACGGTTAGCAGATCAAGCCCACGGGTAGCAAATCTGGGTTCAACAAGCTCACATGTGGCAGATTTTTGGGCTTAATAAAATCCCAACAAAACAACAGCAGACTCAAACAGGTTCATAGGATCACGACATGCTAGATCAGACCAAGATATGCTCACAGTCAAGTGGATTAGGCCTAAGCAGGTTCACGTCTAGCAGATCAAAGGTGGCAGCAGCATATAGATCAGATTCGAGATATATGAAAGACTTCAGCAGGTGAGCGGCCTCTAAAGCAAGCAGTATAATCCTTGACGTCAAGTAGCAGAGAAGCTGGAGCTGGGATATATGGAGATCATATTAATTGAGAAACAATAGACCTTCATTTATAGGATAATAGGATCTTCTAGAGAGGTCCCATGAAATTAGGAAGACACAAAAAAATAATAAAATAATAAAAAGTAAAAGGAATAAATAAAAATAAAATAAATAAAATGAAATAAATAATAAAATAAAAATAAAAATAATAAAATAAATAAATAATAAAAATAAATAATAAAAATAAAAATAAAAATAAAGAAATATAAACTATGGTTATGAATCAAGAGAAGGGTACAAGATTCATAACCCTTAGACAAGGGTATGTTCCAAAAGTGGACAATTACCCATAATACTCTATAAGACCAAAACAATGACAAGATAAGAAAAGAAACTCAAGGTGGGTAAATGATCCTAATAACCACAAGGTGTAAGGATCAAAAGTAAATCTACCAGGGTGAAGGTACAACCAATCATCTCTCTCTCAAATGTACAAGTGTTCCATATAACCTGAAAGTTCATCATCATTGTATAAGGAAGGGTTCACACAGATGATGTGATCATGTGGTCCTCTCAACTGCTCCTTAGATCAAATGTTAGTAGCTTCCACAAGGGGTGGCCAGTCCCTTGAGAAGACTAACCAACTCATCCATCTCGAAGACCTAGGAGAAGAGGACATCACACATCATAATCTTGGTAACTGACCAAGTGCTTCCATTCTCAAGGAATGGCTTCTCAGCCCAAGGCTGAGCCTCAGTCCTAGACTGGGACATGTTGATCAACCATCTGGTCCATGACCAGGTTCTCCATTCTCCCAGAGAATGGTCCTCAGCCTCAAGCTGAGCATTCAGTCCTAGACTGAATGTTGATCAACCATCTGCAGGACCTAGGATGTCTCTGTCTCAACCTGTAGGATCTGCTTGGTCCTCATGATCAAGAAACTGTCTGATCCCAGACCAGAATACCCTAGAGACAAATAGGGGCCCTAGCCACATGCTAGGGACTTCGCCATGGCATCCATCTGCTTGATCCTTGACCAAGAACCCCAGGAGACAGCTGGGGGCCCTAGGGTACCTTCTAGGGTCTTACTCATAACTCTACCTGGTTAACTTGACCAGGAACCCTAGTTAACTGACTAGGGTACCATTCTCTCTGAGAATGGGTCTCGCAGCTGTACTAAAAAATTAACACCTATGAGACTTGAATCAATTGATGTGGATCAAGTCCTTGCCCTAATTTGAGGAACCTGAATCCTCTTTCTTTCCTTTTTGACCTTTCTCGGGTCCTCCTTTCTTATTTCCCTTCTTCATCTTGTTGATAAGGGCTAGATCCTACGCTTCCTCCTCTATTTGCCTCCAATCTCATTTCCTCTTGGATGAAATCATCCCACAGCTTCTCAAAGGTGGGATGCTTATCTTAGGCATAAAGAACCTGGACAATAAGTTGTTGAGAAGATGAAAACCCATTCAAGGCTATGGCTACTAACTCTTCACTCTTGACCTCTTCTCCAATGTTGCAAATTGATCATGGAGTTTCGTAATCTTTGTTAATTAACTATGTATGGTATCTATCTTGCTCATTAGTGTGGTTTTGAGCTTATCCCTTAGACACATCTTTTGATTGACATTCTCACTTTGATACAGAGTGACTAGATCATCAAACATCTCCTCACTTGTCTTTTCGGTGATGTGAGGGATCAAGTGATCTTCGTCGAGTCAAGGATGACTCGCTTTGCCTTGGACATCTTATTTTTATAATCTGCCAAGTGCATGGGATTGGTAGGCTTTGCAACCTTGGTTTCCATGAAATCCCAAAGATCAAACTCCTCCAAAAAATTCTACAGCCTGCACTACTAAGGTACAAAATTAGAGGCACTCTCCAACACGTGACACTCTTGGAGACCAAGACTAGTCATTGTTGCAGATCCGAGATCACACCTAAACCAAACAGATCCCATTCAGAATTCAACAGACTTAACAGTGTTTAGGGTTTTAGGATTGCAATGTTTCCATTGGATTCTATCATGTATGAGGGTATGGGATTGGCATTTAATCAAGCACATCAACCCCTCTATGTATCTCAATGTTGGTGGTGTTGATTGTTTAACTCCTTTGTCATGACCTTAGTAAAAATGTATCCTTCACTCAAGCAAAATTACTTATTAGGCATGGGAAGTTTTTTCCATAGTAGCATAATTTGGCCGTATTGGCTTTTCATGTATGGAAATTTGGAACAATTCGAATTCATCTAATATTCGGTGTAGGTAAAATATGAATACATTGAAAAATTGAATTTTGAAAAACCAATTTTGAAATACCACATTTTAATTATTTAATCACTATAAAATGTAAATAACATTCAATTTCATACTTTCTTATAAAAATAATTATTACTAACTAGTTGTTATCTCTCACACTCAGGACATTGAGATTTTATATTTTTGTTTTTAAATAGTAATTTTGATTGTAAATAATATGTATAGAAATAAACCAACGATTTTAAATGTACATTTATGATATATCCGTGCATATTTGATTAAAATTATTATTCATATAAGAAGTCTACTTCCGTATTTTATCCATATTGGATTTTTTCATTACGTATTTTTTTCCGTACTGAATCGTAATCGTATTCGTACTCGAACTATGCTACTATGGTTTTTTCTACCTTTTTTTCATGCTTGGATTAGGAGGTTTCATCAAAATTGTAGGGTGTCAACTAATGTCCCACTTTGAGATTCGAGATAGAGGCAAGAGCTAGAGCCTAGAGGTGGGGGCATAGGGTTCTATTGACGAATAGGATCCCAATATAGCCAACGATTTTGATGATATGTAGTTATTTGTTGTAGCACGAAGTTTTTTGGACTCTAGAGGTCTTTAAAGCCTCTTTGTTTATGTATTTTGGGTTAGATATGGATTGCACTCGATGCGATTTTAGTTATATGCACCCTTACTTTCTATATACATGAGAAACTTTGCATATTTGTGTATAATGGTTTGGATTCTTATGGATGCACATGAACATATATGCTTTTTTTCAAAATTTGAATATTTTATGTATTTTTTGGTGGACCGGTTTTTTGGTCCGGCCTTTTTTGGTTTAGGTTTTTGGGCTTGACCAGTTCGATGATCGGTCCGGTCTTGATAACATGGATTCCTAGAAGTACTATCCATACACGGATTTTTAGTAGGTTTCAGGAAACGTGCTCTGATACCATGTTAAAATTTCAATACATGGTGGTCAGATTTGTAATTAAACCTAAGAGACTGAAAAACTTAAGGAACTCTCAATTTTCAAAACTGCTTCCACTGCTAGATCTGAAAACACATCTGCTAACTGAAAAGAACTGACAGCAATACGAAAGGACTTGCAACTCTCACAAAAATCAATTTTGTTTTCTTTATTAACTCAGAAAAGGAAAACAGTGCACACACACTCGTTGGTAAACTGAAAAATAATATTCACACAGAGATGACCCTGCCTGCCTGTATGTGGAAATATGGATAAGGTTTACAATGAAACTAAACCTATTTTAGGCACCTAAGTAGGAGTTCCCAGCCTGCATGCAATGGATGTGTTGGGCACCTAGATAACTATGCCAAACCTGAGTAGTTTGCTCATGCAGTGTGCCCTCACCGCACTCTAGTACCATGTTAAAATTTTAGTACATGGTGATCAGATTTACAATTATTAAACCTAGAAGACTGAAAAACTAAAGCAATACTCAAAACTACTTCTAGTGCTAGATTTGAAAACACATCTGCCAACTGAAAAGAACTTGAAGCACTCAGAATTATTTTTCTGTTTTCTAAATTAACTCAGAAAACGAGAACAGTGCACACCCTCTTGCAAAGGTACTGACAGCGACATGAAAGAATTTGCAACACTTTGAAAAATCATATCTGTTTTCTTAATTAACACAGAGGGAACCCTGACTACCTGTATGTAGAAGCAGGGATAGGGTTTACAATGACTCTTTTAAGCACCTAGGTGAGAGTGCCCAGTCTACATGCAATGTATGCATTGAACCTAGATAATTATGCCAAACCTTAGAGTAGGTAACCTCATGAAGTGTGCCCTCGCCGTGCTCTAGCCTCTAATACCGTGTTAAAATTTCAGTACATGGTGATCAGACTTGCAATTATTAAAACTAGAAGACTGAAAAACCTTAAGGAACAGTCAAGAGTCAACTTCTTCTACAGTTCTAATGCTAGATTTAAAACATATCTGCTAAATGAAAAGTACTGATGGCAATACGAAAGAACTTGCCACCCTCAGAAAATCATCTCTGTTTTCTTAATTAACTCAGAAAAAGGAAAACACTGCACAGACTTTCTCTGGTAAACTGAAAAATATTAATAACGCACAGAGGGGACCCTGCCTACCTCTATATAGAAGTGAGCATAGAGTTCACAATGAGACTCAACTTATTTAGGCACCCAGGTAGGAGTGCCTAGCCTGCATGCAATGTATGCATTGGGCACCGAGAGAACTATGCCAAACCTTAGAGTAGGAAACCTTGTGCAGTGCACCCTCGCCTTGCTCTTGGGATCAATGCCTTTCCTATTTAATTCTAGAAATTACTAAATTTGACAAAGTCAAATTGGTTTTAGAAACAAAAACTTCTAATTTGGAAATTACTAATTCTGGACCTCACTTAATTCTGGAAATAACTAAAGGGTAAGACATGCATTTTGAGGCATGCATGCATCCTCACTGGTTGCTAGAAAACTGATGTGCACCTCCACTCTTCTATCATTGCGGTGTCTCCCTAACCTGTTGTGCCTTCCGCTGGAATGCACCATCACTGTAGAGAACCAACTCCAGGAGCAACCAAGGTAAAATCTAATAGCTACCTGTAAAGGTCACCCTCATGCACTCCTCTGGCCAAAACCGACTAGGATAAGGGTTGCATTTTCTGATGATCACTTGCTGGTCATTGCACTCGGCCATACAATTTAGATTTGTCAGACAAAAAATGGAAGGAAAGTTTTTGGTTAACCTGGGGAGAGACAATACTCCATGTAACTCTAGAAACTCTCCCGCTAGCATGCAGAATGATATAAACCCATCCTAATCACTAAGTACTTGGCATCATCACCAAGCCCCAGCTGCATGCTGAAATCTTGTACTTTTAGTCTAAAGAAAGCTGATTTGTTGGTTGTCATGTGCCAAGAAGTTCCACTGTTCACATACCACCCAACACAAGAAATGATGTTAGTGGAAAGACAATACACCATGGAGAAGGATGTCTCCAATTTGGATGCAAGCTCATCAGCTCTTGCGGAAGCATCTGCACTCCCTGCAAACTGCTTCTACTGCTGTTGCTTATCCTTCTACTTCTTCTCAGGACACTGGGAGACTAGTGACCATACTTGTGGCACTTGAAGAACTTCAGATGACTTGGATCTTTTTTCCATGGTTGAAGGATCCTGAGTCTTCCTTCATCCCTGTGTGACCCTTCTCAGATCCACCTGTCTTGCTTTCTCTAACCTTCCCAATGAGTGATACGTCTTGAACTTCTTTGAAACTGGATGAAATTGTCTCTAATCTTGTCTTCTCTCCAACAAATTATCCCAGAGTTTTTCAAAATTGAGTAACTTCTCACGAGCACAAATACAATGCACAAAGTAATTCAATGCCAAGATGGACTAAACCTGTTCAGGGTAATCTCACCTTCATCAATCTTGTCTCCAATGGCCGTGGGACTATCCCTCAACTTAGTGATCTTCGTTAGGTAGCTCAATGCTATATCAGTTTTGCCCATGCGGGTACTTATCAGATTTTCCTCAGAAGCATTTTTTGGGATGCATTCATGCTCTGGTGCAAACTTGCAAAGCGACCAAGGCATCATACATGTCCTTGGCCATCTTCTCTTGCAATGTGAGGAACTAAGTGATTCTTCACCAAATTGAGGACAAAATTCCTGAGGTTGAATTAGGCTAAGTTGCATGCTATCATTAATGACATGACATCTCAGATTTTCAAGGCCTTTTGGTTTGATTCTTTGACCTCTTCTTATATGTTAGAATATGTGGTAATGTTATGCTTAGGGGTAAAACTTGTGTTGGTTAATCAAGGGTGACATCCAAAAGCCTATAGATATTATGAAATTTGTTGTTTGGAAAGTGCAATGTGAACAAGCTAGAGGTCTCATTGGACAGTAACGGATGACCTGCAAGTACACACTGAAACAACAGGTTCTGTTGCTGGTTATTCGTTTGACAGGTGGACTCAGTGATATGTTGCACTCTTTTTGATTAACTGACCATAGTAGCAGTGTCCATCGCACAGTTCTTTGTTTGGCACATGTGCATTTGTGATGGGAAGACAATCTTGTTGCATGTGGGGTTTGGAGCACTTACTGAGCCTTGTGGTCAGGGTCTTGGTTTGTGTGATTGGAGCATTATTGTTGATTGTAGACTCTTATAACTTGTCAGATCACTTCCAACATCAACATCTATTTTTCCGTCTTCTATGTTTTTTGGGGGAGATTGTTCTTTGACAACATTGTAGGGTTGGGTTCTTGCTGTTGATTTGTGCATGGTCTCTATTACATTTGGAATAGAGCCTTCTTGTGTTTGCTTCACTTATTCTGAAGGGGTCCGTGTGAAGAGTTATTTGGAAGCTATAAGTTTGCAATTGGACTCTCTGTTTGTTTCCCTAGTTCCGAAAGGGTTTTGTGTGGAGATTTTGGACACTGATAGTTCTGCAGATCGACATTCCATTTTGAGTTAGTTAGTTCTGCTGA
The DNA here is from genome assembly GCA_027924585.1 of Larix kaempferi. Classification (NCBI taxonomy): domain Eukaryota; kingdom Viridiplantae; phylum Streptophyta; class Pinopsida; order Pinales; family Pinaceae; genus Larix; species Larix kaempferi. The sequence goes on from BSBM01000067.1 coordinate 8,582,761, forward strand.
TCGACATTCCATTTTGAGTTAGTTATGTACTTCATCATGGGCAAGGTGATGTTGTCAGTCTTGGTCATACTTGCATCGGTCCTTGATGGAAGCAAAGTTCATCCATGTTTGCAACTTATTGAGGCTTTGATTGCTCATGGCTTTGTTCATTGTTCCACTTTGCAGCTTGTCCTTGACGGAAGTTAAGTTTTTTATCTCCCCAACTTATTGGGATGTATGAAGTTGTTATTAAGGTGGAGTGTTAATGTTATGCCATATTCCTACGTTTATGCATTTATTTCTTGAGTGAACATTAAAGGGGGATGTTATAATACGTGGTAATTGTCTACTGGTCACATTTGTGGATGTATTTAGTATTATTATATATGATGGCACGTGGAACAATTTAAGTCATCATTGGTGGGTATTAATATACATGGAAGGGGGCATCATTAGACTTCACATTTATGGATGTATTTAGTATTATTATACATGATGGCATGCATAACACTTAAAGTCATCGTTGGTGGGTATTAATGTACATGTAATGGGGCATCATTAGGCTTACTGGGACCAGTTATATGGCTCTTGCTATTTAAAATAGGCATTTATGTGGGTTTTCGTTTCTTAGTATTGGCTTGGTATGTGAGTTTTTATTTACCCCATATTATGTGAAGTGTTTTCACTGTTGAAGCCTATATTTTGAGGTCTTGAGGTCATTATTTATCCATTGTTGGATCATCCATCGTAGTGGATCAGCATGAGCTTGATGCTTATGGAGCCTATATTTTGAGGAGGTCTTGAGGTCATTATTTATCCATTGCTGGATCATCCATTGTAGTGGATCAGCATGAGCTTGATGCTTATGGAGTCTTGGAGGCTTCTTGTAATAAGGTTTGACAATCAATAAAACGATGTTGGTTAGAGTAGATGTTTCCTCTACACATTGCAGGTTTTACTGCTATAAATCTTGGCTCTCTTCTCTTGATTTGCTTATGTTAGCGGTGCATGCTCATAGGAAATTAAACATTTTGTGATCTAGGCTTGTGCTTTTTATTTTTTGACACTGTACACATGCACACTAGTTTTTTTTTCATTTAAATTATTTTCTAGATAAGTATTCCAAGGCAAAGCCTTGAGCATTTCCCCTCATTTCGAGGATGATATCCAAGGTAAACCCTAGATTCTTTAGGGAACAAGGCAAAGTCAACAATAGAGTTCAAAGCCATTAGAACAATATACTCATTATGAGCTCAACATGTCATGAGAATAGAACCTAGGTGGGGATAATAACACTCCATACCACAACTGCTTGGGCTAGACCCAATTGACACACATGCACTAGTTATCTTTGCACAAGCAATATAATTGAAATTCCAATAGTAGTTTCGATATGGTAATGTTGCATCGGGGCATTCTTATAGCATAAAGGACATACACCTTTTCAAAGTAGCAGGTCAAGGGAAACATATGAGGCGCTTCTTACTTTCTACATGAAACACTGATACTATAGTAGTGTTGGTGCAACTTTAGAAGGAAATTATTGAAGACTTTTTTGATCCCTCACCATGCTTGATAGATCTAGGGTTACAATGGATCTTTGATAGTGAGCACTGCTTACAACTACAATTGCATTTAAGCATGATATCCTAGCAAATGCAAAAGCAGGATATATGGAGTGCTAGTTTCATCCATGATTTAATGTTAAATTGTTCTAATCGGGGATTATGATCCCATTCTCTTCTTGGAGTTGGTCCCAATTTTTGTATAATCTATTAAACTATGTTACCTAGTTGTCTAGAAGCTCAGGTATTTTTGCGATGTTTACAATAATGAGATGTTATATTCATTTTTTTGTAAATACCGGTGATAACCTTTGATTTCTTATAAATCTTTGCAGCTGGCTAGTTATCCGTTCTAAGGCCTAGAGAATCCAAATGGAAGGGTAGGAAACGTGGAGTGTCGTCTCTTCATCTGTGATTGATGTTTTTTTATAGTGTCATGCTAAGCATGGGATTACAATATGATTCCCTTCATTGCAGTTTGAATCTTTTCATTGTCCATCAAGTCATTGTCTATTTCAATGTTACAAGTGTGTAGAGGGGGAGGTATTGTTGGGATGTATACAATAATGTAATAGCTTGTGATGTTTATTAGAATCATAGTTAACAAGTTTGAATTCGAATTCGGTTTGATATGAAAAAAAATTACTAATACACCTTTTAAATCGGCATAAGTAGTAGACAACGAATGTTTATAAGAATGAAAATTAAGCTTGATTCTAGGCAGGATTTACACAGACAATTTGATTTAGCAAGTGTAAATCAATTTGAAATTCAACTTGATTTACATAGACATCAATTTCGAAGTAGTAAAGAGTCCAGTGCTTATAAGAAAGACAATGGTTAATGATGAAGTTTGCAATTATTTTTTCTTTTGTGGATTGTTTCATTGCTCCAACTTTTTTGTTAGATTGTGAAACAATAAATCAAGGCAATGACGTACACAATATGTTCAATAAATGGTTTTGTACTTTTCCATGATCATCTTTCCAACACTGACACAATTTGTGGCATCATCAATAACAACTTCAACAACATTTTCCCTCCCAACTTCACGAATTGTTTCCTCCAAAGTTTGGAAAATATATTTTGATGTCTTCATTGATCTATTATATCGAATTCAAATGCTCTCACCATCAATTGATATTGGCATACCAGTATTGTTCATTGATATCAAGAGGTATGTATCAGTGATTCGAGGAGACAAAGTCATTTGTAGGGTGCAATGATAAACATTGGAAAAAAACCTTTAAATAGTCAATTTATTTCAAGTGGAATTATGAATTAAATTAAACAAATTACGAGTATACTTACATTGCAAGAAAAACAGGGGTTGTGCATTCCCTAGATTCACAACCCTTGTTTTTTTCTTTAACACAATAACTGTTAATTTTTCGATAATTTCATTCCATTATCATTAGGATCTCTAAGAGAATAACATGTACAACATATCTACAACATATCAATTATAGACACAATATCAATCACACAAGAGACACAGAGTTTCACCGGGGAAAACCAAGAAGGTGAAAAACCCCGCAACTTCCTCAGAGAGCCCTAATACAAGATCACAAAGATCAAAACCAATAAGATGTCTCTAGCAGATGCTCCTCCTCCTCCACATGTGCGCCACTCTCTCTCTTAGCTAATGCGAGCTTGAGTGATGAGTGAATGAATCAAATGAGTGAGGCACACCTCTTATTTATACTTGACTTGACCTGTCAATAAATCAAACAGGGCTGACCTCCCAATGAGGTCTAATAACCCAACCACATGACCTAACTAGGGTCGACCCCACACTGGTGGTCTAATAACCCATCAATACAAATGACGACACTTCCAAATAGAGGAATGTAACATCTCTAATGGATATACAATAAAGTACAAATGTAATACATAGAAGAATATCTTCCGAAGTTACAAGTACATTAACACTCCCTCTTAACTAGGAAGGTATTTTGAACACAGGTCATCAATACATATTGGCGCAAGTCTTCAATTTTGGAGTTGGATCATCATCACTAGATCACAGAACATCATCATCATCACTGCCGCTGTACTCGACATCTCGATCACTGGGCTATCTCTGAATTCTGCTCGTCATAGGAAGTTCTACAGAGCCAACCCTTTTTCATGCTGGATGTAGGCCCACCACATGTAGGTCCTCATCATCATTGGCCATACTGTGGATCCCAGGACTAATTACGTGCATCGACAAAACCTCGAAAAAGCATCCTAGGCTGTTACAAGCACACAGCTCTACCTGTCCGGATCTCCTAGGATCTTTTACATGTGACCTTCACAAAACCTTTAAAGAGCATCCCAGGCTGTTATGAGTACACAGCTCTACCTGTCCGGATCTCTATAGAGCATCCCAGGCTGTTACGAGCACACAGCTCTACCTGTCCGGATCTCCAGGATCTTTTCTATGTGAACTTTTGCGAAACCCTTAAAGAGCATTCCAGGCTGTTACGAGCACACAGCTCTACCTGTCTGGATCTCTATAGAGCATCCCAGGCTATTACGAGCACACAACTCTACCTGTCCGGATCTCCAGGATCTTTTCTATGCGAAACTGTAGCAAAACCTCGAAAGAGCATCCCAGGCTGTTACGAGCACACAACTCTACCTGTCCGGATCTCCCAGGATCTTTTTTATGCTAGGTGCACATGTCCACGACCACGGAGTATCAACCTTTTACTCATGATCATATTGATCATCATCACAGCATCAACCTGATGCATATCATCTGGAGCATCATCCTGATGCTCATCATCCATGATCAATCTGATCATACAATGCATCCACTTGATGCATATCATCATACATGGTCCACCTGATCATATAATGTATCTACCTGATACATATCATCATACATGTATCCACCTGATACATATCATACAATGTATCCACCTGATACATATCATCATACATGATCCACTTGATGATACAATGTATTCGCCTGATACATATACAAATACATGATCCAACTGATCATCCAAAGCATCAAACTGATGCATATACAAATACATGATCCAACTGATCATACAAAGCATCCAACTGATGCATATACAAAGCAGTAACTGGAGTATCATCCTGATGCTCATCACACAGCGCTTACATCCACAACCATGGGAGGGATCCTCCTCTTACCATGCTTGGAATGGCTCTTGCAAATGTGTCCCATCACTTCTTCCTCGAAGTATCCTCAATTTGAAGAACACCAAGCCTTTCTCTGAAGTACTCAAACTTCACGCTGGCTAGTGGTTTGGTCAACACATCTACAACTTGCTCATCCATCGCAACATACAGGAGCTTCACTGCTCCTCTCTGCACCATATCCCTGATATAGTGATATTTGATCTCAATGTGCTTCGACCTGTCGTGGAACATCGGGTTCTCAAACAACTTTGGTTGTCACAAAAGATACCAGTAGAGTCCAACGAAAGATCAAATAACATAGACAACAGCTTCCTAAGCCATACTGCCTCACAACTGGCCAAACAAGCTGCAACATACTCTGCTTCGGCTGTACTTAGTGCTACGCAGGATTGTTTCCTTCTAAACCAAGAGATCACACCTGATCCCATACTGAAGTAGCACCCAGAAGTGCTCTTCCTATCTGCAGCATTGCCTGTCCAATCTGAATCAATATAACCATGCAGGTTAAACTTTTGATTCGCATCATACTTGAGCCCATAATCAATTGTACCCGTCAGGTACCTCAGAATATGCTTTACAACAACCAGGTGAACACCTTTGGGATCTGTCAAGAACTGGCTCAATGTGTTCACCGCAAAGAAAATATCTGGTCTTGTGTTCGTTAGGTACATCAAGGACCCAATCATTTGACGATACACAGTGACATCAACCGGATCAGATGAAGCATCACACAAAAGCTTCAGGTTCGATGCCATAGGTGTGGCCATGGCTTTACAATCCATCATCCCGAACCGCTTCAGGATCTCTACTGCATACTTCCCTTGTCCAAGGAAGATTCCATCTGTACTCTGCCACACCTCCATGCCTAGAAAGTAGTGCATCATCCCCACGTCCTTCATCTCGAACTCGGCAGCAAGCTTCCTCTTTGTGTCGGCAATCAATCTATCCTCGCCTGTAACAAACATGTCATCCACATACAAGAGTAGTATCACTGGATTTCCTTCCTCAACCTTGTAGTAAAGGTTGGAATCCGCTTTACTCTTGGTAAAGCCCAAACTGGATAGAAAGTTGTCTATCCTACCATACCAAGTCTTAGGAGCTTGCTTCAAGCCATACAAGGATTTCTTCAACCTGCACACATATGAATCCCTGTCATGTGTCTCAAAACCAAGTGGCTGCTCCACATACACTTCCTCTTCGACTACACCATTCAAGAACGCTGTCTTGACATCTATCTGGTGTATCTTGCATTTCATCACTGCAGACAGAGCAAGTATTGTTCTAATGGAAGTGTATCTAGCTACAGGAGCAAAAGTCTTTTCATAGTCTATTTCCTCTTTCTAGGAGAAGCCACGAGCTACAAACCTCGCTTTGTATTTCTCTATGCTACCATCTGCAGCATGCTTGATCTTGTAGATCCACTTAGAAGTCACAATAGACTTCTCTTTAGGTCTTGGGACCACATCCCAAACATCATTCTTCATGATCGATTGATATTTCTCGACCATGACATCCTTTCATTCTTTCTTTTCCGCTGCTTCTTCATAACTGGAAGGTTCTTTGTTCATAATGTCGCAGAGTAAGGTAACATACCCGGTATGTGATCTAGTCCTCTTCCTTTCTTTGTGTTCTTCTTCTGGAATGCCATATCTTTCTGCATCTTGGATGAGCTCTCTAGCCCATGCAGGTTTCCTCTTGTGAGAGTTCTTCTCACAGGGTGGATCTAAAGGTTCTTGTGGATCTTCAATTTCACAATCTGCTTCTGGAATTGCTTCATTCATGGTGGTGTCTTGGAATCTGGTTACCTTTGGTTCTTCATGATCTTCAACAAGTGTCCTCCTTGATTTGATGTAAGCCGAGTCTTCATCAAATGTTACATCCCTGTTGACATCAATCTTCTTGAACCTTGGAAAGTATATTCTGTAAGCTTTCGAGCTTTCACTGTAACCCACAAAGATGCCGTTCTTTCCTGAAGGATCTAGCTTTGTCCTCTTTTTCTTTGGAGTATGTGTATATACTCGACAACGAAATATTCTGAGATGGCTAACTTCAGGTTTCTTACCAGAGAATACCTCTTCTGGTGTCTTGTTGTCAAGTATCTTGTGAGGTGTTATGTTTTGCACATATACAGCTGTCCTAGCTACTTCTTACCATAGGTGCATAGGCAGATCCTGGTCATGCAACATTGCCCGTGCTGCTTCCATGATAGTTCTATTCTTCCTTTTTGCAACTCCATTTTGTTGTGGATTATAGGGAGCAGTCAACTCCTTCTTAATGCCTGAATCACTGCATAGTTTCTTGAAATCACTTGAAGTGAATTCTCCGCCATTGTCGGATCTGAAGGTCTTGATCTTCTTATCAGTTTGATTTTCTATCAAGGCTTGAATTCCTTGAACTTATCAAACACGTCATCTTTATTCTTCAAGAAATAAACCCAAGTCTTCCTAGAGAAATCGTCAATGAAAGAAACATAGTACACATACCCACTCAGAGAACTGGGTGACATCGGACTGCATACATCGGAGTGGTTAATTCCAAGATTCCTTTTGCCTTGCTTTCACTGCTTGGAAATGCTTTCGTCATGTTCTTTCCTTTTGCACATCCTTTGCAAACACCTTCATGCTTTGACTGGATTTCAGGAAGACCTTCTACAACTTTGCTTGCAATTGGTAATGCTTTATAGTGCATGTGTGCAAGCCTTCTATGCCAAAGTTCACTTGGCCCCATGGACTCATGCACCATGGCATGTTCAGGTTGTAATTGGAGATTCTTCTTGAGGCCAGGTACATATAAAACATATTTCATCTTCAGAGACTTCCCATAGTCTAGTTTGTAGGAGGCTTCACCACTTCCTTTGATAGGATATTGATAGTCATCCCCAAGTTTCACCTTGTGAGGTGACTGATGTTCAGATAGATCTACAAAGGATTCTTTAAACCCAATCATGTGTTTGGAAGCCCCACTATCAATAAGCCAATCATCACATCCATGAGAGATAGTACCTGTGAGAGCGGAGATTAGAACATATTCATCTTCACTTGATGAATCATTACTTTATGCTCTAGCCTTCTTCTTGGAAGGTTCATCATCTTCAGCAGCATGAGCATGATATCTCTTCTTGCTGCTCTTCTTCTTCTCGTTGAAGTTGTTGTTGTTGTTCCTTTTGTTCTTGGGACATTTTGAAGCATAATGTCCTTTTCTCATCACAAGAGTAGCATCGAACTTGAGAGAGATCTTTCTTTTTATGATGGAAGTGAGGATGTTTCTTGTTATGGGATTTCTCCCTCTTAAACTTGCTTTCCTTGGTGTGTACTGTGAGGGCTTGATCTTCACTTCCCATCTTTTCTTCTCGGGCCACAAGCCTAGCTTCTTCTTGTGAGCATTCTTCCCATAGTCTACTGAAGGAGATCAACTTCCTTCTTGCACAGATTCCTTGGATGAAGGAGTCCCATGACCTAGGTAGGCCATTCAATGTGGTCATTACAATTTCACCATTCTCCACTACTTCATCCACAGCTTCAAGTTGTTCCTTGATCCGAGAGACCTTTGAAAAGTAGGATTGAATGGTCTCTCCATTCTGAAGCTTTACACTTTTCAATTGGTTCCGCAGAATCATCTTCCAATTTATGTTCTTTCCTTCAAACAATTTGGTCAAGGAGTCAAACATCTCCTTAGGTGTCTTTAGGGAAGACACATGGGGTATGAGATGGTCTTTGATAGAATCAACAATGATTCTCTTAGCGTTGACTAGGTTCTTCTTGTGTAAGGCTTGAGCCTCTTCTCCCTCTGGGACAAGAACCTCTTCACTTATGTAAGTGTCCAACTCATTCTCTTCTAGGATTAACCCAATCCTATACTTCCAGGCTCGGAAATTATCAGCCCCTTCAAGCTTATCCTCAAGCTTGGTGTGGTGAGACATTTTCAATGAGAAACTCAAATGGAAATAAAAGATTTAGGTCTTACCACTTGATTTGCTGAAAACTGGATCTGGAGTTGGATTAGGGTTTGTCAGAGAAACCCTAAAAATTTAAAAAGTGAATTTCAAACTTATGAAAGGATAGAAAGATGTGCCTTATTGAGCTTGTCAAGCTCATATACTCAGAATTTGAAAACTGCAAAGTTTCACCCCTAAAAAATGCTTTTGAAACTTCCGGATTCACTAGACAAGACCCTGAATTAGGGTTTGATTTTCTCGGAGCTTCACCCAACCAAAAAGTTCGATCCAAATCTCTAAACTTCGATTTTTCAGAGGAGCTTCCAACCGTGGTCTCAGATTTCAGAAATTCCAATTTTTGCAGTAACCCTAATTTTTAGGTCAAAAACTAAAAATGCTCAGAATTGAATTTTGTCTCGACAGAAAGATGCGCCCTCGCTAGGAGAGTGAATCTAGCCTCCTGCCTTTGATTATCTGTGGAGGGAAACCCAAATATTAAGAATCCCTAGCTTCCACAGCTGCACAGTGCCTTCTTCTTAGGTCAGCTCTGATACCATGTTAATTTTTCGATAATTTCATTCCATTATCATTAGGATCTCTAAGAGAATAACATGTACAAGATATCTACAGCGTATCAATCATAGACACAATAGCAATCGCACACAGAGTTTCACCGGGGAAAACCAAGAAGGTGAAAAACCCCGCAACTTCCTCAAAGATAGAATAAGCCCCAATACAAGATCACAAAGATCAAACCCAATAAGATGTCTCTAGCAGATGCTCCTCCTCCTCCACATGTGCGCCACTCTCTCTCTTAGCTAATGCGAGCTTGAGTGATGAGTGAATGAATCAAATGAGTGAGGCACACCTCTTATTTATACTTGACTTGACCTGCCAATAAATCAAACAGGGCCGACCTCCCAACGAGGTCTAATAACCCAACCACATGACCTAACTAAGGCCGACCCCACACTGGTCGTCTAATAACCCATCGATACAAATGACGACACTTGCAAATACAAATGACGACACTTCCAAATAGAGGAATGTAACATCTCTAATGGATATACAATAAAGTACAAATGCAATACATAGAAGAATATCTTCCGAAGTTACAAGTACATCAACAATAGCAAGCTCTCCAATTTATGGTTCAGATGGCTCATTTCTCTTTCTTTGAAGTCATCAATATTTTCTAAGGGAATAACAATGACTTCAACTTTAACATGCTTTTGTTGGAATAACTCTCATTTCAAGTCCATGAAATCAAAGTAACTATCATGTAGTTCTTGTGGCATCATCTCGGTGATTATTTTGAGTGTTAACTCAAGTGGTTGTTATGACATTATCAATGTATTGTAAATCCACCCATATGTTTTGAGTTTAGTTAAGTTATTTTCTATTTGCAATGTCTTGTATAATTTTCCCAGTTCACCAACCTGTGTTACAACAGTGAAGATCACTTAACTTGGATCCTCTACCATTTTACTGCATTCCTCTACCCCTTTGATAATTTAAAATGTGAGTTCATCTTGTATACAATCATGCATGACAAAGGAAGTCACTATCATCTACTTTTCTATACATGCTACTAAAAATAATAATGAATCCAACGTTCTATGGAAGTAGTGACAATGTTTGTCAACAATAATATATTTGATCATAAATCACATTACAATAAAATGGTTGACCTTGACATGGTCTATGATTTAGTTTCGTTGACTTAGTTGGGTTGAGGAGGAAGAACATTCACCCAAATCAACCTTGCGAAACTTTGATGGGAAACATCTAGAGAATGGCATGACTTTCAACATACATGATATTCAACTCTACACCCAACCATGAAGGCATCTACTCAATGCACAAGATGTTTTTCTAGGTCAAGTCAACACATTAGAATACTAGATGGTCATACCAAACTACCTATTCAACATCTCCAATGATAATGATATGCAAGACTACATTAATTCACTTATTCTCTAAATCCAAGGTGATATTCAGGATTTGCAAGCCCTATGGAAGGTTATAAATCTTCCTCTATTCAATTTGATAGCTCAGTCCACAATGCCAAGAAACACTTTGTCCTTGATTTGTTCAATGAAGGGAATAATAAATACTTATTTCAACCTATGAAAGGAACCCTCCTTCATATTGATGCTAATTTTATGGTAGATAGACTCCCACTCTTCGTTGTCATTGGTTTTATTGGAAAATACTAAAGGTGCGTCACAATAATTCCTCTGTAAACATTGCATCCATTTAGCAATGCAAATGGCATGTGAGATGGACTTAAGTGGATGACATATCTCTATTTATGTAGGTCGTAGTTGGTGAAAATATCCATCCCCATGGTTGGGTGAGTCATAAGGTCATTAAATGTCAAAGATGGGTACACCAAGTAGACTCAACGAGAAGAAGGGAGTTGCCATTGGGTTGGGAGGATTGTAACATACCCTTATGTTACTGGACTAAAAAGCACACCACTTTTTTAATGCATAAACATTACATTCATATACATAATAGCTATATGCACAATTGCGAAAGCATAAGCCTTTTCATGAAACACATGAATAAAACATATTCATTTGCACAATATAACAATTACTCTCTATCACAAATAACAATGTTGTTATAACAATGATGTTACTTCGCAAGTATCGAGAACAACTCCTATAGGAATGTTGTTACTTCTCAATTAACAACAGTTCTGTGTTTATTAAATCTTATTAAACACAAGCTGCATGGTGATCCTACTTAATTAAAACGACCAAACAAAACTTCCTATACGAAGATGGCGATGCCAATTTCACACATAAATCTCTTCAAGACGATTCATAATCTTGAACCTATTAGCAAATGGAACCCTACCATAGATTTCAACGCATTTAGCATTCTAAGTGTTTAAATGTACTAAATGGATGATTTAAGCTCATACCTACGACCTAATGTTTACAAACATTATGCTATAAAACATTTTTGCAATTTGGGAATGCAATTGGCATTCTAAATCTATAATTCTTTTAACCATTACCAACCATCAAATATAAATTCTTATTAATTACTCATTCTATTCCGTGATCAAATTCACAGTGCACACAAATAATTTTTAGACATTAAATTTCAACTGCAGAATTTGCATAACCGAATACACCATTTAAATTCTCAGACAAGTTTACCAAAACTTAACAACAAGCAAGTTGCTACAGGAATTGCTGAAAACTACTACAACCCTAATAAACAAGGCATATCTTGTAGGACCCCGTCCGAGATTTTCTAATTTACTTTAATAAAACCTGTGTTTTCTTTGTTTTCACACGGTTTCAAATTTCTGTTTTGATTTTCTACTTACGTCTGTTTCTATGCATGTAATATATATCAAGTTTACATTTAAATTCTAACATCTACTTCTCATGTGCAGGTGCAACAACATACAACATATAACTGGAAAATACCCAACATAAATCCGAATTTGACAAAGTAGAAATGACCAACATACCTGCTGGAAAATACCTGTGGAAAGCTAGTAGATCCACCCTTGTTGCTGCCCTAGTTTGCTGAATGCCTTGCCGACTCCCTTCGATTTACCCTGCAACCAAAGCCTTCCCCACAGTTCTGAAACTCAACCAGCCAAAACAGTTTTTCCACCCTGCCAACTGGCGAGGTCTCGCCGACCACCCAGCTCCAAAGGTACCCCTTTGGACCCCCGAGCCCAAACCGAGTACAAGCCAACCGGTATTTCCCTTCTGCAAACTCTCCAACAAGAACCCCCTTTCTTTGCTGCTTTTTCCTCCTCTCTGCTCCTCTCCTCCCCAAAATATGCAAGGTGAAGAAGGCCCCTTCTCCTCCTTCTCCTCTCGACCTTATCCCCCCCCTTTGTCCTTCCACCGACACCTCCTATCATAACTACCCCTATCTTCCCCATTAATTCTATCCAATCCCCCCATTCCTCCTCGAGCCCCCAACTTTGACTCATAAACCAAGACTATATTATTTTATTATCAAATTCAAGTTTGGGTTGGTTCATCTTTGAACCTTAAGTGCTTTCCACTCAACCGACAACCTCTCGGCAATATTCCAACATTCTTTTCCTTTTTCAAAATAATAATTAATAATTAATAAAATGTTATATTATAAAATTAAAGTTCTACACCAATCACAAATGTTTTACACTTACACATTTTACCCAAATAATTACTAGTCCACTCTCGGTGACCTCATAATTAAATGTTTCATAATAAATTTATAATTAATTCATTCATCATTTTTTTTATTAAACAACTACAATGCGCATTCCGACACTTGTTTATAGATTGCATAATATATCTATTTGCAATTTACCCTAGGTTCTAATTAACTTAGACATGATCATAATTAAATTAATAGTTATAAATTAATTCTTATCCATATGTTTTAATTAATTAACTAACCTTGTAATTAATACTAACCTATGAGATTATTATTACTTAAATTAATATTACAATAACCATTAAACATTTTAACCCTTACCCTTGACTAATTAAATTCATAACTAATCAATCAAGCATTACTAATCAATTACATTAGTTGTTACTTAGGTTAATCCATAGTTCGTTCATTAATCAATACTATTAATCATTAACTCATAATGATTAACATTAATCAACATTACTAACCTTAATCGACAATATTTAACATTAATCAACAATATTAATCATTAATCAACAATGACTAACCTTAATCAATGTTACTAACATTAATCGACAATATTTAACATTATTATTCAGTATTATTAACATTAATCAACGACAATTACATTAATCAATATTCTTAACATTAATCGCCAATATTTAACATTAATCAACAATATTAATCATTAATCAACAATGACTAACCTTAACCAATGTTACTAACATTAATCGACAATAATTAACGCTATTACTAAACCATCTTTTATTACGACCTAATTCCTCTATTACCTTATTCAGTTATAAATCCAAAATTTACTAACTCGACGTATTAACTTAATCTCCTATTTAGGTAAGTAGTAACAACGTAATTAATGCCTAAACATTATAGTTTACTTTTATTTCATGCAACTTATAAATATGTAGGCGAGTTATGTAAGCGTAGCTACTGCTTACATACCTCGCGTAAGTACACTAACAGTAATAAATCACACACACATCAATCAAAATCACGAAACTTATTGTTTACCGAGACAGGTTTAAACATAGTTTGCGAGGTACATTCTTTTACTAACTGAAATTTTATTAAATTACGACAATTCATACATTACTGAGTTACGACATATATTCAATCCAGGGTTTTACACACATACAGTTAGATCTTGTTTTCACCCCTACTTCAAGCTACACCTATTTGCCTACATCATTGCTAACTTCCACATCCTATCCTGTCCTCTGCTGGACTACCCTGAAATGTCAAGTCATGACCGATTCCAGCTAGAACCCGTAAGCGGAAGTGTTGATTACATCGACCAAGCTTCCCCAGCAGACAACCACCAGTCATCATCACACACCTTGGGGAGCGCGCCGTAGCACAACCCTCCCATAACTCTGGGTTTCGGGGATAAACGGTGGGTAAAGCCTCCACCCCCCTAATGGAACAAGGGACTATGTCTACTTAACATAATAACCGCGTTGCACTTGTACTCGGTTTGTCATCGTATAACCAATCTGGGCGGTTGAGTTTCATGAAACCCTACCCCACCCATACATCATAATAAACATCATAATAATCACGCGAAAGTAAATAATGCATCACCTGCATACCGTTTATCTTTCGGAGTCCATGTCCTCGAGGCTCTCCCACCTCGTAAGACCCAGTTATCACTTAGCCTTTTTAACCTGTAAGTCAGTCCTCGAAATACAATCTCGAATATCGTGCACAAATCCTCAACATGTATACATGCATTTCGTCATAACATAACAACAATAATCCATTCATTATTTTCACCATACACTTGATATAACATTCTTTCGTTCAACAATAACTTTAACGGTATCCACATACCCATCATTCATTAACTTGCATATATGAGACATAACTAACACATGATACATATCTAACATGACTACGTATCATAATACTAATATCGCACACACACACATTTATATCGACAAAATAATAGAACCACCTGTCCACAGTGTCGTCAAACCGTCGGAGTCTCATAATCAAGCATATACAACATATAATAATATTCCAGGTAGTAATGTCAAAACGAGGCGTTACATATCTCCTAAAATATGAACTAGGTATTTGAGATATTGAATGGGTTTTTCCATCTATATGTCTAGAATCTTGTAACAACCGTATCCGGTTGCGGAGTTAACCGTGTCCAGCTAAGGATTAAGAGTCGAATCCGACTTTCATATTGGATGATAAATAGAAATAATATATTAGATGATGATCAATATTACGTTTGTGGTCCTCTATTTATATGATTGGGGGTACCTATTCAAGGAGTCGTGTCCTCTTAAGTTAATTATTTAATTACTATATTTAATGATTATTTAATTGTATTATTTACTATTTGTGTTTGTAGCATGGCCACCCCCTTTAAGGGAAGCTTTGTCCTCAAAGCTGATTTTATTGATATTGACTTGATTATGGATTTGTGATGAAGCGTTAACTTGCCAGATGTATATTCTAGATTGGTTCCTTTCTCTGGATGTGATCCCGGACCTTCGTGTTGTAATCCTTTTTGCTTGAGTGGTGAGTTTTTGAAACAATACAACTTGTAATTATTTGTTTTCCATGTTGTCTTTTGGATTCCATTTATGAGCAATTCTGGATCTTCATTACTAACACATTTGTGTTGTATCAATTCTTTCATGACAATTGCTTTTAAGGCACACTGTGCTCCTTATCTTTCAACACATTTTCCACCCCTAAGCTGGAACCAAGAATTCACGAGGAGAATTCATTCAAGTTCTCACTGGAAATTGAAATGGGCACTCACCCAACCCACACTATCAATAGGGACTTAATTCACCATTTCCACTGGTAATTTGTCTACTAGTAAGACTAACTAGTCCTCTCCAACAAAGCTCACAATCTACAAAATCTCTCCAAGGCTTGACTCACGTGGTCTCTCCAAGAAACCCATGTCCTCCATTTTTATTAATGATTTCACGTATTCACCACTTAACCTTTAATTAAGTTTTAATATAATTAACCCTACTTAATTCTCACCTAACCTTTAATCAAGGTTTAGGTTTAAATAAGGGGTTTAATATTTTAATTTTCATAAAGGTAACTTTTAGGCTCAGGTCATGCCTAGGGTCATATTATTGATCCCTTAGGACTTCTCATAGACCCCCTTTCTCTCTCAATGGTGAATTTCTTTCCCCCCATACTCTTTCAACGTTTTTGACTCAAATGCGGCTAACTGTATGTTTATAATATTTATAATTGTTCATGTACATATACATGCGTCGCCCTTCAAGCCATTCCCCTTTATAATTACATCATTTACAACTTTAAAAACCGAGGTTCAAAACCGGGGGTGTTACAAGGATGAGACACCAAATTGGCACCATGACATCATAGTTCTCACTAATGGTTGTCATGAACTATATTTATCATCGTCAATAGAAAAAATGTATCAGAAAGTGCATAAGATTAGAGAAGTGACCAATCTCAAACAAGTTAATGTTCTTATGAAATAATCAAGGTATCTCAATCAAAGTACACATAAAATTATAATTATTAAATAAAGAAGATCTTTAATTTGAACTATTAAGTAAATGAGCAGTCTCCAGAGGGAACAATATCATTGAGTATATTATTTGGAAGCATTATTCTTAATTTAAGTGGAAGAAGTGCAGAGTATCATTTTAGTTTGACTTATTCTTGTACTGGAATTCGATCAAGGGTGTCCTTGGGCCTACTTCGATGGGGCTTGTAAAGGTGAAGCTTCAATGAGTGGATTGGGATTTGTGTTGTTTATTTCCCCCGACACTATTTCTCCTTTAAAGCAAATGCAAGACATGGTACAAATAACCGAGCAATTTTTTTTGTCTCTCCTCTCTCTTTTAAAATGTGCCACTCTACAAAATATATAGTTATCCACTATGATGGTGGACTCACTTCTTTTCATATAGTGGATGAATAATGATGCACAAGTTCATAACATTAATTTACAGGCTTTGGCCCAATAGCCTTTGGATATTTCTGATGCTCTATTCTAGGTTGAATATAAACACATATTTCATGAGCACAATACAATGGCTGATCATTTGTCTAAAGGTCTTACACTCTTGACTAGAACTTATCAAGGGACCATACATAATGGAGTAGAGGAAAGTTTAATTGCAGGTCAATTAGATGACCTAATCATGTTTTAGATATTGTCTTGAATATATGTAGACTTGAATAAGGTGGTGTTTTTCATGATGGAACTTTGATGTAATTTTGAAAGGTATGAAGTTGAAGACATGATGGTAGTTTTTTGGTATATATTCTATCTTAGGGATCGATTCTCTAAGAATTTTTTATGTTTGTGCACTGGGCACCTTTGAATTCTACTTGAATACAAAAGTGCATTTTTTCCAGGGAAAAAAACATTTTAGCTGGACTTCATGCTATGCTCATTTAATCTCAATTTGATTAATAAGCTATAGATATAATGGTAATATTGATGAAAATAACTATGCAAGTATACAAACATTTAAAGATGGAATTAAAATAACTTTGGAAAAAATTGATTCTCAAATAAACTATTTATGGCTAGAAAATCAATTTCTCACAAATAAAGTTGATCATTTAACAAAGAAGTGGCAAATCATAAGGAGGAACAGGAAGCTCAAGCGATAAAAATTAAATATCTTTAAAATGATAAAAGTGACCTTCAATATGAAGTTGATACCATACAATGTAAATTAAAATAACGAGTTAACAAGACAAAAGGGTTTAAACACACACACACACACACACACATAATCACAAGAGAAAATGGATGATACGAAAAGTTTTGAAAGATGTTGTCAAATAAAGACAAGGAAATCAATTGTTTGAAGAATCATAGTCAAATCTTGCTTACAAAACTAACGAAATTAAAGCATAAAGAGATATCAATTTTGAAATTAGACAAAGAGGCATCCATTGATGCAAGTCAAGGAAGTGTTTATAGTAAAAATATAGATAAAGAGATATTAAGATATTGATCGAAACTAAAAATCAAAGTATTGTCTACTAATGGAGTTTTATTGGAAAAATAACATCCAAAAATTGAGATCAAGAAAGGATTCCACGACAAGCTGACATCTACAAACTCTGTGACAGTTGGAGGTCCATCAATGGTCACGAATGAAGTTGTATCTCAACTAAAGGATGTTGACACATAGGTGAATACAAATATCAAAGATCAACATGCTGATGCAAATGAATCATGGAAATATTAAATCAAATATTAAGATGGATTGACTTACTAGGGTACTTATTGTCACCCAACTCATAGAAGTCATAGAATGCAAGAATCAATGTACCAACACCCATAGTGACCCAACCAAATTCATTGCCTCACTTGAGTACCAATGCATTTGAAGATCAATACAACTCGAAGTAAAAAACAAAGAAGCTTGAATCAAGAATTATATCAATTCAACAATCTTATATAATATATTCATATTAATAAATATCCATTTCTTTTTATATAGATTGTATGGCCTTCCTGTTTCATGGATGAGTTTATGAAGTGAAGCTTCAATTTCACTTCATTGGGACTTTAACAAATACACCAATGTTTGACCTAAAGGTCAAGAGGTAGTATTTGCAAGATACCAACTTTGTTGTTAATTTTATGAAAATCATCTTGTTTGATGAGAGAGTCACTGTGAATTGAACTCAAAACCAAAGAAAATGTAGATTATGACCTTAACCAATGCAAAAATGTATGACTTAGAGGTCAAGAGGTGGTAATGAGAAAAAATCTCGCTTAATTGCTAGGCTTACATGAGTCTTGCATAACCATGGCATTCTTGGGGATTGCACCTCTCATTTATTTCCCCCTTCCCTTACCTCTCACTTTTCTACATAGGTCCATTAATTATATTATTGGTGTTAAGTTACACACTTTTAAATACAAGCTTATTAAAATCGCAATGGCATGTTCCTCATTAGGATTTCTACTCCCACATTCCATTTACTTCTCCCCCTTCCTTTTTCCCCTTGTTTGGTTGTTTGTTTATTGTCTTTATAATGCCTTCTTAAATGCATGAATACCATGCCATTGGTGGGGATTTCATTTCATTTTACTTTGACTACTCCTCCCCCCTCTCACTTTGCTAATATTCTTCTCTCTCATAAAAATACCCTTCTCTTTTCCCCTTATTTACCATTTATTTTCAATGTAAATATCTCATGCTATTATATTAGTTTCTCTTACTATATGTCTAGAATCATCATATATATGTGTATTAGCATCCCATGAGATAAATAACAACACTTTAGAAGTTTTAAATTTGGGCAACTCACATAATCACAATCCTTCAACTATTTTGGTGACGTCTTTTTCATAAAGTAAACAATGCTACCTACTAGAAGACAATAAATTAAAAATAGTGAATTCGTGTAATGACAAGACTTACCTATAAAAGTATTCATATCCAAAACTCAATGAAAGGTGTCTATTTAAATGAAACATGACATATCTATGAAAAATATAAAACTTGAGAAAACCATTCCAAACATGTTTATTTCTTTTACCCTTAATTCCTACCCACTTCAATCATTGATTTGAATGCCTGATCATCAATTGAAATGCCCACTTCAATAATTAAAGTTGAATTTCCCATTTCAATCATAATTAAATTTCAACTTACATGCCTTTGACATTGATGTTAAATCCTCCCTTACCTAAAATTTATAAAAAAAAACCGCTCATCTCACATCAACAATTAGCCCAATACCTACACATGACCATAGAGCTAAACTTTGTTGTTATGTGAAAAAAGAGTTAACCTTTGTAGGTGAAGAAAAGGGGGAAAATGCACATATACTCTTTATTGTTATGCATTTGTTCCATAACAACACACTTTATATGTATTAGAATATAAGTGATATTAAATTTATGATCAATATGATAGATAAAATTACACATAGCAAAGCCCAAGACAAGTGATATAATTCCTAAATATATACATAACAAAGTCCAAAATTAAGTGATACCAACCCTAATTAATATATTGCCCTTTTCCATACTCCCACTTCCACCCTTTACACCATAAATCCTATTGCTCTTTGCTTCACCACAATAAACGCCTCTTCAACTTTTAGGAGACGTGACTTGCGCACAACCCTTCGCCACTCCCCCAAAACCTTTTGGCACACTATTTCCCCCCACCAGTCCATGTTCACCCATTCGACATAAATAAATATATACATAATGAGGTTAGGTTAATGCTTAGTGACAATGCTCTAACCAGGAATGACCGGGTTGAGTACTAAGCCTTATTGACTAAAAAAACATCTCATAATGAAAACTTGTAAACATTGATTTTCAAACAATAATTGATTTTTCTGGGATTTTAGATTTCTCACCCAAACCTGAACTTCAGATGTCATTATATGTGTGTGTGTGTGTGTGGCAATCTTGATGCCAAGCACCAAAATGTTAGGTGAGCAAGGATATCAAAAGCTGATACAATGTGTATTTTGAAATACATTAAACTCTTCAACAAAAGCTTTGCCACTTCACGTATTCCATGGAAAATTGTTTACCTTAGACAAGTGCTTTTGGTTGCAGCTCGATTTGACCATGCATACCTTGTCTTTTCTTCATATGATGCAATGTTGGATTTGTTTGAGACACCACTCCGAGTTATATTTCTCTTTGTATCCCTTCTCTATATCCCCCTATGTGAGCATATGTATATCTTTTTTCATTCCCCTTCTTCCAACATAGGTCAAGGGTCCTGCTAATAGGCAGGTTGGATGGGGCGGTCGGCTGTGACCGTCCCCACCCCAGATCAAACTCCATAACATATGTCCAATGAAGCATTCACCCAGAGTGTGCGACGTATATTCTATTTGTGAAAAAAAAACTAAGTGGGCAATGTCAAGAGACATCCTAATTCCATTACGAGTATGACAATATTTGCTTCAAAAATTTATTATTGGTGGTCACAAGCACACCTATAGATCCATATTTATTTTTGTATTTCTTTGTGTAAGAAGCTATGTTTTTCCTACATGGTTTGACGCCCTCTCTTGTCCCCCACGACCTTCCTATAACACTCTCTCTATATATTGCTATATGTTATCTTCTCCATTTGCGTATATTTCTTCAAGATTGTTCAATAATATTGTGTATTGTGTATAGTTGTATTTGTTTTTCCCTTCAAAATGTACAGTCATGATAAGTGATTTCAACCAAGAAATATTTTGCAATGACTATTGAAGAGGGAATTTAATCAACAGAAGAGGAGGTGTTGGGATTTTGTAGAAACCTCAGGCAGTGGAGGTTTGGCTTTGCCTTTCCTTATGAAAACAGATATGCCCAAGGTTTGGATTTGTCATTTCTTATGAAAACATATATACTCGAGGTTTGGATTTGTCATTTCTTGCGAAAACATATTATACAACTTGACGATAACCCTTCAAAGTTCTCATTTTTTTATAAGTTACATTTAGTGGTTATCTTTACCCCCAAATCAAAAAGTGGTGCTACCGATAATTGTTGGGATTCCCAATAGGGCATACAATAAATTTACTAAACAAAGCCAAATACATAAGCAAATAGATAAGTGTGAGTTTCCTTTTCTCATTAACATATGTACATGTAAATACATTGCGATGACCCTTGGTTTCCAAATTCCAAGGTGTCTCTTGGACTCCCCATGACTGTTCACATTCACGTGTGACTCTTGGGGTGAATGTGCATAATAATACCAAATTATTAACCCATATGGATTAATGTTTCCAATGCCCCCCCCCCCCTAATCTAAAGGAGTGTATATGAGTCCAAGAAAAGAGAGCTGAAAAACTGGAAGTGGACAGTTGCTAAAGGCTAAACATTTCCAACTTGACAATCCAAATTTTCCAAGTAAGCTAGTAGAAGTTGAAGTCTTCTAATAAGTCATTAAAATATGGTGCTCTCTGAAATGGTAGTTTTGGTATGACCACAAACCAAACGGTTAGCATAAGCTGATGTATTTTACTAAATGGTTGGTTTTGGATGACCACAAACTATGGAACTTGGAAATAACTTTGGTTTTGGCTCAACAGTTCTCTCTAGAACTTGGTGCTAACTATGGTTCTCTATGGAACTTGGATCGAAATATCAATGGTTCCTCATGTAGAACATGGCTCTGAATTTGGCTTTAGCTGTAGCTTTTACTTTGGCTAAGTGGCTCTGGCTCAAGGCTCTAATAAATGGCACAAGATTCTGGCTATGGATTTAGCACAAGGTTCTGGCTATGGCTTTGGCATTGGTTCATGATCACTTGTTCTATTTCACTTGTTTCTGACTATCAATTAATCCTCCCTATCAGGAACAAGGTGAGGAGAAGAAGATCTCTCAACTACAAGATGTGTCATTACTTGAGAACAAATTCTTCAGTATGACATATATATCTTCTAGGTTGTTGATTACCATTTATAAGAAGTGATCCACCCATAGTGAATCTTCTCTCTTGCAGGTTTCTTCAAAATGAAGTATATGTTTGAAGAGTGGGTATGCTTTCCACAATGCTTACAAGGGTGAAGATTAAAACATTGATGTTTCATATGGCCAATTCGATCACAATGTTGTCATTTCGAACTCTAAGATGGAGTAGATGAAGATGAACTTTACATTAAGAAACTAACACTTTGAAGCTGGATTGGATTGGAGTAATCATGAATGTGAAATGTCACTACCTTTTCGCATCCAAGATTGGTTTTGTGCTTGTTGTGTACAATTTCTTCCCAAGGTCTGATGATGGAATTGGAAAGAACAAGTTGAACATGTGTATGGAAAGCATCATCTTATTTTTATTTTTCTCTAAAGTGGAGCCACTGATTTGATTATGTCCTTTTGAAGTGGCATGAGTCTGTGTAGGATACTGAAAATAAATCACAAGGAAGATTGTTTTGAATAGGAACAAGTTCAGAATGTATTTCTTCTTGTTGTAGTTGCGACTAAAGTTGAAGGAATTCAAGTGTTTCTTGTGAATCTTATACACAATCTCGAATATGAGTGAGAGTTATCATGTCGACCATGATAATGTTGCCGACAGAAGAGAAAAGTAGAGTGTTTAGTAAATCTACTAAACCATTGATAAACTGTGGTTGAAGACTCACTCAAATAAATAAGGGCTTCTTGCAAATTCACCATTTTACAAACAAACTAAAAAACTAAGACTCCAACTTAGAAAATGAAGGGGTGTCAAATACAAATAAGAGTGCACCCATTTACAACACAAATCAACTCATAAAACAATTGCGAGTACAAGTGAACTGATAGAAAATTCACTGTTTGCAAGTTACAATTCTGAAGCTGAATCTAAAACTGAGTTGATCTTCAAAAGGAATTATTTACCTTTGTAAATACAAATAGGCCTCTGGATTTGAATGCTCTGGTTTCTTTAATGATGCTCAACCATGAATCCAAGGCCACAAACTCAATGCTTGTGGATTTAGGCCAAATAACAATGCCACAGGTTCACTTGAAAGCATAAGCCTTTGTACTCAAATCGCTACCAACTGCTCTTTGCAAACAATTTATTTTCTCTTCAATAGTTGAATCAATCTAATAAATAAATAGTATAAACAAAAATGATAGTCTTGCATGTCTATAGTCTCTGCAACAGTTTGGTGCTTTCAAATAGTACAATAATGATAGTAAATATTTCTACAACAATGGCTTATACAATCTTTATAAGATGCAGGTCTACAATCTCTGCATACAATACAATCTTTAAAATAATACAATCTTTGCAAAAAATAGTGTGAGAGAAGGACTCTATTTTCACTCTATTGCCTTGGATTATCTTGTCACTTACAAGGCTTGCAATAGTAGCATAATGCTAACAATCCAAATGTTACCAATGAAAGAGAATTGTATATTGGTAGATTGTACTGCCAAAATGTCTTTGTGTATCTTTATTATCAATCGATAATAATAATCTTTTGAATAGATTTCTTGCAATGTGAAGTTGATAGCTATGTGCAAACATATTTATTCATGATAAAAAGTAATTTGTTAGCTTTAAATGACTGTAGAGGGTCATCCATAAAAGCAAATAATGCAAGTTTCTAGACCCGGTGATGATTTGTTTGTTCATGCACCAAATCTTTTGACTTGATAGACACTGGGAAAGCATTTATTCCCTCCACATAATTAATAAAAATCAGATCAAAGATAATATAGGGTTTATCCAAAAGCATCGATTGCGTATTGCATCAAATAAAACAAGATTTTCCAATTTTAATGCACCTTTTTTTTTTCTTTTTACCTCCAAGGAGAGTTTCACTATGCATGGAGTCTCACTGCACCTTTCACCTCTTTCATTGCTAAAATATTCATTTTCCCTTTTCCTTTTCTTTAATTTGTTATTGAATTCAACAGCCTGCTATCTTCTGCATCCTCCTCCAAATACATCATTGCTCGTCATTCACCTCCTCGCCATTGCAACTACTGCTTCTCCTCCTCCTTTTCTCATTCTCATCAGTCGTTTGCCCCAATTCTTGAACCTCGTGGCCCTTTGTGATCACAATTTTCCATTCAAATTGCAATTGGGGGAACCTTACATTGCATTACAAAGAGAAAATACAGAGCAGATGGGGAGGGCAAGCTGTGAGTGCTAGTTATGACCAAACCATCAAGGTTTGGGACCTTTACATGGTGAACACCGTTTGTTTCCACAAAATCTGCAATGTCGTGTCTATGAGTCACTACAGATGGGAAACACATATACTTGGGACACATAAATGGAAATATTCATTGTTGGGACACACGAACTGGAAGATCAGTTAATGAAATAACTTCTCATTCTTACGGTATAACCTCAATTTTTGTGTCACACAATGACAATGTTATTCCCAATAGTGGTAGGTCCAACATATACAATTAGCAATAAATTGAAATAGTCAATTAACCATATCCCTCGATCTTGAATCATGAGAGAAATGAACAATAGTGATTACATAATTGTTATCAAGACATACTGAATGTCCCTTAAATCAATGTGTCACGTCCCCTCCCGTTGATCCTATGCAAGAAAGGGAACATGACTAACATTATGGACTTATTTGGAAAACTCAGCCCCATTCATGAATAACAAATTCATAATAAATAAAACTCATGTGTGCAGATTCATACTCAAATAAACACAACGAAATGAAAACATTATCCACACACAATTGCATCATGCATTCAACATATCAATAACAGTCATCAAATTAAAACATTGCAAAACACAGAATGGACATAATTTAAACCACAGAGAATACTTAGCTTTAAGATGAAGCTGTCCAAGCAACTGGCTATGTGAGAGCAATGTTCCACCCAACCATAGGTTTCTGTCCAGCCTATATTCTTTCAGCTGAGAGACCACCCCGAGCTGGGTTGTGTATCCACTAAGGAGGAACTAAACAGGCTCACTCACAACCATGGTTTCACACAAACAACATACTAAGCCAACACACAGTTGGGTTTATCAAGCATGCAAGAGACAAAGGAGGAGGATGCTAAGCCAGTGAGCTCAACACAGAGCTACAGACATCTCAACTAAATCCAAACAACCTTGGCACCCACAATACCTACCACACCCAACACAAGGAAGGTCCCCTTCTCCGCTACACAGTCCCTCAGGCTCCCCTTCCCTCCAGTGCTCTTCAAGGTGGGAATAGAAAGGTCCAAGCTGCTAAATCCTTAAGATTCTAGCCTTCACTGGGTTTGTAAAGCAATTCCATCCTTCGTTCTATCTTCTTCTCTGTCATTCACGCTTGGATTTTCTCAATTATATGGCCAAATGATTATGTCCCATAATTGGATTTTCGGGCTATCAAAACGGGGTTTTCTTATGGATTTCATGGCATCTAACACTCTCAAATTCGCCCCAAGGTTAATCTCTATAGATCACACATTGGATTTTACTGTCCACACAAGTTTCTGGACGTTTTTGTCACTTCAAAACATGGCTTAATTTAGAGTTGCAATTTCTGTTTTTTTCTCACTATTGGGCATGTGTAATGGATGAAAAATGATGCTCTGATCACCAACAATGGAATGGGAATTAGGAAAAACGAATTCCCATGAGATGGAGTGACTCGTGGGTCAAGTAAACAGAGCCCATACCCTGCCATACTAATTTATGGGTTTTCCATGCTCCATTGAAGCCATGGACTGATTTCTTCAACCACTTCCTTACAACATAATTAAATGTCAGCAAGGAGAGTCAAATAGGTTCTCAAGATGACATTTGGCAGCATATGGTTCAACCCCACAACCCACTCACCACTCCGTAGTGGATACACATGGCCCCCTCTTATTGGTTGCTTCCATAGCCATTTTTTGTTATTTTTATTGCAAGATTAATATTTACATCATTTTACAATGTTCCATGGCTTAATAGCACATGTATAACGTAATATCAATTGCTTTCCTTTATAAATAAAATCTGAGCATCCACTAGCGGGGCATTGGCCTTGAGCTCCAAGCTAGGGAAACATACATCGCATGTATACAATATTTACATTAACAGCCAATATATCCTAATGGTCAAAATGGGGGTATTACATTCCCCTCACCCTTAGAACAACACCGTCCTCGGTGTTCTCAAAACTGAACAAAAATGGGAATGCCTCTCTCATGGAATCCTCCAGCTCCCATGTAGCCTCATCGGGACTAAGGTGCTTCCATTGCACCTTACCTATCTGATGGCTTGGTTCCGGAGCAATGTGACCTTCTTGTCGAGGATGTGCATATGCTCCACTTGGAATTCTCCCTCAGGTTCCACTTGTATCACATTCCAATCAATTATGTGATTAGGATCATGTATATAATTCTTAAGCAAAGAAACATGGAAAATGCTATGAGCTCTCATGTTAGCAGGAAATGAAATTCTATATGCAGCTGGTCCTATCCTATCAAGGACTTCAAATGGCCCACAATATCTTGGTGCCAGCTTGGCACAACTCCCCAACTTTAGGGAACTTTTCCTTGGTTTCACTCTCAAATAAACATGATCCCCAATCTTAAATTCCTTATGCACTCTTTTCAAATCTGCAGAACTCTTTTGCCTGTCTCGAGCTGCCTTTAAATTCTTCCTGATCCTAACAATTTCTGGTTCCATTTCCTTGATCATCTCTAGCCCAAGCACTACCCTGTTCACCGAACTATCCCAATTCACTGGAGTCCTGCATCCTTTGCCATACAATGCCTCAAATGGACTCATTACCAATGATGCTTGATGTCCATTATTATATGCAAATTCTACCAAGTGTAGGTAATCCTCCCACTTGGATGGTTTATCCATCACATACATTCTCAGCATGTCTTCAAGAACCTGATTCACCCTCTCAGTTTGGCCATCTGTTTGAGGATGATATGCTGTACTAAAATTCAGCTGAGTTCCAAAGCCCTGAAATAATCCCTTCTAAAAATTGGATGTGAAATTTACATCTCGGTCTGAAATTATTGACTTCGGCAATCCATGCAATCTGAATATATCCTTCATGAAAATATTTGCTATATCACTTGTCTTATGAGTGGACTTGAATGGAATAAAGTGAGCTACCTTTGATAACTTGTCCACCACTACCATAATTAAATCATGCTTCCTCACTGTCATTGGAAAACCTGTTATAAAATCCATAGAAATTACTTCCCACTTCCATTCTGGAATGGGAAAAGGCTGCAATAATCCCGCTAGATGTTGATGTTCTGCTTTGGCTTGTTGGCATTTTTTACACCTAGAAATGTATTCTGCTATGTCCTTCTTCATCCCATGCCAAAAGTATTTCTTTCTTGCTGATGTTATTGTCTTTTGATATCCTGGATGTCCAGAGTATGGCATTTGATGTATTTCATCCATCACTAGATTCTTTAAATCTGCACAATCTGGAATATATAGTCTACCTTTATAAATGAGAATATCATCTTCACCAAGATGATACTCTGCACACTTTTCATCTATATTTCCATGCTATAATTTTTCTTTAACCTAACGGTATGTTTCATCACCATTTTGGGCTTCAAGAACTCTTGTCTTCAAATTTGATTTGCACATACTTAATGCTGCAACATGAAATTTTCCACGCAAGCTTATTCTCTTTCCCTTTTACATGCTTAATTTCAAAATCAAATTCACAGAGAAATTCCAGCCATCGAGCTTTCCTAGCATTCAAGTTTGGATGATCAAACAAATACTTCAAGCTCATGTGGTTTGTCCTAAGCTGGAATCTTCTTCCCAACAAATAATGTCTCCACATCTTGAGAGCATGCACTATGGCTACTAATTCTAAGTCATGGGTGGCATAATTCTTTTCATTCTCTTTTAATTTCCTTGACTTGTAGAAAATCACAAATCCTTTTTGCATGAGCACTCCACCTAGCCCGTCAATGCAAGCATCTGTGCACACTACAAAATCCTTCATTGGATCTGCAATCTTCAAAACAGGAGTGCTAGTAAATAATTTCTTTAGTTGCTGAAAGATTTTCTCACATTTTTCATACCATACAAACTTGACATTCTTCCTCTGCAATAATGTAATTGGATGAGCTATCTTGGAGAATCCTCCAATGAACCTTCTATAATAGCTTGCAAGGCCGATAAAAGATCTAACATTTGTAACATTCTTTGGAGTAGGCCAATCCATTATGGCTTCAATCTTTTCTGGATCCACTGCAATTCCTTCATCTGAGATGACATGACCCAAATACTGTACATTCCTTTGATAGAAATCACACTTGCTCCGCTTTGCATAAAATTGGTGTTCTCTAAGAACTTGCAACACCATTCTTAGATGTTCATTATGCTCTTCTTCACTCTTTGAATAAACAAGAATGTCATCCAAGAATACTAACACAAAATTATCCAAATACTTGTTGAAGACACTATTCATGAGATACATGAATGTAACAGGTGCATTGGTAAGACCAAATGGCACCATTGTGAACTCATAATGGCCATATCTTGTCTGAAAATCTGTCTTGTGAATGTCTTATTCTTTTATCCTCACTTGATGATAGCCAGACCTCAAGTCAATCTTTGAAAACACTTTAGCTTTCTTCATTTGATCAAACAAATCATCAATTCTTGGCAATGGGTACTTATTCTTGACTGCCACTTTATTTAGCTGCCTGTAATCAATACACAGCCTTAAAGTCCCATCCTTTTTCTTGACAAATAACATTCGTGCTCCCCAAGGAGATACACTTGGCCTGATATACTTGTTGTCCATTAATTCTTGTAGCTATATCTTTAACTCTATCAATTATGGCGTGTTCATTCTATAAGGAGCTTTGGAAATTGGCGCTGCCCCTGGAACAAGATCGATGGTAAAATCAATATCTCTCTTTGGTGGCAGTCCCAACACTTCATCCGGAAACACATATTTGAACTCTTGCAACAACTAGAAGCCTTCTATCCTTGGTCCTTTGTTCTCCGATGAATTTGATATATGAGTTGCATATAATTGGCAACCCTTCTTATAAAAAGATTTCAACTGTAAGGCTGAAATCTTCTTTACTGAAACTTGCTTGGGAATTCCTCTTACCAATCTTGGTCTTCCCTCTTCATCAATGCCTTCAAGTACCTTTTCATAGCAATATATCTTGGCTCTATGCCTTTCCAACCAATCCATACCAATTAGAGCATCATAAGATCCTAATGGTAGGACATTCAAATTTACTTTTGTGAGCAATCCATTCAAATCCATGGGGCACTCCATCACTACTTCACTCACTTTTCTCTTGGTCCTTGTGGCTAATTGAACTAGCCAAGACTTATTATGCTTCACTTTTCTAAGAGAACAACCTTCAATCACTTTTGGAGAAACATAACTATGAGTATATTATGGATCAATCAAAACATAAATAGATTGCTTAGCAATCTTACCTTCAACTTCCCCCACTACTGTGTAGGGACCCAAGTCCTAATTTTTCTGAGTTTTTAATAATAAACCATGTTTACTTTGGTTTCACACAGTTTCACATTTCTATTTTTGTTTAAGGAAACATAACTATGAGTATATTATGGATCAATCAAAACATAAATAGATTGCTTAGCAATCTTACCTTTAACTTCCACCACTATTGTGTAGGGACCCAAGTCCTATTTTTTCTGAGTTTTTAATAATAGACCATGTTTACTTTTGGTTTCACACAGTTTCATTTGCATGCCTGTAAAAATATAACATTTACATTCACATTTACAGGTTTATCTACCTCTAACCAGTTCTCTTTGTGCAGGATAAACAACATATAATTATCTTTGTGTATTTAACTAAAAATAGAATTTGACAAGGGTAGAAATGATAATAATACCTGCTGGAAAATACCTCAAAATAGCTGGTAGATCCACCCTTGTTGTTGTTCCCTTTTGTTGAATGCCTTGATGTTTCCCTTTGTTGTTCCTTGCAACCAAAACCTTCCCCAAAACTCTGAAACTCAACCAGCCCAAAATAGTTTTTCCACCCTGGAAACTGGCGAGATCTTGCCGACCACCCAGCTCCAAAGGTACCCCTTTGGACCCCCGAGCCCAAATCGAGTACAATCCAACCTGCTCTCCATTCTGAATTTTCTACAACAAAACCCTCCTTCTCCTCTCTGTAATTTTCTCCCTGCTCTCTAAATTCTCCCAAAAATCTCTAAGGTAAAAGATGCCCCTTTCTTCCCCATCCATCCTTCCACTTAACCCCTCTTCCTGTCGACTCAATGCTCCCCATTACTACCCTTATCCTCTCCATTCAATTCTAGCTAAGATGTCAGTTCTCCTTTTCTCCCTCGAGACATGTCCACATTTATTGATACCATTAATACATTAATTAATTAATTAATTTATAAATGAATTATAAATATTATCCCTTTCTTTTATGCAAACACCGTATGTAAAAGTCAACTAAATTATTAATGCGGTTCCACCGCCATTGTATTTTCAAGTGGTCATACTTACAATTTAATTAATATTTTAATTTATTAACTAAAATAGAATATAATTATAAACTTTGATATAAAATGGCATAAGGAAATGTCTTCCTTAATTAATTCATAATTAATTTAGAATTACTTTATAATTAATTCATAATTAATTTAGAACTAATGCATAATTAAATCAAAATTAATTTGTAATTAATTCACAATTAATTTAGAACTAATTCATAATTAATTTATAATTAATTTGTGATTAATTCATAAATAATTCATAATTAAATTATAATTAATTCATAATTGATTAACTTATAATTAATTTATCATTTTCATGAACAATTCCCAAGTGTGTACCCGACACTTGTTTATCAATTCCATATTACATCTATTCGTAAATTATCCTATGTTCCAATTAGCTTATGCATGGTCATCATAAAATTTAATCGATATAAATTAATTCTTATCCATACAATTTAATTAATTATCTAACCTTGCAATTAATATTAACTTATCAATTTAATACTACTTTAATTAACATTACAATAATTATTTAACATGTTAACCCTTAGTCTTTACTAATCAAACTCATTAACATTTAATTAAGCGTTACTAACCAAATGCATTATTTACTATCTAATTTAACCGTAACTTGTTTATTAATCATTAATCTACAATAATTAATTATTAAGCGACACTAATTAACATTATTACTCAGCAATATTTCACGAAATTCATAAATGTGTAGGCGAGTTATGTAAGCGTAGCTACTGCTTACATACCTTGCGTAAGTACACTAAAAGTAATAATTCACATGCATTAATCATAATCATGAAACTTATTCTTTACTGACACATGTTTTAACATAGTTTGCAAGGTGTCTCCTTTTACATAACTGTATCTTATTAAGTTACGACAATTCATACATTACCGAGTTACGAATTCATACATTACCGAGTTACGACACATAATCAATCAAGGTCTTTTCCGCACACATAGTTAGATCTTGTTTCCATCCTGACTTCGATCTACACCTATATACCTACATCATCACCAACTTCCACATCCTATCCTTTCCTCTGCTGGACTACCCTGAAATGTTAAGCCATGACCAGTTCCAGCTAGAACCCGTAAGCGGAAGTGTCGACTACATCGACCAAGCTTCCCCAGCAGGAAACCACCAGTCATCATCACACACCTTGGGGAGCGTTTCGTAGCACATCCCTCCTATGACTCTGGGTTTCAAGGATAAATGGTGGGTAAAGCCTCCAACCCCCTAATGGAACAAGGGACTATGTCTACCTGACATAACAACAACGTTACACTTGTACTCGGTCTATCATCGTATAACCAATCTGGGCGGTTGAGTTTCCTGAAACCCTACCCCACCGATGTCATAATATACATAATAATAAACAACATAATAACCACGCGAAAGTAAATAATGCATCACTCACATACCATTTTATCTTTCGAAGTCCATGTCCCCGAGGTCCTCCCACCTCGTAGGATCCAGCTATCACTTAGCCGTTTCAACCTGTAAGTCCTTGACATACAATATAGAATATCATGCATAAATCCTCAACATGTACACATACATTTCATCATAACATAACAACATTAAGCTCATTTATTCTCCATGCACCTGGCTTAATATTCATTTATTCAACATATAACTGTAACGGTATCCACATACCTATCATTCAGTAATTTTCATATATGAGACATAATTAACACATGACACATATCTAAACATGACTACGGATCATAATACTAACATCACACACACACACATATATATATCGGCAAAATAATAGAACCATATGTGCACAGTGTCGTCAAACCAACAATGTCTCACAATCAATCAAATACAACATATAATAGTAGTTCAAGTAGTAATGTCAAAATGGGGCGTTACATACACCCACCCTTCAGGAAACTTCGTCCCGAAGTTATGGTCAAAATAGTGTGGGATAATCACGACGCATAGTCTCTGCGTCCTCCCAGGTAGTAGAACCTGGGCTATACCGGTCCCATTGGACCTTAACCTAGTCCACCAAACGGTGCCTCAGCTGTCTAACCCCGCGGTCCAATATAAGTAATGGTTCGACCCAGATGGTTCCCTCGTCCGAAACTTGTAGTTCCTTCCAATTTATTTTATGTGACTCATCAGCTACGTAATGTCGTAAAACAGATACATGAAAAAAATTATGATTTTTGTGCAAATGGGGTGGCAGCACAAGACGATACGCGATGGGTCCAACCTTTTCTAAAATTTCAAAGGGTCCTATAAATCGTGGCGACAACTTTGTCCCTTTCCCAAACCTGATGGTACTTTTGCTAGGCCTAATGTGGACGAACACTGCATCACCAACCTTATAGCTTTGGTCAACCCTATGCGCATTGGCCTATCTCTTCTGTCTATCTTGAGCTTCCTTTAACTGTTGTCTAATCTGAACAACCTATTCTTCCATCTCCTGAATCAACTCAGGTCCTATTATTACTCTATCCTCTAAGCTTTCCCAACGCAATGGTGTCCTGCATGGCCTTCCATATAATGCTTCATATGGAGGCATCCTAATTGAGCTATTGTAAATGTTGTTGTAAGCAAACTCTACCAAAGGTAAGTGATTTTCCCAACAAGTTTGTTGATCCATGACATACATCCTCAGCATGTCCTCCATCACCTGATTCACTCTTTCAGTTTTCCCATCTGTCTCGAGATGGTATGTGGTGCTTAGGTTCAACTAAGTACCCAACGCCGACTACAAACATGTCCAAAACCTAGACGTAAACCTGAAATCTCTGTCCGATATAATCTTCTTGGGAAACCCATGGAGACGTACCACTTCATTTATGAACACATGAGTCACATCTGTGACATCATAGGTCTCCTTGACTGGAATGAAGTGAGCAGTTTTGGTCAGTTTGTCAATGATGACCACAATGGCGTCATGCCTATGGGAGGTAAGAGGCAATCCCACCACGAAGTCCATGGAGATAACCTCCCACTTTGACATAGGAATGTCATTTGGCTGTAATAGCCCTGCCGAGTGGTGATGATCAACTTTTACCTGCTGACACTCAAGGCACCTAGCGACGAATTTGACCACGTCGCTCTTCATCCCTGCCCAAAAGAAGAGTTTCTTCATGTCTGCATACATCTTCTTTACACCCAGGTGCACGCAATATACTGCTTTGTGGGATTCCTTAAGGATAGTCTCTCTAATATCTCCCTCGGGAATATACATCCTCCCTTGATACCATAACAAACCATCGACTTCCAACTCATAGCCTTCAAACTTAGGTCCCATCGGTTTCCCATTCTGGAGTGCCGATGTGACCTTTAGGTACCAAATATCCCCGATTATCTTCCCTAAAACTCTTTCCCTCAAATCCACCTTCAAAGGTATAAGAGAGAAAAGTCTTAGTTTTATGCTTAAGGCATCGACTACCACATTCTCCTTCCCTTGGATGTATGAAATCCCAAAATCATACTTGCTCATGAATTCACTCCATCACCTTTGCCTAGCATTTAGGTCTCTCTGAGTGAAGATATACCTTAATAATCTTTGGTGATTAGATTTGAGCTCAAAGCTTCGTCCAACAAGGTAATGTCTCCAAAGCTTCAAAGCTAGCATCACCGCAACCAACTCTAGGTCATGGGTAGAGTAGTTCTCCTCATGTGTTTTTAACTTTCTCGACGCATAAGCTATTACCCCACCTTCCTGCATCAACAATGCACCCAAACCTTGTCTTGAGGCATCTGTGCAAACTCTGAATTCCTTCTCCATATCTGGAACTTGTAGAATTGGTGCACTCGTTAATAGTCTTTTCAACTCGGCGAATGCGACATCACATTCATCCGTCCATTCGTACCTAGTGCCTTTACGCTGTAGGGTAGTTATGGGTTTTGCGATTTTTGAGAAACCCTCAACAATCCTTCTATAATACCCGGCTAACCCCATGCGTATTCTTTGGCACGGGCCAATCCATTATGGCCTTCACCTTTTCAAGGTCAACATAAATTCCCTCACTGGAAATTATATGCCCTAGGTAATGGATCTTCTTCTGATAGAACGAACATTTGGACAACTTACCATACAACTGATGCTCCCTTAAGCATGAAAACACTATCCGCAAGTGTTCCTCGTGTTCACTTTCATTCTTAGAGTAGATGAGGATGTCATCTAAGAAGACTTGCACAAACTGATCTAAGTACTTTCGAAACACGCTATTCATGAGACTCATGAATACTGTTGGGGCATTGGTCAAACCAAAGGGTACCACTACAAACTCATAGTGCCCAAACCTTGTTCGAAAAGCAGTCTTAGGTATATCACCTTCCTTAATCCGTAGCTGGTGGTAACCTGATCGTAAGTCGATCTTGGAGAAGACTGTCGCTCCTTTCATTTAATCAAAGAGATCATCAGTTCGAGGTATCGAGTACCTATTCTTCACTGTGGCTCTGTTCAAATCTCGGTAATCGATGCAAAGACGCAAGGAACCATCCTTCTTCTTCACAAAGATTACTGGTGCACCCCATGGTGAAATACTTGGTCTTATGAACCCTAGGTCTAGCAGTTCCTTCAACTGCATTTGCAATTCACAAAGTTCCGGGGCCGTCATCCTGTATGGTGTCTTCGATGTTGGCTCAGCACCGGGTTTTACCTCAATGGTATAATCAAGTTCTCTCTTAGGAGGTAACCCAAGTAATTCCTTTGGAAAGACATCACTAAACTTGGCTAACACTAGGTACTCATCAAAGGAGGGTCCCTTCTCATTGTTTACCGCTTCAACAATATACAATTGATATCCCTGTCGTATACATTGCTTTACAGTCATCGTGGATATGAAACGTAGGGACACCTTCGGTTTGACACCCTGGATCTCGATGGCCTCTCCTTGGTCATCAAAGCAAAGAACTTTCTTCCCACAACAATCCATGAAAGCTCGATGTTCCTCTAGCCAGTTCATACCTATGATGAGATCATAAGTTCCGAGGGTGGTGACGTACACTTTGACTTGTGTAACACACGCCCCGAGATCCACTACACAGTTGTCGACACTAGGTCCTACTGCTTGCTTTACCCCTGAAGCCATTTCAACTAAGTTGAAATCGTCATGTTTGTAGGCTGCCAACCCACATTTGTCCAATGCATATGGTGAAATAAAACTATCTGTAGCACCAGGATCAAACAATATTCTAAGCTTAACATTATTGACCATACCTGATGCTTCCACCACAGTGGATTGGTGCTCTGCTTGATGGTTGTGTATTGCTGTCGAGATCTGATGTCTACTACCCCCACTCCCCATTGGAGCCTTTCCTTCTCGATGCACCGTTCCGGATCGTAATTCGGGATAGTCACGCTGGTAATGTGGACCTCCACATCCCCAATAAACAACCTGTAATGGAGTGGGCGAGATAACTTGTTCAGACCTCTGAGAGGGGTTCCTCCCCCTGGGACCCCTTCCTTATCGGTTGATCCTCTGAAATTCCTCACACCCTGGTGAGTCCCTGTGGCTGACTGGGGCACCGCCCTAGTTGCCATTGATCTGTCTACTGCCGCAACCCTTGGTGTGTACCTGTTTCCGTAGGGAGGTGGCCTCACATATCCTCCCCGAGGGTAATTTCGAGGAGCCTTCCCTGCAAACCTTGATTGTTGAGAGTTGAATGACCTGATGGGATTTGCACCCAACATCTCTTCAGTGTAACGAGCACAATCTACTGCTTCGGGGACCGAAGTTGGTTTCCACATCCGCACTTGGGCCCTGATCTTGGTATTGAGCCCATACACGAAGCGCTCAACCTAGCGTTCGTCGTTGTCCAAGTACAAAAAGTCGGAACACCAAATTTACAATTTCAGGAAAACTCCACTTCCACAATCCGCAAACCGCAATGCGGAACACCAAAGTTTCCAACTCCAGAAGGTATCACTTCCACAATCTGCAATATGAAACTTAGAAATGAGGAATGCCAATTTTCTCAACTCCGGAAAATATCACTTGCGCAATCCGTAATGCGGAACTCGGGAATGTGGGACGCCAATTTTCCCAACTCCAGAAAATATCACTTCTGTAATCTGCAATCCGCAATGTGGGACGCGGAAATACGGAACGCCAATTCGTAACCCCAATGAAAATGCCCTTCCGACTTCCGCAATCCGCAATCTGCATTGCGGGTTCGGAAACTCGGAATCCCAACTGCATAACTTCTCAGGCCCGTAACATTCTCACCCCAAGTCCATTGTTGAGAAACTTGGTACCGTTGGAAATCTCTTGGCGAGCCCTATGCAACGGTGTGATCCTATGCCACACCTGAGAATTATGATTTTTTCATTCTTTCAATCAAAATGTTGCCCAAAATTCATCAATACCTCTTTTAAACATTATGATATCTGCCTATAACTCGCAGTTTGGCCCAAGCAGCCCCAGTGCTACAACATGGGCTCTGATACAACTCTATCACATCCCCTCTCGTCGATCCGATGTAAGGAATGGAACATGACTAACATTTTGGACTTATTTGGCAAGCTCAGCCCCATTCATGAATAACAAATTCATAATAAATAAAACTCATGTGTGCAGATTCATACTCAAATAAACACAGCAGAATGAAAACATTATCCACACACAATTGCATCATGCATTCAACATATCAATAACAATAATCAAATTAAAACATTGCAGAACACATAATTGACATAATTTAAACCACATAAAATACTTATCTTTAAGATGAATTTGTCCAAGCAACTGGCTATGTGAGAGCAACATTCCACCCAACCATAGGTCTATGTCCAGCCTTTA
The DNA here is from genome assembly GCA_027924585.1 of Larix kaempferi. Taxonomy (NCBI): domain Eukaryota; kingdom Viridiplantae; phylum Streptophyta; class Pinopsida; order Pinales; family Pinaceae; genus Larix; species Larix kaempferi. Next base: position 8,620,283 of record BSBM01000067.1, read on the forward strand.
TTCTTTCACCTCCGAGATGGGATGTGTATCCACTAAGTAGGAACTAAACATGCTCACTCACAGCCATGGTTTCACACAAACAATCATGCTAAGCCAACACACAGTTGGGTTTATCAAGCATGCAAGAGACAAAGTAGGAGGATGCTAAGACAATGAGCTCAACCACAGAGCTACAAGAATCTCAACTAAATCCAAACAACCTTGGCACCCACAATACCTTCGACACCCAACACAAGGAAGGTCCCCTTCTCTTCTACACAGTCCCTCAGGCGCCTTTTCCCTCCAATGCTCTTTAAGGTGGGCATAGAAAGGTCCAAGCTGCTAAATCCTTGAGATTCTAGCCTTCACTGGGTTTGTCAAGCAATTCCATCCTCTGTTCTATCTTCTTCTCTGTCATTCACGCTTGGATTTTCTCAATTATATGGCCAAATGACTCTGTCCCGTAATTGGATTTTCGGGCTATCAAAACATTGTTTTCCTATGGATTTATGGGCATCTAACACTCTTAAATTTTCCCCAAGGTTCAGGTCTACAGATCCCCCATTGGATTTTACTGTCCACACAAATTTCTGGGCGTTTTTTGCACTTCAAAACGTGGTTTAATTCAGAGTTGCAATTTCTGGTTTTTCTCACTGTTAGGCATGTGTAATGGATGAAAATTGATGCTTTGATCATCAACAATGGAATGGGAATGATGAAACACGAATTCCCATGAGATAGAGTGACTTGTGGGTCAAGTAAACAAAGCCCATACCCTGCCATACGAATTTATGGGCTTCCCATGCTCCATTGAAGCCATGGACTGATTTCTTCAACCACTTCCTTACAATAGAATTAAATGTCAGCAAGGAAAGTCAAATGGGTTATCAAGATGAAATTTGGCTTAATATGGTTCAACCCCACAACCCCCTCACCACTCCCTAGTGGATACACATGGCCCCCTCTTATTAGTTGCTTCCATAGCCAATTTTTGGTATTTTTATTGCAATATTAATATTTACATCATTTTACAATGTTTCATGGCTTAATAGCACATGGATAACATAATATCAATTACTTTGCTTTATAAATAAAATCCGAGCATCCACTAGCGGGGCCTTAGCCTTGAGCTCCATGCTAGGGAAACACACATCACATGTATATAATATTTACATTAAAATCCAATATATCCTAAGGGTCAAAATGGGGGTATTACACAATGGTATCACACTTTGTAGGGTTTATGATATTCATAACAATACCGACTACTAAAGATAAGAGGAGTGAAGAGTACTTCCTTACTACTTTATTGTTTAAATATGTTCCCACACTCTTCACGGTTTCTTTCGTTATTGAGATTCCTCTAGTTTGAAATGAATCCTTTGCTAGTGACTTATCGAAACAACTCTTTTGCACTCTAATAGTCTTGGAGTTACTCCTGTGTGCTAGCGATACCGTGGTGTTGTGACTTGTAGTCACACCATCATTCAGAAAATCAAATGGACTCTAATTTATTCTCGTCGTCTTCTAGTCAATAAGGTTGTTACAAGTAATGTAAATGATTGGTGCTCAGAGGTAGAAGTGTGTAATTTGTATAAAGTGGAAAAAACAGTTTCTGAAGCTATGGAGGAAGATAATTTTGAATTGAGAAAGAACAAACAAGAGGCATCTAAAATGCAGGAAGAAGCTAGTTGTTCTTTGTGATGTAATGGACCTACTGCAGATCAACATTATTTAGACATAAAGGATGCCACTAATGTGAATAAAGGACTTTCAAACATAGACCACAAGGAGCATGAATACGCTTGACTTGAGAAGGCAGAGAAAAATGTTAGGAGCAAACTGGAGGCAGTTTGATTAAAATGACCAACTATAGAAAAATATGCCCAGTAAATAGAGTAAATGTGGTAGAGAATAATTAGTTAAATGATACCTTAGTGTGCAGGTCTGAAGGTTGACAGAGCTGGAAGGCATGGAGGAATCTCTACAAAATGGCACAGGCCTCATAGCTATTCTTGGTTCTGATACCACTATTGGGATGCCCAATAGGGCATGCAGTTAATTGACTAAACAAATCCAAATATATAAGCGTGAATTTTTTTTTCTTATTAACATATGTACCTATAAATACATTGAGATGACCCTTGTTTTCCAAATTCCAAGATGTCTCTTGGACTCCCAATGACTATTCAGATTCACATGTGATCACTCTTAGGGTGAATGTGCATAATAATACAAAATTATTAACCCATACAAATTAATGTTTCCAACAATACCACCTTTTTCTCAAGGTTAAATGATCCGAAATGGATCAATATATAACATTTCATCTATTTTGGTGCTTTCGAGGTTGAAAGATTGGATGAATTGGATTGTAGGGCCCATTTTAGGGGCAAGTCTCACTTTGTAGATTTGGGGTCCAGAACCTTTTGGGGCCTATTTGAGGGTCTAAATGTTGTTTTTTGGGTTGAAAAATCCAAATGATTTTTTTTTGGCTTTAGAAATCCCATCGCTTTGCAATGGCCCTTCACATGATTCTATGCTCTGACACCTTTCCAATGGTCTAAGAATCTCCTCAAATAGAGTTTGTATGAAGAATTTATGCCTCTCACAAGTTGACCTATCCAATTGACCACCATGGTATCGAGTGGAGTCCACGTCAATGCTCATTTCTCACACATGTGGAGCTAGTCACATGTGGACTTTCAAGAACATTCTAGAAGATCCAAAAGCCTAACCCTAATTGAGAGTTAAGGCATGCAAAACCCCTTAAATTAAGCCTAGATGGTTATCAAGCTATGTTAAATACTGGGCCATTAGGCGAAGAAGGGGTTTCATTCTTTTTATGTTATTGTATTGTTTCATAGTTGAGCAACATCACATGAGCATATATTAGAGCATAACACTTGAGATAGGAGATCTATAATAGCCATTATGGCCACAGAGTCATAGGTAACTCCATAGAGAGTACCATTTCCTTTGTATTTGCATTTTGATATCAAGAGCAAGGAATGCATAGTCCTCATTTATGGTTGGGTTTTTCCCCATAATGGGTTTTCACAGGGTATATCTTGTGTTATTGTGTGAATTGTGTACTTATTTGCTTTAATTATTCTTGTTTCAGCTCTAGTTATTTATCATTCGTTAAAAATAAGTTAATAAAAACAATTAAGTTGTAAGATCCATTGTGATGAAGCGTTCTAGTGGAATATCCACAACAGCTTACGGATCACTAAAATTACAACTCTTTTGAAACTCCAGCCAACCATAGCTGGTGTCAATGCAATCAAAACCATAAATCGAGCCCCAAATCGAAAAAAAATGGTCCTCCCAACATCATCGTTGATTTAATTCAAGGTCAAAATTACATCTTATTTGAAACCCTAGCTTTAATAATAGGTGTCGTTGCAATACTTCCAAAATCACCCAGAATCACCAGGGCACCCATGTTTTTCTTTTCAAGACTAAAATTACAATTGATTTGAAATTGTGACCTTAACTACCGACGTTGTTGCAACAAAAATGCCAAACTCAATCCCAAAATTGAAAAGAGATGCTACCATTAACATTGTTTTATTCACTTGGATTAAAATTATAGACATTTTGAAACGATGATGTAAAAATCTATTTTATTTAAATCCTTATAAAATGAAGAAAGAAAAAGACAAAATTGACCCAAAAATAACCATTTAAAAGTTTGAAAATAAAACAAATTTGAAAAAAGAATTAAGTATTAAACTACATTAAAAAAATTACAAAACAACCATTAAAAAAATTAAAAATTAAAGAAGAGGGGTGGGAAGAATCAGTCGCCTTCCCACACCACGTAACCATCCTCCCCCTTTAAAAAAACCATAGGAAAAGATAAACTTGATTCTTCCCAACCCTTCGCACCTCACCCCATATAACCATGGGAAACGAGAACTTGATTCTTCCCACCTCTCCCCAGTCCATGTGACCTCTTCCTTTTATTTTTTAATATAAATTTTATAAATCATTTTAATGTATTTTAATATTTAATGTTTTTATAAACTAGCATAGATCCATCTCAAACCCGGATCTATCAAACACCGAGAGGGATCCAATTTCTTGAGGTGTAATTTTTTTTGTTTTATCTTAAATGTTTTACACATTAAGAAAAAAATTACCCTTCAAGAAATTGGATCCCTCTCTTTTAATTTTTTAATTATTAATTTTTTATTTTTGATAAGTTATGAGCGAACATGAAATTTTTAATAACTTTTGATTTTTTATAAGTTATGAGCCGACATGGAAACGTAACGTGACAAACGTGACAAATGTGACAAACGTTACAACATCTCCCCCATACTGGGTTGTAACGTAACGTGACAAATGTGACAAAAGTTACAACATCTCTCCCATACTAGGTTGTAACGTAACGTGACAAACGTGACAAATGTGACATGTGACATCTGTTACAGGATCTCCCCCATACTACAAACGTGACAAATGTGACATGTGACATGTGACATCCGTTACAGGATCTCCCCCATACTATTACTTTTTACATTTTATTAATTTTGAAAAAGTTACATGCGACATCCGTTATAGGATCTCCCCCATACTGGATTGTAAGCACCTCGTTTACACTCGGTGCAACAATGAGAAATGTGTTTTTTAAAATAAATTTTAATGTTTAATGTTTAATTTTTTAATTTACCTTTTTAAAGCCCTGGGAAGAGGGTTACGTGCAGGTGGAGAGAGAATCGATCTCTCCCTTTCCACTCCCTCCCCACCCCAAAATCGAGCCCCTTTCCCACCCCCACCTAACCACCATCCCCTTTTCATTTTCTATTGTTAATTTATTTATTTTTGGTTGGAAATTTTATTTTATTTTAAAATTTTAATGTTTTTTTTTTATTTTATTTTTCAAAATTTTATTTATTTATTGTAATTTGAAATATTGTTTTTTATAATGTAGTATTGAAATGGTTGTAATTTTAATTCGATAAAAGAAAACAATGTTACTGGTAGTATTTCTTTTCGATTCAAGGGTTGATTTTGGCATTTCATTGCAACAACATTGGCTATTAGGGCCACAATGTCAAGCAACTTGAAATTTTAGCCTTAGAAAGAAAAAATGGGGGTGCCATGGTGACTTTGGGTGATTCCTAGAGCGCCATTTTAGTGTTTTGATTACAATGACATCGGTTGTTAAGGCCAATATTTCAAACAAGATGTAATTTTAACCCCAAATAAAAATGAGGGTGATTTTGGGAAGACCAATTTTATTTATTTATTTTGGGGTCGATTTATAGTTTTGATTGCAATGGTACTGGTCTTGATTAGTCGGTGTTTCAAAATATTGTAATTTTGCACCCCACCCCCAAAAAAAGGGTACTATTAGTATCATCACTTTTCAATTCAATAGTTGTTTTTGGTGTAAAAATATGAATTTTTATGGCTAGAGTTATCATTTTGAGTATAAATGGTGTAAACATGAGTTTTTATGGCTAGAGTTCTCATCAAGTTGTATAATATGTTTGAATAGAGAGGTAACTAAGCTTCTCGGACATGAACTACTTAATGACAATGCTATATAAAGTTAAAGTTGGGAAAATCTCATCCAATGTGACCCATCTTTGATGTGATGCTCAATGTCTTGAAATGACTGAGCACTACTCAAAAGAGGCTCTAATGGCTTGCACATAGGGCTACCTAAACAAAGTTGTGGCTCAAATCCTTGAAAACTCCATCAAAGTTTTACACAATTGTGGGAATATGCACCCCTTTGTAGAGGAACTAAAAATTGTGAGCAGATGCATATATGCAATCGCTCCAAATTCTTTTAAGGAACATATGACATCAAGCCTGCCATGCTTGGATTACAACAGTTCTGACAATCTACAGAGCACGAATTGCCATCGATGTTATTCAACTGGAGATTGGTGGGTCAAAGTTAAGAGTACATGCAGTAGGCAATTTTAAAAGACCAATAGTTCTGGATGACAAGGTTGGGTGACAAAGTTTGGAGGGTCATCACTCCCTTAAAAGATGCCTTCAACATTATCAATATAGGGTTTGTAGACTATCAATGAGTTCATACTTTTTGAGATCTTTGGAGAAGTTCCAATGCCATTTCATTTTAAGTATGTGCTTTTTAAAATCTTTGGAGAAGTTCCAAGGTCGTTTCTCCTACCAAGATAAAAGGACATACACCTCAATTTTAATGAGAAGGTTATTAAGGTTATTGGATTTATAGATAATTATGCTTTTGGTAAAAAACCAAATTTCTTAATACTTAATTTAGCTATGAAGAAGATCATTAACAATTTTTAACCAATTTTATTAAGAGTTAAGTTATAAAATATTAAAGGGATCACCATAATAAATTTATGACAAATTTAAGCTTCTATTAGTTTAAGAGCATGTGTTTCCTCCTAGGAGGTCACAGGTTCAAATCTGGAGGGGATAGGTTATGTCCAAATTGGTATCTCGCTTAGCGGTGACCTTAAAAATATATTATTATTATTATTATAAGAAAAAAATAAAGTTACATTTTTAATATCGTGGAAAACATTTTATTAATTAAATTAATATTATTGTTTAAAATAAAGTTTAATGTTATTCTATGTAAAGACAAGTTTTTTTCTCTTTCATTTAAATGTGTTTTTTTTTAATTTTATTGTTTCTCTTTATTTTAAATTTGTTTTTTAAAGTTTCTTAAATTTTATTGTTTCTCATTCTTTTAAATGTGTTTTTTAAAGTTTCTTGTTTATGATTATAGTTTTATAATACTATCTTTAATGAAAGTTTCTCTCTTCTTTTGTTGGGGATTTATATTGCTTGCATTTCTCAATCTTTTTCTTGATAATAAAATATTAGGTTTGTTTTAGTATTCATTATTTTTCTTTATGTTTTAGTGTATTTTTTTTTGTAATTTCAATAAATAAAAATTTGATGTTATTTTACAAGTTATTGCTAAGCTTTATATTGAGTTTAGTGTTAGTGTTTGCACCAAAATTAATATTGATTTGAGCATTACTTTTAATAATTGGCATTGTTAATGTCCATGATTACATTAATTGTGGTATTTAACATTGTTGATCACATTAGTTTGTGTATCGATTTTTTTCATTTTTATGTTAAAATATAGTGGAAACTAAAATTAGTACTAATGGCACCCAATATAGTATTCAATATAGTATTGTCTATGATTCAACATCAATTTTACTCATGATTTGATAAAAAAAATACACTAATTTTGATATTTTATAAGGTTAAAAGAAAGAGGGAAGATTGATTGGTTGTGAGCTAATTAATTCGTAGTTACAGCTCCCTTGGCTCCTCTGATTTGCATCTAGTTTTCATCTCTTTTGAGTCTCCTTCATGTCCTTTTGCGCCAGTATAAGACACCAATATGACACTAGGTTTCATGCATTGCTTATAGAATTGAGTCTGAGAAAACACAATCCCAATTCCAAAACAAATCAAAACATAAAACATGGTTAAAATATTTTATACTCACCCGTACATCGTCGAAAAACTGCGTCTAAAAGAAAATAAAGACATGCATATCCCTTTATAAATTGAACCAGTATGAAAAAGAAATTTCTAAAGTATTTGGGAAGTTCTTACCTAATTTACCAATTGAATAATGTTTGAAAATAATAATCATTATAAGCAACTCTATTTCATTCTAAGTCAAACCTCACTTAGTATGCTTTACAAATTTAATAATAATTACGATATCTAAATAAAATAAATTCAAATTATTCACTAAATATGAGTTGTAACGCGTGTGAGCTTTGCAATGGAATATGTCCCACTGTAAAGGATATGAGTATCTTAAAAGTTCCTAGATATACCCACGATATTTCAGTCTTGACTTCTATCAGTTTGTTATGCTTCAAAGAAAGTGAAACGTTCACCTTTCTCCTTGTCAAGTTTGAAATTGAGGAAGAAATGGATGATAGTGGTGAATCTAATCACAAACAATAAGTTCTCTGTTGATATGCCTTTCTTTTTCCGTCGTTCAAAATTGTCATCTTATTCCAAGAGGGGATTCCTTTGTGGTTGTATGACATAGGAGTGTCCTTCAAGAACGCCCATTGATCGCCATTAAAGGCTTCATGTGAATAGCACACTGGTGAAAACACCCAGCCTGAACTGGCTTATGATCCTTTTCTCCAAGTTGTCTAATTTTTTAAATGAATAGGACCAATACAACTCCGAAAAAATAGAATCTATGGAAGAACTTCCTCCAGCTCCTAGCTTTGTATAGCAAAGGGCTTCGGTTAATGTCAAGACCAACAGACTTGCTTCTGTAGATTTCCTATAGCCGTGTGGCATAAGAATTGTCCTTCATATATTTCTCAAGGAAATTTCACTCATCTAATTTAATTATATAAACGAGGCCTGACCCTAGCTTCTAAAATTAAAGTGATGAACAGTGGATAGCTTGCAACTATATTTGCTGGGAACCCAGCAATATGCATTAAAAAGTCCAGGTTCTTCTGCATCTTATTCATGGGAGCATTAAGTACAACAGGGAACTTCATAAGAAGATCCTTGATCTCATGTCCTAGAAGGCCAAAACTTGTCATATGCTTCAATTTGTTTTTCGAAGTTTCAGGCCCATTGGTAATTAAGGCCACAAATTCATAAGTAAATGCTTTCGAGCATTGTGAAATACCCATATTTCTTACATATTCCATGTTGAACTTCAATACATTTGTACTCAGAATTCTGGGGCATTGTGATATGAAATGTAATAGTAACTCACTTTCAACCTCGGATTGCTACAGAAGGTCCACAGTGGGACCGTGGGTTTCATTATCCTCTCAACTTCAACGTGCAGCAGTAGAGGTGCTCTTGTCAGAGCCATGGTGAGACTAGCCTTCGATGCAAGCAGGTTTTGAAGATATTGGACTTTAGGGCTCAGTCTTTTCAAAATTCAGACTTCTGTTAAGCAATCTGGTTGCTTTGCATACATCTCCCAAGTCGTTTCCAGTAAGGGCCAATGTTTTCAACAGCTCGATCTTGGGCTTCAATTGCTGATCAGCTTTAAGAGTGAGAAAAACTGGGGTTTTTGACAATATTCTTCGTTACCTGGTCTTCGGTGGATCCTGAGTCTCTGAGGAGCTGAACTGGTTGTTGGGTTGTTTCAGCAGATCTCGTTTTGTGCAGGGATTCTCACAAGCTACATTCATCAATAATTGAGGAACAAGATTCTGTTGTTGGGAGTGGGTGTGTATGTTTTCTGCTAGTGGGTGGTTGTTGTTGTTGGGGGTGTCATTAGGAACAGCAACAGGGATGGATGTGGAAAAGAATGATCAATTTAAGTTTAACAAAGTCAATAGTAGGAATAACGATGAAGGGGAGGACAATCCAATGATGATGGAAAGTGTTTGAAGAATATGGGCACTGCATAGTATGGAATATATTGATAGAATTGACAACCTGCAGTGGCCATTCAAAGGAAGATGAAGTGCAAGAGAGTTAAGGCCAATGAATTTCTTGTCAATCCTCAATTTGTTTGGTAGAAATGTTTCTGTTGCTATGATATGAAAGAGGTCTGTTTGTGACGAGATAGTAAAACATTTACAGGGCTTGGTTGGGTATTTTCTTAAAAACCAAAATCCAATTTTTTTGTTAATACAAATAAGCGACATCTTTGTTGAGGGCAGGAGCAAGCAGTGGGGTCTGATGGTTGTTTCGACGGAAGTCCAGGTTTGAATCTCTGCGGGGGTGGGAGTGAACAGATCTCATCCTTAAAGGCCTCGTATGACTGCGATGGTGACTATACTCCCGTTGATTACGTCCTGTCCAACATTAAGCCTAGCCCCGGGCCGTGAGTTTGGTATCCAGGAGGCGCAGCCGACAATGCTCACTGGGCAGCTTAGAGAGGTTCTCACAGTTAGAAAAAAAAAAGCAACATCTTTTTACATGGGGTTATAATAAGGTATATATATCCTACATGCTAGAAAAATGCTCTTTCACTACGCAACAATAACTAGGGATATTTAGTATGTCAAAGTTACTCAGAGCTTGTGGATGGCCCTTGATCTATTTTCCCAATGGGCAAGTGGAAATCACCCAATGTGTCTACACCATAAATCCCATTGAACAATATTGTGTTTTGTGAATGCTATGTTCTAAATATCTTTCCTTTCTTAAAACAAAACAAAACAAATAACAAGACAATCATGCATATACATCTATCACATAGCCTGGTGGCTAGCTTGAGTGGTTGAGAGCTGCGAATAGCAAGTAGGAAGTTTCAAGGTCATTGGGCTGGCTGCCTCTACATAAGGGGACCTCACTTGATGTCTTCATCAGGTCAGTGTACAATAGTCTATGCAGCTCACTTTACACTAGTTTCCATCCTTGGAATGACGGAAAGTGCCCCATGGTTTCCCGAGGGTGTATTTTCCAAAGAAAAAAATATAAATCCATCGCATAGTAGAACATAATTTCACTAAAAACCCTATTGAGGAAGAAACTCTAGAATTAATTTCAAAGACCAAACCGTGGACGTTTATAACTACAAATATGCATTATCTTTGAAACTTCTCATCCTTAGGGTTGTGTTTCAGTTCTTTAAATTTTTGATAAACAAAGTTGAGGCTTTCCTTTCCTCAAGGGCCCCTGCCTTTCTCGACCTCGATCCCTCACCTGACTTTCCAAATGAACAATCAATGCTTTATTCCTCTAACCTACAAACCCAACTCTTATTGCAATCTGCCTTATGGGCCATCTCCAAGAGTCAATTATCAGCATTCGCCTTCATGCATCCTTCAATTACCCAACAGTTCGACTTCCCATGGTAATTGATGTTAATAATCCAATTGACAAGCTTTCGATCCACGAATACATCGTCAATCCTCTCGTTAACACCTGACTTAGACAGACTCAGTACTAATGTCAAGGCTTCCCACCACATATCCATTTCGCATCAATGCAATCAACCAACACTCACCTCTTTTGTTTTCAATGTACGTGCGTTCTTCGACTCAAATCGATTCAACAAACACTGGTCACTTTCACTCCTACATTGATTTTCTCTAGTCGATTCTTCTTAACCAATGAACTTGGCCTAGTCAAACTTCTCCACTCGACTCTACCTTGGGCGATCTTCATTTTGATCCAATTTTGGATCAACACTAACCACAATAACAATTTGTTGGGGGAGAGAGATTTGAACCTTGATGGGAAGAACACCATTCCCATTTTAACAACCAACAAAATCCCGTTATCTTCTTTTATATTTAGAAAAAAATTATATAGTAAAATGTAAAAAATGATTTAAAAATATATAATAATAATAGTTTAATTTAAGGTCCTAGCCTAGACATAAGTCCATCCAGCAGTTGTGGGATAAGGGAATCTCTTCACACAACAATTTCACTATTTATATGGAGGTGTACATACCTTATTCTTCTGGATTCAAACCTATGACATTGAAGGAGGAAATGCATGTATCTTAACCATTAAGCTTCCCTATACAAATATATTAGGTACCATTTACTTAGTATATTGCAATGAATCACAAGTTATTTATGCGATTATTATTACTAAAAGAAAAAAATTGGGCCATCACGCATTTACAAAGTTATCATTAGATGCAATCTAATTAAAATATCAGTTTGAGATCATAGAGGAATCTGCGTTAGAAAGTTGAGAATCTCGACGTTTTGAGCCACAAAGTAGGGCTCATCATCAGGAGAAAATTGTCTCGAGTTATTCTAGGTCTGGAGGTAAGCCATTAATAAGTTTTTTAGGGTTTTCTAAATATTGAGTTTTTATTTTAGCCGACAATTCTTTTAATGATATATTAAGGTTTGTATATTAATAATGTTTTAAATTTGTTTATATGAGAAATTCTAATTATTGAAATAAGTAGAATTTCTTAATTAATTTATTAAGATAAATATGAGCATTTCCTTTACTAAATTGTTGTTATTATTATTAAGTGAGATTAATAACTATTAATTCAAGTTTATTAGTTATAAACAATAAAGTTCTAGTTATTATAATAAAGAACTTCTATTTTCTTTTTTAAAAAGTTTTAATATTTAAAATTTAGAATTTTAATATTATTAACTATTAATTAATTATTAAGATTTAAATTTTTTAATTTTGTTAAATAAATTCTTAATTTTAAGGAGGGGCATAAGTTTCTTAGTATGAAAGAATTACTGATTATTAGGGTTATTACTTCTACTATGTAGATTACTGTTCCTGAGATGGCGGAATATTGGTCGCCAACACTCACTAAGTTTAAGGCCATCATCCCTATTCAGATTAATTGGAACTTTTTCTAATTCTATGGCCTCCCTAATTTTTCTCCTTTTGTAATGTTCTTCCCTAGCGACAAGCTTAGCATCTTCAATGCGTATGTGGTGGTGTGAGTGGTGGGCATGGCCTGCCAAAGCTAACTTTTGATGACGATCGTGAATGATGTCGGCGCAATGCTCCTTGAGCCTAACCTGAATGGAACGTCCCGTTTCCCCAATGTAGGGTATCTCACAAGAGCAGGGAATATTGTAGACACCTTTTTGTTTCAATGGATCTACCGGGTCTTTGGAGAAATCTAATATTCTGCCTATGGAGTTAGGAGGGGAGAAGGTAACCCTAATGTCTCTTTTACGAAGAATCCTAGCTAAGACATCTGTTGTTCCTTTGATATATGAGATAGGAACCATGGTTCCATCAATGTTTTTGTTTTGTTTTTGCGATTTTTTACGTACTTTCTGGATGACCTTCTTAATTTGTTCTACGTTGTACCCATTCATTTGGAAGACATTAGATAAGTGGTTCAATTCTTGCTCTAGGTGATCTTCATCCGAGATTCTTATAGCCCTTGTAACTAGGGTATTTAACACTCCTATCTTTTGGGTAGGAAGATGGTGAGAATCCGCATGTAGGTACCTATCAGTATGGGTCTTTTTCCTATACACCTGATGACCTAGGGAGCCGTCACTCTTTTTTGTAATGAGAACGTCCAAGAAAGGGATTTGGTTTTCCTCTTCAACCTCCATGGTGAATTTGATATGATCTGATCTATTGTTCAGATGGTCTAGAAACTCTTTCAAACTCTCCTTCCCATGTGACCAATTTATGTTAGTATCGTCCACAAACCTCTTCCACCATTTCGGTTTTAATGGGAAGGCTTCAATAGCAGATTTTTCAAATGCCTCCGTGTATAGGTTAGCAACTACCGGGGAGGGAGGAGAACCCATTGCAATTCCTTCAACTTGTTCATATAACACTCCATTAAAGCTGAAGTAAGTAGATTTCAAGCAAACCCTAACTAGCTCTTCCATTTCTTCGTCAGTTACCTCTCTAACTACTTTAATGGCTTCATCTACAGCGATCTTAGTGAAAAGAGAGACTACATCAAAGCTAGCTAAAATGTCCCCTTCTTCCACTTTGAATTCCGTCATTTCCCTTACCATATGTGTGGAATCTTTGATGAAGGAAGGAGTTAGACCCACAAAACTTTTCAGCTTTTTTGCAAGGAACTTAGCTAGATGATATGTAGGGGAACCTATGGTGTTCATTATGGGTCTAATGGGCACGCCCTCCTTGTGAATTTTGGGTAAGCCATAGATACGAGGAACCAATGTGTCTTTCGGGATTAATTTCTTTTTGGTGTTTTCATTGAGAGATGATTTCTTAATAGCTTTCGTAACTTTATTCACAAACTTCTTCGTGGGATCCTTCTCCAGTTTCTTATAGCTACCACTGGTTGATAGGTGTTCGAGCATTTTCTTCTGATAATCCTCCTTGTCTAATATAACAGTAGCGTTCCCCTTATCTGCTCTAAGAATGATAATGCTGTCGTTCCTTCTTAAGTTGTTCAACGCCCTTCCTTCACCCGACGTTATGTTGGTCCTAGGCGGTTTGGCTTTTCTGATAGCCACCGCACATTGTTGTCTCACCTCTTCAGCGATGGCTTTAGGCAGACTGGATGCAACGTCCTCCACTCGGCATATTAGGTCTTCAATCAGTATCTTCTTGGGGGCTAGTGCAAAGTTAAGGCCGCGTTCCAAAACTTTGGTCTGCTCGTCATTCAACACGCTGCTTGACAGATTGTTGGCTAAAATAAAAACTCAATATTTAGAAAACCCTAAAAAACCTATTAATGGCTTACCTCCAGACCTAGAATAACTCGAGACACTTTTCTCCTGATGATGAGCCCTACTTTGTGGCTCGAAACGTCGAGATTCTCAACTTTCTAACGCAAATTCCTCTATGATCTCAAACTGCTACTGCATATAACCATGAACAGCTTAAAATATCAGTTTCAAATCTCTTTGTTAGGAATTTCTCCTCCCTTTCTTTGCTTTGCTATGTAGATTTCCATGCTTGTGGTTGGTGTTTTTTAATGCCTTTATAAATGCATCTTATTTAAATCACAGTGGCATAATACTTGTTGGGTGTTGCTTCCTTCTCATTTTATTTCCCTCCCTATAGGCGTTGGAAATAACTTAGAAATGTCCCAACAAGAATAATAGTAAATACATATATGATACAACCATTTTTTTGCCATGTATGATGACATGGGTGTACGTCTGAGCTAACGTGGAGGTGCTGTGTGATAGGTCAGTTTCAAGATGTGACAACGTGGTATTTATTAGGTGCTCCTTTCAGCGAGACAAAGCACAAAGCAATTATAATAAGTCCAAAGCACAGTGAAATGAAGAATGTCTCATGCAAAAAGAGGTCAAAGCTTAGACATTGGTACTAAGTTAGCTGCTACATGCACGGTTACAACTTTGGAAGAAAAGGATCACACGATTGAAGTTGGCAATCCTAGTGCCCCTAATCCTCAACTGGATCAAACCTGGTACAGAGTATTCCACCTTAGATAAAGAATCTTTATTGACTCACAATTGGCAAGGATCGACTAGTCCAATGTGACATTGAAAATAGAAGCATAAGAACTTGGTCTCAGAAGAACAGGTCACATCACTGAATTTGCCTACGCAACTCTATCCTCAAGTAAATAATTGTGGTTGATTTAAGATCAATGGGAAATCTACCTATGTGGACTGAAATTGCAGCATTATATTGGCAATTGAACCTTTTATATGTGATGTAACGCCCATGGATTAGTGGCATTCTCATTGGCTGGCACTCTGAACATGATCAAAACTCTGTCTAATGGGTTTCACAACACCTAAAAGGTTCATAATGATGGCAAAACCTACAGATTATAATCAGCTTCTTTTACAACTCTTCGTTTTGACAAATTTATGGTTAGATTAGCCCATACAACTAAACAATTTGGAGTAAGCATTAACTGTCAAAAATAGAAACTAAATTGTAACAACCTTCCTCCAAGATCGATGGAGAGCATTTTGGATGTGCGATTACATGTCTTTAGGGAGTCAAAAGAGCTTCCTCCAATGAAGAATATATAATGGCCTTTTGATCTTCTTTGTGGCTCCTGTTGATGTTTGTACTATGTAGCTCGGACAAGCATTTCCACATGAGTTTGTGTCTTACTTGTGAAAATCGTCAGTAATATCTCTCAGAACTTTGGAAATTCACTTCAATAAGTTAATTATTAAAATGAATGTCTTCTTAGATTTTAGATTAATTTAGGTTAATTTAATAAAATGCTTAAGTTGTTGGCATTATTGATTTAAATCACTAAGTTGTTGGCATTATTGATTTAAATCACTTAATAGGGTAGGGTCTTGGTTTATCTCAAGATTATAAAAGGTAGTCAAGGTGAGAAGAGGAGATCTAATCTCAGCCATTGATCACTTAATAGGTTAGGGTTTTGGTTCATCTCAAGATTATAAAAGGCAGTCAAGGTGAGAAGTCAAGGTGAGAGGA
The DNA here is from genome assembly GCA_027924585.1 of Larix kaempferi. NCBI lineage: Eukaryota > Viridiplantae > Streptophyta > Pinopsida > Pinales > Pinaceae > Larix > Larix kaempferi. Next base: position 8,636,075 of record BSBM01000067.1, read on the forward strand.
GAAGACACATTAGACACACAAGCTTTCAGACAGTGAAGAAGGACTTCCACTTTCAGATTTGGTGAGAAGAGAAGAAGGCAGTAGACAGAGACTTTCCAGGGACCCGTACAAACTAGGCAGAGGTTCTAGATTTTGCAGGGTAGGCAAGCAGACCGTACAGACAGCAGGGCCATACAGCAATCTGAACAGCCACACATGCCAGTGAGGAAGGGTCATACATGCCGGATCTGCAGCAGCAGTGATCTGTACAGGGTCGTCTGTAGAAGCAGTATGGATTGTACAACAGAACGTATGGATGTGTACAGGGCTATACAGGCCTTACGGTACGATAGATCGAGCAGGGGTTTTGCTGGAGCAGTTTTGTAGCAGGTGGATTTTTTTCAATGGGGCAAATTTGCCAGGTTTGCTGATTGTATTTTTCCATGGGGCTATTTTCCCAGTAAAAGAGCCCTCGTAAGCTTGGAAGTTATTTGAATGAAAAGCTAATTTAAAGGGTATAAATTCCATGCATGTTTTTAGTGAGTAGATCTACTTCCATTGGTACTGCTTCCGTTGTTTAATTCTGATAATTAATCTCCACATTATAAACAAATCAGTGAGCTGCAAATTTAATTTTCAGTAAGGAAATCACAAGGAATTTGTTTATCTGGGATTTAGAAAGTTTAACAACTCCCAACATTGAAACCAAGCTATATACATCGCACATCTATAATAAAAGAAGCAAAGCTATATTGACAACTCAATCAGCTTATAAATGAAGGTAAGATTTAGCCTAGTGCCTCTCTATGCAGATATATAGCACTCTCCAAAAAGATCATGAACGGCAATTATTAAGCCGATAAGAATTTCACAGTAAAAAATTGATATCCTCTTCCACGAATTGAATATCGCCTCGAGCATTTCTAAGAGGCTTGCTATATCATCAAAACCAGATCTTGCTTGAAGATATCATTGAGACCAAATGAATCATTAGACGTTTCAAACAATGCTTTCAAAACAAAACGTAGCCTTTATGGGTGGGTGGGAGTGCCTTTTGGACCGACTAATGCTCCACAAACATGCAACTCATCAATGACAGGCTTCATATACATCTTTGAAAAATTGTAATTGCTTATCTAGATGATATCCTGAGATATAACAAAATTTGGGAGGAACACCTTCAACACTTCAATATATGTAGACCATTTTGGATAACCTCCAATAACACAAATTAAAAGCTAATATAAAAAAAGCCCTATTTTTGCCAGGATTCTATTTCATATCTAGGCTTTATCATTGATTCCAAGCTGAGTCCTAAACCTGATGTTACTGACTCTGATCCTTTTAGGATCCTTGGATGCTTCTTGCCCACACCTTGTGAGGAGAAGAATCTCTTGACAGATCTATCACATATACTGTATACATGGCTCACAATGGATAAAGAAAAGCGATAGCAGAACATATAAAATTAGATTCAGTTAAACCGTAAAAGATCTCAATGTAACAACTATTATTCTACATGGAAAGACATCATTGCTGCTAGCGTTCGATGCAAACAGGGCTTGAAGCTATTGGACTTTAGATCTCAGACATTTCTCTAGAGTGCTATCAAGCAATCTGGATGTTTTGCATACCTCTGCCGAGCGCTTTCCAACAAAGCCCATCTGGATGTTTTAATCTTGGGCTTCAACTGCCGATCAACTTTAAGAAAGAGAACAAGTACTTGACAATGATCGCCCTTGCTTAGTCTTCGGTGAAGGCTGAGTCTTTGAAGAGCTGAACCGCTTGCGGGGTTGTTTCGGTGGATCTCGTTTTTAACATGGATTCTTTTAATGATCGATTTGAGCGGGGATGCCCTTCTTATCATGACCACGATAACAAGATGTCCGAAGAAGGGCGAAGGGCATCCCTGCTCAAAACGAGATCCACCAAAAATCAAAACCAGAGGTCATTATATGAAGGACATACCTGCTCGAAACAAGATCCAACAAAACAGCCCAACAAGCGGTTCAGCTCATCAGAGACTCAGGGTCTGCTGAAAGTTGATGTGAAACATTCGTTAAGCGAGAATTGGGTGCGTGTTCTGTACGGTGCGTCGTCATCCAGGTAGCAATGCATGCGGTAGAGTGATGTTGAATAAATTTATGAGAAGCAATAGATATCTTTAATACAAACTAATTTGGTACATAGGGAAGCCGATTCCAGCCAAAACTAGTTTGGTCGAGGCTACAGGCCAGTCGATTCCAACGCTTCTATATGAAAAGGAACCCAAACTAGTTTGGTGGAGAGGTAAGCGGATTCCAAAGCTGCTCAAAAAGAGAGTTTGGTAGAGAGGGCAATGGATCCCAAAGGGTCTGATATTAAAAAAAATATAGATTATTTATTTGATATGGAAAAATTTGTAAAAAGAATCCAGGTACTTTCAATGTCTAGTATAATGTAGCAAGCTAGATTTGAACCTCGATGGTGAGCGTCACAACCTATGTTCTCAATTATTCAATTTAGGTTATGTTGAATACTTATTGTAATTATATTATAATTTAACTCACCTCAATGTGAAAATATTATGGGAATATAGGGTTAATGTTAAGGTTTTGAGGTTGATGTTTAAGGAATGATGTTGCTCGTATATATGTTTGAAGGGGCTCGACTATGTTATTTACATTTCTCATGGTTATTATACTTTGATATGTACTTGATGAATATAATGGATACCCAACGGGTTCTTAGAGTATGGATACCCAATATAAGCCCTTTCTGCACTATGGGGTCCATTTTAACAGTATACAAACCACAATTGTGTTGTAATGGACCGGGACATTAAAGAAAAAATGTGTAACTTAATGTATTATAATTCAAGGTAGAAAATGCAAGAAGGAAGTTAACTAGCATTCACGAACATAGAATAAATTAGGAAATTAGTCTATTCTCATTAGCATTAAAACTTTTGTTTACAATATTCACAATTACACACCTTGATGCCTTATTTTACTTATTTGACCTATTCAACTCCCACCTCGTTCACAATGTTCACTCTGCAACATCGCCTTCAACGTTCAACTTCACGCCAATGCTCGTCTTCCTTCTCCAAGCTCTCTTCTTGCTCAATGTCTTCTTGTCCTCTATAAACTTTCTTGCCCTCTTCCATTACTATTGTGCTCTTAGCAACCAACCTTCCAATAGCCAACTCAATCTTCTTCAAGTTCTTCACATTTATAACACCTCTTCTATTAACATACAACCAACACATATGCAAGTTGGTAATCACAACTTGTTTCTTGATGGCTTTATAGTTAATAGTGTGGCTTCCTTACACATCCCTTTATTTGTTGCATGATCCTTCATGTTTGAAATTATCATATGTGCATCCTTTTGTAATGCACCCAAACCTTCGTCATGCACACCATCTTTCATTGCATCTTTCTTTGCTTTCATCAGTGCCCAATTCTCCTTTTTCCGATTATCTAAATCTTGTGTGCTTCTCATTTTCAGCATATGTGCATACATTTCTTTTGCACCTATTTGTGCACTTGTCCATAACCACAACCAATGCGACACCTTGATGTTAGAAAACAGGATCGCAGAGAAATAAAATAAAATAAATGCGGAAATAAAACATAGAAGAGAGTAATACAAGAGAGACACCAATATAAGTGGTTCACCCAATATGAGCTACATCCACGGAGAAACAACCAATCCTTTATTTTATTTTGTCTAACAAAATGAAGGGATACAATCTACAACACATCCTCTACAACCTCCTCTTTACTCTCTCGCAATCTCTCTCACTCAGTCACTAGAACTCAGTTGTAATACAATGCCCTCTTAAAAAGAGGGTTTCCTTATAGGGAAAAAAAATATACAAACATAATCTCTGCTGTCAGATCTGTAACCTAATGACGAATGGTTCAGATTGACTACGAAATTACAACATTTTACAAGGCAAATTTTCCAAAAGTTTCTCTTTGGGGGCACTCCCCCTGAAACCCCGCCGAGGGGGGGGGCTCCAAAAGGTTGTAGCTGCCCCCCTTGGACCCCCTCTGGCGTCAATAGTTGGGGGGAAATCCCCCCCAAACCCCCCCGTCATGTACTAGGGTCCAAACATGAGTGAAACAATCCTCTGACTTAGGAAGATAATCAAGCACCATAACCAGCACTTGAGGCAATATGTTAATGCAAACGAAAAATAATTTACATATGAATATCACACAATCAATCATTGATAAATGACCAACCAGGATATTTAAATAGAATCATGGACCATTCGGGTATTAAGCCACAAATCAAGTGTTTTTATTATCAAGCAGAAGATGAATCATCGGATAACTTTATGTATATAACATAATTGTGACTATCGGATTAGTTATTTACAAAAGTGTACTAAAGAAACACACTTTACCTCAAGACACATTCAATCAAGTCAAACTTAATTAACTCCTAATTGTCTAAATATCCTAACATGATGCTCCCACATCAACTTCCCCTTGCAAATAAGAAGTTTGTTCATCCTTGTATAACTCATGTGCATTGTTGTATGTATACCTTTATCTTCCTTTTTCAAAGTATTTGATATAGATCCTCATAAATCCAAGTACTTTCCTCTATGGATCTATGTTTCAACTTTACTAAGTGTTATCTGTATCTTGTGTCTCACCTCTAAAAAACATTCTCATCTAACATTCCAACTACAATTTATTCAACCTTCTTCTTTATTATCTAGTTGCACCAACCAACCTTGGAATTGTTAGTTTTTTATCTTTAATTCGGAAATGCAATAGTACTTGAAATCAAATAACAATCATACACATAAGCAATCACATTTAACACATGAATTTTCCCTAGGGAAACCCTCTATGACATGAGGGAGAAAACCCCAACAAAACCTTCCTTAGTATATTGATAGATAACAGAGAATGTCTTTTACATCAAGAGACCCAAAATAATATCCTGCACAAAGAGAAGCGCATTGCCTTCAAAGGAGAAGAGAATTCGCTTCACATTGAATTCATTAATCCTGTATAACATATTTATATATTCTTCACGTGCATCGACTTCTATTTGTATCTTCTAACTTCATGATGAACTCGCCCTCCATCTGGATGTATCAATATTGCATGAAAAAGAGCGTCCCACTTCTCATGCAGTGCATTAACTCACTGAACTGAGTCTTAGGATGAACTCGCCCCTTAATTGAAAGTTTGCTCACTTAGTTAGGTGGCTAACTTAAGTGTTGTCATGCAAGTGTCACAACTCAAGTGTCATATTTTATTTTAACATGAGTGTCGTATTTTAGTTTAACATAAGTGTCATCATGCAATAACACTTAGTTAACTAGATCTTCTTTGTTATCACTTAGTTACTCTCTTAATTGATTATTTCTTGTTAACATCATTGTAGTGATCAATTCGAGTTCTCCTTTGATTTACTGAAGTTTAACCATTCGAATTCTCTCTTAATTAATTCTTTTATGTGCAATTTGAATTCATTTCTTATCACATGATTATCTTTATCTCTTGTCTTATCTACATGGTCCACATGTGCCAACTTAATTATCATATCAAATATACTGGATATTTTCCCAATGATGTGATCATATTGTCCTACTATCGTTCCAAGTGGTTATATGCTAAAGCAATTCACTCTAGAGGTGGCCAGTCTCTAGAGAAGACTTAATAGCTCAACCATGGTTAGTAGTACATCACACACCATACATGCTTCGACATGAAAAGCATCACCTTGACACATGAGGCACCGCCTCAACACTTGAGGATTTGTCTTGACACACAAGACCTTAGCCTTGACTAGCAAGACTGTACAACATCATCACTTTGATAAACAAAGCACTTGCCTCGACACATGAAGCTTAACCACTCTCAAGTCCAACTCAAGATTCTTCTCCAAGTTTTTTGAGTCCAACTCAGGCTCCTATAAGGAACTACCTTAACACACGAGGCCCAATATTGACACACAAGTTTGACCTGGAGAATGACTCATGCTGCTATAACTTTAACATGAATCTTCTAATAAATCGTTAGGGTCCTACCCTAAGCCCCATATTTTATCAATGAACAAGGCCATAAGGCCCATTAGATAGTTAGTGGGTAGTGACTTAACGTAAAAGAACCTTCTTTATTGAATAAAGGCCCTTAGGTGGTTGACCCTCATTAATAGGAGGACCACAAGTTGTTAAAGCTTTGCCTATTGAAGCACTATACATAGAGTAGTAAGCTATGTAATGTTTTGTCAATAATTGCTATTGTATTTGGATCTTTTCTTTTGGATTTTTTCCCTTGAAGAGGCAAATGAACATAGCTCTCTATTTTGAATATTATCAATGCAAGAGATCCTTTTTTGGGTTTTATTTATTTTCTCTTGTGTTTTTATGTTTCTTGCTCTAAAGTTCTTGGATTAGGTACATTACAAGGGGTTTTAGAGCTCTTTCTTGGGCCAAGGAAGGAGGAGATCTTTTTCTCCTTTCCCAAGAATTTTGGGGTACAAAAAAGAGGATGATGGACTTCATATCAATTTATGAAAATATTTGTGCATTATTTGAAGAAACTAGTGGTATGTTTGAGTTCCTCTCACAAAAACACCCCAAAAAATCATCTGAAACAGAGTTCGGGAAGTGAAGATATCATTGCATTAAAAATCAACTATTTTAGGGTTTTTCCAATAATGAACACAAATATTGCAAAGCAAATATCTCTTGAAAAAGTGCTCAGATTCTTGGTGGTGGGATTACTAGAGGAGGGATGGTGGCAGGCTTGTTGGAGTAGGGGAAGGCGGTGGTTGGCCTATTGGAGGAGTGAATGGAAGTGGTGGGCCTAGAGGGACTAGTGGATCAATGGATGGTGGTGGTCCTTCTGCAGGAGGTGGAGGAGGAGGTGGTGGATAAGAACTAGATGCATGTGTGGTGGTGGATGATCTAGCAGATTCTAGATCGGTGGGTGGAGGAGGTAAAGGAGCATCATCCTTGGAATATGACGCCAATGAAGATTTTGGAATGCCCCTCAACTCGCTAAGTAGCTTGAGTGCACTTACAACATGATGCATCAATAGCGTCATATCTCGGGGAAGGGTCGACCATATGGGAGAAATCTTAGGGCCATGTACGATGTCACATGGTCATATAAGCTCCACCTCATGCCGAGCCATGAAGTCACAAATATTATCCACCACATGGTGATGGAATATAGGACCTGGCATGCATTGCTACATGCTAGGCCTATGCTCAAGAACTGGCTCATCAACCTCAACCATATCCTCATTATGCTGGAGTGGCTAATCCCCAGCATATGTTCCAACATCTGCAAAATAGCTGACAACAATAATTAGACAATTTAAACAAAATATTATAATCAATTACATGTGCATTAAATAAGACAAAATTTATGCAACTACATTAATCAAAATATAATGATCATATTACCTTTCACATTTGGTGGCTTGGCCTAAATAAATTGGATGTTTGAACATCCTCGCCAGTCCATCCATGCATATGGATACTAGATAGAATCAAGACTAACCATTGGTCATCCTTGCGTAGCATCTCCAAAACATCTCCATTTGTGCCATACACATGAAATTGAGCACTCCCCCCCTTAGGAAACCCCTGCTCCCATATGTGCATATGCACATTGGTCATCAACCCAGTCGGAATGTGGTCAAATGTAAGCTTGAATGCAGGCCAGGTAAGTAGAAACTCTCAAAAAATAAACTAAATAAATATGATGCGAAGGGGAAAAACTGTCTCCCTACAACTGGCTATGACAGTGGTCTAAAGCAATAAAAAGTTGTTTTTGAAAAATAGTATCCCACCTTATCAACCGGAACCTCTATAGTAAATTATCTACATAATATAACATAGTGTGACTAATATCACTACCCATCAGTGAGATGGTGTGATATCATGGTAACAAATAGGCTCAAGCACTTGGCCTCCTCTACCAAAATGCATGTAGCCTCAACTAGCCCACACTGAATTGGAACTCACTAAGGCAAGTAATATCCACACTTATGAATTGTTGAACATACATCAATTGAGTCTCAGTTGCAATACTAGGCAATAGATTGGGAAAATGGGGAAATTACCCCCCCTCCTAGATAAGCATGTGATGAAATAAACATCCTCCTCTATGATTTGGTACCAAATATCGAGACCAACTTTGAATGCCTTCCTGTCGTGATCCCAACGATGGATCAACTTTTCCAGTAGCTCATTCTCCCCCCTGAGTGATGTGGCCTCCTCATAAAACTTTAAGAGACCAACATCAAATAAGATTTGTTGAGTCACACCGGCAATAGGGAAAGGAAATAAATCCCTCTCCCTCTCTTTATCCTGCCATACCCAATTGACGTTATACAAGTTGACCTAAGGTGGCTGTGATTCCTGTCCATGATTTACATACAAATTTCATCATAAATTATATTATTAAATATATATATATATATATATATATACAAAATAGGTACGTGAAATGCTTATTAGATTTTTTTAAAATTTGGATTCAACAAACATTTCCATCACTAGGGGAGAGTTGTCTATTCTTGAACAGGGACCAGTAGTTGTCATAGTACTGGTCCCACATAACCACCAGTAATTGACACAAATAAACCCATAAATTAAACGTACACATTCCATATTAAGTGCAGAAAATATTTAAATTATGTCCAAAAATTGCCCATTAACTGACTGGGCCAATAGGTGTCAATAAATAGTCTTTATATGACAAACTGTACAAAACATCTTGTCCCAACAAAGTACAGATCTGCTCAAATATCCAGAAGTACATGAACAGCTAAATAACCCAACTCGTTTTTGACACCTACTGCAAGGTACCTATCAAAGGAGGACCCACGAATATCTAATGGAGCCTAAATATACCAGCATTCATTGAAACCTGTTCAAACATTCATTGAAACCTGTTCAAGCATCATAAAAGATAGTGTCAGCCATAACTGCAAGATTGTTCAACATTCCAACCCAGTGTATTCAATAAATGACACCTACCCATTAAATGCACCCATTAAACAGATGGAAGCACACAGATCATGAAACATATGAAGGCACAGGGATCCACAATGACAAGCTCCCAACCATTGGATCACTTTCAAATCAATCCACAACACACATTGAAATTTGAGAGATTGCAATCCATGTGCAACCTTCTTACCAACCCAATTCAATAGCAAACAACTATAAATGAACCACAACCCTTATGAAGATGCATTTCATAAATTCGACCTGCAGAGTGTGTGCACAGTTGCATTTCAGAAATTCGAACAAGAGAGTGTGTGCACAGTGGAGGCATACCATCAGAAGTGTGTGCACAGTGGAGGCATACCAGCAGAACTGTGTGCACAGTAGATTCACGTTACTGTTACTGTGATTTATGTTTCTGTTTATGTTATTTCCAGTTATGTTATTCATGTTATTTATGTTTCTGTTATTCATGTTATTTATGTTTCCAGTTATGTTATTTATGTTTCTGTTTCCGTTATTTACATTTCCGTTATAATCAACTTCCAGTTTCTTCTACATAACTAGCCTCCCTTCTAAATGTGTAGGTTGTTGTAGGCATGGCAAGAGTCAGCAATGCAAGGAGAACAAGTTGTCGACTGAGTAGGGGTGCCCAACTACGCTGCACCTCATCGGATGAGGAGAGGCCCAATCATTCAAATGCCAACAATGCTCCCAGCAATGTTGTTGAGAATGACAATGTGGTGGAAGAGGACATTGTTGTCCCACCACCAACCACACAGTCACTTCCAACCATAGTTCAAGGAACAAGTTCAGTCACCAAAATCAGTGCAATAAGAGGTTGGACAAAAGAAGACATGCTAGCTGCTATTGATGATATAGAGTTCAATGGATATTCCATTCGTGCTGCTGCTAAAAAACATGGAGTTGCTACCTCTTCAGTACATTATTGGATAAATGGACTCACACATACAAAGCGCAGAGGGCCTGTTACAGTTATGAGTGAAGAGGAGGAGGCTGAGGTGGTTCAGTGGTGTAAGGAGATGGATGAAATGGGACATGGGCTAGAGCTGATACAGCTAAAATCCACAGTAGCTCAAATCTGTCAAGGGAGGCCAAACCCCTTCAAAGATGGGTTTCCTGGTAAGTCATGGTGGTTTGGGTTTAAAAAAAGGCATCCAGACCTTGTGTTGCGTACAGCTGAGGGCCTAGATAGAGACAGGGCTCTAAATCTACGGCCTGCAATTCTGACTAAGTTCTATGCCACCCTTTCTAGTGCATATGAGAACCATGGGTATGCTCCAGACCATATATGGAACTGTGATGAAACAGGTTTACAGGCAGGAAGGAACTGTGGCATGCGTGTAATTGCCAAGAGAGGGAGTCGTAATGTGCCAAAGATTTTGCCTAGGAGCAGGGAGTGGATCACTATTCTATGTTGTGTCAATGCAATTGGTGCTTCAATCCCAGGATTTTATCTATTTAAAGGTAAAACTCAACTCAAAAACTATATACAGAATTGTGAACTAGGTGCATGCATGGCTGCACATCCCCATGCTTGGATGACCAAAGAACTCTTTTTGAATTGGCTTACTCACTTTGCTGCATCTATACCAGGCGGTGTCTCACCTGTAAATAGACACTTGCTGGTTTTAGATGGTCATGGAAGCCACATTGCTGTGCAAACAATCGAGGAGGCTAACAATTTGGGCATCAACCTGTTAACACTGCCTGCTCATACCACTCACAGATTGCAACCCCTAGATGTCAGTGTGTTCGGGCCTTTCAAGAACTATTTCAGGGGTGAGCGAGCTTCGTGGATGGCACAGAATCCAGGGGTGGAGGTAAAAAGGTTTGAGCTAGCCGAGCTTGCAAGTAAAGCCTTTAAAAGGGCTCTCACACCTTCGAATATCAAGGCTGGGTTTAGGAGGACTGGAATATGGCCACTGAATTCTGAGGCTCTCATGCATGATACTAGTTGTAGCCTGGGATTTGATCTGAATGGTCAGGAAGAAGGGGATGTCCAAGCACATGTTGCTGGCCAAGAAGATGTGGAGGTAGAGGAAGACGTTGTTGCTGCTGATCATATGATATCCCTCTCTCAAGGAGGACCATACTGTGGTGATGAAGAAGAACAGGTAAGTGAAACACAGTATAACAATGAACCAATTGACAGTAACATGGAGGTACATACACCAACTGAGACAGCTGCAACTTCTGCTTCTAATCTTCTTAATGTCTCTATGCAAGAAACAGTTGCAACTTCTGTTTTTGTTCATGTCAATGAAAACGTTGACCATGCACCAGGAAGCAGCAATGGAGAATTGACTTTGCCAATCCAGGTTACCCCACCATCATGGCTGGTAGAAGCCATGATGAATTTGGACAAAAATATTGTGTCAAGGACAAATGAAGAAAGCATGAACATGCCTTCACAGCCTAGAGAATTGGAAGAAGAAATTGTTCATTATTTTGTGGACAATGGAAACCTGGAAGAAGATAGTGTCCACAACGAGGTTCCAGCTGAAGAGGACAATATGGTTCAGATAGAGCAGGAGAACATTGACCCAAATACTGAGAGGCAAGTGTCAAGCAAGAAGCAGCAAGTGTCAAAGAAGGGCCAGTTGCTTGGTCGGTTTCTAAAGCTACCGGTAGAGAGAGTGTCAGCAAAAAGAAGGCAATTTACAGCAGACAATCTTCGTCTATGTCGAAGTTCACAGTTACTCACCTCAGAGGACTATATAAAACTATTGGTTGAGTCTGAGCATAGGAAACTTGAACTCCAGGATTTAAAGTAGAAAAAGAGGGACTTAGCTAAAGAAAAGAAGGCTGCAAGGATTGTTGCAGCAGAAATTCGAGCACAGGAGAGGCTTGAAAGAGAGAAAGAAAGACAAGAAAAGGCTCATCAAAAACAAATGGCAAGGCATGAAAAGGAATTGAGAAAGGCTCAACAATTGCTTCAAAAAGAACAAGGGGTGGTAAAAAGTTCTGCCATTGATGCAAACATAGTGGAGGGGAGTAGGATGATGCCAAACACATTGGAACATCTTGTAGATAATACTCCATGTTTCCAAGACCTCCTAAACATCCAAGTCCCCCACTATCAACAAGTGCACATGCCCACTTTATTCCCTCCTACCAGTGCAGGTGTTAGACATATGTATGATTATCGGGGGGCTCAACCCAATGCAGGGGTTAGTAGCACAAGTGTGCACTGTGGCTACTCAATTCCTCCATGGCTACAAGAAGCAAATTGGATATCATATGGAGGCAACCAGCCACAACCTAATCAGCCATTGTTAGGTATGCCAACCAACCTGGCTCAAGCAGGAAACTCAACAATATTGGGAAGTGAAGATCTTGGACGACATCAAGCATAGGAGTGTCATATAGGGATGCCAAAGTTTTTGTTGTGACCACATTGCATTGTGGATTTTGTAATCATTGGGTCTAACTACTGCAACATGGCCATTTTGTATACAATCCTATACATTTTGGGTACAATCCTAGGTCATATCGTTCCCTGATGTTTGCGGCATTGTAATCAGGGGTTTATCATAAGGTTTAATATATAATTTCATCATTTCAACAGCAAGCTGTAATGTACTCTGATTAAAAATTTCATTAACATTTTTTAGGGATTATGAATTTAGTTTGTTGTTGGTTTATGTTGCAATTTATGTTTGGGCTGAATTATTGAAGGTTATAGGGTTTATGCACCTACAATCCAAAAAACTTATTGTCATCACTACCATTATGAAAGACCAACACATACACACCAAAATGATTAATCATCATTATTGATGGAATCAAAATATCTTCTACAACCAAACAAACATTGTTGTATTTCTATATAAGGGAGGGATTCCAGTTGTTGGACACCCCACGTGGCTCCCTCCCCCATGCCACGCTGTCGAGTCGACACGAACGCAGCCCGGGCCCAGATGGCACCGCTACCTGTCGTGGTGGGTGGGCGCCATAAAGCAGCCTCTATGGCATGCTTTTTTCCGCTTTTCCGGTGCTTTTCCCGTGACCTCTCCTTCCTCCCGTGTATTGTTGCTCGGGCCTTGTCCGTGAACGCTCCGCCACCCAGAGGGTATATGGCTTATGTTGCAGTAGTATGGGTTGAATTATTGAAGGTTCTAGGGTTTATGCTGCAGCAGGGTCCATGGCTTATGTTGCAGCAGGGTTTATGGGATTACAACCATATGCCCAACCATTGCAATCATTGTTTGTTGTTGGTTTATGTTGCAATCATAGTTTGGCCTGAATTATCTATCTTCTATGGTTTATGTTGCAGCCGGGTTTGTAATTTTTTTAGGGTTTATGAATTTAGTTTGTTGTTTGTTAATGTTGCAATCATAGTTTCGGCCGAATTCTTGAAGGCTCTAGGGTTAATGTTGCAGCAGTGTTTATAATTTTATTAGGGTTTCTGAATTTATGAATTCTATGAATTATTGAAGGCTCTATGGTTAATGTTTATGAATTCTAGGGTTTATACTGCAGCAGCGTCCATGGTTTATGTTGCAGTCATTTCGGCCGAATTACAACCACATGGGATTACAACCATATGCCCAAAATTCAAAGGGAGATAGAAGAATCCCAAGACCACTATAATAGCTTCATCCTAGATGATATCGTGGGCTATGGTTTATGTTGCAGTTGGGTCTAAGGTTTATTGAAGTTTCATAGTTTGGGATGAATTATTGAAGGTTCTATGGTTTATGGTGCAGTTGGTTCTATGGTTTACAACTCTTGACCCCTATATTTTCCTTAAACTAGTAGTTAGGAATGGGGTTGAACCATTGCATGGGTGTGATACCCATCCATTCGATGCTAACTGTACTGCAACATGGTCCATATTTCTCTCCTATTATTAATAATGCTTCTATAAGGAATGTTCCATGGAGGGCTCTCATGCATGACTTATTACAACTTAATACAGTATCATACTAATCAACATAACATGCCTAAATTAGATCCAGTGTATGTACATTCCTATAAACAAATTCAATATCCTTTTGAAGGCTAGAACAACAGACAACAATAATCAAGCACACAAACTGTTTAATAAAACTATGTATATATAAATGCCCATAATGCAACAACTAATTTACCTTCTTCTATTTTGCCCATAATGCAACAACTAATTTAACTTATTCTATTTTTCCCAATATTTCAAGTTAATAGGTAAAAGTAAAAACTGCATCATACAACAGCAGATAAGATGCAGCAGATCACTTCATGTTAATAGGTAAAAGTAAAAACTGTATCATACACTCATAATTTAACAATAGCATGCAACTTGTAAACTGCATCAACAACAGCAGATCATAAGGTGGAGCATATCGCTTGTAAAATGCATCAACAATAGCCAATTTGGCAAACTTGCTGATATCAACAACTGAATTATGGGTATTCTTCCAATTAGATGAGACAATGGAAAAGTCATTGTTGTCAACTACCATCCATCCCCTGTATGATGCAGTTTTGCCTTTTAACTATTACCATTCTACTGCGACAAAAACCAACAACATAAACCAACAACAAACTAAATTCATAAACCAGATAAAATTTAGGGACACTGCTGCAACATAAACCAGCAACAAACTAAAATCATAAACCATAGAACCTTCAATAATTCAGCCCAAACTATGATTGCAACATAAACCAGCAACAAACGAAATTCATAAACCCCAATAAAATTATAAACACTGTTGCAACATTAACCATAGAGCCTTCAATAATTCGACTGAAACTATGATTGCAACATTAACAGACAACAAACTAAATTCATAAACACTAAAAAAATTACAAACCCGGCTGCAACATAAACCATAGAAGATATATAATTCAGGCCAAACTATGATTGCAACATAAACCAGCAACAAAATAAAATCATAAACCCCCAAAAAATTACAAACCCTGCTACGACATAAGGCAGCATAGACCATAGAACCTTCAATATTTCAGCCCAAACTATGATTGCAACATAAACCAGCAACAAACGAAATTCAGAAACCCCAATAAAATTATAAACACTGCTGCAACATTAACCATAGAGCCTTCAATAATTTGGCTGAAACTATGATTGCAACATTAACAAACAACAAACTAAATTCATAAACCCTAAAAAAATTACAAACCCGGCTGCAACATAAACCATAGAAGATAGAAAATTCAGGCCAAACTATGATTGCAACATAAACCAGCAACAAACTAAAATCATAAACCCCAAAAAAATTACAAACCCTGCTACAACATAAGGCAGCATAAACCATAGAACCTTCAATATTTCAGCCCAAGCTATGATTGCAACATAAACCAGCAACAAACGAAATTCATAAACCCCAATAAAATTATAAACACTGCTGCAACATTAACCATAGAGCCTTCAATAATTCAACCGAAACAAATAAATAAACCCTACAAAATTTGCAAACCCTGCTGCAACACAGACCATAGAACTTGCTGCAACACAAACCATAGAACCTGCAATAATTCTGCCCAAACTATGATTGCAACATAAACCCTAAAAAAAATTTAAATGCAGCTGCAACAAAACCCTAATTCATACACCCTAAAAACAATTTAAATGCAGCTTCAACATTAACCACAGAACCTTAATTACGAGTGCAACGTAAACCATAGAACCTTAATTACGAGTGCAACGTAAACCATAGAACCTTCAATAATTCAGCCGAAACAAATTCACCTCCAACCTAATAAATGAATAAACACTAAAACATTCATAAACCCTATTGCATCATAAACCATTCATAAACAAATTAACAGGAGCACAATAAACCATTCATAAACCCTACTGCATTATAAACCATTCATAAACCCTACTGCATTATAAACCATTCCTAAACCCTGCTGCATTATAAACCATTCCTAAACCCTGCTGCAGCATAAACAAATTAAACCCCTAATGCCACATAAAAACCCTAATGCGAAATGCATTTCACCATTGCCACAAACGCAATGTAAACCAACCATACACAATTCAAAGTGCGAGCAGGAGGGCACCAAACCAATTCACCAACAAAAATGCACAAATTCACAACCCAGAAATGCACAAATTCACAACCTAGAAAACCAGAATTTAACCTTTAAAAGCAGCAGAAATGGTCCACGAAATCCCCAGAAGGTTGAGAGTGTTGACAAACACTGATGCAGGGAATGGCTGGTAGGAAACCTACCAGCGAAACCGAAGAAGCGTGAAGGGACGAGCCACCACCGTGAGCAGGAACAGCCAACGCCACCGCCGTGAGCAGGAAGGGATGAGCCACCGCCGTGAGGAGGAAGGGACCAGCGCCACTGAACGAAGGCAACGAACGCCTGATGGAAGCCACCATCGCCACCAGCGAAACCAGCCGAGCAGCAACCCAACAACACCACCACCGAACCGATGAAAAACTCCAACGGGGTCCGCCGCAGACAACTTCGAGGGCCTGTGGTGCGCTATGGGCATGGAGCGAGTGTCAACGTCGGGAGAGCTAGCGGACAGAACATACAGCAGCGGTGAATGCCATCTGTTGGGGGGTAAGGCAACAAGCGTCCGCCATATAATAATAACACAACAGGATACCGACAGAACCAGAGCGCCCATGGTGCAGAACCAGAGCGGGGGTGGTGCAGAACCAGCGCGGGCGTGAACAAGAAGTGGGGTGGTGGAGCGTTCACAGATAGGGCCCGAGCAACAATACACGGGAGGAAGGAGAGGTCACGGGAAAAGCATCGAAAAAGCGGGAAAAAGCGTGCCATAAAGGCCGCTTTAATGCGCCCACCCACCACGACAGGTGGCGGTGCCATCTGGGCCCGGGCTGCGTTCGTGTCGACTCGACAGCGTGGCATGGGGGAGGGAGCCACGTGGGGTGTCCAACAACTGGCATCCCTCCCCTAGTGGATATGTTTTCAAAAAGGTGCATTGTTCATGATGCACCCTTTTTTAACAAAGTACACAATGCACGGTGCTAAGATATTAAACCAAAAGCACCATCAATGGTGCGTACTCAATCAACCTAAAGCATTGGATACAATGCACTTAAAGACAAATTTCATAAAACATAAAACACAAATATTGCAAAATTTTTATCCTCTTTCAATGTGCTTGTGATAATAGAATGCATTGGTATTGATGCTCCACAAAATGTACCAGTGGCTATTTCTAGTTTTTTATTATTTATGCATTGTCAGTGCACCCAATCTAGTCAAACACAAAGTTAACGGTGTAGAAGAAAACACATCGGTGGCTATTTGTGGTTTCTCAATTATAAATGTATTTCCAGTACGCCTAATCTAACAAGTTGCATCGGTAACGGTGCACCATACAATGAAGTAGTGACTATATTTTCGATGGTTGATGGTGCACCTAACATAATCAAAAGCATCAGAGAAGATGCTTTGAATGATGCACCAGTCATGGTGCGCCAAATGATGCACCGATGGAAATTTTTTCCTTTAAATTATATTGTATTAGTGGTGTGTCTGATCTAATTTAACCCACAGGTATCGATGCACCACACGACATACCATTGGTTATTTTTAGGTGGTTATTTCCAAGCTTGGTGGTGCAATTTTTATAACTAAGCGCATCGGTGGCTAATTTTTGGTGGTGGACAATGTGCCTAATCTAATATAATGCATCAATATCAGTGCGTCATATGACGCACTAAGGTTGGTGTGATAAGTGTACATGACGCACCGTGGCATGAGCACCAATGTGGTTCTCTAACTATAAATGCACCGCGTTTAACACAAATTGTCTGGTGTGTTTATATGAAACACATGCAACATATATGGTGCGACTTGTAAACACATTGTTTTATGGTGCGACCCGGGTTTTGGGGGAGCACTGGTGGAAATTTTTATTTTTTTAAATTTTAAGTATATAAAGGCGAATTTCAAAATTTAAATTGAAGGATAACAAATGATTTTCCTTTCACGTCCATGGTTGTTGTGTAGTAGAAAAATGAAAAAAATGTGTTGTTTGGGGATTCCAAAACAAACACAAATCAACAACCGGTGCTTACAAATCGACAAGTATGATGGTACAATAACACTATGATACATGGCGCTTCTATAGATACTTGAGCATCAATGATGTTCGATGCGTTTTGATAAAACAAATTGGTTATTTTCTAAAAAATTAAATGCACTAGAGCATTAGTGCAAAAAAAACGCATCGTGGAATTTAAAATATTATTTTTCATTTTTTGGCAAAAAATATGAGCTTTCTGGTGTGTTGTTTTGAAACAGACTGGTGTGTTTATTGTTGTTTGTGGAGCCTGGTTATCTTCCTGATTTAGTGATCTTGTTGTTCAGTCGTGCTTTGTACCCCAATTGGATTGTACACTCCTCCCAACCCATGTTATTGGGTAGCCCGTGGTATTTTCCCATGGTAATCCCTCTTTAAAAGGAAGGCATTGTATTGCGGCCGTGTAGTATTCTATTGCAGTATTGTGAAAAAAATCTTTGTGATTGTGTGTGAGAGACTATGAGAAAGTGAAGAGGAAGTTGCAACAAATGTGCTGCGGGTTGTATCCTTTCATTTCCTAAATAAATTAATAAAAGGATTGACAATTTCTCCATGGACGTAGCCCATATTGGGTGAACCATGTATATTGGTGTCTCTCTCTTGTATTTTGATCTTATGCGTTTTATTTCCGCATTCTGTTTATTTTATTGCTCTACGATCCTGTTTTTGTAACATTTATAGTTACAAAGTGCAACGAATAATGTATAGATTAAATTCTAAATTTTGTAATCATTTCAATGATGTGCGACGCATTTTGTTGAAATGCACTAGTGCATATGTGTAAAATAAAACACACTGGTGCATTTATGTAGATAAAGCACACCATAAAATTTTGAAATATTTTTATTTTTTGTCAAAAATTATAAGCTTTTTGATGTGTTGTTTGTAAACTCACCGGTGCTTATGTCTCTATTAGGAGCATTCATTGTTTCATTTTATAATTTTTTTAAAAATCAAAACTTAAATCAATAAATCATTTGAACTATCCAGTGCATTTATAAATAATAAAGTGACCAATGCAGTTATAGATAATAAGTGCACTTGAGACAAAACATCCACAGAAACCTCCAACTTCCTGCCTCCACTATCCACCTGCTATAAATGGAAAAATGTGATTTTTTAATTGGAGGTTCCCCCAAAACATCCACTAGAAGGTGTTTTCCTTGTAGTGCCTCGAGACCCATGTCTAGTGCTCAAAACCTCCTAATAATACTACTATCTCCACTTGTATGGCAAGGATATCCTTACGAGGTCCTCTTTATTGATTCCAAATGACTAGAGAATTTCTTTAGGGCTCAAGGCCCAATATTCCTCCCTTGACAATGTCTAAGGAACTAAGAATCAAACCTAGTGCTAAAAACCTCTAATTCCCCCCATACCCCTATTCTAAGACCAAATATACCTTTGAGAGGTCATGTGTGTTGATTAAACTCATCGTTATTGGGCATGGATGTCTATAATCTTTCTTCAGTAGCTAAGGCTTGAGTTTCTTCACTTAGCAATGTCAAGGGCTCTTAGACCCATCCCCGGTGATCAAAACCTAGTAATGGTCTTGAACATAGGGGCTAAGAGTACACTCATGAGTCCATTTGTGGTTGTTTGAGGTGTGCATTGGACCAAAATGCCTGTAAGCTTCTTTTAGGGCCTAAGGTAGAGGTTTCCCCCCTCAACCATGTCCAGGTATTCAAGACCCATACTAGTGCATAAAACCTCATAAGGGTGTTGCCATCCATTAAGCGATTTGAGAAATAATTTACTAAGACCTATACAAATATTCCCAATCAAATACTTGAATCTCAATTCAAATTGCTTTTATCACCACCCTTATAATTTTAATAAACTAAAAATTGATTATTTTTAATATAAATTTTGTAATGAGAATTTATTTTGTTTTGTTTTATTTTTCACAAAATCCTCCATTCACTTCCCCTCATTTCCAACGAACACAACACTCAACCACTTGAAACAACTCATTGGGATAAGGATTTAGTTATTTATTTGAAGTGGCAATGATATAAAAGATAAATAATTGAATTACGTTATTTGAATTTGTTATGTTTATAATGGTAACCTTCATAATTGAATTCCACTAGTACATGTTAATGTGGTAAAGTAAAACTTGGCACTACTTTATTTTACTTGTTAGTTTATCTTGCATTTTTACTCTTTACATATATGAAATCAATTTTCATAAATTTAACAAAAATTATGATAAATTTAACACCACATAATATAAATGGTCTTAATACCACTAGATGGGTTCTGTATCCCAAATGATGTTAGATCTAATTGATACTTTTCACTAAGGGTGACATTTGCCGTTGAAGACGACACTTTGCATGCGTTAACACACTTCCACTATCTTCTCCACACCAAATTCTCATGCCTCTTGTATGTAATGTTCCTCCCAAATAAACGCCTCACACTTGCTTAAAGGAACACAAAGGTGGCTCAGATGGTGTAAAAGTTCATCTTGGAGATAAAAGTCTGAGATTAGTTTTCCCGTGCATAATGTTTGATAGGTAACAACAAAGTTAGGGTCACTATCGTGCAAATTGGGACACTCATAGGTCTCATGTCCACAAGATTTGAGCATGGTAGTTATCCATGCAACTATAGGTTGGCTTAGGTAGTCTACAACATGATTTGTGTTACCCTTCTTGTACTTGACGTTTAGGTGGAAATATTGTAGGTATGTAAACCACTTTTGATGGTAGTTGTTTTGTAACTTTCCATACATTTGCATGAACTCTAAGGGCTTGTGATCAATGTGGATGATCATCTCCTTCCCTAGGATGTGATGTTTCCAAAGGCACATGCATGTGCAATGGAGTACATCTCCTTGTCATAGGTGGGGTAATTCCAAACTACATTAGAGAGTGTCTCATTATGATAGGCCACTAGATGTCTATACTGAGTGAGGACTAAACTAACAACATAATCAAAAGCACATGCCCCAATCTTTAAGGGTTGTTGCAAGTATGGTAGGGTGAGTACTAGTGTTGAACAAAGCCAATGTCTTAGAGCCTCAATTTTTTTTTTTTTGTGAATCAGACCAAATGAACTTGCCATTGACCCCACCCTTAGTCACTTGGCTTAGGGGCCAAGTGATATGATAGAACCTCAACATGAAACTATGATAGAAGTTGGCAAGGACCAAGAAATTACGGATCTAGGTGAGAGTTGTTGGGGCTGATCAATCATGAATGAATTGGATCTTGGTTGGATCCACATGCACACTATGCTCATTCATGATGTATCATAGATCCTAAATATTTTGAATGGTGAATGAGCATTTCTCTAGATTGACATATAACTTGTGTTGTTGCAAGGTGTTTCTGATCCGTTGAATGTGTTGCAAATGTTTTTCACAAGTTTTACTAAAGATGAGGACATCATCCAAATGTACAACAACAAAATAATTTGTGAATGGCCACAAGATATCATCCATCATATCCATGAATGTTCTTGGAGCATTAGTAAAGCCAAACGACATTACCAACCACTTGAAAAATTCTTCTTTAGAGTTGAAGGGATATCTTCAATACATTAGTTTTCTTAATGAGCACCTAGTGGTATCCTGACTTAAGATCAATATTACAAAAAAACTTGGCGTCGTTGAGTTGATTGAGAATATCGTCATCCTAAGGGATTGGATATTGGTTATTAATTGTGTTTTTTTCAAAGCTATGTGATTAATATAGAGTCTCGATATCCCATCCTTGTTCTACACCAACATAATTAGACTCCTGCAAGATGGGGAGCTTGGTTGAATTTGTCCCTTTGTATGAGCTCTTGAATTCGACATTTGATTTTATCAATCTCAAGAATAAATCATTTGTATATTAGACCATTAGGAATATGAGGTCCAAGTATTAAATCAATTGACTGTATGACATGTCAATGTAGGGACACCCCTGTAGGCAAAGTGAAGTCATCTTTGTATTCTTCCATTATCTTTTCCACCTACTTCTTTTGTGTAGAGGAGTCCCATGCAAAGGTTGTGGTTGTTGCAGTGATCTTTTGTTCACCTTTCGATCAAATATTGAAGAGGACACAATTTTTGGTCTAAGAGATCACCTTCCTGCATTATTTTGTTGAGATCAAAGAAACTGTGATAGTTGGAACTACCTCTGGTATCCTGTAGAGATGACCTCTCAAAGTAACAATCAAGCTACAAAGCCTAAACTCATAAACAACGTGAGGTTTTCACATATGCAAAATTGTCCTAAAAGAACATTACAAACATCAAGTGGGCCTACATCACATAATACCTCATATTTGAAGGGATTAATGTCATAGGGTAGGAAAAATTACTATATGATGTAGATCTATCATCCTTGACTCAACCAATCAATGGTGTATGATTGGGGGTGCAACATTGTCAATATATGCAAACTCCTAATGACCTCTGCTAAGATCAAATTCTTATGGCTATTGTTGTCAATAATGAAATGTCCTGAAGTCCCCTTTAACCATATCTGTGAATAGAAGAGGTGTTGAATTTCCTTTAGCTCCTATATATCTTCTAGTTGGATATTTGTAGTTGCGATGGAAGCGCTAAGTTCTATGTAAACAATCTGATCTCCCTTATCTGGTTTCGAGTGAGAGTCCGAGACAGGTTTTGAATATGATGCTTTCATGTTAGCTAACAATGAATTCTATGAGTGACATTAGTCAATGTTGTGTTAGGTTTTTTTTGGAACTCACACCACTTTCAAGTGTCCTTTGACTTCATGTTACCCTTCTTCTTCTTTTCCTACGACTTGGACTAGCTTAGATCCACATGCACACCCTCTTGACTAACAATAATGGCCCAAATATTCCATTTCAAAGACACCAAAGGAAAATTTGGACCTTCTAAGAAAGAGATGATGATGCACCAATAGTTGTAAGGCCTAATCCACATGGGATTGCCAATTTTTATTGTAGATTGAGATGTCATAAAAATAGACAAGGAGAAAATTATGTAGAAAGGGTTTACATATTTTGTGCATCAGACTCTTGAAGGTTGAGGGTGCATTGAAAACTTCAAAGGTCATCACCAAAGAACTTGTAATGGCCTTCATGAGTGCCAAAAACAATTTTGGTAATACCCTCTTCCTTCATGCTAATTTGATGATAGCTTGAACAAGGATCACGTTTGGTGAAGAATTGAGCACCCTTGAGTTCATTCAAAAGGTCATCGACTCATCAATGATAGGGATGGGAAACTTATCCTTAACGGTCAATTTGTTCAGAGAATAGAAGTAGGGACATATGTGCCAAGTGCCTTATATTTTGAGGACTATACCAACTGGAGAGTAATAAGGGTTAGTATTGGGGCAGATGACACCAACGGTTAAACTCTTGAAAAATTGATTCAATTTCATTTTTTTGGGAAAATGGTGGTGGTACATACATGCATTGGGTGGGAGGCTACTAGACATGAGTGGAATGGAATCATGATTGAGACCTCCTAATATCGCCAATATCCCAACTTGGAGGCCAAATATATGGTTGGGAACTCATGCATGGTGGATGAAGGCATAGCTCTTGAACCTAGATGCTTAGAACCTTCCTTTAGGAAATAAAACCTAAATTTCCTCCCTCAACAATGTTTAGGGCCAAGAGACTCATATCTAATATCCACATACTCCTAATAACACTCATATAATCCCCACTTGAGGGGAAGGATAACCTTGAGAGGTCATGTATTGTCATTTGAGATGTTGGTCATGTAAATGGATGTATGGAAGCTTCCATTAGGGTCTAATCCTTCAGTTTCCTTCCCCAGATAAGTCAAATACATCAAGACCCATACATATTGCTCAAATTATCCTAATGGAACCAATATATCCACTTGGGATACAAGGATATAACCTCATGGGGTCCTAGGTGGTAGTTTGAGTCATAATTCTTAGTTGTGTATTAACCCTCAATGCCTAGAAGCTTTCTTTATGGACTAAGTCTTGTGATTCCTCTTTAAACCATGTCCAAGGTTCCAAGACCAATACCTAGTGTTGAAAACCTCCTAATATCATTAATATATCCACTTGGAGGCCAAGGATACCCTTAGGAGGCCATGCGTGGTTGTTCGTTCTTGGCCCTCAATGATTAGAGGCTTCCTTTAAAGCCTAAGTATGAAGTTTCCTTCATTGACCATGTTGAGAACCCCAAAACCAATACCTTCTACTTTATATGTAATTGATATCCTCACTTGGAGGTGAAGGATACCTTTGATAGGGCATGCGTGGTAGTACCATATATTGTTCTACGCCTAGATGCCCAAAATCTTCCTTTAAGGCCTAAGGCCTTAGTTTCCTCCCCTAATAATTTATAGGGACGCGAGACCCATGACTAGTGCTCAAAACCTCCTAATGGTACTACTATCACCACTTGTAGGCTAATAATACTCTTACAAGGTACCATGTGGCAGTTTGAGTTATCTTTCTTGATTCCAAATGCCTAGAGAATTTCCTTAGGGCTCAATGCACAATATTCCTCCCTTGACCATGTCTAAGGAACTAAGAATCACACCTAGTGCTAAAAACCTCTAGTTCTCCACATGCCCCTATTCTAAGGCCAAATATCCCTTTGAGAGGTCATGTGTGTTTGTTAAACTCATTGCTCTTAGTCATGGATGTCTAGAGTCTTGCTCGAGTAGCTCACACTTGAATTTATCAAGACTTAGCAATGTTAAGGGCCCTTAGAACCATACCTAGTGATTAAAATCTAGTAATGTTGTTGATGTCCACACATAGGAAGAGTACACTCATGAGGCCATTTGTGGTTTTTTGAGGTGTCAACATTGGCCCTGAATGTCTATAAGCTTCTTTTGGGGCCCAGGTCTTCAAGACCCATACTAGTGCAAAAAAACCTCCTAAGGGCACTACTATCCATCAAGTGATTTGAAAAAAGCTATTTGATAAGAAATTTACTAAGACTTATAAAATATTCTCAATCAAATACTTAAATTTCAGTTCAAATAATTTTTATCACCACCTTTATAATTTTAATAAATTAAAAATTGATTATCCTCCATGCACTTCCCTTATAGCTAATACAACACTCAACAACTTGTGCTAACTCATTGGGATAAGCATTTACTTATCTATTTGAAGTGACAATAATATAAAAGATAAATAATTGAATTAAGATATTTGAATATGTTGTGTTTATGATGGTAACCTTCTTCCTATCAGGTATCGAACCGTGATTATTTCACCTCACTACAACTTTTTCTTCCATATAAATGGGTGGAATTAAATGATGGTTTCCGGTATTTGTGTTTTCTGTTGAAACTGAATGGTAAGGTGGATTGGCACTGGTTAGTTATGAAGGTTCAGGCCCGGATAAACTCCTGGTCATATCGATGGCTCTCATTGGGGGGTAGGCTTGTCCTTATAAATTCCGTTCTCTTGAGTATACCGATCTACTGGTTCTCACTCTTCTGCATTTCTTTGAGTATCCTTACCTCTCTGCGCCATATCATTTTTTCCTATTTATGGGCTAGTAACTCTGGTTGTTCTAAATTCCACTTGGCTGCTTGGGAATCTACCTCCTTACCTAAGATTCTTGGTAGCCAGGGTATTAAGAACCTTTGTATTTTCAATCGAGCGCTCTGCGCTAAGAGTCTTTGGAGGGCACTCTTCGGTGGCGGACTGTGGGGAAGGGTGATAAAAATGAAATATTTTAAAACACTGCCTGTCTCTTATTTTTTTTGGGATCGCTCTACAGGGGTGTCCTCGGCTTCTACCATCTGGCGCAGTTTGATCAAATCATTTCCGCTGATTCAATCCTCCATTGTGTGGAATATTGGGCGTGGTACTCAGGTGTACATTGGCATTGACCCCATTTCGGGCTGTCAATCGAACTCTTTGTTGTCTCCCACTCTGCTGAGTCACTTACACAGTAGGAATTATTATGTGCTCAAACATATTTATACCTCATATACGGGTTATGTCTCTCCCTGACTGTGCTCGAATGATCTCCACTTGAGTGGCTCACTGGCGATGGAATGGGATGGATATGTATGTTCTTTATCTAGTGCCTGGATTATACTTTATGAGCAGGAAGACAGAATTGTTTGGACTTGCAATTCGACCAATGGGGAGGTCACTGCGGCCTTGGCATATAATAAGCTTGTTGATCTGCCGTCTTCTGTTCATGTGCCCTAGTGGATACCGTGGCTTTGGAAGATGGCGTGTCCTTTGAAGGTTAAGTTATTTGTTTGGCTTGGACTCAATGATAAGGTTTTAACATGGACAAATTTGCTAAAACGAGGTTTCTCAGGACCTAGTTGCTGTGTATTATGTCGTAATGAAGCTGAGTCTACGTCACATATTTTTGGATATTGTCTATTCATTTTGAATACAATCTGTGAAGTAGCTGCTATGATGAATATCCAGGTAAGCAGGGCTAGAACTTCCTTGGTGGATACTTTGTTGTGCTGGCGTCGTAGACATGGAAAGCTGCCTGTTATTATCTGCCTCTGTAATTGGTTTGTTTGGAAAGAGAGGAATGGTGCCATTTTCAACAACCTACAACCTTCCCCTCAGCGGGCTGCGGCCTATACTGTTGCTAATTTCTCTTCTCTTCGGGGGCAACCTGCTCAACGTTGGATACATAGATTGGATCTGGTCTTGGAGGATTACCCTCTTCCTCATGGGTATTTTGATGGAGCGGCGCAGAACAATCACTGTGGGGCTGGTGTTGTCCTGTGTATGAGTCCAATGCATCACTTTCATCTATCCTTTGCTGTTGGATATGGCACTAATATGAGGGCGGAACTCATTGCACTTTGTATCCTTCTTTGGTTTGCCAACTCGCGATCTGTTCACTCATTTGGATCTTTGGAGATTCACAGTGCATCATTAACTAGGTTGGACAGGGGACACATCTGAATGCACTTCAGCTGAAACACTGGATGGCTCGCATTCTGGACTTGGTAAGCACCTTCAGCTGAATTCGTTTCAAACACATCTATCGGGTACTTAACGGTACTGCTGATAGCCTATCTCGTCGGTTTTTGGGAGAAATGAATGGGCAAATCCGATGTGAGGAACTTCGTGAGGGGAAGCTCATCAATTCCACTGTGATGAACCTCTTTTGTGGGGGTGATTGCTAGTGGTGCATCACTCTGTTTTTTATGATGATTGATTACTTGGGTAGTATCTGTCACTACTTTTTTTTATTGCTGATGACTTATGCCTTAGATACTGAAAGTTGGACTGCTGTAACATCGGCTTGAGCGATTTGTGATAGCTAATATTGTATTTATGTTGGTACATATCGTATGTTTGGAGGAATTTTTTGATCCATTATATGTATTTTGGAAATGGATTCTAAGCCTGTCATGTAAGATCACAGCTTGTGGTCGGCTTTTGTGTTTAATATACAAGCTGATTTTTTCTTTATGAAAGAGATTCCACCAGTGCATGTTAATATGGTAATGTAAAACTTAGCACTACTTTATTGTACTTCAATTTAACATACTTTTTTTTCTATTTACATATATGAAATTCATTTTCATATATCTAGCAAAATGGTCTTAATACCATGTTTAACACCACATAATATAAAATGGCTTTAATACTACCAATTTAACACCACATAATATAAATGGTTCTAATTTGTGATGTTAAAAGCCTTAATACCACTAGTTTAACACCACATAATATAAATGGTTCTAATGTGTGATGTTAAAAGATTGATTTTCCTCCACTTAGATTAAGTGGTGTTAATGTGGTTCTAATTTGTGATGTTAAAAGATGGATTTTCCTCCACTTAGTTTAAGTGGTTCTAATTTGTGATGTTACAAGATGGATTTTCCTCCACTTAGATTAAGTGGTGTTATGTGGTTCTAATGTGTGATGTTTAAAGATGGATTTTCCTTCACTTAGATTAAGTGGTGTTAATGTGGTTCTAATTTGTGATGTTAAAAGATGGATTTTCCTCCACTTAGATTAAGTGGTTCTAATTTGTGATGTTAAACGATGAATTTTCCTCCATTTAAATTAAGTGGCTCTAATTTGTGTTGTTAAAAGATAGATTTTCCTTCACTTAGATTAAATGGTTCTAATTTATGATATTAAACGATGGATTTTCCTCCACTTAGATTAAGTAATGTTAATGTGACTTAATTTGTGATGTTAAAAGATGGATTTTCATCCACTTAGATTAAGTGGTGTTAATGTGGTTCTAATTCGTGATGTTAAAAGATGGATTTTCCTCTACTTAAATTAAGTGGTTCTAATTTGTGATGTTAAACGATGAATTTTCCTCCCTTTAAGTGATTCTAATTTATGTTGTTAAAAGATAGATTTTCCTTCACTTAAATTAAATGGTTCTAATTTATAATATTAAACGATCGATTTTCCTCTCCACTTAGATTAAGTGATGTTAATGTGACTTAATTTGTGATGTTAATCCATTTGATTTTCCTCCACTTAATCTAAGTGGTGTTAATTCCATATTCATGATTATATAATACAAGTGGTGCTGTGTACTAAAAAATGAAATTTTCTTGTCTTGTTGTGTATGTTCACTGTTCTTAAATGGAGAAGATTGGGTGCCACCAGTTATCGGCTTTCTTGGCCTTGTTATTATTTTATGCCATAAGTAGCGTAGGGGGGAGCAGTACGTCTGAAGCGTCGGTTGTTAATGAAACGGCCATTAATGGGACTGGTCTCAGAGTGGGTTTCTACGATTCAACTTGTCCAGCTGCAGAATCCACCGTGTTTGAGGTCGTTCAAAAAGCATTCAAGAAGAATCGTTCAGTAGCTCCTGGATTAGTACGCTTGCAGTTCCATGATTGTTTCATTCGGGTAAGCATAATTCCATGTTCAGATTGTTATTGAGAATGTAATTTACAGTACGTTACTTCAATAATACAGTAGGTTTGTTCTATCAATTTCGAATCCGAGTTTGCTGAGAGGTAATGGTTTCAAGTGAGGAACTGACATTTTCCGATGAGAAAATTGGGGACTAGTCATGGTTTGACATTTTCCATGGAAAAATGGTAAAGAATTGACAGTTTTTATCGTTTGGCATTTTCAGGGATGCGATGGATCTGTTCTCATTGACTCCACTCCCAGCAACAGAGCAGAGAAAGACGGAGAAATGAACAGAAACAGTCTTCAGGGATTCTGGGTGATTAAAAGAGCGAAAGAGGCGGTAGAGGCCATCTGTCCAAACACAGTTTCTTGTGCAGATATTGTCCAATTTGCCTCCAGGGATAGCGCATATCTGGTATTCTTTTCATCTGAAATAATCCTCTCTCTGGTATAGATCGATCATAGCAGTAATGTTCAACTGATTGTAATTGATGGGATATCCTGATTTACACAGACATCTCCAGTGGGATATCCTCTTACTTGGGCTGTTCCCAGTGGAAGAAGGGATGGAACAATTTCAAAAGCTTCTGATACTGTGGGAAATCTACCACATGGAACTGATGATGTAAACCAACTAACTCAGCGCTTTGCAGACAAAGGTCTCTCCCAGGAAGACATGGTTATACTTTCAGGTAAACCTTCAAACAAATTTTCATTTACAACGTTTTTATTTCTATTTCTTGCAGTAAAAATTTCAATCAGAAGAGTCCATGCATTGAGTTTCAATCAGACAAGTCCATGCATTGAGTGTTTTTATTTCAATAAGAAAAGTCCATCCTCTTTGCATTGACTTGCATTAAGACTGAAGTCCAATTCATGAGATGACTTTTATTTAAAGAGTGATATATTTATATTTTGGGATTATGATTTAATTTTGGATTATCTTGTTATTCTTAGAAGCATAATATATGTATATTTTGGATTTAATTTTGGATTCTATCGCTAAAAATTGTCATAATAATAAAATTAATATTATGTGATGTTTTTTTGAATTTAAAAATTACTTAATATTAATATAGGTTCACAATTAAAATTAATTATATTTATATTTAAAAAATGATGTATTTTGAGGCTATCATTCAACTTAGGCCACCTTATTACTCTTAGGACCATTGCTAAAAAGTGTCACTATAATAAAATTATTATTCAACTTAGGCCACCTTATTCCTATTAGGATCATTGATAAAAGTGTCACAATAATAAAATTAATATAATGTGATGCTTTATTGAATTTAGAAAAAACATTTGATAATAATGTAGGCTCATAATTAATTTTTGTGTATGTGTATATATAAGGAATTTTAATAAGAAAAATCCAAGGTATTGAAGTGGGACTATCTGCTTACTCTTAGGACCATTTCTAAAGGGTGTAGTCTAAATATTCTAAGTTTTCAACCTTTTCCGAGCATATTTTCTGAATTGGAAATCTTTAAAAAATCTTAGAATCACATATATTAGCTACGAAAATTGCATAATTTGGATGCCATGGGGGTATTTGA
Source organism: Larix kaempferi (assembly GCA_027924585.1). NCBI lineage: Eukaryota > Viridiplantae > Streptophyta > Pinopsida > Pinales > Pinaceae > Larix > Larix kaempferi. The sequence goes on from BSBM01000067.1 coordinate 8,666,453, forward strand.
GGGTGGTGAAACTATTTATGGATTCAAAAATAAACATGTGGAAAATTGGATTTTACCCAAAAAAATTACTTGATTCCAATCAAAACCCACCCTAAGTAGAATAAATAGACTACTCCTTCCTAAAGAATGTCACAATAATACAATTAATATTATGTGACATGTTGTTGAATTTTAAAAATTATTTGACAATAATGTAAGTTCACAATTAAAATTAATTATATTTATATTTTAAAAATATGTATTTTTTTTTATAACAAAAATGTATATAGTATATTAAAAAAAAAAGGAGCCGTGGTTTTTATCCAAATCGGCAAAGTACATGAAGGCCAAAATGGCTTTTATCATTTTCAGTTTCCCAAAATGGCCAAACTATGTATTTTTACTTCCTAAAGAATGTCACAATAATAAAATTAATATTATGTGAGGTTTTGTTGAATTTTAAAAATGATTTGACAATAATGTAAGTTCACAATTAAAATTGAGTATATTTATATTTTAAAAATATGTATTTTTATTTTGGAGTTATCATTCAACTGTGGGCCACCTCGTTACTATTGGGACCATTGCTAAAGGGTGTCACAATAATAAAATTAATATAATGTGATGTTTTGTGGGCCACCTTGTTACTATTGGGACCATTGCTAAAGGGTGTCACAATAATAAAATTAATATAATGTGATGCTTTGTTGAATTTAGAAAATCATTTGACAATAATGTAGGCTCACAATTAAAATTAATTATATTTATATTTGTGTATGTGTATATATAAGGAATTTTAATAAGAAAAGTTCAACCTCTTTGCATTGAGACTACTTCAACTCTGGACCATCTTCTTACTCTTAGGACCAGTACCCATTATGTTCAAATTCACCTCAAGTCATGGCTTAGTTTGCATTGGAACCATCTCCCGATAAGACTCAGTGGCCACCGATGGTGAATAAACAGTCAACTTGGGTAGAACTAAGCATAATTGAACCATGTGGGCACCAAAATAGGGAAGGAGACTCCAAGGGGGCACATAACTAGCTTTCAATGGTCAAGGAGGGCGCTCCTACACTCGGGAGCAGTCAGCTAGGAACTACAGTCAGTTAACTGAGAAATCAAAGGGACAAGGTTCCCTAAATCATGGAACTGACTAATTATGGATCTCCTAAATATGTGAATGAGGGTGCATTTGTAACTCTAGTGATGGAAACAAGGGCGCATGAGTGGCTAGGAGGGATAATGATGGCCAAAAACAAGCTCCAAGGGCCCAAATTAGGGACTAGGTGCTAGGAGACTCCACTATTGATGCATGGATGCATGGAGTGCTGCATGGAATGCATGCATGCAAAACCAAGATATGATGGTGAAAATATTCCAACACCCCCCCTTAAGTCGGACTATGAGGAAAAATTACTGAAAAAATAGGGCCCTAGTTACTGAGACCAAAGGTCACCCCATACAACAATCTAAAAAAGTGTGAGGAAAGAGGGAAAACCTAGTGGTAACCCCCCTCCCCCCCAAGATAGACTGTAAAAAAAACTAATCAAACAAGGTAGCACTCACCCCAAGAAGGGATCGGAGGTAAGTGAACTTCTTCACTGAAAATGTCTTGGTGAAAATATCTGCAATCTACTCTTCTGTAGGATAATAGAGCAGTGTGATGGTACGATCAACAACATCAATCCTTAGATGTAATGCATGTGTATATCAATATTTTTGGTTCTTTGTCTCAGAACTGAATATGTAGAAATCATGATAGCACTCTAATTGTCACAATAGATGATTGGTGGAGTACTGTAGCAAATCCCAAACTCTGACAAGATGCCCCACAATCAGATGCACTATGTGGCTGCATTCACTGCACCTCTGTATTCGGCCTTAGCTGATGAAAGATCTAGAACAGTCTGCTTTTTGCTCGATCAACAGATAGGACCAGATCCAATCATGAAGACAAAAATAGATGTAGAATTCCGATTTGAGTTGTCTCCAACCCAATCTGAATCTGTATACCCAACTAGGTTCAATGGAGACCCAATTGCATAGTGAATACCATAGGTCTTCGTCCCTTGCACATAATGCACGATCCTTTTGGATTCCTTCCAGTGAAGCTCATGAGGCTCTTGTACATATCTGGAGACATCACTCATTGTAGAAGATAGATGAGAGCGAGTATGTGTAAGAAACGAAAGACTCCCGATCAACTGCCGATACAAAGTACTACCCACCAAAGGTGAAGAAGAACCATTCTCAAGATTGATACCTGAAAGAAAAGGAAATGTTGGTAGTTTGCATTCCGTCATATGAAACATGTCAAGTAGATATGATGCATACTTGGACTATGCAATCTTGATTCCTGAATCACTTTGAGAGACTTTAAGACCAAGAAACTGCTTTAGTAGTCCCAAATCTGACATAGAGAAGGAGTTGTGCACGGTTGTTTTGATAGATCTAAGACATGAAGAGAGACTCCCTGTAATCAGTAAATCATCAACATAGAGGACAATAAGGAGTATAGAGTTACCATCATGTCTCATGTAGACATTCGAATCAGACTTGCATCTCTGAAAATCTTGTGATAGTAGAAAGGAGTCCATCTTAGCATACCATGCTCGGGGATCCAACTTGAGCCCATACAAGGACTTCCTCAATCTGCACACTAGTGAAGGATCATAAATGTATCCTTCGGGTTGCTTCATGTAGATCTCCTCCTCTAGATCTCCATGAAGAAACACACTCTTGACATCCATGTGATGCACTTCCCAGTGCTTGGATGCAACAAGAGCCAGAACAAGATGGATGGAGTCCATCTTTGCAATAGGAGCGAAGGTCTATGAATAGTCAAACCATTGAACTTGTGAGAAACCTTTAGCAACCAAGCAAGCCTTGTACTTTCTTGTGAATCCATCTGAGTCCATCTTGGTTCTATATACCCACTTACATTGAACAAGATTCCTTCAAGGAGGAAGAGAAACAAGCTCCCAAGTCTCATTCCTTTGAAGAGATTGGTACTCTTCATCCATAGTTGTTATCCATCTCAGATCTTGGGAAGCCTCAAATAATTTTTTTGGATCTGATCCAATCATGAGAAAGCATCTGTCAGCAAGCAATGGATTTGTATGAGAGAGTGCAAACCTTTCATTTTGAAACTCAGATCTAGTTCTTCTTGGATCTTATGGATCTCCAACAAGATCACTGGCAGATTCAAGGGTCTTGGTAGCCCATCTTGAAAGAAGAGGTGGATCTTCAGGTTCTTGTGGATTTGGATCTAGCATTCACTCATCTTCACTTTCGAATTCAAAATCTAAACTTTCATGAGAGGATGCGTCACTATCTTGTTCAATAGGCGTTGGTGGAGTAGTTGGCAAGCTGTCTTCATCGACATAGTGGGCATCATGCAATGGCCATTCCTCAAACTGAACACTTCTCTCAAGAAATTTATGCATGGTAGATAGATCTAGCAGTTTTTTGGCCTTTACACTCAGTGCATAACCAACCAGTATGCACTCTTTGCTTTGTGGCTCTAAGTCTCCCCTCTTCTTGGAAGGAATCCTTTCCCAAGTTTTGGATCCAAAGTCTCTTAGATGAGACACATCTGGCTTGTCTCCCATCCATGCTTCGAAAGGAGTTTTTCCTTATAAGCCTTTGTGAGGAACTCTATTCTGGATATAAGCAACACAATTGGCAGCTTCTGCCCAAAGTCTAGGAGACAATGCTTTTGTAATGTCCCCCTCACCCAATCCGACCATCGGAAGGGGACGCTAGGAAAACCTGGGCTTTCAAAACAACATGGTAAGTTCATGGACAACAATGGAGAGCTCTGCATCCTCCAAATCTGCATGTAAAAATGAGACAAAATGAGGGTTGACTCCAAAGAATATGAGAAAATGGTGACAAGACAACTGACATAACTTCTGGCAGTAGGGGAAATGACTCCTAGCAGCTGCAGACTGACTTCTGTCATGACAGAACTATCACAAAAGTGCAGTCAGTCCCATGCTTCAATAACTACATGAGGTGACTTTTCCCACCAACCACACACATGCCTTAATGATTGGAAAACGGTCAAAAAAATGAGATAATTGCCTTATTCAAGGTACATGACAAAATTTTGGGTGAGTTCTAAGGCTTCCACTTGGCATCATAGGATTTGGTTTCCCATAGGCCCCCTTTCCTCTTCCCCTCTGGTGGAATCATAGCCCCTTTGGTGCTCTTTACACAACCATTGTTGGACCATTTATTATTTATGCTCATAATATTTACATAATATTCTAAATCAGCATAACAGACAACTAAACAATGCAAATGAAATATAAACATCATGCATGCCTAAACATTCACTAGTTGGGCCTTGGCCTTGAGCTTTGCACTAGGAATTCGCACTAGCATATTTACATCATTTTCATTTTTAATGCAATGGGGTCAAAATTGGAATATTACAGCTTTAGACTCAAGCATGCAAGTTGCCATCTCTTTCAAAGTTATGTTCTTTCTCTCTGCTACACCATTCTGCTGTGGTGTGTAAGGAACAATGTGCTGCATATCAATACCCTCATCTGCACAAAATAACTGAAACTCATTCTTCACATACTCTCCTCCATTGTCAGTACGAAGGACCTTGATCTTCTTATCAACGAACTTTTCTACAGAAACTTTAAAAAATTTGAAGTATCCATAGACTTCTCGCTTCAACTTAAGAAAATATACCCAACTGGATAGAGAATAATCATCTATGAATGTTAAGATGTATCTTGCATTATTCAAAGATAGGTTAGGAAGAGGTCTTGATATGTCACTGTGAATTAACCCAAGAGGAGAAGGCTCTATTTGCCTTTCCTTTCTCAAACTTGTGCTCTGGATGCTTACCAATCAAGCAACCTTTACAGGTGCCTTTAGCAAATTTGATGTTCGGAATCCCTTCAACCATTTTCTGATTGTGCAGTTCTTGCAAATATTTGTAGTTGAGGTGCCCAAACCTCTCATGCCAATGTCTGCTTACTTCATTTGCATGAGTAAGAAGTGCACTTTGTTTTGAGTAAGGAAAGAAGTGAGAAAACTCATATATTTTAGAATGGCGATATGCTATTCCTTGTGTAATGATCTTCCCAGATGAGATATCTTGGATTTCAACCGCATTAGGAGTAAAGATTACCTTCTTGGGAACTCCTGTATGGGTCATTTGGTAAATAGAAAGGAGGTTAGCTACAAGAGTAGGCACATAGAGTACATCATTGAAGTACCCATGATCCATATTGATCTTTCCAATCCCTTCTAAGGAAACTTCAGAATCATCTCCCATCAGGATAGAAGGCCCGACAATGGGTTTGAATTCAGAGAATAGATCCTTGGAAGCAGACATGTGTCTGGATGCTCCAAAATCTATGATGAAGGAGGAGTCTTTCGAAGTGCCAGCCATGAGTGCATGACATCTCTCTTTGTCCTCTGATTTAGTATCAAATTATTTTCTTCTAGCATTTGCAGGTACTGGAAGATTGTTTTTATCCAGAAGTTGAGACATGATATCAATGGTCTTCTTCATGCAATCACTTTCAGGATGAAAACGTCTATTACAATATGGAAATTTGGTCTTCTCTTTCTGGTTTTGCTTTCCTCTCTTTGGATTCGAGGTCCCTTCTGACTGTTTGGGAGTCTCTCTTGACTTCTGCTCGTAATGTTTCTTTTCCTTACCTTTTTGCTTCCCTTTTCCATTCACATTCTTTCCTTCACCTGCAGCAATAGATTGATCCCTCTTTGGTTTTATTACTCCCATCTGCATCAATTTGTCTTGCTCCTTTGTGAGAGAGAGGATGAACGCATTTAGAGTGGGAATTTTCCAGTTTGGGATGGAAATCTTTGTTGTTTGGAAGGTGGAAACAAACATTGAATAGTTTGGTCCCAATTTTGAAAGAATAGCAAGAATTAGCTGCTTGTCTTCTTTCTCAATTCTACATAGTTTTAGCTGCACAACCAAGTTCTTGAACCTTGTGAAGAAATCTATGATGGATTAGAAACTGTTGGGGCCCAGTGAGATTAAATCATTTTCCAATTGATGTCCTCTCAAATCATCCTGTTTCCCAAATAAGGATTCGAGCTTTGTCCAAACCTCCTTGCGTGTTTTTAGACCAGTGAGATGAAAGAGTAGATATTTGGAAATGTTGAGGAATAGCAATCCAACTGCTTCATCAAGTTTGTTTACATACTTGTCTTTTTTTGTAGCACCATTTGGTTTGACCTCAGTGCCATGTAATAATCTGTAGAGACCTCTGCTGAGCATGAAGATCTCTATTTTCCCCTTCCATTCAAAGAAGTTGAAGGAAGTGAGTTTAGGAATCAAGGTGAGATCCATAGTAGCTAACTGAATGCGCTTCTGATCATGGAATAACTTGCAAAAAAAATGAAATTTATCTGGAGGATTGTTATAGAATCTATTGAACACTGCTTTAGGATAGTAGGAAATTTTATCCGGATCCTTCACACCTGGCTGACCTCAAAGGATTTCTCCAATGAATTCAATGCAATGGCACCAGGATTTGCTATGGAAATCCAGAGGTTTTTGCCGCACTACTGAAAAAAATTGCTCAATAAAGTGCTGCAACTGTTGCAACTAAAAAAGCTCTCACAAGTTCTGATACCATGTGAAATTCTACATGGGTAGATCACTAAGTTTGAACAAACCTCACAATTTCATAGTTTATCGCAGAGAAGAATTAGCAAGAAATATGAACAAATTCACTCATGAAACACAAAAGATATGAGAAATTGTTGTTGATACATTCATCAGCTGTAAGCTGGAAAAAATGTGATAATACAGTATAATGAATTCGACACTCCTTGGAGGATTTGAATTCACCTTAAGTCATGGCTTAGTTTGCATTGGAACCATCTCCCGATAAGACTCAGTGGCCACCGATGGTGAATAAACAGTCAACTGAGGTATAAATGAGCATAACTGGACCATGTGGGCACCAAAATAGGGAAGAAGACTCCAAGATGGCGCATAACTAGCTGTCATTGGTCAATGAGGGCGCTTCTACACTCAGGAGCAGTCAACTAGGAGCTACAATCAGTTAACTGAGAAATCAAGGGGACAAGGTTCCCTAAATAATGGAACTGACTCATAGATCTCCTAAATCTATGCATGAGGGCACATTTGTAACTCCAGTGATGGAAACAAGGGTGCATGAGTGGCTAGGAGGGCTAATGATGGCCAAAAACAAGCTCCAGGGGGGCCAAATTAGGGACTAGGTGCTAGGAGACTCCACTACTGATGCATGGGTGCATGGATTGTTGCATGGAATGAATGCATGCATGAAAAATACATGCAAAGCATGCAAAACCAAGATATGATGGTGATAATATTCCAACAAGATTTGCATAGGGGGCATAAATTTGTCCCACACCAACCTCTTTTCTGCAAATTATCCCATGTTTTCAAACTGTCTTGTAATGTGAACCACATAAAACATTTCATTTTTAAAGGAAGGTGCCATTTCCATAAAATCTTATACCACCAATTCTGGACCAAATATCCACTTTCATGTACTATAGCATTGTAAGCAGTTTTGGCAGTAACAATACCATTAGCAGGGTTTGATATCCACATAAGAGTATCCTGCATATTATTCAATCTACAAGCAGTTAAGTTCAAATTCTTTATGTACTCATTCCATTCAATAGCAACAATACCATTTAAGCCTAGATCCTTTGCATCATACCGGTAAGAGTTGTGTTCTCTGCACCAATTTGGATTTCTAATCTGAGCAAGAGTATAGTATCCAATTTCTGACAAATAGTTCAAGATATTATGGGGTAATTGATAATTTGCATTCATGCCAATGATAGGGTCAATACCAACTAAGATGTCTTTACCATTTCCAACTCGCCAAGTAAGATCATTTCCAAGCCAATTGATTATTTTTTTAAAACCTGCCCATACAGTAGAGGAAATATTCTTAGCCTTCGTAGGATTTCTAATCCATGCAATGAGATTCCCTTTGATATATTTTTCATGAAGAGTGTCACAATAATAAAATTAATACTTGTATTACTCTCGGGACCATTGCTAAAGAGTGTTACAATAATATAATTAATATTATGTGATGCTTTATTGGAACATCTCCATTGCTAAAGAGCATCACAATAATAAAATTAATAGTATGTGATGCTTTCTTGAATTTAGAAAGCATTTGACAATAATGTAGGTTCTAAATTAAAATTTAATAATATTTATATTTTAAAAATGGCGCATTTTAATTTGGGGACTATCATTCAACTGCAGACCACCTTGTTACTCTTAGGACCATTGCTAAAGAGTGTCACAATAATAAATTAATATTATGTGATAATTTGTTGAATTTAGAAAAGTATTTGATGATATTAATGTAGGTTCACAATTATGTGTGTGTGTATGGTGTGTGTGGGGGGGGTTCTCCAATGCTCGCTATGTCGATGGAAAAACTCCCTGAAATCCATGAGGGAACATGGGGTGGTCAATAATTTTTGGTACACTTGAGATCTGTGCTCTCTATGTCCATGGAAAACCACCCCAAAATCTGTGAGGGAACAGGGGTGGCTGAGAATTTTTGGTACAATAGGGACTCAACAACAAGAACATATTATAGGCCCATTTAAGGGCTCAACATGTCACTTCCAAGGAATTGAACCTGGGTGGAGAGGGTAACATTCATTCCTCCCGAGCTACATCCAAAGGAATATATATATATATATATATATATATATATATATATATATGAAATAAATCCATATTAAATTTTATAGTTCAATAGTGAGGAGATGTAAAGTCTTTAGAAAACTAGTCCAATATTGAAGAGATGGTAACCCTTTTTAAAACTAAAAATAAAGTAATAATAATAATGCTCCAAGCTCATTGGTATTTTTCTTTGTTGTAAGGAATCAATGAATTTGTGTGTATCTCTCTTTATTGTCTTTGTTGTTTGTAGTTAATGATTTGTACTTTGGGGGCATTGCATCTAGAGAGTTATTAGGTGCATGTGTAAAGGTTGTGTAAATGGTTGCAACATTAATAGAAAATAGGAAAAAAAATGATCTTGATAAAATTGACAAACTCAAAAAGAAGGGAAACATCACTATAATAAAATAAGTCAACATAAATCCTTCTTTAACTCCAAATCTATCTAGTACCAAGAGGGAGAAAATCCCTAGAGGTTCAAATTTTTGAAGGGTGCACAATTTGAAAAAAATGATAAAATCCTTTAGGTTCAAAATATTTTCAGGTGAGAATTTTGAGGAAGGGGATCAAATTTAATTTCCTCAAATTTTGTACCCTAAAAAAGTTTGAACCTAAGGGATTGGATCTTAGTATTTGATAGATTCTATGTTCAGCCATGGATCTAAAAGAAATGGTTATATATTGTATCAACATATGGTTGCAACCGAGCTCATATGGTTGCAACCGAGCTAGTGAGCATGAAAATACAAAATTGAAAATTTACATGATTTAATCAATCTTGGTGTTTGATAGATTTTATGTTCAGACATGGATCTAAGAGAAATGGTTATATTTTGCATTAACATAAGGTTGCAATCGAGCTAGTGAGCATGAAAATACAAAATTGAAATTTTCAGTGAGAGATTTTAACATAAGTATCAAAAAGTGTGAAGCTAAAACATAAAGATATAAACCATGTTTCACAAAGGATTTCCTAAATGATCTACTAGTGCAAACCCCATGAAAGATGCTTAATATCAAAATTGATTTACATAGAACAAAACAAATGGAAACTAGTGAAAGACATGCTTGTTATGTGTCTCATCTTGGTCGATGATGGTAGGTTGTGTTTCATGCTTGCCAGGTTCCATGTCCTTGAGCATTTGGTGGACCATTTATTCTTCTCTAAATTTTCCGAGGTAAAACCCATGGACATTCTTTAATTGGATGCTACTGAGTGAGAGTATTTACTAAGATGACAAGCCATATTTTTTTAGCATAAAACATTTTTGCAACGAAGACACGAATTTGCCTCTTCTCTTGGACAATAGTTCCTAATCATGGTAGTTTGGGTAATGCATAAGTGTTAATTTCCATAGACATTGGTAGTGAATGAGAAAATGAAATCTAGATGTTACAATTTATTAAATCTTCATACCTTCTTTAAACCTACTAATAAATCTTCATACCTTCTTTAAACCTACTAATATCTTGGATATCCCTTCAATTCATAGTGTTACTAAGAAAGTCCATAACCTAGAACAAGGTATGCAAGAGGAGGCCACTCTAAATATAGTCCCATTTCTATAGAAGGAAAAGAGCCCCAATTCTAGGAAATTTACCATATTTAATTGGATATCAATTGTATGTCTCTTATCACTCTAAGTGGCTAGTTATTCTATGGAATTGTATCAAGTTTAAATATTTGATAATGGATGAATTAAGTTTGGTTATTATAAATGTTGTGTAAATACTGGTTCTCACATCTGATTTATAGTAAATAAATAATGAGATTAGACATAAGTATAATTTTTAATCAAAATGATAATCCAAAATTTTGGTTGCGATAATTGATTTTTGTTCATTATTTTTTTAATTAATTGATTTATTTTCAAGTAAACAGACGAAGATAAATAATTTGAAAACAAAAACAAAGACTTGTTGTATTATAGTTATTTCCCTGTTTTATAAAAGACTCCATTTTTAAAATACAAAATTTAAACAAAAATGTAATTATTTCTCTTGTTTTATAGAAGAAAATTTACATAACTTGTGGCCGATGAACACTGATAGGCCAAGTTAAGTGTCACAATTAAATAATAAGTTATCCGTCATGAAGCCACTTATACATACATAAGCTAAGAGTTATCCATGTATTAGCTACCCGTTTTTTTTTCAAGCAAAAAAAAACCACTCTTGTTATTCCATAGGAATCAAAAAGTACATATCCATATCATACAGTCCATACTGAGAGACTGTGTAATGTTCAAAATAGTTATGTGGAGAGATCATTACTTCCCAAATAGATAACCTCAAAACATAGTTAAAAAAAACCATAGCAAAAAAGACCCGGGATATTAAAAAATTCAGAGCAAGCAAAATTTGCAGATCAAAGGAAGAAAGGGATAGACCCCTTCATTTCCAAAAAGTCCTGGATATATTATTCCCAATTAAGTATGTCCACTTCTAGCTTCAAGGCCTCCTTCGACAGGAAATCTACACAACTATTCTAATCTCTATAAATATGTTATATTCCCCATTCATGAAAATCTTCAAGAAGCATTCTGGTCTACATAACCCAATGTGAAAGTTCAAGAGATTGCAGCTTGTTGTTCTGTTGATCCCATTTAACTATGACCTAAGAATCGCCATAGATTTTGATTAGATTCACAGGTATGATGGGAATTGATGTATTAGGTACCAATTATCCATGCATCAACTACCAATTATTTTTTATATTCTTTTTTTTTTCCTTTTATATTTTGAATTTGAACGATGACCATAAAATAAATCTGGACAGTACACTTGTTCCATCCTCCTTCAATCTAGGAAAAGCATAGATGGTAGTCCAGCCCAAATTGTAAGATATAAACACCTACTGGTGTAATAACAGATAGTCAATGTATAGATAACCAATAATTTGTACAACATTTAACTTGTCATTTATTGGTGTTCACCAGCCACAAATTAAGTGATTATGCTAATAAAAAAATCGATACCTACTTCATTAGATATCAATGATGAGAAAATTCTTGATTTGAAAATGACATTAAAAACTGAATTAAACTAGCCTAGATTAAAATAAATCTTAAAATTTAATCCAATCTATATAGAAGGCAAAGAGCCCCAATTCTAGGAAATTTACCATATTTAATTGGATATCAATTGTATGTCTCTTATCACTCTAAGTGGATAGTTATTCTATGGAATTGTATCAAGTTTAAATATTTCATAATGGATAAATTAAGTTCTCACATTTTATTTATAGTAAATAAACAATGGTATTAGAGATAAGTATAATTTTTTGAACATTAATCAAAATGATAATCCAATTTTTTGTTGCAATAATTATTTTTAAATTGATTTTTGTTCATTATTTTTAAATTAATTTATTCATTTTCAAACAAACATATCAAGATAAATAACTTGAAAACAAAAACAAATATTTGCAATAATTATTTCTAAATTGATTTTTGTTCATTATTTTTTAATTAATTTATTCATTTTCAAACAAACATATCAAGATAAATAAGTTGAAAACAAAAACAAATATTTGTTGCATTGTAGTTATTGCACGATTTCATAAAAGATATCATCTTTAAAATACAAAATTTAAATAAAAATGTAATTATTTCTTTTTTTTAATAAAAGAAGATTTGATTCTCTCCATTATAAAATTAGCACAATCACTTAACTTGTGGTCGGGATAGGCCAAGTTAAGTGTCACAACTAAATAATAAGTTATCTTTTATGAAGCCACTTATCCATGCATGCTAAGAGTTATCCATGTATTAGCTACTAGTTATCCATGCATCAACTACCGATTATTTTTTATATTCTTTTTCCTTTTATATTTTGAATTTTGAACGACGACCATAAAATCAATCTGGAATACACTTGTCCCATCCTCCTTCAATCTAGGAAAAACATAGATGGTAGTCCACCCCAAATTCTAAGATATAAACACCTATCGGTGTAATAACTGTAGTCAATGCATAGATAACCAACAGTTTGTACAATACTTAACTTGTCATCTATTAGTATTCACCACCCACCAAATAAGTAGCTATGTTAATAAAAAATCTATACTTACTTTGTATGATGAGAAAATTCTTGATTTGAAAATGACATTAAAAACTGACTTAAAGTTGCCTAACTTAAAATATAGTCCGATCTCTATAGAAGGCAAAGAGCCCCAATTCTAGGAAATTTACCATATTTAATTGGATATCAATTGTATGTCTCTTATCACTCTAAGTGGATAGTTATTCTATGGAATTGTATCAAGTTTAAATATTTCATAATGGATGAATTAAGTTTGGCTATTACATTAATGTTGTGTAAACATTGGTTCTCACATTTTATTTATAGTAAATAAACAATGATATTAGAAATAAGTATAATTTTTTTAACATTAATCAAAATGATAATCTAAATTTTTTTTCTTCAAATAATTATTTTTAAATTGATTTTTGTTCATTATTTTTTTAATTAATTTATTCATTTTCAAGCAAACATATCAAAATAAATAACTTGAAAACAAAAACAAAGACTTGTTGCATTGTAGTTATTGTCCTATTTTATAAAAGACTCCATATTTTAAAATACAAAAATTAAACAAAAATGTAATTATTTCTCTTGTTTTATAAAAGAAGATTTGAATCTCTCAATTATAAAACTAGCACAACCACTTAACCTGTGGCCAATGAACACGGATAGACCAAGTTAAATGTCACAATTAAAGAATAAGTTATCTGCCATGAAGCCACTTATCCATGCATCAACTAAGAGTTATCCATGTATTAGCTACCAGTTATCCATGCATCAACTACGAGTTATTTTTTAGATTTTTTTCTTTCTTTTATATTCTGAATTTTGAACGAAGGCCAAAAAATCAATCTGGACAGTACACTTGTCCGATCCTCCTTCTCCTTCAATCTATGAAAATCATAGATAATAGTCCACCCCAAATTCTAAGATATAAATACTTATCGGTTAATTAAAACACAAATATTTATAGTTTTTTTCTTCATTCCAAGAAAAACAATTACGAAATTTACAACCCAATATGATAAAAATGTTGTTATATTTATCACATAATAATAAACAATACTTATAATAAATAACAGTAGTGTAAATACAAAGAGATAAATATATCTCTAAAAATTTAACCTATACATTTAATATAAAAACTACTATATAGAAAAATTAAAAATAAAAATCTAAATTTAAATACAACATAAAATATTGTAGTTATAATATATATATATATATATATATATATATATATATATATATTTTGTAATTTTTCTTAATTTTGATTGAGTAATATGTCTCACAAACATCTCTCCTAACTGACTTTATTAGAAAATAAAATGTTCAAATACAAATAATTTAAAACTAATTTATAAAATACAAAATATTTGAGACTTCTCGTTTATGCTTCCATCACATTTCCATGATGGCTATGAAAAAAATCTCATTCCTCATTACAATTAATTTACACTTGTATTTTTGTAACTAAAAGTAGAGAATCCTTCTATTAGAGCTTCGGGATGGGTTACTTTCTTCCCTTAATCATCGCTATAGTCTAGAGGTTGGTGATGCTATTTTGATATTGGTCACCGTTGATGATAATATCCTTGTTCGGATGCGGGAGGTCTTGAATAACCACCACCCTCAGAATCACTGTAATTTCCATCGACAAGTCCCATGTCATGCTTACCATTGCGGCCATCATTAACCAATCCTCCCAAACTCGATCAATATCCTTCTCTTGTATGCTAATGTACAAACTTGTCCTTCGCACAGTGTTTGCACGGATGTTTTGATACATACACTCAACCTTCCTTATGCCTTTACACTTGATCATTAATGGTGTTGTTGATAACCATGTGCTCCACATGGTGAGGTCCCACCATGTATCCATCTCGATTTTGTGTGATGAGGCCCCATCGCATGTTTGCCTCGTGTCTGTGGGAGGCCAAGTTGTCCATGATGGAGTTATTGATGGGCCCTCGTCTATCTCTATCCGGGACGTAAGTAGGGATTTGTTGATGTTCTTTGTGGTTCCAACATTGGGAAAACATTCTGCAAAGCATTCTCTTGGATGGGTTCGCGACCTAGAGAGAATGGACCCATCATATCCCTTGACTCTGTGTCTTATGGCTCATATGCTTAGTCTCGTTCAATCATGTGGATTAGACTGTAGGGGGCTAGAGGTCACACTACGTACTCCACGTGGGAGTGGTCCTTAGTCAAAGTGATATATTCTTGTAGAGTGAGATGACTTGTCTATGTTACAAGGAGATATTATCTCCTTGTATATTAGACAAAGTCTAATCTAATGTTGAATTTGACAATTGGATCTAAGAAGTGTTTGGGACTTCTTAGAGTATGGTCAAATCAACATTAGAGCTCTACTGAAAAGAATTCGACCGCATGTGAGGAGATATCAAAGAGGAAAATTTTTCTATAATGAAGAAATAATCAAGGAGTCAATACAATTCATTGAAAAAGTCCCAAAGAAAGTGGAACTTTGATAATTTTTAGGGGCGAAATTTCGCCAATTGGCTATTTTTTAGTGTTTTTTTTCAAAAAATAAATTCGCTATTTGGTCATTTTTAGTTTCTAATATCGCCTATATTTACATAAAATATGTTTTTTTATCATAATATTCGCCAAAATTTACACGTTTTAGTAGTAAATTGTATGTTTCATATTTAATATTTGCCTATCTATCTATATACATATTTTTTTCAATCCAAAATAATTGCCTAGGAGACTATACTTAAGTATAATATTAGAATCCTTAAAAAACACCCTGAGTGGAAGGAAAGGAAGAGCACAACTACCCCATTAAAAGGGGTAAATTGACCCTAGAAGACAAAATGACAAGTCGGCTTGAAAGATAAATAAAGAATAAAATAAAAGTACAAGCCGACATAATTGTGGAAATTTCTAGTCATCTAAAGAATATAAATAGAATTGTTCTCACATTTCATTTGACACATTCTCACAACACATCTTCTTCTCTGAAGTGGTGCACACTTCTCAAGGAGGACTAGCAAAAGTCACACGAAGTAATTTTGGGGTTTCCCTTATTCTCTTATTCTCTTGGAAGATCATTTACCCCTGCTAGGGTTTCATGTGGAAGAAGCACACTCTTGTGCTAGGGCTTAATCTTCAAGTTTGGTATTCATGTTCTTGTATTGGATTAATTTATTCTGAGAAAAGTTTGTTAGGTGTTTTCTCCTTGTTTGGGTTTCCTAGGATAAATCTTTGTGTCTCTTGTGCATGGTTATCTTTGAGTGATTCTTGTTTTATTTTATGTTGCAAATGAATGATGCTAAAATTGTGGGATGAAATGAATTATGAAATTAAAGTTGAAAGAGATGAAAATTAAATTGCTATGTTAAAAAATCTAACATGGTAGATGCCATTTCCAGAGACTGTTTCTGCCTTGATTTGGAAAGTAGGGTAAAAAAAGTAGGTCTGAAAAAGCAGTAGGCCCGAAAAAGTAGCAGGTCCAAAAAGTACGCCCGTAAATTTAGGAAAATTAGTGCTCGGAAAATTAGACCCAAAAAATTAGGGTCCAAAAAAGTAGTCTTGGAAAAATAGGGTTGGAAAAAGCAGATCTCAATTTTGTGAAAATTCAATTTTGACCTAATTCTTGTCGGAACAAGGAAATTAGGGTTTCCAATTTTGAGCTGTTCCAGCCACATATTAGATTGAGAAATAGTGTTTTGGAATTCTGCCTATGAAGGCGCACCTACCTGTGGAGTAAGTTTTCACTTTTAACAAAGTTCAATTTTGACCTAGCTTCAGCTAGGGTTTCTGGATCAAAATTTCAAAATGGTGTCCAACCTTAGAGTGGAAGACCAATTGGATAGTGCTTTAAATTTTAGATCCTGGAAGACAATAATACTCTTTATCTTGGAAGAAAAGGAAATCCAGGATTATGTAAAGAAGGATATCTGAGAACTAGAAATTGATGGAGAGAAATCCAAATACAACAAGAATAATGTGAAGGCAAGGAGGATCTTGGTGGATTCTATAAAAGATCACTTGATTCCTCATATATCTAAGTTGAAAACTACTAAATCAATGTATGATTCTTTAGTAGGATTGTTCGAAAGAAAAACCACCAGCAGAAGACTAGCCTTGAGAAATCAACTCCGTTGCATAAGGATGTCAAACTCAGATTCTGTTGTTACTCTCTTCATGAAGGTCTCACAATTGAGAGATCAACTTAAACCCATTGGAGACATTATTGAAGATGTAGAACTTGTCATGATGACCCTTAATGGATTTTCTTCCACATGGGAATCATTGATTTAGAGTGTTTGTGGAAGAGAAGAGTTTCCCAAGTTTGATCGATTGCGGACTGATTGTGTTCAAGAAGAGGCATAGTATTATCATAGAATAGCTCATATAAACCTCAAGAAGAAGAAATTCAAGATCTTGTAGCTCATGCAAGAAAATGAACAGGAAGAAGAAGAAAGTTCTAAAAGAAGAAAAATACAAGTGAAGGATCGGCCCCAGCTCAAAGGAAGAAGGATCTTTCAAAGAGAAAGTGTTACACTTGTCAAAAATTTGGTCACTATGCTAGCCATTGTACTCAAGGGAAAATGAAGGAAAGGTAGCATGCATCAAAAACCAATGTTGATGAACCTCCATCAAAGAAGATAAAAGAAGATAAACTTGAGGAAATTGCAGATGATCTCCGGAAGGAGTATTTCTTCTAGTACACTCAAATTATATGCACACCAATGACAATATCATCATTGGATGATGTCATGTACTATGTGATTTTTATTAGTGATATACTTCATGAAGACCCATGATGAAGACTTCAGCATATTCAAGAAGTTCAAAAGAAGATCAAGGTTGTCAGATCAGACAATGAAGAAGAGCTCCCTCCCAAAAACTCCAGTGATTTCTGCAAGGAGGAAGAGATAAAGAGGGAGCCAACAAAACAAACAAATATAAGTATTTTATACTTTATATGATAAGTTTTATTTGCTCAAACTAAATTGTTATTGACTGTTTAAATTAGTACTGGTTAACCTTGTGGAAATTTCTATCATAGATAGGTCCATTATAAATATTGTGGAGACGAAGATTTGTGATACGACCAATATGACATATATGCTCAGATTAAGGGTCCCTCCAGTACAGTGATCATCCATATATTAGGACAAGAAATAGAGCCATCAGAACAAGTGGATCTTCCAAGAGATGATGCAGTGATCAGGAAACAAATCAACAGAAAGCCATGATGAAAGAATACTAGTCCATCATGAAGAATGATGTATGATAGTGCTGAGATCCGAAGGGAAGTCAATGGTGACCTCCAAGTAGATCCATAAGATCTAACATGCAATATAGGATAGCATCAAATATGACTCATAAATGAGAGCTAGGTTGCATACTCAAAGGGAGTATTCAGTGTTCTTGAGTGAGTAGTTGGCTCACCTTAGCAGACCCACTTGATGGGAGGTGACACAAATGAATACTCAGATACAAAAAGAGCAGAGTGTTCAGATGCAAAGGGAGTTGGATACTCAGATGCAAAGGGAACAATATGCTTCCACATAGAGAGAGTATCCACAACACAACTTGTTGATAAAGAAGACTTTGTACAGACTCAAGCAAGCCTCTAGATCTTGATATGCCAAGATTGACAGATACTTGATGAGCTTGGGTTTCACCAAGAGTGATGCATATTTTGACCTTTACTACAAGGTTGTTGATGGTGATCATTTGATCTTAGTACTATATGATTGATGATATGTTCCTTTACGAAAACGAAGAAGCTTAGTGTCAAGTGTAAGAGGGAGTTGGCCTTTGAGTTTGAGATTATTGGGATTGTAGGTATGATGAGATCTTCCTAAGGCAGAGGGAGTATATAGATGTGATCCTAAGATATTCGAGTTGATGGACTACAAGTCCATGACTATACCTATGATGCAAATGTGGAGAAGTTGTGTGATTCCACTTCATATTCATATCCGATGGATCCCATGATGTGCAAATATGGAGAAGCTAAGTGATTCCACTTCATATTCAAATTTGGTCATGTACAGATAGTTGATCAGATTCCTGATGAGATATTTTCTTTGCAGTAAATACCCTAAGCCAATTATGGTTGAGCTGATACTCTTCCATTGGGTTGTGGCAAAGCATGTGCTGAGATATCTGCATAGTACATTTGATATGATCTTAGGTGATGTAATGAAGCTGCGAATATATACAGATTCTGACTAAGAATGGTGTAGTGGACAGAGGGAGCATGTTTCTGTGGCACTTAGTATAGTAGAAGTAGATTGAATTACATCCAGTATCACAGGGCTATTTGATTTGAAGATAAAAAACTACTTCACTCGAGACGTAGTGTAGGAGCGTGCAATGAAGCTCCAGTACATATCCACGGATGAGTAGATAGTCGATGTTCTCACCAAGCCTCTATCCAAGGCAAAGTTTGTATACTTTAGGGACAAGATTGGTGTGATGGAGAATGACTCTCTGAGTGCGACAGAGTGTTGATGGATGTGTAACACCGTGATGATGAGCGATAGACATTCATATGAGAGATGAATCGTCCAAACAATGTGATGATGAGCGGAAGACATTCATATGAGAGATGAATGGCTCAGACACTATGATGATCAAAGGAAGACATTCATATGTGAGATGAATGGTCTTCCAGATGCAGTTGCAGTACATATACTGTAGTACAGACATCGATGCAATATAGGTACCATACACACGCATACGCAATATAGATGCAATAAAAATGAGTATCACCGGGAAGACGTTTTCCACAGGAATCCATGGTGATGGAGAATGAATCATTCATTAATGAATGGCCTTAGCGCAATATTAATAGTCTCGAGATGCAAATTGAGGACATTCTCACCAAGTTAGTGACTTGGTGCAGAATGTCTCCCTCGCTAAGAGGGAGTGTTGATGTTCTCCATGGTTCCAGCATTGGGAAAAAATTTCTGCAGATCATTCTCTTGGATGGGTTCGTGACCCAGAGAGAATGGTCCCATTATAGCCCTTGATTGTGTCTTAAGGCTCATATGCTTAGCCTTGTTCAATCATGTGGATTAGACTGTAGGGGGATAGAGTTCACATTACGTACTCCATGTGGGAGTGTTGCTTAGCCGAAGTGATCTATTCTTGTAGAGTGCGATGACTTGTTTATGTTACAAGGAGATCTTATCTCCTTCTATATTAGATAAAGTCTAATCTAATGTTGAATTTGACAATTGGCTCTAAGAAGTGTCTGAGACTTATTAGAGTATGTTCAAACCAACATTAGAACTCTATTGAAAACAATTTGACCGCATGTGAGGAGATATCAACGAGGACAATTTTTTTCTATGATGAAGAAATAACCAAGGAATCAAGACAATCCATTAAACAACTTCTAGAGAAAGTAGAAAGCAAGGAAGAGCGCAATTGCCCCAGTAAAAGGAGTAAATTGACCCTAGAAGAAAAAATGACAAGTCAGTTTGAAATATACACAAAAGATAAATAAAGAATAAAATAAAAGTACAGGCCGATCTAATTGTGGAAATTTCTAGTCAAGTGAAGAATATAAATAGAAGTGTTCTCACACTTCATTTGACACATTCTCACAACACATCTTCTTCTCTCAAGTGTTGTACAGTTATCAAGGACTAGCAAAATTCACTTGAAGTAATTTTGGGGTTTCTCTTATTCTCTTGGAATATCATCTACCCTCATTAGGGTTTCATGTGGAAGAAGAGCACACTCTTGTGCTACGGCTTAATCTTCATGTTTGGTGTTGTTCTTGTATTGGATTAATTTCTTCTAAGAAAAGTTTGTTGGGTTTTATCCATGTTTGGGTTTCCTAGAATAAATCTTTGTGTCTGTTGTGCATGGTTATCTTTCAATGATTCTTGTTTTATTTTCTGCTGGAAATGAATAATGCTATAATTGTGGGATGAAATGAATTATGAAATTAAAGTTGATAGAGATGCAAATTAAATTGCTATGTTAAAAACTATAACAAGGTTTCCTGAGAGGGCCCCATAATTTCCCTTCTCAACCGACATGGGCGAAAATAATTTACAGTTGTTGATCAAAATATTTTTACAAATAATTTAAATTGTTTTTGGTAAAAGTTTGTATATGATGTTTTGATGAGCTTCTAAAACATTGTTTCATGGCTTGAGTGAGTAGAGAATTTCTTACCTATTTAGGTCATCAGTGGTTGGAAGAGAGAGATCATAAGAAATAAGAAACACTCATGGGCAATCAATCTTGGTATCTAGGCATTCAACTAAGCTATTTTAGGGTCTCAGTTCAATATATACCATTAGATCAAATAAGCATGTTATTATTTTTATTAGTATAGAGAGAATTTGGAGATTATTGTTCTTATCACTCTAGAAGATTATCGCAATATCGATATGAAGGCCCATGAGACTCGTGCAGAGGACAAAAATATACTAAATTATATTAAGGAAAATGGGCCTGGAAGTTGACTTGCTCTTTTTAGGCTCGTTGGTCTGTGGTGGTTCTTCATAGATGGAAGCAGGTTATAGGTTTTGTTTTCAATTTCTTTTTTTTCTTTTTTTCTTTTTAAAATTTTCCATCTAACAAGAGTATGTTGTCATTTTTAGAAAATTAATTGAAAAAATCAATTTTATTTTTAAATTATTAAATTTAAAAACTTTATAATTTTTTGTTTTTTTCCTCTAAATTCAAAAACCAAGAGATTGCTATATTAGAAAACAACTAATTGCATGACTAATACAAATTTTGAAGATTTATTTCTTTGTTTAGGAAGAATGTTTTTTAAGTATTGTTATTTTTGCTTTTTAAGGTTTTTATGCTACAAGTCGAGTTAAATTTGATGGTACTCCTACTAATCAAGTGATTTTTTTGTGATGGTTTTCATTAACACTATACTTGGCATGGCGTTTGATATTTATTTTTTCCCATTAATTAAATATTATGTATATGTCTTTTTGTTCACTTTTGTTGAGAATACACGAGCAACTTTAAAATTATTGTAATGATAAAATAAAAATTAAAAATTAAATTAAAAAAAAAATCATTTTGGTACACACTATAAGGCATTTAATGCAGTCAATTATAGTTTTATTCTTCTTAAATACATTATTATGTTTTGTCTTGATAATGCTCTCTTACCTTATAATGTAGTTGCATGAATAGTAAATATTGTTAACCACAACTTTGATATGTTTGGAAAACTTATATAACTACATGCACCACACATCTATCCAACAACTGAAATATCAA
The DNA here is from genome assembly GCA_027924585.1 of Larix kaempferi. Classification (NCBI taxonomy): domain Eukaryota; kingdom Viridiplantae; phylum Streptophyta; class Pinopsida; order Pinales; family Pinaceae; genus Larix; species Larix kaempferi. The sequence goes on from BSBM01000067.1 coordinate 8,688,426, forward strand.
TTGAAACTTTGATTAACTCTAGATTTGTAAAACTAACTTGTTGCTGCCTCAAGTGCCATGCCTCAAGTGCCACATAATTGGGACTTCCACAAGTAGCATGTAGTAATCCATTTTCTTGAAATTCCACTATTATAGGCTTCTACAAGTAGCATGTAATAACACATTTGTTGGAATTGTATGATCATAGAGGTTTGTGGACATTTATTTTACACATGTTTCCTTGTTGGCACTGCTTGCATTTACTTTGAAAACAATAAATTTTAATTTGCATATGCTAAATTAATGACTCTAATCACAATAATTAATGGTTTTGCAGCCCAATAATTGGTCAATTTCACCAACTTTGTAGTCCAATCTTCACTATGAATCTTTTAGTGTGCATTAGGACATTTGTCTTTTCATTGTGTGTTTGTGTTTGTAATATGCAATGAGAGATAGGGGCCCATAGAGTTCAACAAATTCTTACATGGTTGATGGTTTTGTAGTGTAAGTTGCTTTAAGATCTATGATCAAAATATTACCTCGAGCCCTCAACCCATCTACCTATTTTTAATGCAATCCAATTTTACCATATTTTTACATTAACTTGTTTTCTTTCATGGTTTTGGATTTTTATTATATGATTTATACTTAGGATTAGAAAATAAAAAATTCCCCCAAATTGCTCAATGTTGAAGAACCTCATATTATTGCAATTTGCATGCAAGCACTAGTGGCTATTGGTCACCCGTTAAATCATGTTAAAACAAAAGAACCAATAAATTGTTGGAGCCATTCATTATGTGGAGAATGGAATTGTAGTACTTTGTGATTGCTTTATGAGTTCAACATTAAGCCTTTCAAGCCATAGGGATAGTATGCTTCATAGAAATGAGCCACAAATTCAACAAATGTAACAATAATGCATGGTTGCTTTCGATCTATTATCTTTCTTGATTTGATTAGAAGAATTTGAAGGTAGCTGTTTATATTAATATATCGACTCATCTAAAATGGTTCATCCTTCATTGATCCATTTATATACCTTGTACTCACAAATATATTAGTGAATAAGTGAAAATTTTGAAGTTGTTCATCAATTTGACAACTTTCAAAATTCAATACACTTCACTATTTTAAATTGATAGTATATAATAGTTAAATAAAATAAACACTATAAATATTGATAAAAAAAGGATATCATTCAAAACTGCTTTCTAATCGCATTTCCAAAGGAGAAATACAGATGAGACATGACCTTGTGACGGGGCTTCCATTAGTTAGCCAGTTGGAAAAATCCCCCTGTCCAAAAGTTGGTCGCAAGATTTTTAGTGTTCTGGAGGGTGATTCTACTGTTCTAGGGAATTCTTCGTCTTGTCTCGATGAGGATGTTATAACAAACCCTCCACTTGTTAAGTCTTCACTCCCTAGTACTTTGGAGCTTCAGCCATCACATTCTGATGATTTGCGATTGGTTCCGAATTCCTCTGTTGGTGTTTCTTCAATAACATCTTTGAATTTGGGCTGTGATGCGGGACAGAGATTGGGTGACCATAAGTCATTAGATGGCTTTGCTGACACTTCCACTTTGGGAGATAATGCTATATTAGCAGATAGTGGCTATCTCATTTCGGCAAATGGTGAGGAATTTCCTCCTTTACCTTCCTATTCTAAGAACCCAGGGAGTGGGTCTTTGGCTAAACCTGTTCATTCCTTGAAATTCCAAAATGTCACTATTAGAAGGGGAAAGAAGAAAAAGAATATTGTCAAAAATGTTCATCTTCCTTCAGATTCTTACACTCCGATTTCTCAGAGATTGGAGGAGGTGGATAGGTCTGATCGGGCAGTTTCCTTGGGGCTTAGAGCGTCGTCCCCCAATTCGATAGTTTCTTGATGTCTATTTTGTCACTGAATGTGCGTGGATTGGCTAAGGTGTCTAGGGCACAGGCTTTAACCAATCTTTTTAATTCTACTGTCCCTGCCATTATTTTACTACAAGAGACCATGTGTGATGAAAATCTTGCTATCCATAAACTTTGTAAGCTTATTCCCCTTTGGGAGGTGGCTGCAGTTAGTTCTTGTGGATTATCTGGGGGTTTAGCAGTGGCTTAGGATCCAAATGTCTTTGTTTTTAAGGTCTTCACTACCCCCTGGGTTATACTTTTAAAAGGGTATTTCTGTGGAAATAAACACTCACTTTCCATTCTCAACTGTTATGCCCCCTATAGGGAGAGACAAAATTTTTGGACATCTCTCCAGGGTTCTGGGCTTATGAGCTTGGACGACTTGATCATTGCAGGTGATTTAAACTTCACTTGTCATGCTTCTGAAATTTGGGGATCCTCTGCCAGAATGGATGATTTAGCAGATTTCTTTGCTCAGCTAATTGTGGACTCAGATTTGGTGGATGTCCAGCCTCATATATTGGTTCCTACCTGGACTAATGGTAGATTTGGAAAAGATGGTGTTCATAAGAGGCTGGATAGATTTCTTGTCAAATCAGCATTGTTGGGTACCTTCCAGAAGCATAGGGCTTGGGTTTTCGATCACAAATTTTTGGACCATTGGCCGATTATCCTTCAAATTGATGAATTGGGACATAATCAAGCTTTGCCTTTCAAGTTCAACTCTTCCTGGCTTGGTGATGACTCCTTTTTCAGTATGGTTAGAGACTTTTGGTTAAGCTGTGATGTTTCTGATACAAATCCGATACATAATTTCTGTCACAAATTAAAGGGTTTAAAAGAAACTGTCTCCAAATGGATTAGAGATAAAAAGAAGGCAGATAAAAGGGAGCTATCTCTGTTAGAAAAAAGCTTCAGGCTTCTATCTCTGCAAATGTTTATAGTTCCCTATCTTATGATGATTTTGAGGTCATGAGACAGATTGAGAAGAAAAAAGATGAGCTTCTCATTCAGGCTGAAAAAGAATGGCGACTTAAAAGTCGAGCCATTTGGATTTCTCATGGTGATAAGAATTCAAAATTCTTTCACTCCTTTGCATCAACAAGAAGGAACTCAAAATACATATGGGAAATCGAGGTTGACAGAGGGTTTCAACATTCTGGGCTTTATAACATCAAATCGGAAGCTGTCTCTTTTTTTGGTCATATTTATAGTGATCCCGGTGAATGTTGTTTTCCAGAACAGATTAAAGTTGCCACACTATATCCGCGCTTCTTTAATGATCGCTTAAAGTTTGTTCTATCTCAACATATCTCTATTGAGCAATTTGGTTTTTTGGCTGGTAGACAAATACATGATGCAATTGGTATTTCACAGGAGCTGCTACATAGTATTAAGATATATAAGAAAAAAGCCTTATTGCTTAAAATGGACTTGGAAAAAGCTTATGATAGGGTTAGCTGGTCATTTCTCAGATTGATCCTCATCAGAATTGGGGTGCCTCCTTCAATCATTAAATGGATAATGGCTTGTATTTCTTCCACGAGCATCTTTGTGCTTGTAAATGGCAGTCCGTCCGATTTCTTCAGCTGCTCCAGGGGAATCAGACAAGGGTGTCCCTTATCTCCTTTACTATTTATTCTGGTTATGGACGGGTTCAACAGATTGATCAATCAAGCTTTAATGAGAGGGCAGATAAAAGGTATTAAGATATCAAAGGATTGTGTGATTACACACATTCTATTCGCTGATGATGTTTTAGTGGCTGGTGTGGACACTGTTGAGGAGTGGTCTATATACAATGAAATCATTCAGACTTTCTGTTGTGCATCAGGAATGAAAGTCAGCTCAGCTAAATCTAACTTTTATCATTCATCTCTAAATGATGGGCATCTTAGTGACATACTTTCGATCCTTCCTTATAAGTGTTGTCACTTGGATCATGGTTTTAAATATCTGGGTTTCTATCTTAAGCCGAACAATTATCAAATTAAGGATTGGTATTGGTTGTTGAGAAAAATTGAGGCACGAATTGCTCATTGGGCTTACAGGTTATTGTCCATTGGTGGTAAGCTCATCTTATTGAAGTTTGTGCTTTCCAGTATACCTGTTTATTGGTTCTCATTGCTTGAAGTTCCATCATCCATTCTCAAGACCATCAAAAGATATTTCTTCAACTTTCTTTGGTTTGGGTCTGCAAACAGTGAAAAGATTTCTATGGTTGCTGCAGACACTATTTCTAGACCTTATAGATTTGGGGGCTGGGGTATTAAAGATCTGGGCTCCTTCAACATAGCTCTCAGACTAAAAAGTCTCTGGAGAAGTCTTTTTGGAAAAACTCTTTGGTCTACTCTTATTCATAGCAAATATATAAAATTGGATGTCTTCTGCTGGATTAGAAGCCCTAAATTAGTAAGTTGGAACTTCTCTCCCATGTGGCGGGGTTTTATGAAGATCTTTCACTGGATTAAAAATGATCTTATTTGGCAGGTAGGGTCAGGAGAAATGATACGTGTTGGGATTGATCCCATCATTGGAATGGAAGAAAATTACATTCTGCCTCTTTCCATCTCTCGATATCTTCAGATCTTAGGGTTGAATACCTTGGACAAAATTTATCTGCTTCGTAATGGGAATGAGAACAATGCTAAGTGGATGTCTGCAAGGGACCTAGGTCTATCTGGCCATTTTGCTTATATTTGGGATGCTTATATCATGAATTTAAACTCTGCAGGTGTCAGATTGAATCAAGATTCAGATCATCTTATTTGGGGTGGAAACCCTGCTACTGGTTTTGTTACAGCTCGATCTGCTTATTCTAGAATTGTGCAAGACAAGTTCATTTACCCACAGGATTGGTGGTATAAGAGGCTTTGGCACTGGTCCATTCCTTTAAAACTTAAATGCTTCTGTTGGCTATTATTGCAAGATAAATTGAAGACCTGGGATAACCTGTGTAAACGGGGTTGGAGTGGACCTAGTTTATGTGTACTTTGTAAAAAAGAAGCTGAAACTAAACAGCATCTTTTTGTCAAATGCAGCTTCACTATTAAGATCTGGGATGTGGTTTCGACTAGCTTGAATATTTCTCAGTGCTGGGACGTTGGTGATTTTAACAAGTGCCTTTTAAATTGGTTCATACACTGTAAGCAACATTTTTATATTGCTATATGTATCCCCTGGGCAATTTGGTATTCCAGAAACTACGCCATCTTTCAAAATGACACTCCGGATTCTCTTCAATGTAGCATGACTGCTTTAAATATGTTCGCCTCATGTAAGGAAGATGAGCTTAAGTTAAAGACTGACATAATTAGTCTATTTAAGTTCAAAGTGGATCAGCCTATTCTCTTCTTCGATGGTGCTTCACAATTTGGTTTATGTGCTGTTGGGGGAGTCATATATTTGAACGAGTCTCATTATTTTTCTTTTAGACTCAATTGTGGAACTGGATCAAACATGAAAGCGGAGCTAATGGCTCTCTGGTGCGTACTTAAAGTTGCTAATATCTTTGGTTTGGTTAATGTCAAGGTTTATGGTGACTCCAGGGTTACCATTAAATGGGCTGCAGGTGAATTCAAGCTTAATGTCTTGAATTTGAGACATTGGGCCCTCCGGACCCATTTTGAAATTTCTAAGCATCAGGGTATCTTATTCGAGCATATCTTTAGAGAACATAACTCTCTCGCTGACAAGCTTTCAAAGCAAGCATTATCTGGTTTAGAAGGGCAGCTGATTTGGGAGGAATGGTTTGATAATTGCCTCCAGGACTGTGGCTCCACCTATTTTTTTGACTGATTCTAGCTATTTGTATATCTCTGAGAATTTTCTGATCTGCTGGGATCATACTTTTGTATGTTGCTTATATGTAATGCTTATATGTAGTGATGCTAGCTGCTATCGAGCCTTAAAGGTGACTTGAGATTGATGTAGAGATCTTGAACTTTTAGTTTTGCAGATCCCACTGTACTTGATTCGTCTGCTGAATCATGAACTTCATTGTACTATTTGATTCATTTTTGAATATCAATAGTAGTTTTTTTTCGCTGGAAAAAAAGGTTAAAAACAGCTTCAATAAAAAGAAGTTATTATTTGTATAAATCACTAAAAAAAATTAAATTAAATTAATCATTTTTACATGATTGTATTAAAATCTCTTTAATTTCCTTTCCTGGTGACATTGACTTTTCATATTGTATTATAACCATTCTTGAAAAGCTCAATTCAATGCAACTATTTATATATATATATATATATAATAAATCAAGATAAAACGTCCTATGAAAAGAAAGGGATCTATATATAAATACATGTATATATAAGCTTTCTGTAAGGGATCTCTATATAAATACATGTATATATAAGCTTTCTGTAGGATCAACAGATTCCTAAAAGTTTGGATAAACTGTGACTATCACTGCCACTACTCACAAACAAACTTCCAGCAATTCATTCCTTCATTAAATTATAACATATATATGTATCTTATTTTGATTAAATATGTTTTTAGAATATTTTTTCCTTTTAAAATTATAAATTAAATATGAAAATGTATCATGATCATACAGATTTTGTTTTGTTCCCTGTGGGAATGCAGGAGCCCACACAATTGGCAAGCTGCACTGCTCTGCACTCATCAGTAGGCTTTACAACTTCAACAACACACACCAAACTGATCCATCTCTTGATCCATCATTTGCTAAGCGACTGAAGGCTAGTTGTCCTTATGGGGACCCCAGGAACAAGACAGTGCCTATGGATATTACGCACTTCATCATGGATAATCAATATTACCATGGCATTGTGGAGAACCGCGGTTTGCTTACCTCCGACGCAACATTGATTACAAATCCAAAGACCAAGAAATTGGTTTTTGAATTCCTTGAAATACGTGGATGGCAGGAAAAGTTTGCTACCGCGATGGTAAGGATGGGGATGATTCAAGTATTGACAGGCCAAGAGGGACAAATACGCGTTAAGTGCAATGCTGTCAACAAGTAATTAATTAAGAATCCATAGCCAGGGTTTCAATGTGTATTAATAGTTTGTTGCAAATCACTCAGAATTTTAGTTCACAACTTATTGTGTAAGTAGTATATTTTTAATGACCTCTCATTTGCTACAATGAGGGGGACACTTAGCATGTTTTTTATAAAACTTATTTTTATTATACTTTTAATCAAAATTATATGTAGAAAAATATCAAAGTTATATATATATATATAACTTTGATATTTTTCTATCTATATATATATTTTGTGGTAGGAATTGTGTTATCTTTTCCTTATCTTTAAAAAAAAATATTAATGTTATTTAATGTGTTAAATTTGTATTTAATTATAAAGCCTAGTATATCCTATTTTTGTTGAAATTACATTTGTTATTATTTTTCAAAGTTAATAAATTAATATTTGAATCACTCTCTTATACATTTTTGTGTTTTTAACTAATTTTTTTTCTTGTTCATATATTCTACATGTTTTTTGTTGTGTAATTTATATGCTATTGAATTTGGGTGAATCATTTAAAAAAAAAAGGAGTTGGTGAATTTTTTTAGGAAAAAATATGGAAAATAAATCCCAGAGAGAAATTTAGCTCTTAAAGTTTTTCCTGCTAGACATTAATTGAGGTATGCTAGACATTGATTAAGGTATTGACCTAGCTCAAGGTATGCTATAATGAAAAAAAAAAACAAGAAAGCAAATCAATGTGAGTAAACAAACAAGAAATTGTGAGAAAACGAATATCAATATGCATTAATCAGTTATTAAGAGGGGGTGACTTACGGAGCTGTATAAGGGCTAACTAAAACGCCCCTCTTTACACTGCAATATTCTACAGTTGAATTATTTTGGAATTTGCTTTCATATTGTTGTTGCTGTCTATGAGAGAGTTTTCCCTTGTCACATCCTGCCCTTCGGTTTGGGAGTGGAGTCTTCTGAATTGTCCCTCTGCAAACAATCCTTTCTATCATCTATGAATACAAGTATTACCTCTACGTTGAAATCTTTGTATCTCTAATTTACTAGAAGCAATGAATGTATAGGCTATGGTTTTCAACAATTTCATGCGAGGACTATCGACATTTATTTTTCTTAGCTTTTAGCTGTGCATTTTTATCTTTGCTATTGTATTTGAAGGTTTTTCATCTACCTTTCGGTTATGATACAAAAGTATCACAGTAAAAATAGTTGTTGATGTAATAAAAAGGTGTTAAGAGATGGACAAATTCCATCAGTTTATTTCCATCGATTGATGCACATAAAGGCTAAGGAATTAAGTGATGAAACCTGGTTCACTGGAAAGTTCATTCTAAGAGATTCAATTTCATATACTGGAAGCCGATTTTTTTTGTTGAGAAATGAATAAGCTATGGCCACTTGAAGATGACATACTTAAGCTAGAATATGCTGCGTTTCTATGACAGATTTCCTAGTAAACATATCAATGGCCAAGTAATTGCAAATCTCCAACACTAATTAGTATTATTTGCTGTTAGTGAGTCAAATAAGCTCAGAGGAAATTGTAAAAGTTAGTGTTAACTCCAATTGAAGATCAGTTACACCGGTGTTTAAAAACGAAGAAAAAAGTATTACAGATGTTGGTGCCTTGTTCCTAAAGATAGGGATTGGGCACACTACACCTTTATGCATGCCAAAGATATAAACAAGACAAAGTCACTAATTTTTTTGTAGCAATTAGCCAAAATTTGTGCCAAAGTGAAGATATTCTCCATAGAATACAAAAAAAAGTAGAAGGCATTTTTATAAGTTAAACTACATTCCACGTCATTTTCAAGTTGGCAATAAAGTTGGTTATACCATGACGAGAAAACAAATTCAAATAATCACATGCTCAAACTCATCATACATGGACCCTTCACTATTCTGAAAGCTATGGTATGCAATGCTTTTAGAGCAGACTTAATAGTACATGTTGGCATTCATAGTATTGCAAATGCCCATAATCGTAAGCCATATGAGTCACCCCATTTCTTAGTGTTACACCTGTATGATGCCAATCCAAAATTTCAACATCCACTTTCATAATGTTTGACGTTAAAACAAAAGTTAAAACAAAAGTACAAGAATAAAACAAATAACAACATATTTGGTCAGTAGAAAAGGGAATCTTTCCTCTCAAAGCTATGGTATGCAATGGTTTTAGCCCAGACTTAATAGTACACATTGGCATTCATAGTATTGCAAATGCCCATAATCGTAAGCCATAGGAGTCACCCCATTTCTTAGTGTTACACCTGCATGATGCCAATCCAAAATTTCAACATCTACTTTCATAATGTTTGATGTTAAAACAAAAGTACAAGAATAAAACAAATAACAACATATTTGGTCAGTAGAAAAGGGAATCTTTCCTCTCAAGTCTCAAACCATATTTGAACAATTTCTCCATCCTAAACATAAATTGGGCACAAATTCCTCTTAAGGAGGAAGTGATGAATACTTATAAGTTACATCCTAAGTATTTGTATTAAGTATAAAATATCCTTTATACTAAGTCATAAGCTTGACGCATAAGCTTGAATTTGATCATTTTAGATTTCTTGGATGCTCTTAGGATATTTCCAAGCTTGCCCACATTCTGTGAGGGAGACGAGCCTCTAAATAGATCTATGAAATATGCATATGCTTCAGAATGGATACAGAAAAAAAGAAACAAAATATGTACAATTAGTTTAAAGTTTAAAACCTAAGAGGCCCCAAAATAACAACTTCTGTCATTTTATATATGGAAAGACATTGTTGATACCTCAAATCCTGGATGACTTGTATTTTTCAATGTGTTGAACAATTTCGTTGGGGTAGGAGGAATAAACCAATGGAGGTTTAGTTGATGCTATTACACATTTAATAGAGGAAGAGGGAGATGGCGACTTAGTTCACAGAGGTAAATTGCTATGCAATGGAGTGGAAGGAATGAAAGGTCTATAGAAGGTGAAGAGTGCGTATCCTCTCATTGTTGTTGTCTTGCCCGATGTTCAAGAGAATCATTGCCTACAATTGGTGGATAGGCTTGTATTGTTCGTTAGATTTAGACAATCGATCCCCCTAACAATCAAGTGCAATTCTCAGTGCCTTACTATGTCCTCAACTACTCCAAACTCCATATTTAGGAGGTATTTTCATTTTTTGCACCTCTCAATACATGCATATTTTGGCCACAATATATTTCCTAAATATGTTCTTATAGTTATTAATAATTTTGTTTGGTTGGTAGGTAGTTTGAGGAGTACAATAGAATTGTATATCTAGAAGCAAACATCCAAGTTCTTGAAAACATTGACAATCTGTTTGACATGTGAGATGGATATTTCTATGCGATTATGGAATGCTTCTGTGAGAAGACATGGAATCACACTCTATAGTACAAGATGGGCACTATCAATAATGCCCGGATAAGGTGTCATGGCCTGTAGAATTAGGGCAGCAACCTTCTCCATACTTCAATGTTGTTATATTCTTGTTTGAGCTGAGCCAACAAACCTTCAACTATTGTTCGAAAACTCTCATGGCCACTATGCCAATGCCTTTAGTAAAACATGTCTTGTTTTATTATTGATTTTGGGATCATGCAAATATTTGTTTGGTTTATTGCATTTGATTAAGACTAAATTGTGGGATATGTTTTGTAGGATTTTTTGAACATGTTTTTTTAGAAGATATACAAGCCACAACTCAGTTTTGGCCATTATGTGGCGACATCCATGAAGCGTGGACTTGGACAGAGTCAAAGTTGTTCACTATTGTGTAGTTGTAACCTTTTCATTTCACTTCAAATTTGTGCAAATGCATTAGATGGAAACAATATGATTTACATGTGAAAGATGAGATATGTGTTATGAGCATGCATGGTTGTGTTTATGGATGGATGTGCATGTGCAAGGATCAAAGTCATGGAGCTTTAGTGGGAGGAAGAAAATATTGAGAGGGGATATATAAAGACGTTGGTGCAAAAATGGTGAGGAAATATTTAAATGCATTGTTGTAGAAATGATGGGACATATATAATGACCCCCTCTCTTGATTACTAGGTATCAGATGACACAATCCCATATCCAATTTAAGAGAAAGACAAAAGATCAAATGACCTAGTACAACATATGGTTGCTAAATATTTCCTTGTTGCAATGCCAACACACCCCAACTTAATGCCTATTCCATTTGTAGCTTTAGAGTTTTCAAATTTCCAAAAGTCATAAGTACTGTTTATATGTTATATATCATAATCCACAGGTGGAGGTGGTGACATTTTATATATGAAAGATAATACTGTATATCTTAAAAGATGAGTGAGTTTACTATTGGGTTGATAGTTATTTATTGCAAATTAGCTCAAATAATATTTGTAAATAAAAAAATTCCATTTATATTATTTATTGCCCATTGTTTCTCTCTCATTTACTCTACATTGATTTTATTTTTTTAAATTTAAATGTACATCAATGAAAAATAGTTGAACTCATATCACCATGGTAATATTATAGAATTAAAAATCCTTGAATCTCCCCACATGGATAATAAAAAATAATTTATAATAACATTAGGAAGTTTTAAGATATGAGTTTTGAGTTCATGAGGGTGGGGGTTTCTAGGGTTTATGAAGTTCTTGGAGGGGCCTTTATAGCAGCAATGGAAGGTGTGCCTTCACTCATTGAATATTCAGAGGAATCTACATCGAAGGACTCCTCGTCCTTGTTGACTAGAGTGAGAGGACATGTGGTAGGTCTGTTTCAAGAGTTGGCTCATTTGGAAGAGATTTGGAAAGTAGGTGATTCTTCGTTTGCTGGTCCAAGTAAGATTTGTATAACACATTGAGTTTGGATTCTCTTGAAATTGAGCATTCACATCCAATTACCTCATGTTAGGGTATGAGTGTTGATGTCTCGAATCCTTCAGGTTCTCCTAACTTTGTAGAGGGGGGTATTGTGGATATTTGGATTGTGGACGGAGATTATATTGTTGTCCTTTTGGAGCATTATGATTCTTTTACCCAAGCCATTTTTTCTTCAGGGGTGGTTCTATTCGACTCCACTCCCTTAACTCGAGGATGTGGACTTGACTAATTACAACTAAGAACCCTTTCTCAAGTTTTGGGTATTTCTGTGGGGCTTGGCCTAAATCCCACTCAGTCTTCTGTGGGGCTTGGCCTAAATCCCACTCAGTCTTTTGTGGTGGCCAATGTGGGATAAAAATATGCATTAAAGCATGCATAAGATAAAGTGGTGAGAGAGATAGGTCAAGGTTGTCAAAGGTTGATATATGGGGTCCTTAGAGCAGGGAATGCCCCCAAGACATATTCATGATAAAATTTTAAAATACTAATATGTGTGGTCAAGGAGGGTAGACCAAAAAAATCTCCCTCAAGTGGTTAATGGAGGTGGAAAAGCCTGATATGCTTCTTCTTCAAGAAATGATGTGTAGTGGAGAGCTCATTTGCAAGGATCTTGGGAGTATATTTGGTGGATGGGAGTTCATTTCCTTGGATTTGTTTGGGGAATTCATGGGAATCTTGACAAGGGTCAATAAAATATATCTTTACAGAATTGTTTTTCTATTAGTTTCGGTTTGTAAAATGTCTTTGTCTATTTCGGGTATGTGACAATATTTTGCATCATGTGGTGAGAGTTCACTCACTGGTTGGTAAGATTTGTTGCTCATATCATTTTTGGAGGTGGAAAAGCCTGATATGCTTCTTCTTCAAGAAATGATGTGTAGTGGAGAGCTCATTTGCAAGGAGCTTGGGAGGATATTTGGTGGATGGGAGTTCATCGCCTTGGATTTGTTCGGGACATTCATGGGAGTCTTGACAAGGGTCAATAAAATATATCTTTACAGAATTGTTTTTCTATTAGTTTAGGTTTGTAAAACATCTTCGTCGATTTCGGGTATGTGACAATATTTTGCATCATGTGGTGAGAGTTCACTCACTGGTTCGTAAGATTTGTTGCTCATATCATTTTTTATTTTTTTATTTTTTTTCGGAGTTTGGTTCAGGTGAGGACAAGTTGGGTATGACCTTTAAAGATAACCCGAGTTGGTCTTGTGAGGAGGAGTTTCAAAATCTTTTTAAGACTCATTGGAATAGTGTGGAGAGAAAATTAGAGGAAAGTGGCGCTAAGAACACTTAAGAATAGGTTGGTCGATGGGTGAGGGATTGGAATCTGAAGAGTGAAGGTTTGATTAAGGACGTAGAAAGGCACATTGAGGAGGTAAAGGAAACATTTGAAGGTGGTATTTTTGATTCAGAATCCCGACAACTCGTTGGCCTTAAAAACAAGCATAGTAAATTATTATTGGACAAAGAGTTAGAATGGAGAATGGAGAGCTGAGCTCTCTACCTTTCTACAGGGGATCAAAACACTAAGTATCTTAAAAAAGCTTCCAAGTTCAAGCGGATTTAGAATACCATTTGGGATATGAAGGATGGTGATAGCCAATTTTTCCATGGCTTTGGTGACACCAAAATCTCGTCATTATGAGTCATGTATCAGCCCCATGCCTTAATCCCTAAAGTCCATTGGCTAAAAAATCAAGAGAAAGGTTGTTGTCCTTCCCTTTCGACTTTTTGTTGTCACCCCCGATGCAACTTTCCTTTTATCAAGGAGCGTCGAACCCTATGTAACGCATGTTGCAACTTAGCAGAGTGCATCGGTGACGCAGGCTGCCTTTGTACAAGGTGCGGTGATCCATTTCTGACGCAGGTTGTCTTCATGCAAAGTGTGTCGGAGTTGGTTAAATTGGATAAAAGGAAGCTTCGAGCGGCTTCTCGAAGCTTGGGGATGCGGATTCTTATCCCTATAATCTTGGAAAGGTGGTACTCGATCCCCTAACCTAATGAGATGATCCCTTAAGCCTATCCCCTAAATCCTCAACCTATTCTATCCCTTTAGACTTATAAATATGAACCCCCTCTCCATTGTTAAGGGAGGAAGGATAGTATACTCTTATGCTAGTGAAATTTCTCTAGGTGATCCTACTCATCCTTTAGGAGTCTAAGCATTCATTCTTGGACGCTAGGATTGTTGGATGGAAGTTACGACGTTAAGGATTGGGTTGTAACATTCTTTCCCTATGTACTTCTCTTTATTACATTTAATACAAGTTCTTTCCATAAATGTTATTGTGTTAATGATATTTAGGATTTTCTTCCTTATCTGTTAATCTAGGTCAATTCATGTTTATATGCTTTTATCACTTGCTTGTTTCCACATGCTTGATAAGGTTTTGCAACTAAAGATCTAAAGACTTGGATAGTTATTTATTGCAAATTAACTCAAATAATATTTGTAAATACAAAAAAAATCCATTTATATTATTTAATGCCCATTGTTGCTCTCTCATTTACTCTACATTGATTTTTTTTTTAAATTTAAATGTACACCAATGAAAAACCGTTGAATTCATATCACCATGGTATTATTATAGAATTAAAAATCCTTGAATCTCCCCTTATGGGAATAATAAAAAATACTTTATAATAACATTAGGAAGTTTTGAGATATGAGTTATGATGTCATGAGGGTGGGGGTTTCTATGGTTTCTGAAGTTCTTGGAAGGGCCTTTATAGCAGCAATAGAAGGTGTGCCTCCACTCATTGAGTATTCAGTGGAATTTACATCAAAGGACTCCTCATCCTTGTTGGCTAGAGTGAGAGGACATGTGGTAGGTCTGTTTCAAGAGTTGGCTCATTTGGAAGAGATTTGGAAAGTAGGCGATTCTTTGTTTGCTGGTCCAGGTAAGATTTGTATAACACATTGAGTTTGGATTCTCTTGAAATTGAACATTCACACCCAATTACCTCATGTTAGGGTATGAGTGTTGATGTCTCGAATCCTTTATGTTCTCCTAACTTTGTAGAGGGGAGTATTGTGGATATTGGGATTGTGGACGGAGATTATATTGTTGGCCTTTCGGAGCATTATGATTCTTTTACCCAAGCCATTTTTTTTTCAGGGGTGGCTTTATTCGAGTCCACTCCCTTGACTAGAGGATGTGGACTTGACTAATTACAACTAAGATCCCTTTCTCAAGTTTTGGGTATTTTTGTGGGGCTTGGCATAAATCCCACTCAATCTTCTATGGGGCTTGGCCTAAATCCCACTTAGTCTTCTGTGGTGGAAAAGGTGGGAAAAAAATTTGCATTAAACCATGCATAAGAGCAAGTGGTGAGAGAGATAGGTCAAGGTCGTCAAAGGTTGATATATGGGGTCCTTAGAGCAGAGAATTCCCTAGAGACATCTTCATGATAAAAGTTTAAAATACTAATATGCGTGGTCAAGGAGGGTAGACCAAAAAACACTCCCTCAAGTGGTTAATGGAGGTGTAAAATCTTGATATGCTTCTTCTTCAAGAAATGATTTGTAGTGGAGAGCTCATTTCCAAGTAGATTGGGGGGATGTTTGGTGGATGGGAGTTCATCGCCTTGATTCGTTCGGGGCATTAGTGGGAGTCTTGACAAGGGTCAATAAAATATATCTTTACAGAATTGTTTTTATATTAGTTTAGGTTTGTGCACCAAAGTTTATGTAAAACTTTTAGACATTACCATTTATGTACCTAATCTTTATGGGCCCTATCAGGGCAAACAAAATTTTTGGGACAACATTTCTTCTCTAATTTGTTTCCAGGTGGACAATCTTATTGTCGAGGGGGGATTTAAACTTGACAGTGAAGAGAGAAAAGATATGTTTTTCTTTTGCAAGGGATGATCAACTTGCACATTGTTATATCGACCAATTCAAAGCTGCTAGATGGATAGATGTGGAATCGATTTGGCTTAGCTCAATGTGCAGTAATAATAGAGTAGGGAGGGATGGGGTAGCAAAACATCTTCATCAATTTCTGGTATGCGACAATATTTTGCATCATTCACTCACTGGTTGGTAAGATTTGTTGCTCATATCATTATCCTTTTTTACTGGAGTTTGGTTCAAGTAAGGACAAGTTGGGTACGACCTTTAAATATAACTCGAGTTGGTCTCATGAGGAGGAGTTTCAAAATCTTATTAAGACTCATTGGAATCGCGTGGAGAGAAAATCAGAGGATAGTCTAGATGACCAATTTGTTGTGGTGCTAAGAACACTTAAGGAACAGGTTGGTCGATGGGTGAGGGAGTGGCATATGAAACATGGAGGTTTGATTAAGGACGTAGAAAGGCACATTGAGGAGGTAATGGAAATAATTGAAGGGGGAATTTTTTATTCAGAATCCCAACAACTCATTGGACTTGAAAACAAGCATTATAAATTATTATTTGACAAAGATTTAGAATGGTGAATGGAGAGCCGAGCTCTCTACCTTTCTACGGGGGATCAAAACACTAAGTATTTAAAAAAAATCCAAGTTCAGGCGTAGAATACCATTTGGGATATGAAGGATGGTGATGGTCAATTTTTCCATGGCTTCAATGGATTAGCTTAGTTAGGGATCCAAAATTTCCAGTCAATTTTTCCAAAACTTAATTGTTCCAATTTGGGGGAGATCATGGAGTTGATAGCTTTATACCCTCGAATGGTAGGGGAAAAATATAATCTGTAAATTAATAGGCGAATCATAAGGGATGATTTATGGAATTTACATCTTTCATTTCAAAAGGAAAAGAGCTGAAGGCCTAATGGTTGGTTAGCTAAATTATTTATTGATTTCTTTGATGTTCTAGGTGATGACCTTGTTAAGGTGGTGGAGGAGGTTAGAGAGAAAGGTAAGATGCCTAGGAGTCTCAACTCAACATTTATATCCTTGATCCTGAAGTTGGATTGCCCTTCATCTTTTGACGACTTTTCCCCAATATCACTTTGTAATTACATCTACAAAATAATTTTGAAGGTGATTGGAGTCTGAATAAAGACAATTCTCTCCCAAGTTATATCTTCAGAAAAATTTGTCTTTCTTAGAGGAAACTAATTCATGAAGTGATTGGATCAAATTAGGTAAGGTTTACACACCATAAGGTTTTCATGCCTTCAATTTGTGGTGGTGAAGTTGGATCTCTCTAAGGCATATGATTGTGTATCATGGTTATAAGTGCATCTCTTATTACTTCATGTGGGGTTTTCTTTGCTTGATATGAAGTGGATCATGTGTTGAGTCACCTCTTCATCCTTTGTAGTTCTCATCAATGGCATTGGTTCATATTTCTTATGATGGCTAAAGGGTTGAGTCGAGCCATACATTTTGGTGAGCACTCAAGGAGGATTTTGGGGATCTCTTTTAGTGGCAATTGTACATCTTACCCATTTACTCTTCATGGATGATGCATTTCTCTTATGTCTGGGTTCAAGGGAGGAAAGCACTCATTATATTGTTCTCATCAACTTATTTTGTTTGGCGACCAATATGGTTGTGAATGTGAACAAGTATGCATTGCATCTTATGGATGGTTATTCTTAGGATAATTGTAATTGGGAGAGGAACTTCCCCTATTCTATGCACACTATGGAGGAGGGTATTAATTACATTGAATATACCCTCAAACCAAACAATTATGGGAATATGTATTGGCTTTGGCTCATTTCAACGATTGAATGAAAGGTAACTAGTGGATATCTAAGGGTGGGTGTTTTGTACTTATTAGTTTGTTCTAGAAGCAATTCATGTTTACTCGAATTTAATGGCACATATACCAAAGTGTATCATGGATAGGATAAACAATATTTACTTCAATTACATATGGAAAGGAAGTCTTGAGTATCACAAATCTCATTTGGTGAATTGGAAAAGCATTGCTAATCCAAAGAACTAGGGTGCATGGCAATTAAAAAACATTTTCACGTTGAATCAAGTGTTGGTGGCAAACTCATTATGGAACTTCTTAAACAAGAATAGTCTTTGGAGGTGGATCTTGATGGTGAAATGTATAGTTTTGGGGACTATCCTATTGGATAAGATCCCAAAATAAGATGTTTCAAAATGTGTTGAATTAGTGGAGGGAACTAACCTTGACCTTCTTGATAATTTAATTATATAACTTTGATATTTCTCTCTCTCTCTGTCTCTCTCTATATATATTTTGTGGTAGGAATTGTGTTATCTTTTCCTTATCTTTAAAAAAAAATATTAATGTTATTTAATGTGTTAAATTTGCATTTAATTATAAAGCCTAGTATATCCTATTTTTGTTGAAATTACATTTGTTATTATTTTTCAAAGTTAATAAATTAATATTTGAATCACTCATACATTTTTGTGTTTCTAACTAATTTTTTTTCTTGTTCATGTATTCTACATGTTTTTTGTTGTGTAATTTATATGCTATTGAATTTGGGTGAATCATTTAAAAAAAAAGGAGATGGTGAATTTTTTTAGGAAAAATAATGGAAAATAAATCCCAAAGAGAAATTTAGCTCTTAAAGTTTTTCCTGCTAGACATTAATTGAGGTATGATAGACATTGATTAAGGTATTGACCTAGCTCAAGGTATGCTATAATGAAAAAAATACAAGAAATCAAATCAATGCGAGTAAACAAACAAGAAATTGTGAGAAAACGAATATTAATATGCATTAATCAGTTATTAATAGGGGGTGACTTACAAATATGAACTTCTAGAGAAGGCTAAAGAGATGATGATAAAACACAAGAATTGAAAATATGACAATGCCATGTAGGAAGAAAATGTAAATAAGCATCCAAGTATTCCATTTCCCAACCTTCGATGCATCTACTTGGAAGGTCTTCACGGCATAAAATTAAGAGAAATATTGGTAATTTTGAACCACATTCACCAAATGAATATCATACTCATTTTTTCATTTATATTCTACATACAAAGATTTTATTGATTAACCAAACTACCAAAACATTAAATTGTCAATGGTGGCATATTTGTGATGCAATAACAAAGGAACCACCTATAGTCAAGAGTTTAAAGAATAGAATACATGCGAATTAAAGAAAATCATACTTGTTGTAAAGTGGTATTGCAATGATTATTAACAATTGATTCATCAAATAATATCAATTTAAGGAATACAAATGTAAGTGTCTTTTAGAAAGAATAAAGAAAGAAATCCATACAAGAGCATGCCACAAATCTCTCCTTAAAGAAATGAATTAAGAAAAAATTAAGCTTAGTTCCCTCTTTGCATGAAAATGCTAAAGAAAACAACCCATGTTAGGCAAACATAGAACTAAATATAAAGAACGTATCAAAGTAATCAATCACATGCACATATGTAACAACACTCCCCATAAGTGCAACTTAGGTGAGTATTTGGAGATACAAATGGGTCCCAACAAATGTGTAGCCATTTTAGGTACCCATATACAAAAAAATCCCCTCAAAGAAGTGAGGAAGGAGAAAACCCAGTGGAACCCCTAGAGAGGATATAGAGGAGTAAGTAGCATGGTCTAAAGAAACCTCCCACATCCCAGTAGAGCTCGTAAATGAATGAACTTTCCTTTTATAAAAGGTTCAATGAAGATGCAAACAATCTACTTCATAGTTGGATAATATCATAGATCAATGTTATGTTGATGAATTACAATGAAATAACATATGAATCTAAGTTTGAATCTAAGTTTGCATGGTCCATCATTGGTGAACCAAATCCCCTAAGATCTGAATGGTACAATGATTGTCACAAAAAAAAACACATGGCATGAAATGAGCACGTGATGAAGCAAGATGCTTTGGTGGTTGTATTGATAGTGTGACATCTCCAAAAAAAAAGACTAGAAATTCATAAAATAAAATAATTTTTTTTTGGGATGCATAACTGACGGTAAATTATATCTTGCATGTGCATGTTAAAGTATTTTGATGTCAACTGTCGTACTTATGCTTATTTCAATATAGGGGTTCTTTGAGAAGAGATCTCGTAGCTTACTTAGCTTGCAAAGCTAATGCTGCACTTGATACTTTGGACAGATCCGTCAACGGAGTGAGGGCTTTCATCCTTTATGGTATGATTTCTTAGCGATCTTTGGTTTTGTTACTTTAGGCTTAGAAGATGATGTGATTGTCAATCTCCGTCTAGGGATCCTAAGAGGTACTAACCCTGTTTAAATTCTAAGGGTTCTAAGAGATATATTAAGCGTCTTTGAAAACATGAATTTGATACTAAATGTATGTTGAAGTATGTTCTTCGCAACTAGTGTATAGGTCAATACACTTTTAGATCTTTTTATGAGTTCACTATCCTAGAATGTAAATGTTGATGGGAAAACTAATGCAATAATCCTATCCTATGGTCCACACCCTAAACATTTAAATGATTTTCGCAGCAGGCTAAGGTATTAAGCTAAGTCCATGTATTGGGCTCTATATAGGGTTTGCAAATCCCAACAATGCTTACAAGGGGGAATGATGGACAAAGTCTTTTCAATTCAATGCACAGGTCTTGACATTTATGATGACTGGAGGATTTGATTTGTGGTGATCTTCGCATGGTTTCCAAATGGTTGTGAGTGTGAGTAGAATCTCAAGGTCTTGAATGCAACTGTCAGGATTGTCTTACTCGCATTGATGCTCTCGGCCACATGGCTTCTTCGAACCCTAAATCCCTTATCGATGTGTTTTCTCGTCATTTTTGTTGTTTGGAAAGTTGAGGTCTGTCTCCTCCAGCTCTCAGGTTCTCGGTGGGCTTGGCCCTTGGCCTCAGCTTCGGCCTTTAGCTTGGCCTCGGTGTGTTCATGAAAGCTTTGGAAAACTCCTGTCAGGTAATGCATTTGTAACCTATCAACACTTCGGGTTTTTTTTTGTGTTGTTGTTTGTATGCAACCAAAATAGTTATTGACCGGTTCTTGGTTTTCCTGTGGCATCGAGCTCCAGGTATCAAATAAGGAGGAGAGTTTTTTGATGAAAAGATGAAGGGAACTCGACCCTGGTAAGCCCCTGGTCCCCCATGGGAGATCTCAGAAAAATTGCAATCCCGTGGTAACAAGGGTTAAAGGATGGCAGTCTTTATTTTGACGGTTATGGGGTGAGTTAGATGTATGGGTCTGTCGCACCGTTTGGTGGTTATGCTAGAGTCCATGTCTTCGTAAAGGTTTAGCATGCAATTTTGGTTGGGGTTGTTCATACAAACTCGGTTGATTATTGTGGTTTAGTCTCAGTCTTTAAATGATTGGTGTCGTTGTGAAAAACACTCGTACCATTCTTGGAATGGTTCTTGGATTGTTTATGATGGACATTTAAATGCCATGTTTCGATGGTTGGTTAATTTTGTTGATGGTCCCCTTGGCCAGTTTGGAAAATGCCAAGATCTTACAGTGCTTGCTTGTTGGTTTAACTGTGTAATTTTGGTTGTGGGAGAGTTTCTAATGCTCGTCTTTCGTGCATGGTAGTTGATCACTTCTAGTTTCCTGTATGATGATAAACTATATAATATGGATTGTGTAAAAAGTTATATGGATGAAAATGTAGTTGCTTAGTATCGTCGTAAGATTTGGTAGAGACGGTTTAGACCTTTTGATTTCGTAGGGTTATGCTCTCGAGTAGAGAAGTTATTACTTTGGATGCAATTGTTTGATGCAATCCGGTGGGGACTCAATCCCGAGTCTAACATGTATAACCTGACTCGAAAATGAGAAAAGCTAGGTTATGTTATTTCGATGTTTAGCTAACCTGGTTCGAAATCCTTTTTTTTGTTATTATAAAATCTGTGATGGTAACTTGTTTATGGCAAAAGGATCTTTCAACAGTTCTATGTTCCAGCTTAGGTTGTAATACTTTTGATTTCCTAGGGTTTAAAAATAAATGCCATGCTCTTGGCTTTATGTTTGGATGTGAGGGCATTTGCCTGTACATGGACCTAACAAAGTGTAAATGTTGAACTACTGTCTGCAACAGTGTGTATGCTTACCTGTCAGGAGTTGTATGTGATGGCTATGCTTGTTTGCTGTTATCTGAAATGTACTTGTTCTCTTAACATAATTTGGTTGTGTTTTAAGCATCAGTAAGTTGATGGTACCAAAACAAAAATTTGTTTGTCCTTTAATGTTAAAAAGAAATATATATAAGAAAAAAACCGACTTGCCCTAGAACACAAAAAGGTCCTCTAAATGGCTATCATAGGGGTTACGTCAATGGAAAAACTGAAAACATAACCTGAACTGTATATTTCATTTAATCGATATTTAACAAATCCTAAGTGATCAACTATTTTGAAAAGAATGTTTTATATAAATTTTGAAAATGAAATAATACCGAATTCTTATTGTGCATCTAATATCTGTTACATCTATTCTTAAATTCTGCCTTGTACTAGAGTACACCATCTTCGGGTGGAAGGAAAAATACAGGGGTAATTATTTTCATTTTTAACCAGTCAATGCTAATTCAAAGATCAGTTTAAATATAAACCATTTCATCAAAAATACTAACAAGTAAAGTAGAAAATAGAAGAAACCTGAACAACAAAGCTGGGAAAACATCCACAAACGACCGTTCCTCCCAACCTATTCCTCAAGCATTCAGCGGAATTCTTGGGACCCCCGAGCCCGTTCACTGAACCACCAGGATGAAGACACCAAATAGGAGTAGGAGACTTTCTTTTTCAAAGACTCAACAGTCCTCAAGACCTGCCATCCTTCCTTACTTTGTGCTCAATTGACAGACATACTCACTCTAGAAATCATTAGTTAGCTACTGCTCATCGAATTTCCTTGTGTGCTCAAAACTATCCAAGTTTTTTCTAGCCAGCCCAAGGAGAAAAGAAAAATAATTGTGAGCCTCCTGCTCAATTCGATGGATTTTTTTTTAGTGTGCCTAGGTCTTTGGTCAGTTATATCATTTATTGAGCCACTTGCTCAGCTCCTCCACCTTTGGATAATTATGGCCATAAATATAGGGTAGTTGCCTCCTGCAACAACTAGTAAGTGATTCCAGATGCTGACACTTGTCTCCTTGTCTCCTAAGCAGTTTCATTCTTCCTAGTGGGTCAGTGAACACTCTTCAACATTCCCTTATGGATGAGTGTCTCCACTTTGAAATTTATTAAAAATAAAAATAGTTAATTACAATCATCCCTGGCCACCTTGGTCATAAAAACTTTATAATAAAATTAGATCAATGTTTTTCTCAAAATAAAAATGTTTTTCAGTTCTAGAGTTGTTACAGATAGCTCCTCGATACTTTGCCTTTGTGGTATATAGAGCAATTGTTGATTGCTTCTTGGTTGACCAACAAATAAGATCATAGCCAAGGGAGAGGTTGTAGCTTGAAGTGGATTTTTTATCTATAGCATTGCCTTCCTACTCAAAATCTATGTACCCCACTAAATCATGGTCATAACCTGTTGCATAATGTTGCCTCAATTTATGTGTCCCCTAAATGTAACTAAGAATCCGCTCCATTTCCTTCTAGTGCAACTCATGTGGTTCCTGCATGAATCTGGAAACAATGCCAACAACATAAGAGATGTTGGGCCAAGTGTGAGAAAGGTAAAGGTCTCCCTACAACGTCCTCGTCCATCATTCCAACCATAGAATGCGTATTTACAAACTTCCTCAAATTTAATTGTGCCTCACAAAGGACATTATTTGAATTCCAAATGAATTTAAGCCTCCCACAAGTAACATAAATTAAGAAATATGGGCAAGTGCATAGATGTAAAATACAACGCAATTGAAACTATATCGACACACAAACAACATCCATAAAAATCATATTTGTAACAAAAAGTAAACATAATATTGCATATTCATCGACAAAAATGAATACTTATCTTTTAACTAAAGAAGATCCAAGCAACTAGTTGTGTAGATCAATTTTCCACCCAATCGTAGGTATTACCTACAATTACCACCACAAAGTTGAGCTATGAGGCCACTAGGGTGAAGGAAACACCTACATGCTTCACTCTATCTCAGCCCAACACATTTGCTCTCATGCTTAGACAACCTACTTACCAGAGGGCACTACAAGCATCTCATCCAATGATCATATCCATGAAAATCTCTTCCACTGCTTCACACAACACAAGGAAGACCTACTCTTTCTTTGCTCAATAGTCCCTTAGAATACCCAATGCTTAAAGTGCTCTTTGATGAATGCAGAAAGAGTTCAACCTAATGCATGCTTTTAGAGAACTTCTATAAAATCAATTCATGGATTCTCAAACATCCAAGAAGAGCAAATAAACAACGGGAAAATGTTTCCTATCTTGCCTAGCTTTTATGCTCACCTACAAATATCCTCTTCACTTTAATGCCTAAAATTTCCACGTCACAATCATAATTTTTGGTTAGTTTCGCAATCTGGTAAATTGGTAATGGAGAAAACAACGTGAAAATTACATAGTGTGGATTCTACATGGAAATAGTGATAGAATCCAATGGAGACAACATGATTGGTGAAAAGACGTGTCACATACCCCAATTTTGCAAAAATAATGTAATTATTTTATTATATTCCTGAGACATTATGTTAAATTTAATGCTAAGTAGGAATTGATGACTCAACAAAGTCACTAGAAATGGAATGTAAATCAGAATATTTTATTATTAATAAATAAATTATGGAGACAACAGCATGGGAGAGCTGTTAAAAGAGGTTACTGGTCAAACTGGTGGATGGAACTAGGTGGACAGGCAAAAGACAAGTGGCAGCATCCTCAAACATTTCCTAAGTTGCAGGTGGCAACTTCCCTATCTTTGGGGTCATGATTCCCCAAGAAAGTGGAATCTGAGCAGGTGGCTCATTAATGACAGTTAACCCAACAAAGACCTAGGCAATCTTTTAAATAGTACTCAATGAACTGAGCTAAGGGTTCAATTGTTCTGGAGGGAGAATACATTGAGGTGAATGTTATTCAGGAATCCCATTGAGGAAGAGGGAATTACTGGAAGGAAGTTGTTTGAGAGGAATGTTGCAAGAACTTGGTTCCATTATAGTTGTTTGGGATGAGTGAATTATTTTGCTGCACCTAGTTCCAGCCAGGGAGACCAGAGCAAGCTCGGGGGTCCTGAGAAGTGCTGTCTGGGCACTCTCCAGGAGTTGGAAGGGAGGAACAGCCTCCCATTGCTGTTGTTGCCCACAGTTTGAAACAGGTTCTGCCACCTATTCCTGTTGTTCATTAAGTATAAATGAATGTCTGTTATGATTATCATCTAATTGTCTGAATAATATCAGTTTAGTGAAAGATAATATCCCAGAATATCAGTATGTAAGATTTTAAATAATTACTGTGTTTTCAGCATCCTTTAATAGCATTATTTCAATACTGATAATGTTTTATCCTGCATGCCATACAATAGTAATATTGTAAGCAATGGTTTATTAATGTAAAGTCTAAATCTAGTTTAATTACTTTAGTTTAATAGATAGTTAGGGTCTTTATTACCAGTAATCATTCTCTGGATTTACAACTTGTTTAAAACAATGATAGGAACAGAAACAAATATAACCATTTAAAACTACATTAGGGATATTATTATAGATAGTGCTGCAGAAGAAGTGGTAGCTATAAATAGAATAGCTTTATATAAATTTAAAATATAAACCCTAGTTAACAATTATACAATCATTATCTGTTACACATTTGAATGTGCCAAATTTCAATAGGAAATTTACCTAGTATTGTTTGAACATACGAAAGAAAACCTATTTGACTCAAAACATGATCTAAAACAACAGTACAGTAATATCTTTCACTGGATTAAATCCTTCGACAGAGTCGAAATCCTAACAACTGAACAAGTAACTACACACAAGCACGACTATGTTGATCGAATCAAACCCTACCACTCCAGTTCTTAACAATAAGAAATTATCATCAGATAAAAACCTAGATGTTAAATCCACAACAAAATGAAACAGACAGAACAGTTTCCCAGCTCATTGTCGAGCTTCATTATCTTTATAAAATCTTTCATTTGTTTCTCAAACTACCCACAGGAGAACCTCGTAACTACAGAATCTGCATATCACTAAAATCACTATTGTACTTTCGTATTAAAACCCTATTATGCCAGACGTTACAGGTATTTAAACTTTGAACAGTATTACAATGTCTCACTCACAGCCGTAGCTCCTTTTCACTTCATTATAGATTGTAAAACGTAGAATCTATCCTTGTATGTATTAAAACAACCAGAGGAGCAAGATTACATTTTCACAAGTTATATTATCCAAACCTGGATGAAAAACCCAAATAAATTAAGAGTTTAATAACAAACTTAGACACGTAACCCTACATTAATTTATCTACAAGGGTTTATCAGTAGCAGGATAATCTAGTTCATAATCTTTTATTTTCAATAAAAATACACAAACAGAACGATAATTTAGCTTCTTGTCGAGCTTCAGTTTCGTGACAATAGATAGCATTTGACTTCCAAATTTTCTTGACAGAGTCATCAACATAATAATAGATTAAGCTTTTAACAATAACCTACAACTGTAAGATTTACTTTGAATCCTATCGTCACAACTTAACACACAAAGACAAAACGTTGAGAATTAAGACCATGCCTTCACTTACAGCCGCGTCACCATTTCACTCAATAAGTGTTTTAGAAACTTAAACATTCCTACTACTGTACACAGTATCGAATTTAAAGGGAGACGCAGACATTAAACAAGTCAATATATAGTCAACAATTTATATTAAATTAATTTTCAAAACCCTGAGTGTTAACCCAAGAACCTTGTGAAGAAGTATTGTTCAAAATATAAAAACCCGAGGCTGTAACCTCATCTACAGAACAGGCTCACAGCTTTGTTCCCTTCGATTTCTTTCATATTAAATCTTCTGTAGCAAAACCCTAGCTATCAAACGCAAGGATAATAGTTTACAAACAACTAAAGCCTTAACACCCTATTACTACGCAGGGTTAAACCCTTAGTATTACAATTAAAGCTACAGTTAAAAGATTTAGCAAGCCGCTGTAATTTCGGTGTCACTGTTCAGACCGAAAACCAAACCATACAGACAACCAACAAGGAGGAACGCCATGGTGAAAACTAGGCTTACCCGGATAAGCAACCAACAGCCGAAGCATGAGTCACCCACTTTGCGAATGGAGCCAGGGCCTGCAACGAAATAAAAATATTATCAATTATCACTTATATATATAAATGTCGAGTTCTAAACCAATTGTTGTATTTAAAAAACAAAGGGGAATCCTATAGCTTACCATAGATTTGAATGAATTCATGCACAGTAGGTAGGCTGATAACCACGAGTAGCAGAAGGGTGAACCCCTCTCTTTTCACCAAAACGAACAAGCTGATTGAAAACACGGAGTATGTGCCACAGTGGAAGTTTCAAACAGAACCAAGCTAAGAGTCATGGCCACGTCGAGACAAGGTTGAAACTGATACCAAAAGGGATAAAAACCCTAGGTCTTTCACAATACTGTAGCTTCTAAAAGGCACAACACAACGACTCCCAAACCATACAAATGGACAAGCACGAGGAGACTGTAGCAGCATGGAAGCTGTTACTCCAGAATCGCAGAGAAACTTGGACAAGAGGGTTCACAGGACTGAGCCCGAAGGCGAGGGAAGAGTGCCCAGCTAGGGTTCAGACAACATTATATATATCACCAACACTTGGACCAAAAGACACCACGTAGCACCCAAATACTTTTCATGCAGTGGGTCGAGGATCAATGTTCTACGACGAGTTTAAATCATTGGTGTTTCAATTAAAAATCATAGTGTGTACATTGCAATCAAAGGATAATTAACATGAATATTCAAATATGGTCGAGACACTAAGATCTCTACACCCACTATATTATCCTTGTTAAAAACAATGCCTTCGAAGTTGCCTAGTGAAATTAACCACTTTGCCCTACAACCAACAAAAAAATATGCATTATCCATAATGTGTAAGGTGATAATGAGACTTTCATCATTTATTGAGAAATAAAATTTATAGCATGAGTATTAGAAATAAATCATGGTTATCTATAAAGGTTGAAGTGGCTTAGTTTCCCGATTATCCCTTTAATAATAAAACAATAGGATAAAACCTTCAAATCTTACATTGTATAGATTAAACCTTGACTTAATAATTCTTGTTATATAACCATTATTCAAAACTCAGTCTCGAAATATTCTAGACGTAGAGAAAGTGTTTTGCCTTATGAAAGTTATAGGGATAAGAATGTAATGTAAGTTATAAGTGCTTCAGAACAATAATTTCCACATACCCTAGTCTCATGGGAGAGACAACAGATATGGCATCTCTTCTAAGTCGCTAAGATAAGGGTGACAATGTTGGGTAACTCATAGTTCTTATTACTTTGACAGTTATAGAAGTAGGAATAGTTTCTCAAGCTAAACAATTTTTGAGTGTTAAAAAATAAGACACGTAATTTTTATAGGATATCTGCGATTATTTGAGACAAGCAAAGCATATTTATGTTGGTACTTTCTGATCTTTACATTTAACGATGCGTGCCAAATATTCTAATTAAAAAACATGACGGGATACAATAATAATGGAGGAGTAAAGATTGAACTGGTTATGAAATGTCTGTCATACTCTAAAGCTCTAGTTAAGAAATTTATGCATATCAACAGCTATCTTTTTCTCTAGAAAATCCCATTTCTTAAACAGTTAGATCAAAAGGAGGTCATAGGATAAATGCTACCTGTAAACATTTGATAACCTGGCTAGTATGCTTAGATTTTTACTGAATGTTATGGTACAGATAATTGAAATATAATACTGTTAAAATTTAATGCAGCGACCCGTACCTTACCTATGTATCTGCAAGAGGAAGACAATTTGATGCATTAGCTCAGAAGCTAAGTAATCCAAGTCTGCTATGGCAACCCCCCCTTGTGGTTGCAAAAACAGAAAACAATCAGTAACGGAAAAAGGAAACCCATATTCAAAATTCAAGTATAATAACAGATCATCTAGACACATTTATGATCACTTTAACTAATCAAATAGATCAAGGAATGCATTTAATAACCTTAATTGCTATTTTTAAAAATTTTATTTTTTTTTGGAATTTTTGGGTTTTGACAAGACGACTGGAATTACTTCTGACCATAGAATGAAGGACTCTTATAATTGTCATTAAAAGTACATTCATCCCATGCTTCCATAACTACATCAGAAATCTTTCCCACCAACCTTATACATACATTCAATCATTGCATTAGATAAGTCAAAGGAAGTAAATGGCTTATTTAAGGCACATAAAAAAAGGATGAGTTTTAAGGCTGACACTAGGCAAAATAAGTTTTTCTCTCCCATAGGTCCCCTTTCCTCTTCCCCTCTAGTAGAATCTGACATAGCCCTTGGTGCTCTTTACACACCCATTTTGGACCATTTTATTATTTCCCAACATAATATTTACATTTCTTTTGAGTAATCATGACAAACCAACCAGATGACATTCACTAGTCAGGCCTTGGCCTTTAGCTCCGCACTAGGAATTCATACTTGCATACTTACATCATTAACTTAATTTGATTCAATACATTCCAATTTCCTTTATCACATGTTGTCAACCAAAGGTGAAGAATTTGCAACCTCAATTTTGATACCAAAGAGGATTGGAGTTACAAAAAGCTTGCAATTAGCCATCTAAAATTGTTAGAATAAATTTGGAGCATATTTGGACTATGCCATTGTCATCCCGAAATCAAATTGAGTGATCTCAATCCTGAGAAAATAGTGCAACAATAAAAAACCTATCATGCAAAAACCTATCATGCCAGGAAACCTATCCTGGAAGCTGATTTTTTTTGTTGAGAAATGAATAAGCTATGGCCACTTGAAGATGACATACTTAAGTTGGAATATGCTGCGTTTCTATGAAAGATTTCCTAGTAAACATATCAATGGCCAACTAATTGCAAATCTCCAACACTAATTAGTATTATCTCCTAGTGAGTCAAATAAGCTCAGAGGAAATTGTTAGTGTTAACTCCAATTGAAGATCAGTTACACGAGTGTTTAAAAAGGAAGAAAACCGTATTACAGATGTTGGTGCCTCGTTCCTAAAGATAGGGATCGGGCACACCACAGCTTTATGCATGCCAAAGATATAAAACAAGAGAAAGTCACAAAGTCACTAATTTTCTGTAGCAATTAGCCATAATTCGTGCCAAAGTGAAGATATTCTCCAAAGAATACAAAATAAAGTACAAGGGATTTTTATAAGTTAAACTACATTCCACATCATTTTCAAGTTGGCAATAAAGCTGGTTACACCATGACAGGAAAAAATTCAAATAATCACACGCTCAAACTCATCATGACAGGTAAATTTCCACGCAATGGAGTGAGAGGAATGAAAGGTTTGTAGAAGGTGAAGAGTGCATATCCTCTCGTTGTTGTTGTCTTGCCCAATGTTCAAGAGAATCATTTCCTACAATTGGTAGATAGACTTGTATTGTTCGTTAGATTTAGACAATCCATCCCCCTAACAATCAAGTGTGTTTCTCAGTGCCTTACTATGTCCTCAACTACTACAAAATCCATATTTAGGAGTATTTTCAGTTTTTGCAACTCTCAATACATGCATATTTTCACCACAATATATTTCCTAAATATGTTCTTATAGTTATTAAGAATTTTGTTTGGTTGGTAGGTAGTTTGAGGAGTACAATAGGATTGTATATCTAGAAGCAAACATCCAAGTCCTTGAAAACATTGACAATCTGTTTGACATGTGGAATGGATATTTCTATGCGATTATGGAACGCTTCTGTGAGAATACATGGAATCACACTCTATTGTACAATATGGGCACTATCAATAATGTCCGGATAAGGTGTCATGGCCCGTAGAATTAGGGAAACAACCTTCTCCGTACTTCAATGTTGTTATATTCTTGTTTGAGCTGAGTCAACAAACCTTCATCTATTGTTCGAAAATTCTCATGGCCACTGTGCCAATGCCTTTAGTAGAACATGTCTTGTTTTATTATTGATTTTGGGATAAGTGCAGATATTTGTTTGGTTTATTGCATCCGATTAAGACTAAATTGTGGGATATGTTTTGTAGGATTTCTTGAACATGTTTTTTTAGAAGATATACAAGCCACAACTCAATTTTGGCCATTATGTGGCAACATCCATGAAATGTGGACTTGGACATAGTCAAAGTTGTTCATTATTGTGTAGTTGTAACCTTTTCATTTCACTTCAAATTTGTGCAAATGCATTAGATGGAAACAATATGGTTTACATGTGAAAGATGAGATATGTGTTATGAACATGCATGGTTGTGTTTATGGATGGATGTGCATGTGCAAGGATTGAAGTCATGGAGCTTTAGTGGGAGGAAGAAAATATTGAGAGGGGATATATAAAGACGTTGGTGCAAAAATGGTGAGGAAATATTTAAAGGGATTGTCGTAGAAATGATGGGACATATATAATGACCCCCTCTCTTGATTACTAGGTATCAAATGACACAATCCCATATCCAATTTAAGAGATAGACAAAAAATCAAATGACCTAATAAAACATGTGGTTGCTAAATTTTTCCTTGTTGCAATGACAACACACCTCAACTTAATGCATGCTCCACTTGTAGCTTTAGAGTTTTCAAATTTCCAAAAGTCATAAGTATTGTTTATATGTTATATATCATAATCCACAGGTGGAGGTGGTGACATTTTATATATGAAATATAATATTGTATATCCTAAAAGATGAGTGAGTTTGCTATTGGGTTGATAGTTATTTATTGCAAATTAACTTAAATAATACTTGTAAATAAAAAAATCCATTTATATTATTTAGTGCCCATGGTTGCTCTCTCATTTACTCTACATTGATTTTTTTTTAAATTTAAATGTACATCAATGAAAAATAGTTGAATTCATATCACCATGGTATTATTATAGAATTAAAAATCCTTGAATCTCCCCACATGGGCATAATAAAAAATACTTTATAATAACATTAGGAAGTTTTAAGATATGAGTTTTGAGTTCATGAGGGTGTGGGTTTCTGAAATTCTTGGAAGGGCCTTTATAGC
Source organism: Larix kaempferi (assembly GCA_027924585.1). Classification (NCBI taxonomy): domain Eukaryota; kingdom Viridiplantae; phylum Streptophyta; class Pinopsida; order Pinales; family Pinaceae; genus Larix; species Larix kaempferi. The sequence goes on from BSBM01000067.1 coordinate 8,720,234, forward strand.
AGCAATGGAAGGTGTGCCTCCACTCATTGAGTATTCTGAGGAATCTACATCGAAGGAATCCTCATCCTTGTTGACTAGAGTGAGAGGACATGTGGTAGGTCTGTTTCAAGAGTTGACTCATTTGGAAGAGATTTGGAAAGTAGGTGATTCTTCGTTTGCTTGTCCAAGTAAGATTTGTATAACACATTGAGTTTGGATTCTCTTGAAATTGAACATTCACACCCAATTACCTCATGTTAGGGTATGAGTGTTAATGTCTCGAATCCTTCAAGTTCTCCTAACTCTATAGAGGGGGGTATTGTGGATATTGGGATTGTGGACGGAGATTATACTGTTGGTCTTTCAGAGCATTATGATTCTTTTACCCAAGCCATTTTTTCTTCAGAGGTGGTTCTATTCGAGTCCACTCCCTTGACTAGAGGATGTGGACTTGACTAATTACAACGAAGAACCCTTTCTCAAGTTTTGGGTATTTCTGTGGGGCTTGGCCTAAACCCCACTCAGTCTTTTGTGGGGCTTGGCCTAAACCCCACTCAGTCTTTTGTGGGGCTTGGCCTAAATCCCACTCAGTCTTTTGTGGTGGCCAATGTGGGATAAAAATATGCATTAAAGCATGCATAAGAGAAAGTGGTGAGAGAGATAGGTCAAGGTTGATATATGGGTTCCTTAGAGTAGGGATTGCCCCCAAGACATATTCATGATAAAATTTTAAAATACTAATATGCGTGATCATTGAGGGTAAACCAAAAAACTCTCCCTCAAGTGGTAAATAGAGGTGGAAAAGCCTGATATGCTTCTTCTTCAAGAAATGATGTGTAGTGGAGAGCTCATTTGCAAGGATCTTAGGAGGATGTTTGGTGGATGGGAGTTCATCGCCTTGGATTCGTTCGGGGCACTAGTGGGAGTCTTGACAAGGGTCAATAAAATATATCTTTACCGAATTGTTTTTCTATTAGTTTAGGTTTGTAAAATGTCTTCATCGATTTCTTTTATGTGACAATATTTTGCATCATGTGGTGAGAGTTCACTCACTGATTGGTAAGATTTTTTTCTCATATCATTATCCTTTTTTTTCTGGAGTTTAGTTCAGGTGAGGACAAGTTGAGTATGACCTTTAAATATAACCCGAGTTGGTCTCATGAGGAGGAGTTTCAAAATATTGTTAAGACTCATTGGAATCGTGTGGAGAGAAAATCAGAGGAAAGTGACGCTAAGAAAACTTAAGAACAGGTTGGTCGATGGGTGAGGGACTGGCATCTGAAGCGTGAAGGTTTGATTAAGGACATAGAAAGGCACATTGAGGAGGTAATGGAAACTTTTGAAGGTGGTATTTTCGATTCAGAATCCCAACAACTCGTTGGCCTTGAAAACAAGCATAATAAATTATTATTGGACAAAGAGTTAGAATAGCGAATGGAGAGCCGATCTCTCTACCTTTCTATGGGGGATCAACACACTAAGTATCTTAAAAAAAATTCCAAGTTCAAGCGGATTTAGAATACCATTTGGGATATGAAGGATGCTGATGGTCATTTTTTCCATGGCTTCTATTACACCAAAATATCATCATTATGAGTCATGTATCAGCTCCATGCCTTAATCCCTAAAGTCCATTGGCTAAAACATCAAAAGAAAGATTGTTTTCCTTCCCTTTCCACCTTTTGTTGTCACCCCCGACGCACCTTGCCTTCTAGCGAGGAGCATTGAACCCTATGTGACACATGCTGCAACTTAGCAAAGTGTGTCGGTGACTCGGGATGCCTTTGTACAAGGTGCAGTGATCTATTTCTGACGCAGGTTGTCTTCATGCAAAGTGCGCCGGAGTTGGTTAATTGGATAAAAGGAAGCTTCGAGTGGCTTCTCGAAGCTTGGTGATGTGGAGGCTTATTCCTAGAAGCTTGGAAAGGTGGTACTCGATCCCCTAACCTAGTGGGATGATCCCTTAAGCCTCTCCCCTAAATCCTCAACCTATTCTATCCCTTTAGCCTTATAAATATGAACCCCCTCTCCATTGTTAAGGGAGGAAGGATAGTATACTCTTATACTGGTGAAATTTATCTAGGTGATCCTACTCATCCTTTAGGAGGCTAACCATTCATTCTTGGAGGCTAGTATTGTTGGATGGAAGTTATGACATTAAGACTTGGGTTGTAACATTCTTTCCCTATGTACTTCTCTTTATTACATTTAATACAATTTGTTTCCATAAATGTTATTGTGTTAATGATATTTAGAATTTTCTTCCTTAATTATTAATCTAGATCAATTCATGTTTATATGCTTTTATCACTTGCTTGTTTCCACATGCTTGATAAGGTTTTGCAACTAAAGATATGAAGACTTGGAGCTTGAAGAAACAAGGAGAAAGGAACTACAGATCTGAGGTAAGCCATCTCTTCATCCACTCTGCATTTGTATTGATCTAGGAAAGATACTGGTATTGTGTACTCATTTGTTCTAGATCTAAACCATTTAGGATAGGGAGATCTATTTGAGTCCACTCATATAGATTGTCCGTAAAAACATTTGGCGACCGTACTGGGGAACAATCCATAGTTTTGATTTCATTATGTTTTGGCTTCTTTGATTTCCTTTCAATTAATTTTTTAGCCTCTAATTTGCCTCTCACCATTGGATCTGACCATCAAAGAGTCTCTCGGTTATCCAGGCTCTGTTTAGGATCAGTATTAGACCATCTCCTTGTTTATTCTTTGAGTATTTTTCATTTTTGCTGCTTGATCCCCACCGAACGCATCTGGTCCATTAATCGCACGTGTCATTGTATTTATGACACACTTAGCATGTTTGTAGACTACATCGTTGACACTCTTTGTCAGTTAATAGTATGCGTCGCTGACGCATTTTACTAGTGTGAAAATTGCATTGTTGGGTCTCCCGATGCTCTGGTGCATCTGCGTAGGGCGTGCCACCCTCTATTTATTGGCACCTAGTGTAAAAAATCCTCAAAGTTTGATTTTGGTTTGTTTTATGAGTTCTGTGTGTTGCACCTTACAAACAAAGAACCCTTAGGTACAACATGCTCCTATCCTTGGCTTGATTTTGAAGTTTGAGTGTCGATTAGGATCCTAGCTAGTCAAGTGAGTGATTTGACCATTGTGGGCAATTTCAATCCCCCATCGATCCACTCAGTCTTGTGACTCCCAATCGTCTCACCTGATCTGTTCGCTTTGTTCGATCTGACTTCCAAGCCCTCTTATATTTGGTTTTTTCATTTTTGCTTGGTTTTGTGTGTTTCGAGTGTTATTGATATTTTTGGGTGATCAATTTTTCTTTGAGAATTTCCCACCAATTGGGGTTTTCAATATTCTCTCGTTTTCCACACATAGATATGAAAAGTGACATAATTATCAGATTGCATTTGGTACATTCATTGAAAAATCAAATTTGTTTATCATCTTCGTTTCAAGTTCATTTCTTGAAATCATTGTAGTGATTTTTCATGCTTTGGAAATTATCATTAGGAGATCTTTGAAAACTTTGAAGAAACAATCATTAGTTTGTATTTTCTTAGTTGTGAAAAATGAACTATCATTTCTTTGAAGATTTCAAGTGTATTTGAGCTTTTACAAAGCATTCCAAACATTGAAAGATCTATGCATTTTTAATTTTCTTCTCCATTTTTGGATCACCATTTCGGAAAAGTAGAGTTATTGCAATTTAAAAAGAAATTCTCCTTTTCATTTTCATTTTCTTGTAGATTAGTTTGATTTGAAAAGAAAAAAAGGAAAAACATTTTAGATTTGGTGTGTATCATTCATTATTTTTGTTGGATTAGAGGAAGAGTGCTTTAGTTGACTTTGGTTGATTTCGAGAATATAGGGGTACTTGTTCATTTTTGTTATCGGAAACAAGAAGAAAATTTCTCCTTCCCATAGATAGTTTTCATCAAAAGAAAAATAAAATATTTGCATATTCATGTAGTTAAGGTTTGCATATTTTTAAATTCCTATCTACACCTCATGCATTCACCTAACCGTCAAGATAAAATTTACTGGTAGCATTAGGTTAAAAATGTATAGCAACTGTGTGTTAAGTTAGAGACGTGTTCCAACGTCTTTAAGCGTGGTAGTTGTCGTTATTTTCCTGCACTACATCCTTGGGGCTTGTAGTTCTTCCATGTACCAACTAGTATATCGAACGACCTTTCATGTAGCCTTGGGTATATATAAAGGTACTTCACGTACTCGGTAGTATATCAGAAGGCTCTTGTCGTACGGTTGTGCACTAGACAACACCACTGCAGATTTGAGCTTCCACATACTTTGCATATATCGGGAGACCCTTCTAGGATTCTTGTAACCAATTGAGTTAACCTATTGGTCGTCTTGGCGTGGAAATACATCGAGAAAAACACTCAGGGAGCTACTACGCAAGTGCTACCAGGTAGTCGGGTTATACGGTCAGGGGTATGGTCCAAATCCTCCCTGGTTAGTGCTCTGAAAAATTGGGCTGAGTATAACTGTTGGACCCTATGCTATATCGCGAGTTGCATCGCCTTGATAATCCCGTGAGGTTCCAGACCATTGAATCCACACCTACCACATAAGTTTGCTTGAAGCCTTAGCTTGTGTATATTTTGGATTGCATTTTTCTTTTTGTATATAAAACACTTACGATAAATTTTGGTTCAGTCATTCTAGCTGATCAACCTTTAATAAGATCCAGCATTTTCTTGAACTTTCCACCTGAATATCCCCTTGATCGAGAGGACAACTCAAGAGAAAACATGGATCAATCTCTCACACTTGTGTCGCATGAAGAGGATAACTCTACCATGGAGTTGGGAATGAACTATTCACCTCCAGCAAATCCACCTATCTCTGATCCTATGAGACCTTTGATCGTAGAACAACCTACTTCACATGACATGTCCTTTCATCATTCGATGGAAGGACATCCTGGAGCTTTAGATTGGGCTTTTAGTCAGCCCCAGGATGACCCTTTGTGAACAGTATTTGGTCCAACTACATGTTTCTGGGACACTTCTTTAGGTCAACATGTTGTCGATTTTGGATCACTTCCGATGGAAGAAACTATACCTCGTCGATGGATTCCCAACGACGAGTTTCTTGCACCACTCTTTGAGCACATGAGCAAGTTGCACATGGTTGGCGAACAACTTAGACGTCAAAGTCTCTCATGTAGAGCAGGTTTGTAAGTAGCCATTTTTCGATTTCCCCTATACGCTCTTTATCTTTCTCTTCAACGAGAATGTCTATACCCAACATGACCACTTATGAACCCGGTCAACCATCATTCCCGACGAGTACACCTCAGATTCAGGAGGCCGATTCTACACCTCATTTGACTCCAACTACTGGAGAGAAACCTTCAACCACTATTAACTTTGTTACTGGAACATTAGCTCCATCTCCCCCACCTCGAAATTCGAGAGGAGGTTATAATTTACCTGTTAGTTTACAGTCAAGAAGTAGTAATCCCTTTGTTAGTAGTCAACAATTAGTTACGAGTCAACCTACAATTAGTGGTCAATCCACAACCCCTGGACATACTTCTATTAGTTGTCAACATTTGATTAGGGGGAAACCCCTAGTTAGTGGACATAACATGAGTGGAAGAAGTTTGAACTACAGTACGGTTGGCAGTTCTCTACCAACCGTAGGACAAACTATAGGGATGCATCACAGTGGGGGACCATCCATTTGGACCCAACCACCATGGAGTTACATTTATCCAGGTAATCCTGTCATAGGACACAACTATCTAGGAAATATTTTTCCTAGATTACCCTATCCCGGAAACACAAATACTCCATGGGGGCATCATAATCTTCCACCTATTGGACCCCCAGCTGATGGACCACCCCCACCACCTTCAGTTCCACCACCACCACCTTTTGGTGGAGGAACCCCTTATTCTATAGGAGTAGGACCCCCACCTTCTGGAGGAGGACCACCTTATTCTGGAGGAGGAGGACCCCCACCTTCGGGCAGAGGACCACCTTATTCTAGAGGAGCAGGATCCCCACCTTCGGGTGGAGGAACACCCCATTTTGGCATTGGAGGACCCCCACCTTCGGGCGGAGGACCACCTCATTATGGAGGAGGAGGACCCCCACCTTTGGGTGGAGGAACACCTTATTCTAGAGGAGGAGGACCCCCACCTTCCGGCGTAGGACCACCCTATTATGGAGGAGGACCCCCATCGGGTCCACCACCAAACCCAAGAGACCCACATCCACATGGACAATTCCCTATTGGAGGACCTTATGATCAATCCATCCACGATCCTACTGGTACACAGATGCCTTATCAGTACTACCAGTATCCGTAGCCAAACCAACAATTACCATTTTTGGCTACATTAGATCTACCAAATCTCTCTCGGTTGACTAATGATCCCATTTATCATGGTATAAATTAGCCAGCTATTGATGTGAAGTTACCATCTGATATCCTGAAGTTTGACGACAAACTTGGCGAGGATCCAAAGAACCACGTTATGAATTATCATTTGTGGTGTTCGTCCAATTCCTTAATGGATGATTCCATCTGTTTGAGGTTATTCCAACGGACTCTTACCGGTACCGCCGCAAAGTGGTACATTGAGTTACCACGACATTCCTTTCTTGACTTTCGATCTTTGGCTATGTCATTTCCGACTCATTTCCAATTACCAATTCGCTATGAAACTGGTACATATCTCTTGACTTCTCTCCACCAAACTACTGCCACTCACATAACAAATTATTACACGTCAAAAGATTTGACAAACCAATCATTAGTATATCTGTTCTTGGGAGGGAATAAATATCTAAACCCTAAACACATCAAAATCATAAACAAAAATCTAAAAAATACATTGAAATAAATAAAAATATATAGACAAAAAATGCATCAAAGTCATAAAAACAAACCTACGTTAAAAGAAATCTTAAAAAAATTCTTAGTTGGTCATCGTTGTTAAGGATGAAGAATCTTTTTTAATCTTAATGGTTTTTTAAAGTAATTACGCTGAAGGTGTTTTACCACGGAGAAGCGTGACCTTCCACCTCGAAAAGATTCCTCGTCTATGGATCTAATGGAATCTTGCTGTGTCTTTTGCTGCTTTCGCGCATGCCAACCGGATCACGTAAACCGTGTCGTTACTTTGCCTCTTTCACGCAAATCCTCGTTCATGTCGCAACGATTTGCAGACTTCACGCCGATTGAAAATCCTCGTCTATAAATCCAATGGAATCCTGCCACGTGTTTTGTTGCTTCTGCACATGCCGACCAGATCACGCTGATCTTATTTGCATTATTTGCATTACTTTTCCACTTTCACACAAACCCCCATCCGTGTCGCACTGATTTGTAGGATTCACGCCGACTAAAACTAAGTGCTCATTAATTCGACGACACATTTAAGAGTCGACCAATTTTTAAATGCTCGACCAACTCCACTATTGACCATATTTTTTTTTAACTAAAGTGACCCGACCATTTTGATTCCCGACCATATCTTACAAATATTATTGAAAACAAAATTACAAATTCATATCAATTGTTTCATATGTCGATCATGTTTACACAGGTAGGAACTTTACGGCGACCAATTTTTAAAAGCTTGACAGTTAAAAGTCGACCAATTTTTAAACAGTCGACCAATTTTAACAGGCCCAACCAACTAAGGTAAGCCGACCATTTTGACTTCCGATACAGTTAAAAGTCGACCAATGGCATGACATAGTTAATAGTCGACCAATTCTTAAAGGCTCGACCAACTCGACTATCGACCATATTTTTTTATAACAAAAGTGACCCCATCATTTTGACTTCCGACCACGCCAGCATTTTTTAACTAAAGTGACCCGACCATTTTGACTCCCGACCATATGTTACAAATATTATTGAAAATAAAATTACAAATTCATATCAACTGTACCAACTCAACTATCCACCATATTTTTTTAACTAAAGTGACCCAACCATTTTGATTCCCAACCATATCTTACAAATATTATCGAAAACAAAATTACAAATTCATATCAATTGTTTCATATGTCGATCATGTTTACACAGTAAGAAATTCATGGTGACCAATTTTTAAAAGCTTTACCAACTCGACTATTGACCATATTCTTTTTTAACTAAAATCACGCGACAATTTTCACTCCCGACCATATCTTACAAATATTATTGAAAACTAAATTACACAGTTAACAGTCCAACAATTTTAACAGGCTCAACCAACTAAGGTAAGCTGACCATTTTGACTTCCGACCCATGTCCATCAATTGCACCACATAGTTAAAAGTCGACCAATTTTTAAACAGTCCACCAATTTTAACAGGCCCGACCAACTAATGTAAGTCGACCATTTTGACTTCCGACACAGTTAAAAGTCGACCAATTGCACGACACAGTTAATAGTCGACCAATTCTTAAAGGTTAGACCAACTCGACTATCAACCATATTTTTTTAAAAACTAAAGTTACCCGATATAGTTAAGAGTCGACCAATTTTTAAAGGCTCGACCAACTTGACTATCGACCATATCTTTTTATAACAAAAGAGACGCCATCATTTTGACTTCCGACCATGCCAGCATTTGGGTTGATACAGTCTAAACAGGCGGTCCAGCTCTGCATGGAAAAATCTTGCGAGATCTATACTTTTGATTAGAAATTTGAGCATTCAATGACGGATTGGATATTGAACTACCTTCTATAAGGTTACCCACGTGAACATTAATTTCTCTATGTTTAATTCATCGCGAACTTATGAACTTTGCTTTAGTAGTACAGATCTCTGGCTATGGACGTATATTTCGATTTGATGGATTGGACCTGCTGGATATTCGATGTTGTGGAGATACGAGAACATATTTCAATGCAACAACGGTTAAATGTGCTCAGACACCAATGCATGGCTTTTACTCTTGATCGTTTATAAAATTCGATGGTAAATCCTCTCTCATTCTTTTGTTCTTCGATATTGTTATTGTGACATAATCTCAATTTTTTTCTGAGCATTCGAATTGCCTTCAATTTGTTGCTCTTTTACAGACCGGCAACCCTATTAAGGATCCAAAGATTATTGTTTTCTATTCAAAAAACAGGTTCTCCTCTCAAACCAAAACTCATTTTCCCTGGTATAATTATGTTGTTCTAAATCCTGTTTCTGCTTAAAGTATTCAAATAAGATTCTGCTGTCTTTTTTGATATTTTTAGTGAAAAATAGAGTATGTTTATGTCAATTATTTACTGGTTTCAGATGAAAGGTCACTCGACTGGTATATATTCATTTTTTTTGTCTCCTAGAAAAATTGCAATTTCAAAAAAGTAATACCAGGGTAAATTGACCCAGAATTACTACACTATGTTTCTGCTGTCTTTTTTTAGTTTTTCTATTGAAAAAACAGGTTCTCCTCTCTAACCAAAACTCATTTCCCCTGCTATAATTATGTTGTTCTAAATCCCGTTTCTACTTAATGTATTCAAATAAGATTCTACTGTCTTTTTTTATTATTGCCCTTTCAAAAAAGTAATGCCAGAGTAAATTAACCCAAAATTACTACACTCTAGTTTTGCTGTCCTTTTTTAGTTTTTCTATTCAAAAAACAGGTTCTCCTCTCAAACCAAAACTCATTTCCCTAGATATAATTATGTTGTTCTAAATCCCGTTTATGCTTAATGTATTCAAATAAGATTCTGCTGTCTTTTTTTATCTTTTTTTTTGAAAAATTAATGCTTAATTTAGTCATTTGGTATCTTCAAAGTTATCAGAGTAAATTGACCCAGAATTACTACACTCTGTTTCTACTATCTTTTTTTAGTTTTTTTTTTCAAACTAGAATTGTTGTCACTGTTCCTATTCCATATTTAAAAACAAGGTTCTAACAGCAAATTTACCTAATATTATGCTGCCTTTTTTGTTAAAAACCAGAAGTCTGTTTTTGCTGTCTTTGTCTCCTAGAAAAGTTCCCTTGCTGTAACTTGTATTTGATCATGTACCTGATTTATTGACTGTTTTCAGATGAAAAGTCACTTGAATGGTATATATTCATTTCCTTGTGATTACCAATATATATTTTCTACTAACTTTGGCAAATCATTTGCACTGCAACAATCTTTTTTTCTCCTAGAAAAGTTCTAACAACAAATTAACTTAAATTGTGTTTTTTTTTTTTCTTGTTGGAAACTATACTTTGTTTATGCTGTCTTTTTTTAGTTTTATGTTTGAAACTAGAATTGTTGTCACTATTCCTATTCCATATTTAAAAACAAGGCTCTCTCAGCAAATTTACCTAATATTATGCTGCCTTTTTTGTTTTTTTTTTGTTCACAACCAGAGGTCAGTTTTGCTATCTTTGTCTCCTAGAAAAGTTCCCTTGCAGAGAAAAAAAAAAAAAAAAAAAAAACTTTATATTAGGAATTTGGTACTATCTTGTTCTCATTGTTTCTGTTTACTATTTAAAAAAGGTTCTAAGAGCCAATTTATCTAAAATTATCCTTTTTTTTCCTTCTTGTTGTTGTTGGAAACTAGAGGTTGTTTCTGCCAATGGATTGTCATTTATTTACTCCTATTTACTCATATTTATTTACTGGTTTCAAACATCTTGTATCATTATACTTAATATCAATATGGCACATTTTTCTTCAGCTTATTTTTGTAGTCCAACTATTCACAATACCACGCTATGGACACTCTATTGACCGAAAACGCTGTCTTACTTTTGATGAATGGTGTTGTTGACCTATGCCCACTTGTACAAGTTGCTGCTCTTGATCATCTAAGCTCTCTTAACTCAACAAATTCCCGCTTTCGAATCTCTATCTCTAATGGAATTCATAAGCACAACACACTGCTTCCAAGTAGCTACAATAGCGCTGTGGAAAACCACCAACTCCAAAAAGGGTCAATCATCAAAGTTAGAAAGTGTGCATGCAACATTGTACATGATGCAACATATGATTTGCTTTCCATATCTTCCTTTTCACTTATTTTAGTTTTCACTCCTCATAATTATAACATATTTTTTAGTTATACTTACTTACGTTCATTCTTCTTGCCAGGACTATCGCATTGGACACCTTCGAAATTGTCACCTTAGAAACAACAATTATTGGAGACCTAGCCCCTTTCAACCTCACACATACCTTTACAGCCCACATCAGTTCATCTATTTTAGAAAAAAACACCCTTAACTCTGAAAACCCTTCACTTGCAATACCTTCTCCAATGCCAAACCTTCTTGCACCTACTCTTCAATTCACATTGCTCAACCCTTCCAACAGAACATGAACCATTCAAGGACAAGTTACTACAAAGACAAGTATCAATACCTACACCAACCAAAAAGGTCTTGGTCAACTCTTTGGGTTTGACCTTGTTAGTGCTACCAGAGATGAGATTCATATCTCTGCATTCAATGAACTAGCTACCTCATTATATGACCAAATACAAGTTGGAATAGTTTACATAGTCTCAAATGGCACAATCAAACCAATTAATCCAAAATACAACCATTTGAAAAGTGCTTTTGAGATTTTCATTAACTCCTCCTCAACAATTGAACGATGCTTGGAAGAGTGCCCACTTATTCTTTTTCATTGCTTCAACTTTAAATCTATCCATGACATTAAAACTACACGGGTAAATTCCATGGTTGACCTTCTCGGAATTATCATTTCTGTTTCCCCTGCATCAACTATCCGCAAAAGGGATGGCTCTGAAATAATTCGCCGAACAATTGGGTTGAGGGACATGTCTGGGTATAACATAGATATTACACTTTGGGGGGAACATTGCACAATTGAGGGTGCCCACCTTGGAAACCTTTGAGGTTCAACTACACCCTCTATCCTTGCAATAAAAGGTGGGCATGTTACAGAATTTAATGGAAAAACCATTGGAACCATCTCAAACACCAACCTCGTTATAAACCCAGATATTGAGGAAGCTGAAGCCCTCCAAGCATGGTTTTCTAACAATGAATTCCATTCTGCCTCCCCATCTTTGAGTAGAAAATCCAACTCGTCTTCTTCTACCCCTTGTAAACGCATTTCCATCTCTGTGCTACAATCTCTACAACCCTCTAAGAAGGAAACTTGGTATTCAGTTATTGCTACAATCACCCATATTAACATCAATGACTTTCATTTCCTTGCATGCCCTCTATTTGTCAATGGAATACAATGCATGAAAAAAATTTCCCACAGAGTTGGCAATGTTTGGCATTGTACAAAATGTGATGGGGAGTTTACAGAGTGTGCTTACTGATACATACTCAAACTTGGCATCACGGATGCTACTGGACAACTATACGGTATCATAGCTTTTGATGATGTTGCGCAACAACTAATGGGGGTCTCTGCAAAAGATTTTTGTCTCCTATCAAATGATCCAACGCCTCTCTTGGAAATTGTTCAACATGTTTGTGCTCGCCAATACCTTCTAACATTATCAGTAAAGACAGAGACTTTTAATTCAAATGCTCGATTGAAGGTGCTTCTTGTTATGTCAGAAGAGGTTTCTCCATCATTGTCCCTTGTCGATACTCCTGCTGAAAGTGAACACATTCTACTTACTAAAATTTCAATTGCTCGCATGCTTTGAACTCCTACTCTTCATTTATACCTTTTGTACTTACTAGCTTGTACTTAACAAATACACATTTCTATGTACACACTTTTACATAGGTGGTACTTGAAACCATCAATGAACAATCTTGAATATTATATTATTTAGTTTTCTTGTACCATTGTGTTAAATCACATCTTTTTTTCAACCTATGCTACAATTTTCAAATCTGTACTTATAATTTAGATTGCTTTGTCAAATTTATACTTTTTTTCTTTATAAACACCGTTCAAGAGTGTCTTTACAATGTATATTTTTTTTCCATATATATTTTACAATATACCTTTTTTACTCTTTGAATTATTACATATATCGTTTTTTTCTCTTCCACCAAAGGCACCATAAAAGCAACATGGATAACCATTTATCTTATACAAGATAATTTTGTTTACTCTTGCAATTATTAGATGTATATTATTTTTTTATTACACCAAATGCACCACAAAGTCCACAACCACTAAACACTTTTTTTTGTATGAATGTCAACCAATGATAACAATGATCAACAGAATGCATGCAGAAGACTTATATATGCTCAAAATAAAAATGAAAACAACAAGCGGCAACGCCTTCTATATAGAGCTGCTCGTCAACTTGTTCATATCCCTTCTCTATTTCACGTTGCTCAACCTCCCCTTACACGCTCCACACCATCCACATCCACAACAACTCACCCAACAAACATGGATCTACATGCTACACAGCAACAATTTCGTACAAGGTTGGACAAATTATCTCCCATGAAAATATGCTCTATATGCATGGAGTCATATCCTGGAATTAAAATAAAACACTCTTCTGGTGCATATGCATGTTCTCGCTGCAATGCGGAACAAAATGGCCACCGCTATTCAATTGCGAACAATATGGATCCTGGGATACAACCATCAGTGCTAGCAAGCCTTACTCAAGTTGAAGAAATGCTCATTTCTCGAGTTAACCCAATTTTACAAGTCACTCATGCTCGTGGGGGACAATATAAATATTCTGGACACACTATAAGCCTCCCTCAAAACATTACAAGCATTGCCACTTTCCTCCCTCATTTACTCTTAGACATTGATATCCTTATTGTTCGTAAATGCAGTTCTACAAAAAATACTTATGACTTCTTTGTTAGTCGGATACGTGTTCTTGCTGCTCTTGAATACAAGCTTTCAAATGATCCATACTGCAAAGATGTCCAAGTTAACTCAACTGCATTATCTTCTTTGCCTCTTGAACCAACTGACATTTCAGCCCTCCTTCGTCATGTCACACTCGCTTGCTCCCCATCTGCTGAACATACCTCAACTTCTACTACTCAAACATCCAACGTCCTCGAACCCCATGAACAACAATCATCCTCCTTTATATCTACACAAACAAATTGTAGAACTAAGGTTGATGAAATCATACGCTTCTTAGGAGCAAGCCATCCAGGCACTCTACCTTGGATTGACTGGCCCCCAATAGACATTTTCCCTATCAATGAGTATAACACAATAGGCCTCCTCTCAATGGCCTTCCCAACCTTATTTCCCACAGGAGTTGCAATGCTTAAACAACCACACATTCAAGAGGTTGGTATGGACAATTATGCACTGCACCTTCTTAGGTACCATGACAATAGGTTTATCCAACATCCTCGTTTTCGTTATTACATTTATAACCTGATGATGCGTCATTGTAGCCAATCTACTGCTTCTGTGTTTGTAAAACGTAACATTGATGATACATTGCCTCCAACTATATCAGAACTTGTGCAACAATTACAAGACTTACCTGATGCTAAAAATGCTGAGCAAGTCATGCGCTTCGGATCCACACTTTGTGGGACACGCTCCTATTGGAACAAAAGCAGGGGTGAGCTAATTGACATGATCACTCAACAAGGAACACCTACATTCTTCTTCACACTCAGCGCAGCTGACACAAAGTGGCCATATTTGCATTCCTTGATGCCTCGACAAGCTCCTTCCACTTCAAAGAAACACCACCAATGGAGAATTCACAACCTTATATCAAATCCACACGTTGCATCTCAATACATGGACAACAGATTCAAAATATTTCTAGAAGAGGTTCTTAAAAAAGGTCTTTTTACAAAAGAATACTGGTGCAGGTTGGTCACAACTCATATTCCCATGAAAATTCAATGTATTTAAAACCTAAAATATTTTTTCCTAATCTTTATATTTTACATGTAGGTATGAATGGCAACACAGGGGATCTGCACATATACATGGATTCTTATGGCTAGAAAATGCACCCAATATGGACACGTTAGATTGGGCAAATGCTACAAAGGTTGAAGAAGCCAAATTATACTTTGACAAGTTTGTTACAGCATGGAATCCTCGTGTCAACCATTTACAAACTCCAACATTACAAGCCTCTACTATAAATGATCCATGCACCATTGGATCAAATTCCATACTTGCAACTAATCATTTGGATGACTATGAAGAACTTGTTAATTGTGTCCAAACGCACACAAAATTTTCAGAATCTTCTTGCCTATGTAAAAAAGGATCATCTCTTCAATGTCGTTACAGGTTCCCCTTTGATCTACAACCTACCTCTTCCTTATTCATTGATGCAAAAGGCCGAAAAACATACAACCCTGCAAGGAATTATGCCCTTCTGAATATTCACAACCCTATGATGCTATCCATTTGGAGAGCTAATGTTGATTGCCAACCTGTTCTCTGTAGACATGCTGTCCTCAAATATATTTCAAAGTATGCATCAAAGGCAGAGCCTAAATCAAAAAGCTACCATGCACTTTTTTCTCGACTTGCACATGCAACTCCAAATGATGCCGCCATCCTTCTGCCAATAAGACGTTTTCTATTTGAAATTGTTGTAGAAAAGAAATTGGTGCACAAGAGACTTGCCACATGCCCCAAAAACTCCCTCTTTATCTTTGCAATCGTTCCTTTATGTCCTTAAATGTTAGCCAAAGCATTTTTCGCCGTATTTCCAATGACTCTCTTGACATCCCAACAACACCCACCTTCATTTCTGCATACATGCAACGCCCACCTGCACTTGAACAACTTACCCTTCTTGAAGATGCATGCTCTTGGCCATACTCACCTTGTAGAAAGCAATCAAAATGGATACCAAACTACCCTCCCAAAATTGTTCATGTCCTTCCTCGATTCACCACCATTCCACCCATTACTGCAGATTCATTTGTTCCCTTTCGCTGGAGTGAGCTCCTCCTATACAAACCTTTCCGCAACCTCCACAATGACATTGGATCCACAACGTTGGCCATAACTTCTAATTGGGTTTTCATTAAAGACACATATATCGCATGGCATGTTGATCATTTTCCAGAACCCCCCAGTACCCCTCCCTCTGATGCCTCTCCCTCTGCTTTAAACCATTTCCCCTTAGCCCCTTCCATTGATGAATGGGAACTCCTTTCTCAACTCCTCCCTAGAAACAACCTCTATGTTGATGACCTTGACATGCTTGGTCATTGTGACTTTGACAAAGACCACAATTGGACCGAACACCATATTCCTGCAAACATCCATGCAACAGCTATACCATTCATTGACATCATTTGAATGTATACACATGTAGAACCTAACACCTTGTCATCATCGTGTTCTCCTACCTCCTTGTCTCCCACACAATGCATGGCCTTTTCCCTTATCATCGCAGACTCCACAAATGCTACAACCCTTCCCCCACTCAAGATGGTCATTCAAGGCACTGCAGGAACAGGAAAGTTTTTCTTGATTTCTTGCCTTAGATCTACACTCCAGCATGCCTTTGGAAATAACCCTTCACCCTTGCTCCTACTTGCTCCCACTGGTGTTGTTGCTTTTAACATACATGTGTTAACAATACATTCTACCCTTCACATACCCATTACATAGATGCATCCTCTTGAAGGACAATCCCTTTCAAGCTTCCAACAACAATTCCTCCATATCCGATACATAATCATTGACGAAATGAGTTTCGTTGGCCCAAAAATGTTAACCCGCATGGATGACCGCTTACGACAAGCATTCCCCTCCCAATGTACAACTCCATTTGGTGGTTGCTCCATCATCTTCCTTGGTGATTTTGGACAGCTACCACCTGTAAAAGACATCCCCATGTATGTTGGTGCATCACGAGGGAATGCTCTCTGGTGTACTTTTGACACTTTTGTTACTCTTTCAACCATCTTTCGACAACAAGGGGACACCCCTTCTCAAGTTTCCTTTCGACAAATCCTACTAAATCTTCGAAATGCAAATCCAACTATTGAAGATTGGATGCTCCTCATGTCAAGAACAACCTCGTTCCTTTAAGATGAAGACAATAACACATTTGACCAAGCCACTCACTTGTATGCAACTAATAGCTCTGTTGCACTGCACAACAAACAAATGCTAAAACTCCTCAACATGCCAATTGCACATTGCTTTGCAGAGCAAAATAAACAACATGTACAAAGGTCAATAGATGATGAACAACTTCCATTCAAGGTTCTACTAGCAATTGGTCAACAAGTCATGTTGACAGCCAACTTGTGTGTCTCAGCAGGGCTTGTGAATGGCTCACTTGGGAAAGTTAATGCAATTGTCTACAATTCCAATGATCGACCACCTACATTGCCATCTTATGTTGTAATCGATTTTCTCCACTACAATGCCCCCCCATGGGATTCTTCCAATCCAAATTATGTCCCCATTCCTCCTATAACAAGGGGTTCACGAAGACAAGTATCACTTCGCATGGCATGGGGTTTAACAATCCATAAAGCACAAGGGATGACCTTGCCAAATGCAACAATAGATATTGGCAACACTGACAGACAAGGACTTACATTCACTGCAATATCAAGAGTAAAATCTCTATCAGGCCTTCACATATCTCCACCTTTTTCCTTTCGTAGGTATTCTTGAATGAAAGATAGTCCCTATGTGTAGCGCAGAATACAAGAAGAGAACTTACTTGCTTCAAAATATTTGCAGCCACATGCTCCATAAAGTTATATTCCTGCTACTTTGCAGCTCCATTTTTTTCACATCTTGTATTCCTGTTGCTACCAGCATTGATATTTTTCTATGAAAGACAAGGAAATGCTACTCTATAAAGAAGACAAGAAATTTAATCTTCTTATCAGCACTTTTCTTGTACTACTCTATCTTATTTACTTCAATGTGTTGTCATTACTCTTTTTAAAGCAAGCACATGAACACATTTCATCCCATCTTAGTCTTTTTTCCACTAAATATAAAATGTCAAGGGTCTGTCCAAAAAATGTGTGCATGGGATGATGAAGTCATGTCATCAAAATGATAGTCTGTTCTCTATTTCACTAACACTCTCGATCATTATTTTCTATCTTCACAAAACTATTAAATACACATGGTTATTGTATCCAAGTCGGTAGCCGACTAATTGTCTTCTTTTCGACTAACGACAGTTTGAATACAGTTGTATCGACTTAATCGTCGACTTCTTTTGCTAGTCGCTCTTTTTTTCTCAAACGAACCACTCTTACTGGATTCTAATACTGATCAAATTTCATAGTTGACATGAGCAAGAATATCATCCTGGTCGATGGTCAATGATCCTGGTAGCCACTTAAACAACAATATGTCGAACATCTTTACATAATGACATAGTTAAGAGTCGACCAATATTTAAAGGCTCGACCAACTCCGAACATTTTGACTTCTGACCATATCTTAGAAAAAATGTCGAAAAACAAATTCAATATTCATATCAACAATTCCATATGTTGTTGATGTTTACACAATAACAACTTCAAGCCGACCAAAACAAACTATCCATCAATTGAACCACATACTTAAGACTCGACCAATTTTTAAAGGCTCCACCAACTCCAACCATTTTCACTTCCGACCATTTTGACTTCCGACTATTTTGACTTCCGACCATATCTTAGAAAAAATGTCGAAAAAAAAATACAAAGTGACATAGTCAAGAGTCGACCAATATTTAAAGGCTCCACCAACTCCGACCATTTTCACTTCCAACCATTTTGACTTCTGACTATTTTGACTTCCGACCATATCTTAGAAAAATTGTCGAAAAAAAAATTCAATATTCATATCAACAATTCGATATGTTGTTAATGTTTACACAATAACAACTTCAGGCCGACCAAAACAAATTGTCTATCAATTGATCCACATACTTAAGAGTCGACCAATTTTTAAAGGCATCGACTAGCTCGATCAATGCTTAGCATTCACCGACAAATACACAGTGACATAGTTAAGAGTCGACCAATATTTAAAGGCTCGACCAACTCCGACCATTTTGACTTCCGACCATATCTTAGAAAAAATGTCGAAAAACAAATTTAATATTCATATCAACAATTCGATATGTCGTTAATGTTTACACAATAAAAACTTCAGGCTGACCAAAAAACCGACAAATACACAATGACATAGTTAAGAGTCGACCAATTTTTAAAGGCTCGACCAACTCTGACCATTTTGACTTCTGACCATATCTTAGAAAAAATGTCGAAAAA
This sequence comes from Larix kaempferi, assembly GCA_027924585.1. Classification (NCBI taxonomy): domain Eukaryota; kingdom Viridiplantae; phylum Streptophyta; class Pinopsida; order Pinales; family Pinaceae; genus Larix; species Larix kaempferi. The sequence continues at coordinate 8,739,348 of BSBM01000067.1, forward strand.
CATATTCAATATTCATATCAACAATTCGATATGTTGTTAATGTTTACCAAGCTCCATTGAAGTGTTTGCTTTTGATTGTATTCTTTCCATTTATAGTTGTATAACTTATATCGATTCCACATTTCATTACTATTGTTTAAGCACAAAATGTACTATATCCTCTGCTTACAATAGCAACAGAATTTTATAACTTATCTATGTCTAAGTTTACAAATTTAAAAAAATAACACTGATTCCTCTATCTTCAATACTAGGTACATTGTAAACATTTAAATCAAGATTCCTCATTATTCATACTGTATGTTTTCAAATCAGGTATATTGCAAAAACTCGACAAAAGAAAGGCTGAACAGATGGGCCTTGAAAAAGAAATGACTAAAAATATACAAATGGAAACACTATTTAAAGACACTGAACCCACCATAGGTTGCAGCGATGAGTTCAAATGGGGTGAGTTGTACATAGCTATCAGAGACAGAAATATACCTAATTCAACCTTGGAGGAAACCATAACTTACAAAAACATCAAGAGGTCCAACCTTCACAACGCAACTACACGACCAGAACTGTTTCACTGCTCAGAGGTTATTGCATGGATCTTGCCCCATGTACATACTATGACAAGGATAATTTCAAACGCAAATGGGGAACAACTCACATCCTTCAAATCAGTGCACCTTGCAGCCGCATACAAGTTGCTTCCCTCCAATGTATTTTTAACTGATGATTGGGTAAGACGTGCCAATATAGATAATGTTGAATGTGCAAGGGAAATGTTGCTACCAGACAAACAACTTACACCCAAACATACCAAGAAATACACCACCAAAGACTTAAGGACCCCCTATAGAATCATTGTCCTATTGTTGAGAAGACTCTTTGGTCTACCAAACGCCAAGAACTATAAACGCAGTTGGGTTCCATTGATATACCATGTTGCCACACATGGTACAATCTTCAATTGGGCAACTATTATTTCAGAAAGTATTGCGTCAACCATTTCTACAGCTCAAATGGGCCTTTCACAAGGGAAATCAAAATTCTTCATGTCTAGCTACCTTATTGATTGCATATTAGTCAGCCACCCTTTCCCTAATTTGAGATGTACTTGGAATCAAAATAAAACTCCCATTCATGTAGCATATCAATTAACTTGGGCTCACCGATATGCAAGGTACTACAAATTACTATGCGAAGAACTAATCATGCCCCTTCATTTACTTGACTTCAATAAAGAAGCAAATTGTATGTCAGACAATGCCTTGGATGTAATAGGTGAATATGGAGACTATTACTTCTCATCAGAAGGGACATACATTAGAATGCATGGGGGCACAAAACCTCCTTCTCTATTGCCCAAATATGCTACAGATTACATTGTGCATAAAGAAGCAATCAGACAAGTGTTCATCAATGGAATTGGTAACTATCTCGATCACAACAACATAGCCTCTTACCCACCTGTACCATTCAACATTGGTGGATACAAATTTCATAAGATTAAGGCAGTGGAAGCCTTTATTGCAGACTTGGAACCTTTTCACTTTGGAACAAAAATATTTGTAAGAAATGACAACGAAGGAAAAATGGCTAAACATTGTGCTTCTTATAAAATCACTTTTCAGTACTCAAATCACTTTCTGAAAGAAGAACAAATATATAAAAGGGTATAGAATATGACAGAGCTACACAACAAATTATATCCGAACATTGCATCTACTTCTACCCAAACTACAACCAAAGAAAATAAACCAGAAATACATAGACAAAGAGAAGAGCCAGTAGCAGTTGGTCGAATTCATCAATCGCCCCCGACTACTCACAATCGACAATTTCTACAAGCAACAAGCAGTCGGGATCACCGACCAATAGATGGGAAAAACCCACATTCACGCGACAACGCACAGATAGACTGTCAGTCAGAATTAAATAGGTTGTCAAATCGTTATTTAATGCAGTCAACTACTTTTAATTCACATGTGCCAAACGCTTCCTCCATAAATGCCGACCTAGAAGATTGTTGGGTACACTTTTTCCAAGCACTGCAAAACCACACTTCAAAGAAAATAGAATCCTTTTGCGAACCTGAGAGTTCTACAGAGAGCATGGCACCTAAGAAAACTCAGACTACAACCCATTCAGCCCCAGCTAAAGTCCATGAATTGGAGATGGCACAAACACCGCTGGAAGCTCGTTTAGAGTTGGTTCGAAACACTAAGGTACACGAACCACACTGGCGAAAAAATTGGAAAGATATTCTTGCGTGGACAAAGGAATCAAATTGCCATTATAGGGAGCCATCCCAAAAACTGCGGACTGCTACCATTCTGCAATACATGAACGCACCTCTGCTGGAACAGTTTGTTGGACTGAAAGACATTATTGCTCGATTCATAGTAAGAAGATATCATAATGGAAAATTCTATTTTGACGTTCCAGTCGAAATAAATGGTGAGCTCATCAAAAAGATTACAGGGTTATCAAACAAAGGTGCAAATGTACCTAGTCAACACAGACCAGAATTGATCAAGGAGTTTACAGACCACCCAACTGGAAAGAATTCTCGAGGGTTATTGGTGACCTAGATAAAATATGAACATCATAAAATAGCTGCATGAATCGTGTCCACCACTTTGTCAACCTTCGGTCGAGGGTCCGACTTAAAAATTGAAATGCTAGAGGCTGTCCTAAGCATGGCAAAAGATGGCAAAGTATACAACTAAGCTAAGTACCTTTCCGAAATTATCAAGAACATATGTATGAAGTGCCAAGAGAATGGAGCGCCCATTCGCTATTCATCTCTAATCATCTGGATAGCAATGACGGCTATAAGACCAAAAGGAAATAAAGACTTTACTAAACAAGGACCTGTGTTAATGAACAACTTCCATTGCTTTACGAAAGGAGGCAGCAGACTTGGGCCGTCAACAGTCAAGATTTGGCTAGAAGCCTGGTTCGAAGACTTAAAAGTTTGGTCGACTAAATGGAGAGTAGCTCAGAATGTTCAACGAAGTCTGCCTCCAACCACTCACATTGAACTTGCACTGGAACATACATCAGTTTGGTACTTAGAAGGAGCAACGGGACCCGCACAAGATCTCGACTATTAACCTTCAGTTGAGGAAATCTTCAATGAGCTTGAAAGGCAATCCAACACAAAATTTATAATCCCTCCTTTGGCACAGGAAATCGGCATTCCCATAGTCGAACCTTTAATGGATCCAGAGAAAGAAGAAGCATATGAAAGCCGCCTATATATGGACAATTTTACTTTTGAACCTCAGCTCGCGACCGTATCAAAACCTTTAGCACTTACGCTCATTCCACAGCAAGATTCAGCGGATGGATCTCAACAATCAGATGAAGAGACCCTGTCGAACAATCCTGAGTACGCATTGAAAATCGACAACATCCACCAGATGGCTGACCAATTATCCATAGGTCGACATTCAAGACTTGTACAAATACAGGGCAAGGGAAAAAGAAAAATGACCATTAACGAGCCGACAGTGGAAGATGAAACTGAATTATATGATAGCGCAACTCGAATATTGGAAGATGCAGTGAAGAACAAAATACTAGTCGACGACCAGTTAAAGAAATTTTTGGAAGCCGAGCACTGTCGACCCAAAAAGAAAGTCAAGTTTATCATCGACGATGCTGTCAACCTGTCAAATAACTCACCTCCACCATCGCCAACCATTGTCACGCAGGAGAATTTTTTTTCTACACCTATGGTAAGTACCCCAATTGCACTTCAACCTCCATCTCAAGTTTCGAATATTGTACAAACTCTTCCTTCCTCACTTCGAGAAACATTCCAAAATGATAGCGATATTACCCAATTCATGACCCCATTCCCGGCCATGTTCCCAGATTGGCGAAAAATCATAACCAAGAAACCTGTATTCGTAGACACTGCTTCAGCGATAGATTCTGCTCCTCTTGGTGTCATCCCAACCCAACTTTTCAATCCATCAGATACCTTAGCACTGCAACCAATTGGCATGCACCATACCCATCTACAGCACAATCGTGACACAAACAATCCAATTTTTGCTCAACAGATTTCTTCATTCATTCCTTTTCCATTCAATCCGTCGATGGAAGCCCGTTCACCTCCCCGACATGTCATTAACTCACCGCAACATTTCCCCGACTTTGAAGTTTTAAATGTAGTCAGTCGGCAACCGTCTGCCAGTTTAAATCCTAACCCTCATCTTCCAGTCAACGAAACACCTGTGTCGTCAATAGGTAAAATGGGTACTAGTATACCATTCCTCTTGAAAGCAGAAGTCGAGTCAGCAACAGAAACAATTGACACAATAGTCGAGTCAGCAGTCGAGACAGTAGAGAAAGCAAAAAAAGTAACAAGTGAAGAAGTAATTTCGACAAACAAAGTAGAAATACCAAGCAGCTCAATACAAGCAAAACATTCTACTAAAGAAGCACAAAAACAGAAAAAACATGCATCAGCAATAGTCGAGACTCAAAAAGAATCAGAACAACAATTAGTGGCGCCAAAATCTAAAGAAAAATCCAAGAAAAAGGAAAAAAAAAAACGACACCAAGAGAAAAATATTCAGCAACAGCAACAGCATCTGCAACACATATCACAATTGAGTCGTTTGTCTGTACATCTCGACCAATTTGGCCCGATCTCGACATACCATCCACAACAGGCACCACAGGAAGAGCTCGACATACTGGCTGATGCAATCAATCGAGAACATCGACATAGACGACTGGAAGCAAAAGACCAGATTCACAAGGTGGAACAAGAACAAACCCTATTTCTGACAAAGTGTCAAGAATTAGCGCAATAGGTTATAGCAATTCCAGTCACCTCTGACACGACAAGCACACTTGATAAAGAATTTTAGTTGTTGGAATCTGTCATGTCGGCACTGTCTGAACAACAGACCAAGGACCGAGAAGAATAAGCCATAGTAACAGCGTCATTGATGTCACAACAGTTTGAAGCATTCAACTCAGCACACAGTCAGCTCATACAGTGTAATGACAAAGCAGAGACAGCAAACAATGTTCTCTGCAATTGGTACAAACATTATGGCAACGTGTTTACGGAAATGCAGGAGACAAGAGAGATAATTGACAATCTTCAAAAAGAACACCGAGTAGCTGATGAAACCATGGCCAAAAGTATTGAGGAACAACTGATAATGGAAAATAGAAAACTGGAGAAATTGGAAAAAAGTGAAGCACAGTGGTTGAGCCAGGCTCGTCATAACCTTGATAAAGTAGAGCAAATCCAACCACATCTTCGAACACTGCTTTGAGTTGCAAATGAGAAAATAGAGCTCTTCAGTTCCGACCTAATTCATCTACAGGGCAAAACTACTAAAGAACAAACAGCCCACTTGTCGGCCCTTACAACACTTACTATCGACATCCAGAACACACTGCATCATTGGGAGAGCTTCCAGCACCAAATATCAGTTTCAGCTGAAGCAATTGTCGAGGTCTGTCTACAACAACCAACAGCGCCCAGTTCCACTCCAGACAACTCATAACAGCTGCATTTATCACTTAAAGCACAATTTTGTTTAGTAATTTTGCATTTTGCAATATAAGTGGAAAAGACTCGTCGACCAGTCTAAATATGTTGGTCATATGGAAGAACAATACGATTGTATAATTGAATGTAAACATCTAAGATTTGTTCATGTATATTTTTACCCTTGATGTTCAGCTCAACATCTTATATGGTAAAATTTTTGCAGCATTGTTGGGTTTAGATTCTCTTATCCTGCACATTTCCCAGTATAAATTTATTGTTTTTATTAGTTAAAATATTTTTTATCTAGAATTTTTTGTATTATACGAGTATTCTGAATAACCTGCATCCATCGACTAGCATCATGTTTTCATCAGAATCGGTCGGCCACCGACAATAGTTTGCCGACCACTGCAAATTTCTGTTTGCATTAGTCAATAGGCAAAGCCAACGGGTTTTGAAGGACAATTTCAACTGATTAGCAGTGTTGCTTCTAAGGTTGAGAAATCTCCTAGACTTAGAACTGTGTTTGTTCCAGTACAAGAGTATATAGTAAAGTCATTTACAGGTTACTAGATCAAGAAATCTGATCGAGCGAATGCAATTTGAAGTGAAATAATCTACTTGTTTTAAACTATCTCGGATTGCATATCCTTCTTATTTTCCTTAACGTTTCTCAGATCGAGTGAATACACTCGAACTGAATTATCGATCTGATTTGGATTATCTTAGATATTGCATTCTTCAAACCTTTGTTTAATATTTCTCATATCGAGCCACTATACCCAACCAGATCCCCTTTTTTTGTGATAACAATGTAAAATCCTATCACTGCCTAAATCCTAATCGGATTGGTTGCATTTCTATCTAGACATATAAATGGATATTTTCATTAAGCGTTCATTCATCCTTATTCGTTTTCAAACTCAAGTTTCTGGAGAAATTAAAAAAAAATGTGTTTAATGAAAATTAGGTCGGACGACACCGGAGACGCCGAGCGAGGTCGACTAGGTTGGAGGATAAGCGAGAGGTGGAAACAGGTCGAACAGGTTAGAGGTTGAAAAAGATATCAGAAGGTCATTTTATATTTATACAATTCTTTTTTTAATTGAATATATAATTTCCAAAGGAAAATACGTATGTTTTTAATAGTTACACCTACTTAAATTACAATTTCCTTATCATTAAATATATAATGTCTCTGTGTTTATTGATTCGTTGTCAAATATTCTCTAACATTGTTACAAAATTCACTCTTTTACTAACGACGTTCACTTTTGCGCCTCCTAGGGCAAATGCTAGTTATCATCTTTTTAATAACTTGACTTTGACATTTTCTATAGAGATTTTATGTTTTCGTTATACGACTGCTTGTCAAAGCTCACATATTAAAGCAATACAATATTATAACTTCTAACAAGTGCCTTGTTAGGCCAGGGTACTATTGCAATGGTTAGTGTTTAATACTAATTACTTGGTGGCTGACTTTTAAATTTTTATTACGATTCTTATAGTTTGATAGAGAAAGTAACTAATATTTTTATTTTTATTTTTTATACACATTTTTCCAATTGGATAAAATCTTTGAGGTTTTATGGTTGGTTTCTCGTCTATCAACGAAATTTTTTCAATGTTAATGGAGTGAAAGCGTAAGTTTTTTTTTACATTTGTGTTGAATATTTTATGTTGGATTAATGGTGAAGGTGGCATTAGTTTTTCCTTGGATTAGTGCATATTCATCCTAGCTCTGTTCTTTTCTTAGATTAATACATATTCATCATAGTTGTGATCTCTGAGAAAGAGGCAGAGCATAAGCATTGATTGCATTTACTCTCCACTACCACTAGTATTGCCTCTTAGCTTCACCACCACAACCTCTTCATGCATACGGCCTCTTGCAACATCACCTTCTTGGCCTTCGTTGCATTATGCAAATATGGCCTTATGCCTCTGGAGCAAGTTTTCTTTACACAATTATTCATTAAAGATGGCCTTCTGCCTCTGAAGCAATTTTTGTTTACATAATTCTTGAACAAATCGTTAGTCAGAATTTTACCACAATTATTCAACAAACCACAATCCTAGACTTGGGAGATCACGAACAACGTATTTGATTCCATTGATCTAATAGATAGATCATCTTAGCCTTCGTCTTTAAGGTAAATAAGGCCTGACTTATTGCGTTTCGCAGCTTGTTCTGTAATATGTAAATATATCTAGAATCTAGTACTTTGCTTAGAATCTTTGGTGCATATGCTTAGAATATTTGAATCACTGAACAATTTATTGTTTCCTTCTTCTCAAGACTGCTTTGTGTTGTTGTTGTCATGACATGCCATATTCTGCTCGACTAATCAACTTAACAAAAGCACAAAAACAACAACAAATGTATAGCAAATGTACAGGTGGCATCAACTAATCCATGGAATAAGTAAGAATCCTTCTATTCCTATCTAAAATCCATGGAATAAGTAAGAATCCTTCCATTCCTATCTAAAGAACAAAATATTCACGAACATATTCTGCTTGACTAATCAACATAACAGAAAACCAAAACCAATAACAAATGTACAGGTAGCAACAACGAGTCCTAGGAAAATGTAAGAATCCTTCAATTCATATATAAAGAATGAAAGCTTCATGAACTATATTATGTGAGTGAACTACCCAATCATTATCAATTCGTTTCAATCAATTACAAGGAACTGAGAGTAAAATACAAACCTATCATTATAGACTATGCACGATGCATTCTTCATTTGATTTGCAATATGCTTTTGCTTCAGCCAAAGCCCCACCTGGTTTTTAAATGTTCTCTTCTCTTCAAACATGTCCTTTATTCATGCACATATAACATCACTATTGACAAGAATCACTCCATCCACCAACTCTCTCCAAAGGGGAAATGTTTCTTCTCCTACAACCTTGTAAACTGTTATTGGGGGTGTGGTAAATTTACTACTTTCTAGTGCTTTGGTTCATTTTTTTGCATGTCAATGGATATTACACTCTGAATCACATTGTTGTAGGTGCTTTGGCGGGTAGGAGTAATCATGGATGGATAATGACATCACAGCTGGGTTTGATAGGCTCTCTAGGTGATGAATGTTGTTCCTATATCATTGGTCTTCATAAAGGTACCATTCAGATTTTAGAGTCTGAGGATTTACTTAAGTGGTCCTAGAACAACCAGGATGGGAAGATATCTACCAAGATGGCATATTAGTGCTTGTCAGTTGATATCGTGGTGGATGACTGATGGTGGTTTCATGTTTGTTGGAAGTGGAGAGCCCCTTCGAAAATTATTCTGTTCATTTGGATTTCTTTGGAGGATAGGGTTTTAACCTGGAATAATTTATGTAAAAGAGGTTTGGTGGGTCCAAATTTTTGTCATCTTTGTTGTGCCGATGTGGAAACGGTATTTCACTTATTTGCTACTTGTCTGGTATCGAGAATGGTGTTGTATTATGTTTCTAGGGTGTGCAAATTATCTGTGATTTGGGGCAGCACCTCTCTTTCAGATTGTTTTTTAAATTGGAAAAAATTTGCTCTTGAATGGATTGAGATTCCTTGTCATATATGTTGGGAACTTTGGAAGGCTTGGAACTGGGTTATTTTTGAAGGGCACAAATTGAATGCAGTGGTCGCTGGATATAAAGGGATCGCGACATTTAAAGAATTTGTGGGTGGTGTGGATCCCTCGATTCCTGATTAAGGACTTATTCGTTGTGCTCTGAATTTGGATTTGGACAAATGTAGAGTATTCCTCGATGGATATTCGAATGGAGGATCAACATCGTGTCATGTTGGAGCGATCCTATGGAGTGGCCGATCTAGATTTTACAAGATCTGAATGATTTGCAAAGAAGGAACAATTACAAAGGGTGAATTATTAGCTTTATGGATGCTCTTGTTCTTTACAAAAAATATTCATTTGGATGGCATTCAGATTGTCGGGGACTCTTGGGTGATTATTGATTGGGGAACTGATAAATGCACTATTAATGTTCATATTTCATCTTGCTTGTCTAGCATCAGATCATTGATAAATGATTTTGAGGATATTTCTTTCAGCCATGTTTATATGGAGTTCAACCAGGAGGCAGACATTTTATCGAAAAGAGCTCTCATGTCCCCATAAGGATACATTTTCAGTGAGACTTGGGAGGATAGCCAGATTATTTCTGAGGATTGAATGGTGATATATCATTCGTAATTATTCTAGTTTTGCTCCTCTCTTTTCGAGGTCACATATGTTTTTATTGGATATGGTTGTTGATCTACTTCATGTACTTTGCTTCTCTTATGGTTGTCTCTGATCTTAGGGTGATGATTTTATCTTCACTATGTCTTTATACATTTTTGTTTAGTGTTAGTATTTTTTTGATAGACTATTCTTTGGGTTGATGAAAAGTCTAATCTATAACAGCTCGTAATGTGATGTGGCCCGACTCTTTGTTTCTAAAAAGGCACTGTCAATTAGACCTATTCGGGTGTATTTTCATATACTCTTTTAATTAATGGTATAACTTTTTTCTTTGTGAAAACATAAATCCCTCTTTAATCAAATCACGCGTCAATTTACAAAGGCTTTCCCATAAAAACAAAAACGATGGAATAAACTCTACACTCGACTCTTTCTTAAAATTCCCAAAGCATAAACCCCACAATATTTTAATGTTTCAAATCTTGTTTTCTATATTCTTTCGGTTGATTAATATTTAAGAATATCTCGTTCTTTAAATTCATATATGTTTTTATTTAGTTTAGTATTTATTGCTTAATATATGTGTTTATATTTAATAATGCATCTTATGTATCAAATTTTACATCAAAGTTTAATTAGTTTTTTAATTTATTTAATATTTTGAAAACAAAAATGGATATTATTGATTTAAAAAATAACCATCAAACTTCCAAAAATAAAATATTAATATTTAAACATATCTCTCTTTTTTGTTTGTTAACGAGGTGAATCGATAACGTGTGGGTTTCGTACTCGCGTGACATGGGGTCGATTCCTGCGGCTTCCACTATAAACTTCGGGCGCGAATAGCTGGGGCGTAAACTCCCCGACCTCCTTTGTGATAGACTCGAACCTGTGACTTGCTTAACATCCTATATGCCTTAACAAACAGACAATTACCAACAGGCCAACATCCCTACCCCATATTTAAACATATCTCGTTATTTAAATGCATATTTATTTTTTATTTAGTTTAATATTTATTGCTTAATATATGTGTATATGTTTAATAATGCATCTTATATATCAAATTTTACATCAAAGTGTAATTATTTTTTTAATATTTTGAAATAAAATCGATATTATTGATTTAAAAAATAACCAACAAACTTCTAAAAATAAAATATTAAAAAGTATATCATTTTTTAAAGTAATATTAATGATTACATGTTTAATTCTTTTCTTTAAAAAATTATAATATTATATTTTATGACATACATCCTTGATTAAAAAACATACTCTAATTGTTTTTTAAAACCATAGGGAATCTAATTCATTGGGACTATCTGGGCTAGGCCCAGGTTCAAATCTGACAACTACCACTATAACCCTAAGAGTATATCCAACAACCCACAAGCCATTTATACCAATAACTTGTGACTCAGCTAGGGTCGAGACGCCCCGAAGCTCACCGGAAGTGACCCTCTATCCCAGGGGTCACCTACCCTTTGAGCCTTATCACAATGTGCTAATGTCTCATTGGGGGTTTGAATCCTGGTGGGGAGAATGAAAGTCACTATATCCCACCAATATGCCCCTAACTTCTTGATTATTTTGATCTTTCCTATAAGGACTAAAATCAACAATCTAAGAGACATGTTGAACTAATCATCATATATTGGCATGCGGTTGTTGGAAAAATCATGCCTCCTTTGATTTCAATCTTCTCCGAAGAATCCATATATAATTGAACAGCTTCTTTGGACAAGGAATTAGTCACAGTGTTTAATTCATGGTATGGAATCAAATTTAAACTCTCCATTTTAAATAATTTCCTCATCCAGTTTATCATGACCAAATAATCACCAAAGACTTGCACAACTAAAATTAATGTCCAATGCTAATTTGATTAGCAATTTCAATGAGAGTAACTTGACCTAATTGTTTGATCCATTTGCCAATTTGGATTTGAATTTTATGTCATGGTTCTCATTTAGGAAGGGGACACCTCTTGCTCCACATTTGACCGAAAAAGCTTTGTTGGACCAATCAAAATAACCCAATAAACCATATCATCATCCTCCACTATGATCAAAGGCCATTACACTTTAGAAAACATCATCCCTATCTAGGAAGAGATGGAATGGGACAAATCCTTAGGCCTGGATGCTTTATTCAATAGAATTGATTTTAATGAGGTTTATGATAGAGTAGAACCAGCCTCATAATTACTAAGATTAAATCTCTTTTTGTTTGATATCATTTTTCTTGATGTTGTATCTTGTCTATCACTTTGCTAGGTGAGGGAAATATCTTATCCCTCTAGCTCTGTGAGGGAAATATCTTTGTGCTTATATACATGTAGGGATTTAAATGATATGCTCTCGCATCAAGATTTGCAAAGGTGTTATGATCCCTTTAGCTCTGTAAGGGCAATATCTTTGTGCTTATATACATGTAAAGCCATTCAACCTATAAAAAATGTTTCTTTTTTTTTTAATAAAATACGATTTATTTTATGGAAAAAAAACAACAAAAACAAAAACAAACCAAACATCAAACATGCATAGTATTGCAACTCTTTTACAAGGCATGATAAGTCCCTATGTTCACATTTTCACACAACCTTCTATATTTTTAGCTTAAAATGACATGTACTAACAAAAACAAACAAAACATACAACATGCATAGTATTGCAACTCTTTTACCAGGCATGATAAGTCCCTATGTTAACATTTTCACACAACCTTCTAGATTTTTAGCTTAAAGTGACATGCACTATGAATAGGACACTCATGGTTATTCTATATATTTAGGCTTAAAGTGACATGCATTATGAAGAGGAAACTCATAATTATTAGTCCCTGCTGGCCTGCCACGGGACTATAGAAATCATTCGGTGAATAAGTATTAGTTCCTGCACAGATTTTTATGCAGTTTAATTTAAGTTTTTTACGCCATTTTTCACTGTGGATAATCATCATATCGGAAGCCTTATTTGGCCTTTTCCCCATATTATCCTAAGTTCTAATTAAGAATAAGGCTGGAGGAGAATCAAAGTTTATGAGATTTATTTTAAATTATGCTAGCCGTAACCTACCTTCAGGCACCCACATGAAGGCCTCACTGCATGCAGGCCACACGTGCTCTAGCATGAAGCCCCAGGTACAATTCTTTCTCTCTTTTAAGTTCAATTCAGTTCCATTTTCTCTAGTGCATGGCTTAAGCCTTGTATGGCTATGGCTAGTGCTAGCTAGCTCTGTAAGTTTGCATGGATACAGCTACGGCTAGTGCTAGCTAGCTCAGTTATCTTGTGTGGGTTGTGATTCTTTAGAATGTCGAGGACAATGAGTACTCCCCAAACGTAGAACCTTCCTTAGAATTCTTGATTACAACCAGAGATGTCACGGGTGTGGGTGCCTCTGCTACTTTGGGTGTCGGTGCCTTTGCTACTTTGCTGGTTTTTAACAATGAGTTAGGGTTCACCAAGCGCAATATAAATCTCTTTGCAGCATTGGACGATCTACCAAGAAGGGCAAAAGACAAGGAGGCTACATTGGCAAGAAAGGTACTCATTTCTTAAAATTTCTACTGAGAAAAACTGGGGTGTTTGGAGAGGTTTTTCTAGCCTCGATTGTTTAGATAGAATTTGTTATATATTCCTAAATTTGCAGAGATTGAGGAGCTTAAGAGCTTTGACTCCAGCCTGTTTAGATTAAATGTGTTACATTAAAATAAAATTGGGGTGATCAGGAAATTTTGCTAGCCCTGTTTGTTTCAATAAAATTTGTTCTTTGTTTGGGAGTTTGGCGCTAAGATCTTCCGGTCATCGTGTTATGAAAATAGACTAGAGATGGCGAGATTGGGAGCTTTTTTAGCCTTGACTGTTTAGACAGAACTTGATGTGCGTTTGTAAATTTGCGGAGTTTGGATTTAAGAGCTTTGGACCATGGAATTTAGATGAAATATTTTATAAAAACATAATAGAGTTGGGGTGACTGGGATCTTTTTCTAGCCCTTACTGTTTAGATAGAATTTTTCTTTCCATTCATTCATAATCGTTCAAAACTGCTTCCTAAATTTATGTCTCGATGACTCTTAGATCGATCTTATAAAGTCTCTTTGCGAGGGCAGATCGAGATGTTAGTCAGGCTGCAGCAGCAGTTTGTGCTACAAGGGCAATAAGGTATTGCCTCAGACCAACTACTAGGAAACAAAAAAGGGTATTCAGGTCCAGGAAAGGTATGTAGATTGAGTTTTGCATATTTTAAAACATATGAATTTTGAACGATGGACATTTTCAATTTCTGAAAACTAAACCTAGAGATCTGTGAATTTTTTTTTTTTAAATTTTGAACGAAAGACATACAGCAAGATCTATGCTTATTCTAGTGCTCTAATCTTGCTTTTTTCTAGTGCTCGCGGTGGGGGATTCTCGTACATTGCCTCACGTCTTGTTTCAATCCAAGTTACACCATGACACGTTTCTCAACATCGGGCATAAAACTTGATACCTGGTTAAAAGATACATGTCACACTTTATTAATTTGTAGGCCCATGTGGGAAACATCGCCTAAGGTGCAGTGTGCTGGGGCTCGAGTTCGTGCATGTCGTGAACGTGTTACAAAGATGACCGGTGTGATACTTAACGAGAATTGGCATCCTTATTAATCCATGAAAACAATATGCTCGACTTGATAACGAGGCCAGACAAAACTCTAGCTACCTGTCTGGTTGGCTAATATGTCTATTCTTTGTTTGCTAGCTGGGTGTTGATACGTCTTTTCTTTGTTTGCTAGATGGCTGATAATTCTATTCTTTGTTTGCTAGCTGGCCCATGGGTTGGTTGCTCCTATCCTTTTCCTGCTATCGCCTTATTTCATGTGATGTACGTTCATTAAAACCAATATTTATCCACTAGTTTCCATCTTTAATTATACACAAAAAGGTTTCTCTGCTTCATTCTATGATCTTTTGCAATGAACCGATGTTTGTCTTGAAGTTTGGCTCTGTCATTGTTGACGAGAAGCCTATTTGTCTTCAATGACGGCCTTATGGATCGAGACACGGTAACATTATATTTCTATAAGACTATTTTTGTAAAATCATTCGACCTTCGTTTGCTTATACGACTTCTGTAAAGGCTCGTGTGTCTTCAAATACCAAAAGGGATGGGAAATCGGCTTACAGTATACAGGTGGTGCATGTGTGCCTCTTCTGCGGGATGTTGTCTTCTAAAGTTGTCGTAACTTCCTCCTGAGGATATAAATTGGCACTAGGCCCAAAATATGGAAGGTTACGTTTGTATGCAATTTTTCCACGACTTGCCATGGCTTCTCACAACTCCCCGATTCTTTATCGATGTTATCCTGCGCTTTCTGGAAAACTTGTAAGTTGATATCAATTTCAGTACTGAATGACTATTATGTTTAAACAAAAACTAATTCTAACGCTGTATGCATGGAATCAAACGCATCAATGCTTAGAAGGGAGATGTACACAATAATACGAAGTCCTGCACGCAGAGGCATAATATAATACAACTACATGTGAATCCATGATCTCGTTTTCGAATTTGATACCATATGGTCGATTCAATGTGGTATATAGGAGAACAAGTTGAGTTCAACCACTAGGGATATGCCAATGCCCCACTAGGCCTTCGAGCTACATCTTGCACTAAATACGCCCACTGGTTGAAAAATCACCATTCTATGAGACATTCATTAAAATTTCTATGTCAACAATTTTTGAGGCTATAGTTAAAATTGTTACGCATAGGTACTATATTTTGGATTCTATATGTATAGTTTTCTAGACCCAAATGTGTTTATATTTGTGTAGAATGAAATTGTGAATATGAATTTCATTTTAGTGTAGGCTCAAGGAGGAAGCGGAGGAGGTGATGCATGACACATTTGAAGGACTTCCTACATACATGAACATTTTTTTAACATCTAAATGTAGTGGAGATGCTCTGGAAGAAGCCACGAAGATGTACGCCTACTATGGTTAGCCGAGAGCAATCCATCTCTTTATTTTCATACTTCATTCGGAAACTATAATGATGTATTGCTTCCTTTATTTTTTCCGTAGGTTGAATTTGTTTTTCATATGCATAAAAAATGTAGAACATATCTTTTTGTAGCAGCCACAAAGATGCTATTATGATCCGGCCAAGTAAAGAGCTACTAGTTTAGACAGATGTTATTACCAACTACTATTATTTTATTCTATTGCTTGGGTTCATACACTTACAAATTATATTTTTACGAACTAGCATGAGAGGAGGTGCAATGGAAAACTTCTCATCCTAAAGCCACAAGCATAGGATGCATACACCCAGCTCGAAGACTAGCAGAGATAGGTCTTATACTTAAAAGTCTAGGAACTACTTTTCTTAGGAGATTGATCTCACTTTGTAGGTTGAACCAAGCCTCTATATGGATAATCCATGTTGTACATATAACTCTTCTATGGCCACAAAGATGTATGCTATTATGAACTACAATACTCTGCAAACTTAGACGAGATTCCAAGTCTAGAACTATAAAAAAATGTTGTCACACCTCTATTTGCAAATTTAGAGCTTAAGTAAGAAAATAATTTCAAATTTACTATAACCTATGTAGCTTGAGTTACCAATATTTTGTCTCTCTTTATAACAATTATAAGTAATTTTCCAATAATAAGAGGTTTCCTTTGGTTTTGTGTTGAAATACAATTCCCAAGTGCACGTACAATTTATTGATTAACTTACATATATGCTAAAATTGATCCACGTTAAAAATTGTAATGACAATAAGGACTTAAGTCAAATGGCCATTTTATAAACATGCATAGACAATTCTGCGAGTTGCATTGCAACTTTCCCGTGTTTTGTTTTTAGTTTTGGCAGGGACTTGAAGCTCTGCTTCTATCTCTCTTATTCATTTATTAAATTGATCAACCCACGAAGTTTCACTGTTAGTTTCCCTTGACACATTTTCAATTACAATTTTTTTAGTTTTTATAAATGTCAAGACAACTTTAAACATTATGCTCAACTAAATACTTTTTAAATTACTCAATTTACTCAATGTGGTAAGTTTCCTATTATTCTCAAGAATTAAAATATCTATTAAAAAATTTCAAAATCAAATTCCAATATGTTTATATGAACATATTTTTTTTGCTTTCTAATAATATATCAAACATTTTATTACAAATTAATAATTAATAATAATGAATGTCTAATGAAACCTTAAATTAAATATTACACCATATGCTTACATTGACCTAACAAAAAAATAAATGTTAGTGGCATTCGTTATAATGTAACAAGTGTTATGTAATGTATACTATTGAAATCCCAACATACAATGACGTGATTTTATTAGTGGGTATATAATTATTATTATAGATATTAAATAAATAATACAAGAAGACAATATGGCATTAGAAACTAAATCCAAAGGCATTTCCAACATGGGATAGCACTTTGAGTGATGGAGAATGGAGGGAATAAGGTTTGGGAGGACCTAGTGTATGGTTTTGAATCTTTTAGATTCATGCGATAGGGTAAATCGGTAAAAAAAATTAACAGTTTTAGTGAGTCGATGGTAATAACATAGTTTTATTCTGGAATGGTGTCAAGACACAATAAATAGTGGTGTTATTTTTTACTGAAGTTTTTCAGCCATCTAGACCTTTTTAGCTGGCCAAAGTGGGGTTTAGGCAGTGTGGAGCCTTGTGTTAAGGTTTCCCATGCCAACGGGTTTTACTTCTGGTGGAGCTCTGTGTTAAGGATACCCTTGCGGGTGGTGTTTTGTGCCAAAAGTCGGGCGGTGAGGATGGAAGGCTAGCACGTGGTGTTGGGGGAGGGACAAGTGGAGCAATGTGAGTTGGACAAATGGCTGGAATATTCCAACATGTTGAAGTTGGACGAGGTGTATTGGAATATGCTGAAGGAGAAGGTAATTTCGATGGTCTCAGGGTTTTGTTCCTTATCGAAAGGCGAAATTTAGGGGAATGCCTAAAAGGAAAATGGGGTTTCCATATGTACAATGATGCCGCTTTCTGCTCTTGGTGTGGTAGGGGGTTCTATATCCACGAGTGAAATACTAGAGAAGACTCTGGAAAAGGTTGAAGGAGGTGTTGAAGTTAAGGAAAGAGGGCGAGGTAGTCGATGAAGGTAATAATTCAAGGTTAGGGTCCATTAAAAAGCAGCGAAGGTGGAAATCAAGACAAGGGGAGAAAAAAATGACTTTGGGATGAGATATCATCCGTGAAGAGTTCATTGAATACAATCTTACATCATTGGTGGGTAAATTTAGTTATAGGGAAATGAATAAGAGGGGGATTATGAGGTGGTTGGAGAGGGTTTGGGGACCGCTATCAGATCACTGTCTGAAGGTGTCCATCTTACTAAAAGGATGATACAGCTTCAAGTTTCAGAAGGAAGAGCACACGACATTCATTCTCCAAAAAATTTAGTTAACAGATGCGGGCAACCTTATGCTGAAGAGTTCGCATACGAGGTTTGAACCTGAAAAAGAAGACACTAGGATTTGCCATTTTTGGGTCTTACTCCCAGGATTCCCTTTAAGGATGTGGAATAGAGCGGCCTTTGAAGCGGTTGGTAATAGACTGGGTCGCTTCCTCCGTGTGAGTGAGGATATTTTAAGAGGTCTAGAAAAAAGGGTTGGTCGAATGTTGGTTGAAGCGGACATCTCATTATGTCTTATTGACAAGCTTGAGATCGAATGGCATGGCCAGTTATATTCTCATATCATTTATTATTGGCATATGACCTTTAGATGCTCACGGTACAGGGAGGTTGGGCATCTATGGAAGCAATGCAAGGGTGATCCCTCTCCAACGGTTGGAGACGATTCATAAGAGGAAGATCTAATTTGGTTATCCGACGACTGTGAGGACAGTGACTCGGTTCTTCTAGGTTACCTGAGAGGAAAATACAATCAGGCTCTGCATCAGGGATCTACTTCTAGTGGCTCCCAGCTAATTGGTAAGATCAAATTTTATGATCCGGATTTTTTTAATTCATTATTAGAATTGGAAAAGGATTTTATTAAATCCCTAGAGTTAGAAAATGAATTTCTTGGGGGTTCAATAGCTGGTCAGTTTCACACTTCCTCCTCAGAAGCATCTTTGGGGTCTAGAAAAGAGCTTAGTTCCAGTGTCCAAATTCTCGACAATGGTTTTCCTATACTTGAAAAGCTTCCAATTGTCAGGGGGGACTTGGTGGGCTGGAGACTGAGAGAGAGTCCTCCCCCTCCATTAGAGATACGGTCTTAGTAGAGAACATATCTAAGGATGGTATTATCGGGCTATTGATCAGGGTTTTATCGATGTCACTAAGATGGGAACCTCCAAACCATCTATTCATATTCCATCCTATTGTGATATTGTTAAAAAACCCCACTCCAATCCTACATAGGTAACAAGATTATTCAAGATGCGGTGTCGATGGATGGCGATGGGTTGGATGTGGAGATGAGGGTATCAATCCCTCGGGACAAAAATTTAAAGAGAGCTAGGTTGGGGTCTTAGCTCTAGACCTTTCACCACTGAAAACCAAAAGTGCTAGAAAATCAAAACAAAGAAAACAAAAAGATGTAGCAATTGTTTCATCATAGGTTCCAAACGTAATTTCACCTTCCTCTTATTCCAAGGTGCTTAGAGATGTCAAATCCATTGCTAGTGTTAAAAAATGATTATGTTCTCTTTGAATGTAAGGGGAGTGGGAGGCCTCCCAAAATTCCTTACCCTGAAGAGGACATTGGATATTTTACATCTCGATGTTGTTTTTTTACAAGAGATAATGGTTGGAGGTGAGAAGGCTAGACTTTTCTTCTCGAAGATTAGAATGGGAGATGTGTTCTATTGATGCAGAAGTGATTTATGGTGGTATCCTGACTGCTTGGGACCCTAGGAAGGGCACTTTCATTCCTTGCATTCAGATTACAGGGAAATTTGTTGGAATGGACCTAAGTTTAAACCTTATTAATTGTTATGGAACGTATCTTGATCGTAGATGCTTTTGGGCCAACTAAAAATGGAACATATTCTGGAGCTTCCTAAATTGATTCTTGCGGGGGATCTTAATTTTACAAAGAATGCGTCTAAAGTTCGGGGCCACCAAGCTAAGTCTGATATGGTGGGCCTATATTTCATACATATCTTATCAGAGGTCCAAATCTAATTGATATTGAAATGGTCCCTATTGTCCCCACACGGAGGAATGGAAGAAAGGGGAAAAACTATATTCTTAAACGCCTTGACAGGTTCCTGGTTACAGAAGATTTATTGATGAATTTCCACAAGTTTAGATCATGGGTGGATCAATCCAATATATCTGATCACTCTCCAATTCTCTTTCATTTTGAATTGGGAGGAAATTGGAATAAGGTTCCTTTTAAATTTAATCACTCGTGGTTACAAGATCAAGATTATAACGTACTAGTTAAAGAGGAATGGTCAAATTGTTTAGTGGAGTATGGTTCCTTGGCTATGGAGAGTTTGGTTTATAAATTGAAACATCTGAATAAGGAAATGGTAAAATGGGAAAGAGACAAGAAAAAAGCTTTGAAACTAGACCTTTGGAATTTGGAGGAGGAGATAGGGAGGATCTCATCATTAAATCTCTTTGGGCCTCTATCATCAAAGGACCAGGTTGTCCTCATTGATTTAGAAATAAGGAAATTGACCCTCTTAAAACTCAAAGAAGAGGCATGGCACTTGAAAGGCAGAGAAGTATGGATTGAATCAGGTGATTCTAATACTAAGTTTTTCCACAAATTCACTGAAAATAGGAGGATAAAAAATACTATATGGGAACTAAAAGATTCAGATGGGAATAAGTTATCAAATATGGAGGATTTGCACAAGGGTGTTATGTCCTATTTTCAAAATTTGTATAAGGATCCGAAGACAGCCTCTTTGATTGAGCAATTCAAAGTTATTAAAGAGTATCCCAAGTTCTTCTCGGAGGAGGAAGGGAATGATATGTTCCTGGCAGTCTTAATGGATGAATTGGAATCAGTTTTAAAAGCTTTCACTAAATCAAAAATTTCAAGTCTTGATGGGTGGACTATGGAGCTTTTTCTTCATTTATTTGACGTTATGGGTCTATATGTGTTGGTAGTGGTGGAAGAATCCAAATTATAATGCAAGGTTTGTGGGGCATTAAACTCTACTTTTCTTACACTTATTCTAAAATGCTCAAAGCCGAAGGAATTCAACGAATTTCTCTCGATATCATTATGCAAATTAATCTATAAATTCGTATCCAAAATTATAGCAAAAAGATTGAAGACAATATTATCAAAATATATATCGCTTGAGCACGTTGGCTTCTTGGAAGATAGACAAATTTTGGACGTAGTGGGAGTTGCGCAGGAGGTTTTCCACAACATGAAATCAAAACATCTAAAAGTCCTTATTTTAAAGTTGGACCTCGTTAAGGCCTACGATCGTGTGGACTGGACATTTTTCATATTGATATTGATTTAGATTGAGCTTCTGTGGGAAGTCTACAGGTGGATTATGGATTATGTATCATTGGTGAATTTTCTTGTCATTACCAATGGTTCTCCATCTGAATTTTTTAAGGGGACAAGGGGTTTATGTCAGGGATGTCCCCTTTCACCAATGTTATTCCTTCTCATTATTGAAGGTTTAAGTAGGCTTCTCACAAAAGCTCGGTCACTTGGGAGGCTGAAGGGGATTAAAGTCACTGCCCAATCTGTGCTGAGTCACCTTTTGTTCATTGACAATGTCAAGCTATTTGGTTCGGGGTGTTCTATAGAATGGCTTGAAATAAAGGTTATTCTAATGTTGTTTTGCCGTGTGTTTGGAATGCTCATTAATCAGGAGAAATCCTCATTTCTGGAAAATGATCTAGAGGCAGAGTTAAAGGAGTAGATTAGCCAGGATTTCTCATGCAAATTTGGTTCTCTGGTAGAAGGAACCAAATATATAGGCTTCTTCATAAAACCAAACTACTACCGTGCAGTGGACAGGGGATGGATACTTGTTGGCCGGATTTTTTGAATGAGGCCAACTAAGGAAAATCAACCCACACAAGTCGCTTATTGCAGCTTATGGTGTGTTTGGATTAGTTGATTCTCGCAGGTTGTGATCCTGCTACCATCTAAGTTTTCACTCTTTTAGGAAGAGTCCAACCACTTTAACTTAGAGAAGTAAGATCCTAAACTAAATCCTAATTAAAATTTAAACTAATCTATTTATCTGCAAACTATAAAAATTTCCTATTGAATAACTACTGAATGAAAGCTAACTGTTTATGTCTAATTTATATGTTGCTCTCTTTTGTTTTGTTTTTCGAAAGGTTTTATAATAACTACTGAAAAGATAACTAACTGAAATGTAAAATTGATTTAATAGCTGCTAAATGAAAACATAGAAAAGCTAAACTTTAAATTAAAAAATTAATCTAAACTAATAATCCTATCTTGGCCGAGAGCAAAGTGAAATATTAATGCTATTTTCAAATCTGAATTTAAAAAAGATATTTCCAAAATCAGAATATAGAACCAACACCCAAGGAGTTAACTCTTTGAATAAATTTTCTTCACATGAGAATATGAAATGTTGGCAACTTTTTTGACTCAGGAGATATTCTTCCAACGAATCACTTCGTAACAACAGCTTTCCTCAACAAAATTGGGGATTGATATTTCGGAGATTGGGTAACTAAATCTTCGAAGCTATTCAATTCAAACTTTAATGAGATCTACTGTCAATTAAGTTTTCATCCACGTGAAGGAGTATTCGAAGCTATTATCATGGTTACTCTTAAAGATATTAGCATTTCAAGACCATTCATTTAGGATTCCACAATTATCCCACATGAAGAACCCCTCTCTCTTTTCGAGGTTATTACAAAGACAAAGGGAAAACAAAAACTATAATGTTTTAGAGATTCATGAACTACGATCTTTGTTTAAGTCCTTTGTATTGTAGAGCCAATTAGAAAGGAGGCTTAATGCACAAAATATTAGTTAATAATTAGGCATGAAGGTGATAATGTCAAAAACAGAAATATGATAATAGAAAGTAGATTAAATATGATTTCTTTTTAAAAGAAAATGATATATTTTCTTTTCAGTATGTTGACACATAGACACCATCAAATACAAAAGTTTGAATGTGATTTTATATATATATATATTCCAATATTTTGAAATAGATTAAGTTTGAATGTGATTTTATATATATATATTCCAATATTTTGAAATAGATTAGGGGATACGTATTCCATGTTCAAAACATAAGTTTATATAATGATCATCATCAAGCTTATACAAAGTAATCTTTAAGAAACATAATCTTATGAGTAGATATTAAAGGAAGAGAAAAACATGATTTTAAATATTTTATCATCTATCTATATCATATGAAACTTGCATAATGATGAACACATAAAGTATTTTTCTTTTCTCAAACAAAGCATTAATTAAAATAGATTTTGTGTATAAGCAAAATTAAATGATGTTTTCCTTCTTTGTAATGAATTTCATAATATGGTAATTTCGGAAAAAAGTGCAATAATATTTCAGGATAATAATGATATATATATATATATATATAAGGACATGATTTATGACCTTTTTAATTGGAAAATAATCGACTCATGTTAGATCTGCCTAAAAAAACTCATTTAATTACAAGCCAAAAACTGATAAGATCATCGAAATATGAATTTGATCCAATTTAGTGAAACCAAAGAATGCGATCAACTCAGATGAGCTCAAATGAATATATGTAGTCATTGTTGAAGAATTAGGAACTAAGAGAGTCAAACAACCGAAATCACAAAATCCTAAAAGTCATGAAAACCAAGTCAAGCAATGGATCATCTAAAACAAAGGAAACCATGAAATCCCCTGTCAAACCAAGCAAGATAAATGGAAGGAAACCGAAAGGTAAGTACTTACAAAATTTACATGAAGGCCCTTTTTTATTTTACAAAAATAAAGGGGAGTTGTTGGGGTGCCAACAATACTCAAGAAATTTGATAACATAATTAGCAATTGGTGTTGGCAATGACTATCCTTGGGGGGGCGTATTACACTGGTAAAATCGGTATTGCAAAATATGGCAGTCTATTGGCTTTCTCTATATAAAATTCCAAATTCAATTATTAATGGAATTCGTAGGAGATTTTTCAATTTTTTTTGGGCGGGAGGAAGGGAGAAGAAGAAATATCACTTGGTCAAGTGGTTGCAATTGGCCAGGCCCAAACAGATGGGGAGTTCATCTTTGAAAAAAATATTCTACTTTGCTAAAGCACTATCAGCTAAAAGTATTTGGAGGGCTATTTTTGCTAACTATTTCTGGTCCAGAATCATAAAAAAAAATACTTCGGGAATTTGTCTATTGTGCAGTGGTTTAGGAAACAGGATAAAAGGGCGAAGGGAGCATCTAACATATGGACGAGTATGGTTGAAAATTCTCAAATGATTGATCAATGGCTGGTTTGGAAACCTGGGAATGGTAGGGAGATAAGGATTGGTGCAGACCCATTCTTGGGTGGCTTGGTAGTGTTCAAATTATGTAAGGAATTATTAGTTTTCTTGAGAAATAAATGGATATAACACCCTAAACCATATTACAACCCAGAAAGTTTTAGGAGTGGGTGTTCATGATTGGATTGAACCTCGTCATCTTGGACTCTATGGAAATTTAAGAAGAGAACGGGATCATTACATCTTGGAGCTTAAGCACAACAATATCAAATTATCTGACAGGCGAGATTAATTGTTATGGTTATGGAATGATAAATCGGTGACGATAAATGTTAAAATGGCATATGATTCATTATTTTGTCATTATCCTGTTCAACAAGTATGGTGGTTCAGAGTTGCATGGATGTGGGAAGAACCAATGAAAATTATCCTTTTCAATTGGCTAACTTTGTGTGATATTCTACAGGTGTAGATCACTCAACTTGAACAAACCTCACAAATTCACTCATAGAATTGCAGAGAAGAAGAAGAAGAATTGAATCAATATTCACACATGAAACTCAAAGAATGTGGAAAACTGTTGTAATCATGTTCATCAACTGTAAGCTGGAAAAAATGTGAGAGTACAATAGAATGAATTCGATTACACCAAAGGTGATTCAAATTCTCCTCAAAGTGTGGCTTGGACAACATTTGAGACATCACCCAATCAGTGGTAGTAGTCACAAATAGTCAAATGTCAGTAAATGTGTGTCTAACTGAGTCTAACTAAGTCATTTGAGCACAAAGGTAGGGAAGGAGAATCCAAGGAGGGTGCATGAGTACTGTCAGTAGTCAAGTGGCACTCTGATATAGACAACTAGAAGCTACAAGCAGTTAAACTGAGCAATCAATGCAAGAATTGACTGTTGGAATCCAAGAGTGTGTACTAGGGTGCATTTGTAATCCAGATGATGAAAACAAGGCACACTAGGTAGGTAGGAGGGTTGTTGATGGCTAAAAATAGGCTCCAGGGGGCTGAAAATAGGCTCTAGGTGTTGGGGAGACTGCCATACTGATGACTGGATGCATGCAATATGCATGCAAGTACTCATGATGATGGTGAGAATAATCCAACGCCCCCCCGCAAGCCAAACTATGAGGAAGTAACTGAAAAAATAGGGCCCTGGTACTGAGACCAAAGGTCACCCCATACAACAATCTAAATGAATAAAGTGAGGAAAGAGGGAAAACCCAGTGGGAAGAAATCCCCCCCTCAAGATAGACTGTAAGATGTTAATGTAGAATGGCATCACTCACCCTAGAAGGAGGCAAGTGACCTTCTTTACTGAGAAATGATCAATTAGCAAGAAATGGATCAATGTGTGAATGATCATTGTGAGAAGGATGAAACCTTCCATTCTGAAAATCAGATCTGGTTCTCCTTGGATCACGTGGATCCCCGATAAGATCACCAGTAGATATAAGAGTTGTGGTTTCCCATCTCAGAAGAGGAGGATCATCAGTTGATAGATCTTCAGGTTCTTGTGGATTTGGATCTAACATTCGCTCATCTTCATTGTCAGTTGCTAGATCTTCAGGTTCTTATGGATATGGATCTAGCATTCGCTCTTCATCATTGTCACTTTCAGAATCTGAATCTGAAATATCATAAGATGAAGCTTCGCTCTCTTGCTCATCAACCAGTGGTGGTGAGGTAGGAAAGATGTTTTGATCAACAGGATGAGCATCATGTAGAGGCCATTCCTCAAACTGAACACTACTTTCAAGGAATGTTTGCATAGTAGAAGGATCAAGAATTTTGTAGGCCTTTTCACTTAGTGCATAACCCACCAGTATACACTCTCTACTCTGTGAATATAGGGCTCTTCTTTTCTCTGTTGGAATCTAAGCCCAAGCTCTGGATCCAAATACTCTAATATGAGATACATCAGTTTTTTAACCCATCCATGCTTCTAAAGGATTCATCCCTTTCATTCCTTTGTGAGCGACTCTATTCTGAAGGTAATAAGCACAATTGATGGCCTCTGCCCAAAGTCTAGGATGAAATCCTTTAGACTCTAGGATACAGGTTGCCATCTCCTTCAAGGTTATGTTCTTTCTCTCTGCAACACCATTTTGTTTTGGTGTGTAGGGAACAATGTGTTGCATATATATACCTTCATCTGCACAAAAGGTTTGGAAATCACCATTCACATACTCTCCTCCATTATCAGTGCAGAGGGCCTTGATCTTCCTGTCAGAGAACCTTTCTACATAAGCTTTGAAGAACTTGAAGTAACCAAAAACTTCATATTTTAATTTAAGAAAGTACACCCAAAAGAATCTAGAATAGTCATCGATGAAAGTTAATATATACCTTGCTTTGTTCAAAGACAGATCTAAAAGTGGCCCTAAAACATCACTGTGAATCAACTCAAGAGGTTGAGAGGCTCTCCTCGCCTTCCCTTTCTCAAACTTATGCTCTAGATGCTTTCCCATCAAGCAACCTTTATAGGTGCCTTTGGAAAATTTGATATTGGGTAGTCCTTCAACCACCTCATGATTGTGCATGTCTTGAAAGTACTTGTAGTTAAGGTGCCCAAATCTTTCATGCCAAAGTCTACTTTATTCATTTGCATGTGTGAGCAATGCATTCGACTTTGAGTAAGGTAGGAAGTGAGAAAACTCATAGAGTTTTGAATTGTGATCAGCAATATTGTTTTCTATGATGTTTCCAGTTGATATCTCTTGGATATCGACCTCATTAGGAGTGAAGATGACCTTCTTGGTACTCCTATATGAGTCATTTGGTAGATGAAGGAGGAATCATTGGAAGTACCATCCATGAGAGCATGGAACCTCTCCTTGTCCTCATCTTTTGGATCAACTTTTCTTCTAGCATTTGTTGGTACTGGAAGGTTGTTGTTTTCCAGCAATTGCTCCATCAGATCTATTGTTTTCTTCATACAAGCACTCTCGGGATGGAAGCCCCTGTTGCAATAGGGGCATTTGCTCTTCTCCTTTTGAGATTGCTAGCCTCTCTTAGAATTTGAAGCCCCTTCTGACTGATAGGGAGCCTCTCTTGGTTTATGCTCATTCGACTTTATCTCTTTAACTTTTTGCTTCCCTTTGGCATTCGCATTCTTCCCCTCGGCAGCTTGAAGAGCTGAATCCAATCTTGGTTTGATCACTCCCATGTGCACTAGTTTGTCTTGCTCTTTTGAGAAAGATTGTATGAAGGATTCAAGAGTGGGAATCTTCCAATTTGGAATGGATAGCTTCGTTGAATGGAAGGTGGAGACAAAAACTAAGTAAGCATCCCCCAATTTTGAAAGAATGGAAAGGATAAGTTGCTTCTCTTCTTTCTCTATTCCATATGAATTCAACTGTGAAATCAGATTTTTGAACTTGGTGAAGAACTCATTCATTGAGTCGAAACTACTGGGGCTCATAGAGATAAGCTTATTTTCCTATTGGTGACCCTTCAAATCATATTTCTTCCCAAACTATGATTCGAGCTTGTCCCAAACCTCTTTAGGAGTTTTGAGATCAATGACATGAAAATGTAGATCATCAAAAATACCGAGGAGTAGCAATCCAACTGCTTCACCAAGTTTATCAAGATACTTTGATTTCTCAACTGCTCCATTGGGCTCAACTGTAGAACCATTCAACACTCTAGAAAGGATTTTAGACTTCATGAATATGTTAGTCTTTTCCTTCCATTTGAAATAGTTGAAGGAGGTGAGGTTTGGATCCATAGTAGCTGTTGAATTCGAATCTGCTGAAGATGGAATAACCTACAATAAAACAAGCAAATTTTGATGGAGATTTGTTGCAGAGTCTAAAGAACACTACTTTAGGACAATGAGCACATGTGACTGGATCTTTCACACCTAGCTAGACCTCACTAGATTTCTCCAGTGAATTCAATGCAATGGCACCATGATTTGTTGTGAAAATCCAGAGGCTTCTGGTGCTCTACTGAAAAATAGTTGTTCAATAAACTGTTTCAACTGCGGCAATAGTTGCAATTCAAATAGTTGTATCAAGATCTGATACCATGTGATATTCTACAGGTGTACATCACTCAGCTTGAACAAACCTCACAAATTCACTCATAGAATTGCAGAGAAGAAGAAGAAGAATTGAATCAATATTCACACATATAACTCAAAGAATGTGGAAAACTGTTGTAATCATGTTCATCAGCTGTAAGCTGGAAAAAATGTGAGAGTACAATAGAATGAATTTGATTACACCGAAGGTGATTCGAATTCTCCTCAAGGTGTGGCTTGGACAATGTTGGAGACATAACCCAATCAGTGGTAGTAGTCACAAATAGTCAAATGTCAATCAATGTGAGTCTAACTTAGTCATGTGAGCACAAATGTAGGGAAGGAGAATCCAAGGAGGGCGCATGAGGACTATTAGTAGTCAAGTGGAACTCTGATACAGACAACTAGAAGCTACAGGAAGTTAAACTTAGCAATAAATGCTTGAACTGAGAAATCAATGCAAGAACTGACTATTGGAATCCAACTGTGTGTAGTAGGGCGCATTTGTAATCCAGATGATGAAAACAAGGCACACTAGGCAGGTAGGAGGGATGTTGATGGCTAAAAAAAGGCTCTAGGGGACTGAAAATAGGCTCTAGGTGTTGGGAAGACTACCATACTGATGATTGGATGCATGCAAATACTCATGATGATGGTGAGAATATTCCAACACTTTGGACAATAACATTCTGACCTGGGACAATTATCTTTGCAGAGATGGCATTGGTCCGAGTAGAGTTTTTCTCTGTGGTGTGGATTCAGAGTCCGTGGATCATCTCTTTGTGAACTGTCCCTTTACAGTTCAGGTATGGTAGATTATTAGTTCTTCTATTAGTGTAAATTTTTATTGGTCATTTGGAACTCTCTCCAATAGCCTTCTCCATTAGTGCAAAAATTGTAATTCCTAGGATGATCTTCCATATTGTGTTACATGGGAGATCTGGAAGGTTAGAAATTGTCTCATTTTTTAAGCCAAGAGCCCTAGTTTACCCATTATTGCTAGTCGTGCACTAGTTGCTTTCAAGGAGTCTTCCAAAGCATGAGGGGATTCTTGGTCGGTTCCAAGTTTGATTCAGAGATGTTCTGTTGTGATTGTGAACCATCAGCATGGATATTTTGATGGGGCATCTTAAATAAATGCAAGCTTAGGTGTAGCGTGTGATATATTATGGGTTGATGACAATACTAGGTACAATATTTGGTTCAATTGTGATCAAGGGGCTAATACTAGAAGCGAAATATTAACCCTGTGGCTGCTGCTTTTCTTTGCTCGTTATAAAGGTATGGATTAGATCCAAGTGGTGGGTGATTCTAAAGTTATCATTGAGTGGGAAACAATGAAAGGATCACTTCAGGTTCTCATTTTATCTTCATGGATGGAGGAGGTCTGCAATCTGATTAAGCAATTCACCCAAATTTATTTCCATCATACCTTTAGGGATTTCAATTCTGATGCGGATGGGTTATTTAAGAAGTCACTTACCGTTGTTGAGGGTTTCATTTTTTGGGAAGAGCGGCTACTAGATCAGCTTATGGCTGCGGGGGATATTCCTATCTTCGGGACATAATTTATGCAGTCCTTTTGGTTTCTGTTGGAAGCCTCTTACATCTTTTTTCGTTGACCTTCTTATCGTTTTGCAGGTTCTTGAGTGGGGGTCGGATCCAACTCCTCATTGGAATTTTTTGGATGGTTGTTTTACTTCGGGTTGTGCTCGGTGATGATCAATCCATGAGGACTCCTTTGGATTTCTTGTTTTTTGGAATCTTGGCGTCGTTCTCTCTGGAGCGGACATTGTCTATACAATTTCATTTTTTTCGGCAGATGGTGGTTTTTTGTCTCTTCGTGTTGTGTCCTTAGTTCTAGTGGTGCATTTCTCTTGTGCACCAGTGGTGCGGTTGTTTCTTGTGGACTGGTTTTTGGTGCTAGCCACCAATATTTCGTATTTGTTTTGTTTGGACATGAGTGGTCTCATGTTCATGCTATTTTATTAGCATTGTGGGTTTTAGATTTTGCTAATTGAGGAAGCTATGTAAACTTAATTATACTATTTTTAATATAAATCATATCGTTTTTTTCCTTTTAAAAAAAAAACAAAGCCAAATAATACAACTACACACCTAGGTTCCCTTTAACTAAAGCCAAATAATACAACTACAATCCAAGATGCCATTATAAACTAAAGCAAAATTAATAGATAGGACAAAAAATATTATAAAATATCCATGGAATTATCATGATGGTCGAAGGAATTTACTTCCATCTTTCCTGTTTTTTAAATTTTAATGAATTTTTGTATAAAGTTCTTCCCACTTCTCATAAAATATGAGTTGGCTCCCATTTACAAAAGTATGTGGAGTACACAAACTATAGGATTTAGAGTACACAACATGTGTGGTACATAACGTATAATAAAAACATCTTAGCATGTGTAAGGACCACTAGATGGTTTCTTAGCCTCTATGTATGTATAGTATGAAAATACTGATGCTTGTCCTCCAATAATGACCAGTACATATTTCCTTAGTTACATACAATGGATTTTGAGTTTTTTTTTTTAAGTTATTAGGTTGAATTTTGATTATATTATTTGATTTCTAAATTATTGTAGATATTTTATTCGAACAATTTGTTTTTTTGTAAGGCTCGTATTCGCAGAGTTTTGAATCGGTAATCTTACGCAAGGAGTGCCTTAACAATACACCCATTCACTGTATATTCTATGCCTTGTGAGCATTAGAACAATTTGCTAAAATATTACAATTTCTTATTTTTATGGAGTACTTTATTTCGTATTCTAGATTTAATGTTATTCATTTAGTATTGAAATAAATTAAAATGAATTGAATTTGAAATGAAGAAAACAAAAAAATACACATTATATCTATAATGAACACAATATGTATCTAAAGAAAACGTAATATAGGAAAACCCTATTAGAAGGTGAGGCATATGTTTTGCTCTTTTCTTCTCAGTGTGTAATGCAAATACAAGGAAATTAGTACTCACTATGGAGTTTCCATGGATTTGTGGCCAATATGGTTGCTATATGATCTTCTATTTCCTCGGTTCTTCTTTAATATGCCACTCTCAGATGTTTTGCTCAACTATGGGAAAATATATAATATGGTGAGAATGGAACCCCTTCTTTTCCTAGCGGCCTAGTATTTAACATAGCTTGATAGTCATCTAGGGTTAGGGTTCAATATTTTGCATACCTCAACCCCCAATTAAATTTAGGGTTTTGGACACTCTAAAATCTTCTTGACATTTCACATGTGACTAGCTACACATGTGTGAGTAATGTGAGCTAACATGGCATTCACTTAGTATCATGGTAGTCAACATGATAGGTCAACTTGAGGGAGGCATAGATTTTTCATACAAACTCTTGCACCATTGGCTCAATGTGTAGAACAACGTCAATAGGATATAAGCTAAGCATGCAAATTTTTGACCAAAACAATGCCAATTTAAATATTCAAATAGTCTTTGGGAGGTTCTTGACCCCAAATCAACAAAGTTGGACTTACCCATAAAATGGTCCCTACAAAATAATACCTTCAATTTTTCTACCCTAAAATATCAAAATAAATAACGCAATATATAAAGTTCCATTTTAAATTATTATTAAAAAATAATATTGATTAAAAAAATATAATATCATTATTTATCTAAATCAAATTTCCCTGATGGGGTGGCATTCAATCAGGCCCAACGTATTAATGATGATGAGACAACGTATTAATGATGATGAGACAACGATCAAGTTGGAGGCAACATACGAGGCAAAGGGGCATTTATCACACCCCCCTCCTGAGATTTGGCACGTACTGTGTCACCTGGGACATTTAATGCGCAGTGATGTTAGAGGGAGGAAATCAAGTGATGGTAGCTCTGCCACTTGTTAATGGTGGGAGGGTATTAAGTGGGAATTTGGTCCCCAAGTGTCCATTCCTTGACAATAGTTTCACTACGTCGAGTGTTGATTTGCATACTACGACTTGGTGTGAGGGTGGTGGAGAAGGCATGACGATCGTGAGGGAGCGCCACCATGCTCCAATCCTGAGATGTCGTTCTCAACATGCCCATAACAAAGAGATAAGTGGCGTTTCTCTTTCCAGGAACTTTGCCTACATGATGGACACATTATTGGACATCAAGAATGATATACATGGCCTAGAAAGTGACACATAGGCACAAATGCATGAGTTGGGACATTGGGTTCAAGTGATGATTGAGTGGTGTGTAGATATTGTAGATATTTTCAACATCCCTTATCTTCTCCTTGTGGTGGTATTGGATCTTGAGGTGGAAAAATTTTCCCCGACAGTTCCGACGATGGATATGCATGTTCAGGCCTCAGTGGACCCTGGTACATATGGGAAAAGTATCAAGGTGGAGGAAGAAAAAAGAGAGGTGGCTACAATTGCGATGGACGCCAAGCCAGCTGTGCTTCCCTTAGGAAGCGATAAGAGGGAAGCTCCGGACCTTATCTAGGAGAGTGAAGAGCCCCCACAGCAGCGACAGTGCTTGGATCCTGACTCCTCTTCTCAGCATTAGTAGTGACAACACGTTTTGCTAGTTCGACATGGTTTTCTCTCCCGTGCTCCTTTATCAGTTCATGTTTGTAGTTTTTTTGTTTATGACTGTCACTATGAAGGAATTTTTTACTCAGTTTTTTTGTATGTAGCCCAATAAAAGTAGTTAGGAAGTGCTCTTTGGAACTGTTAACAATATTTTTTTACTCATATCTTGAACAATTTCTCTGTTTGGGAGGATCAGTGCCAAATGTCTCTATACGCATATGTAAATTTGGTATATATATATATCAAATTTTAAATATTTATTTTATTAATTTTAATATAAACCCTAAACACATCAAAATCATAAACAAGTAAAAGACAACCTCCCCCCCAAAAAAAACCAAAAGAAAGCTAAGCTAAAATAAATCAACAAAAAATAGAGACATAAATTAGACCAAATCAACCAACTAAAACCTTAATGACGTCAACGTCAAGGTTAGGATTATTACCTTGAAAATTTTCATTGGAAATCAATTCTTACTAATTCTAAGCTAGTCATCGTGGTTAATGATGAACAATGTTTTTTAATCTTAATGGCTTATCTTAATTAATTGTGTTTTAGAGGAATGGTGAGATTGTATGTTTTTCTTATACGAGTGCTTGTCAAAGTTGACATATAAAAGCAACTCTATATAATATCAATACGATATTTTTTAATTATAACTTGGATTAAGTGCCTCTTTTTAGAGAAAAAAAAACCATAATTTTATTTAACAAATCAAGTTACACTTTTCAGATGCTTTCAAACATGTTAGAAATTTATTATGGAGGCTTGATACATGTGAACCATACCTGCAACATAAGAATTCATAAGTTTATCTATTCTACAAATCATGCAAATTTTTGTCCCATCAAGTACATTTTTATCCATAGCTTCTTTCCTTAAAATTTCCCTATGTGCTAAGTATAACAGATCAGCCAATACTCATTGATGTGACCTATAAATTCCATTTATCAAGAGACAAAACATGACTCAATCCTTTCTCAAATATATTTCCATTTAACCAACAATCAGATAAGAAGGTCATAGAAAGGTGGATGATAGTACCCTGATGATATCTATGCCTCCTCCTCGATAATATACCATCTTCCATGTTGCATATTAACCCCAATATTTGATAGCGCATCTGTGTTTGAGTTCCTTTCTCTATATACATGCTTGAACGTACCTTTCTCTAGTTGATATTTTATTCTTCTAGTCTCCTCCAATAAAGACACCAAGTTTATATTGTGGCATTCATTCTCTTCTCTAATCCACTTGATCACAAGTTGCATCACCTCTCCAAATACCTATAAACGCTTAATGTTATTTTCCAATTCCTGAGAGTGCTCAACTTTGTGTAATTGTTAGTTCATGGTCCCAATCCAGCTCTAAATTTAATCCTATGATCCTTTGACAGATGTAAAATACCACCAGTGCCATAGGAGTATGGTTCTCGGTGCGCAAACCCATCGAAGCATGCCCAAGGTTTGTTTTGATTAATGGCCCACCTCTCAAACTGATGCATTTTGTTTGTCATGAGGAAATTTTTTTAATATGCCTAGGATTTGATATGCACACTAAAAGGTAGATATGGATTTATCCTCAAAAGGCTATCAATATTCCTCGCTAACTAAATTATCCAACTTATGATTAGCGGCAATGCTCTGTATTCTTTTAAATCCCAAGTGGAGCACCATGTCCTTAGACATTCCTCCACAAATGTGCTATCCCAAATACCCCTTATCCCAATTACTGATTCTATCTCCTTCTATACTTGCTTCTTGAATGAGCACTTTAATTCTAGGTGGTAGTTTGTCTCTTCATTTAGATTGCATACATAGAACCTTCCAGGCCCCAATCTATTCCTCCTTTGAAGGATGTCCCACATTAAAGCTTTATTGCATAGTAAAAACCACATAAAAATCTTGGTCTTTAAAGGGCGTTAGAACTTCCAAACTGGTAACGTATAGTAACCAGCTTTGGGGGTGTAAACCCCAGAAGATGAATTTATCCATACTAATGTATCCTCGTTGTTTTGGATTTGGATGTGACTATTCTTTAATTTGTCTATAAAGGAACCCCAACACCTACTATATGCCCCCCTAAATCCTTTAAAGTCAACATACATCCATCATTGTCCCATAAAATAGGTAGTTAAATGATCAACTATGTTGTTGAGCATGAACATTCCTTTGTGTATGAGTTTCCTAACCATATGGACCAACCGAGTATGTAATGATCCAGTCCCTTTCCAAGGATATTCCCCCAATCATACACTATGTTCATCTCCAACTTTCCAAGCAAGTCCATTACCAATCAGAATGAAATAAAGTACACCCGCTTTCCAAATTACAGATACATTTTGAATGGATTTTTGTGGCTTGTGTATCCATTCAAGAATAGACGCTGACACACTGTACTTCTAATGTACTCCTTCAGTCCATAACCTAGACCCTCTCATCAACCTCCATATACATTTTTTTGCTAAAGCTCTTGAGATAGTATATATATATTTTTTAGGCCCCAACTGCTCTGACATTTTGGGGTTGCAATTGTCTTCCATGTGATCCATGCAATACCTTTACTTTCCAGGCTCCTAAACCAAAAAAAACATATATTAATTTCTTCATATTTTCAAGAACAACTCTTGGGATCCAAAAGGGTGTCATCCAAAACACTGGAGTAGCCTCCAATACCGCTTTCAACTTAACCAACCTCACACCTTTTAAAATCCGTTGAAAGCTCCAATTTGAAATACACTTCTCACACTTCGAAACCATACGATCCCTGTCCATTTTAAAATAGAAGAAGGTTTAAGTCTATACCCAGGGTATTTCAACCCCTATTCAAAACTAGTCAAATTATAGGGGAATAATGACTTGTAGTAATGAATCGCCTCCTTCCCAATACCTTCTTCATAGATAGTGGACTTCCCTTCTTTGATCACGATGCTCGACGAAGTACAATAGAGATCAAGAATTACTGAGATATTTTTCATATCTCTCCTCAAAGCATCACTGAATATGAGGATATTATCAATGAAAAGTATATGAGAGATACAAACCCCCCCCAATGAGAACTCCTTTGAATCCACCATTCATTTTTGCCACCAAGATGGATCTACTGAGACCTTACGCGACAAAAAGAAATAATAGTGGAGTGAATGGGAATCCCTATCTTATGCCTCATCTTGGATGAAAGAATTTAGATGCCACTCCATTTATCAGTATAGAGAAGGAAACCGAAGTCATACAAACCATAACCCAATTAATGAAAGGTACACAGAAATCTGCATGAGTCGTCATCATCCATAAGTACAACTAGCTAACTTGGTCATATGCTTTCGAAAGGTTTATTTTTACAATTGCATCCTTCAAATTTTTTGTTCTTATAGAATGTAATCCCTCTTGAGAAACTCCTATGGCCTCATGTATCTAAGTCCCTGGAAAGAACGTAAATTGTTCATCCTAGATGGATGTATACAACAAGTGTTTGATCCTTCTTGCAATATGTTTTGCCACTATCTTGTACATGTTATTACAAATTGATATCGTCCTAAAATCATCAAAAGTTCCTGGGCTATTAGATTTTGGGATGAGAGCAATAAATGATTAGTTGAACGATGCTAAAACCCTTCCACTCCTTCTGGAATATTCTACCATGCCTAAGAGGTCCTTCTCCAATACCTCAAATATCCCCATATAGAATTACACTGTCATCCCATCAAGACTAAGACTTTTGTCCTTTTTGAAATTGTGCAAGACCTCCTCAACCTCTTTACTGGTCACCTCCTCCATCAATACATGATTATCATCATCGTTTACAAATTTTGGGAATTATTGTGTAATTATTACCACCTCGGCCATGGTATGGCCATGGTATCCCTTTAATATTCCCTGAATAGATTACCAAAGTGAGTGTAATGTCCCTTTTTTTAATTTGATTAACATGGTGAAATTTTCAACTTTTTCCACTAGTTGGACCTTTGACTAGTATTGGTCTCTTGGTCTCCAAATGCGCCCAAATTTTTATAGAAGGTGCATGGATGATATTGGGACATGAATCTGAGGTTTATGGATGCTTTATATACTTCAAAAGTCTTCTGCAACTCTCCTTTAAATTATGGCCAAAGTAGGGAGTTTGACTAGCAATTTCTCTTTGACTAGTATTGGTCTCTTGGTCTCCAAATGCTCCCAAATTGTTACAGAAGGTGTATGGATGATATTAGAACATGAATATGAGGTTTATGGATTATTTATAGAATTCAAAAGGATTCTGAAACTCTTCTTTAAGTTCTGTCCAAAGTAGGGAGTTTGACTAGCAATTTGGGGTTCAAATCCCCCTTGGGTAGATGCTAGAAATGGCTCTCCAAGTGCTATGGGATGCTCTCGAATTTCTGAACAGAGGTAGGTAACATCTAAGGGAAATCAATATAGTTTCATATGCATATCCATTCAAGTTATTAATTCTGTTACAACTCTCTCCAATCAACTACAAAAATACTAGTTTCGACCTTGGGGGAAATGATAGGCAAACTTCTCCAAATGCTATGAAACTGAACCAAATGACTCCAAAATATTATGCACTGAACATGAAACTTGTAATAAAAATTATTAAAATTCAATATATCATTATTACATCCATGTTTCACTTATTAATTCGAAATTATCATGACAACATTGGCAAACATCAACATAGTGGGGAAAATGCACCATTTTCTCATTACTGATCAGATTTATACATTTCCACTTGGAATATCGACCTGAAACTTTTTGAAGGTGAAGAAAAGATAATTTTAATCATATTACAAAATAAATGGAGCATTAGAATCTCCACCAAAGAGTACAATATCTCACCAAGTGCGCCTTCCCTCAAGGATCATGAATATGCCAAGAAATAGAAGAATGGTTGTAGAAGCAAGATGAAAGATATGTGACCATGATCTTGCCTGTAGCTTCAAAATGTAACCAAAGAATCCATTAAATATCCAAATGAAATTTCTGAATGGCCTTTCCAATTACCAACTAGGATGGGAATCTTTCACCCTTGAAATTGGTGCTAAGGCAAGTAGAGTAGCACTCCACTAGCTCTCCTCTCCAAATGCAAAATGCAAATTCTAAAATGATAAAAATATACCATCCTTCTTTGTTATTTTATCTTATAAACTTCTAAGGTCCTCCATGGGTTGAATTCATCCCAAGAGCTTCATGCCAACTCAAGTTGGGAAGAGATTCCCAAGTATGCCACTTGTCCTTCGAATTCTAGCCCCTCCTTCTCCAAATTCGAATTGGTGTCTCTTTGGCTGCCCTAACTCACTTGACCACCCTCTTGGAGGATATTTTTAGCCCTGAAATTCATATATTTTAGATGTCAGCCTTCAGGTCTGATTTGTGTCATAGGTGTCATAGCATCTTCATCAATGTTGTCATAGAGCTAGAGAATATAGTCCAAGTGTCTCACTAGCTCCAAAATGCCTCTTCCTCTTCGATGGGAGTTACTCTTCCACTCCAATTCGACCTTAATTGATTCATTCCAAGTATATTGACATTCCAACTCATCCCAATAAATTTGGGATTCTTATGGATTCGAAATGACAAGAGGAGGATGCCATGTTGCATAGAAAATCTAGCTTGTGTGGGTCCCACATCTTCCATGTGTCTTCATGATCAATTGCCACTTTGATTTTCCCTTGTATTTATTTATTTATCTCCTTTATTAAATATTTATTCCATTCTAATATTCAAACATAATTTATTATCCCCCTTATTTCAAATCCCAAGGCTTCCACCCCCCAACTTAGGGAACTAGGAATTTTCCTCCATGGCAGTTCATTTGGATGGGTATATTACAACTTTGAATTGGGAATTTCTCTTAATGTGACCCACCTTGTCCATTTGGATCTAATTTCACATTATTACTAATTTGGACTTCATTGTTGGCATCTATTTGACCCTTAGCATCCATTTGACAAACTAACATGAGTATGGCCAAGGGGCTTAGGCCATTGTGACCCAATGCAAAATTTTGGGACATGACAAATCCTCCCTTCCCAATATTGCTTGCCCTCAAGCAATTTCAACACATGTATGTGGAAGAACCTTCTTTCTTTCCAAAATTTTGCTTCCCAAAACTTCTCTTCTGGAACCTTGAATAGAGCCACCCATGCACTACAATTGTGTGTTTCCAAAAGCAAGGAGATGGGGATTTTATTTCTCATTTTGATATCCCCTGTAACATCACCACTAGACACCAAAATGTTAATTAAATCCATCAAAACTATGTTTGCACAATTAATCTTTACCTCTTTCATATTTTGGAAACCCCTTATGATACCATTGTAATTCTTGAAGTTGCCACAGAGTTTCCCAAATTTCAGTCTTCTAGATCCCATGAATATTTTAGAGAGGAACCACCATGCTTGCTGCTGCACTACTCTGATCAAAATCACTTTATTAATTGGGTAATCCATCTCCCATACTGCTTGTTTACCCAAAAAATTGAAATCAATGGGACTAAAAATTATCCCAGGGTCCCATTGCTTGTATTGCACTCCAACAATTAAGAGTGCTCTCCAACTCATACCATCAGGCAAGAGAATTCCTGGATCCCATTTTCTTGTATGCATTCTTCCAAACACCATGAGTACAAAATATATATCATCAAAGTACTTAACAACATAATGAAAATGTACATCAAGGAGGTGCTTCATCAAAGAATCATGAAAGTGCTTATACCTCTAAGTAAGTAGACCACCATTTGCCAAGTGCATACAAGCTTCAAGTGACCCATCAAATATGATCCAATGACATAGGTGAGTATCCCATGTCCTATAATGCTGCTCCAAAAGGATGTAAAGTGCATCAAAATAAGCAGCCATGTGTTCTTTCATCCAAGAAGTGAATGAAGAACCTCCACAAAAATCTGAACCAAGTGGGGAGTAAGGAAAACAATAACCCTTCAAGGGGCTCACATAAGTAGAATTTGTGCATCCATGAACATGTGTATCATCAAGAAATAACAAAGGATGTTGCTGCCAATAAGAATTTTCTCCAATCATATATCTCTTTACCCAAGTAGTGGATGAAGTTCCTCCAATATCAATTGAACTAAGCAAGGAGCAAAGGAAATCATGAGTCTTCAACTGACTCAAGTGAACATCATAAGTGCATCCATGTAGATGTGTCTCATCATAAGGTAACAAGGGATGCTGCTGCAAACGTAAATAAGAAATGGCTCTAATAATGTCATCATATAAAGGAGATATAGGAGTTTCATGCTCCTCATGTGGCACCATAAAAAATAAACCTTTCACCCATACTTCATTAGGATGAATGCTGCAAAATATGGAAGTGTAGGATGTAGGAGAATGAACCAACTCACCCAAATGGTCAGAAAGTGCAGAAGTGTCCTCATGTGAATGCTCCATAATGGTAGGATCATGCACCTCCCTCAAAAGTGCATAACTTTCCTCATAGGTTGGTTCCAAGGTAGTGGAATCAACTTCTTCAAAAAATGTGTAACCATTTCCAAGAGGAAACTCAAGTTCCTCTTCCACCACATCAAGTGCTTGGATCTCATCAATATCATCTTCAAACACATTAGGCACATGCAAATTTCCATGTTTCTCATTATCTACCATGTCATGAGAATCCTCCATGCAATCTACCATATGACAATTTGAAACATAGGAGGGAGAACAACCATATTGCAACCTTTCAAGAAGTTGTTCATTTTGAATTTTGAGTTTATGAATATCCTCATCATTCTTCAAGTATGCATCATGTAACAATTCATTAAAATCAATCAAACTGTTCCTATCACAATTCAAAGACATGAAATTACCTTTGATGTTGCACATTGCTCTTTGAATCTTCTCCATGTCTCCAAGGAAGGATGGATCCTCAATGAAGAAACTCTCCAACAAGAATTTGACACCAATGCTTGAGTGTCATGGAGTATGCTAATGGTATATTGGATCTTATTTCATTCATCTTTAATGATCCTTCAAGAAAAAGAGGCTCTTGTAGAGGGACCTCCTCTTCTTCTTCCTTCTTACTTGGACCAACTTCTTGAATCTCAAGTGGTGATGGGGAAGTTGATCTTGTTTCTTCTTCAACTGCTACAAGGTCTTCATTTTCATGCTTTATGGAAGTTTGGCTTGCAGCAACACTTTCAAAAGTGATCTCTATGTCACCAACATAGAGGTGTGAGCACCCATCAGTAGGTACTCCTTCATAGTTCAAGCATCCATCAGTAGATGCTCTTTGATTCATGCCCAAGGTAGAATGTGCCTCGAAATGATCTTCAATATTTTCAATAGAATCTTCTTCAAGTTCATGGGATGTATCTTCATATTTCTCCTTCAAGCAATATAATGCACTTTGCCCCTTAGTTTCCTTAAGATCAATGTATTTGAAATCTCTTTTTGAAGAAATCCCAAAAATTCTCCTCAAGTAGGACATACATGCCTTCGCTGAAGCTTCAGATATTTCATTGATCTTTTCATTCACACACATATGATACTCTCTCCAAGGTCTTTTACAAGAATGGCATAAACCTTTCTACACTAACTCCACATCTTCATTTTTGGGCCTATTTGCAAACAACCAATCAGAAAATTCTTCGAAAAGAGGGGCTTTTTTGTATTTCCCTTATACAAATCAAGATATTTTTTATATTGTTGGGGCAAGGTTGTATATGTTGCTCTCCATCTTTGTAACTCATTCATAGGATTACCATAATAGTAAGACATGGATGCAAATTATTCTTCAATGTATGAATCTAATCCATAGGTGCAAGGAACATGCTCTGATACCACTTGTAACGTCCCTTTTTTGAATTTTATTAAAATGGTGAAATTTTCAACTTTTTCCACTAGTTCGACCTTTGACTAGTATTGGTATCTTGGTCTCCAAATGCTCCCAAATTGTTATAGCATGTGTATGTATGATATTGGGACATGAATATTATTTTTATGGATGCTTTATAGACTTCAAAAGGCTTCTGCAACTATCCTTTAAGTTATGGCCAAAGAAGGGAGTTTGACTAGCAATTTCTCTTTGACTAGTATTGGTCTCTTGGTCTCCAAATGACTCCAAATGCTCCCAAATTGTTACAAAAGGTGTATGGATGATATTAGAACATGAATATGAGTTTTATGGATGCTTTATAGACTTCAAAAGGCTTCTTCAACTCTTATTTAAGTTATGGCCAAAGTAGGGAGTTTGACTAGTAATTTGGGGTTCAAATCCCCTTTGGGTAGATGCTAGAAATGGCTCTCCAAGTGCTATGGGACCCTCTCGAATTTATGAACAAAGGAAGGGGAAATATAAGGGACATAAATACAGGTTCATATGAATCTCCATTCAATTTATAAATTCTATTACAATTCTCTCCAATCAGCTACAAAAATACTAGTTTCGACCTTGGAAGAAATCATAGGCAAACTTCTCCAAATGTTATGAAACTGAACCAAATGACTCAAAAAGCTTATGCACTGAACATGAAACTTGTAATACACATTATTAACAGTCCATATATCATTATTCCATCAGTGGTTCACTTATTCATTCTAAATTAT
This sequence comes from Larix kaempferi, assembly GCA_027924585.1. Lineage (NCBI taxonomy): Eukaryota > Viridiplantae > Streptophyta > Pinopsida > Pinales > Pinaceae > Larix > Larix kaempferi. The sequence continues at coordinate 8,781,732 of BSBM01000067.1, forward strand.
CAAAACTATTAACTTCTTCATCCACTGCATTGGATATTTTCCATATCATGTTAATAATCCTCCTATGTTTCGCATAACACTGAAAGAATTTAGTATTTTCATCTCCCATTGTCCAACCAAATATCCTTTCTCTTCAATGTCCATTCGAATTCCATGTATTCCAATATCTACCTCCACTTTTGTTCCAAATCCGCTACTTCATTCTTTGACTCCTTAGAGTGGAACCCAGACCCATCCACTTCATACCAATCTATCAACCTTACCTCAATGAATTTTAATTCTTTATTCTCTCAGACTTTCCTTTTACTAGACCACCCAATAGAGACTTCTTTAGCATGCTTCAATTTTTTTTCAAATTGTATGAATGTCGATCCTTGAGTAGAACCATCACAAAGTTCCCATGCATCCTTGGTTATTTGAACAAATTCAAAATCATTCAACCATGACATATTAAATTTAAAAGGACTAGGATATTTTGTTCCAAATCCCTCCATTGCAAACAAAACCAATAGATGATATGAATCACCACCGACATTGATCCACTATTGAATTCTTGTTGGAAAATTCATCATACCCTCACTTACCAGGAAACAATATAGTTGTTCTGCAATTCTGTCTAGATTCACTCTCTTATTGCTCCATGTAGGCTTTAATTTGGCAGGTTCAAAATCTATTAATCCTCCTACCTCCAATTTACTCAATAAGTAGTCTGAAAGATACTCTTCCTGTGTTGATGTCCCCCAAATCTCTAATTCTCCCAGGGTAAAATTCAAGTCCCCCCCAAGATAAGATCACGATTCTTTTTTTTTGTAAGTAAGATAGTAGCTATTCATTAATTAGTATACAAAATGGTACAACTGTGAGTTCAAGGGGATCCTCCATAGAGTGTAAAATAGACCCTCCTTGAGATATGAAACCTCAATGCTCAACCATAATCTCAACATAGAGTTTGTGGCATGTTCATAGTCCAATATAGAGTTTTTACACTTAACTAGATTACCTTAACAAGTGACTATAAATACTGGAACTAAAACTATGATATACAAAACTATAGTTAAACAAAAACTGAAAAGAAGAACTAAAGGCTAACACAAAGTTGTCCAAACATCTAGAGACTGAGCCATAATCAGAGGATTAGGGGGGAGGAACCGTGGTGACCTTGGCATCCTCGTTGTCCAGGTCTATGGTTTCCTGCGTGGTCAAAGTGGAGGCACTTGGAGTTGAGCGACAAAACCGGAACATGGCCCCTTGCTTCCTCTCCATGATATCAAACTTGGCATGCAACATATGCATTCCCACCTTCATCTTTTTCAGTGGCGCGAGCTCCTCCCATAGGACAACGATGGTGTTGTCCCAGTTAGTGATCATGGATCCCAACAATTACTTCACCAACCAGTAGAATAAAGGGAATGGTGGTACGGGTTCATCTACGAGCATGTGTTTCCAGGATCCACCACCCCTTTCACTAGATTAATCAGGTTCTCCTCCATCTCTGCATGGCCTGATTTACATTCTCAACAACCTTAATTTTCATCTTAACATCGGCGAGAGTGTTTTGCTGGTAAAGAAAATCCGCCTCCATTTCCTTATTGAAGTCCTTAGAAGGCTTGGGATTGGCCATGGGGGCCTTCCCCTTATGTTTATCTCTTCTACCCATGAACACTCTCTTTAAATGGGTCGTGAAATCACAATGATGGCCTTGCATCCGTCATTTTCAGATGGAAGAAGAACAATTTCTTGCTCAAATCGTGATGTTTGGAGAGAGGGAAATAGAACAAGGGAAATAGTCAATGAGCCCTCCTTGCTCGCATGCACCACCCTCTACCATTATCCCTATCTTTGTTATGGTTCATGATGACCAATCCTTCATCGTACCCCTCCATTTCCAGCTTCATCACAACTCTGTTATATCAGTTTAACTCTTGCATATGAGCCCCATACCTTGCACCTCCAGTGACGTTATCCTTCACTAATGAAATGGAATGAGCCCATCCCGCCCCATACACTTGCATGATCTTGAGAAGACCCTATCGAAGTGCACCCACCATCTCTCTCATCAAGGATCATGAAGTGCATTGTGGTCAAGTCATAAAACTTCCTCATTTCAATCACCCACCGTGGGGAGATAAGATTATGATTATTCATAAATCATTTAGAGAAAAGATATCCTAGACAAGGCTTAGGACTCGTGCGTATCAAAGTAATGATGGTTTAAAGTCTTGTTGGACAAGGCTCAGGACTTGTGTGTCAAGTTAGATTCTCATGTGGACCTCCAGTTATAATAGGTACCCATGGGGTGGACCTCCAATTATAGAGGTAGATGATTCTCATGTGGAGTCCCAGGGTATTTTTTAAGGATTATATAAGTATACTTAAGTATAGTATTCTAGGCGATTTTTTTAGATTGAAAAAACCATAAATATAGATTGGTAAGCGAATATCAAATATGAAACATACAATTTACTACTGAAAATTGTAAATTTTGGTGAATATTATGATAAAAAAACATATTTTATGTAAAGATAGGCGATATTAGAGACTAAAAATGACAAAATGACGATTTTTTTTTTTTTTAAAGGACCCAAAATGTTGTTACAGTGATGTTATCAAGAAAGAATCAATTAAGAGAGTTAACTAAGTGATAACAAAGAAGATATAGTTAACTAAGTGTTATTGCATGACGACACTTATGTTAAAATAAAAGATGACACTTGAGTTGCGACACTTGCATGACGACACTTAAGTTAGCCACCTAACTAAGTGAGCAAGCTTTCAATTAAAAGGTGAGTTCATCCTAAGAGACAGTTCAGTGAGATAATGCACTGCATGATAAGTGGGGAGCACTTATTCATGCAAGAGTGATGCATCCAGATGGAGGGAGAGTTCAACCTGAAGTCAGAAGATAAAAATAGAAGTCGATGCATGAGAAGAATGTATAAATATGGCATATGTGATTGATGAATTCAATGTGAAGAGAATTCTCTTCTCACTTGAAGGAAAGGTGCTTCTCTTTATGCAAGATATTATTCTTGCTTCTGATTAATGTGTTGGGAACATGGAAAGTTGATGCAATTGATATTTATTCTCTATTGCCCAGTATTCTCTCTTATCTAGCACCTCGTGTGCCGAAAGCAATATGCTATTTTGGAAAATACATTCTATGCTATCTATCATAACTATAATCATCCTCATTATTTTGAGGTTTTTTCCCATGGTACATCATGTGTTATGGTTGAATATTTCATGTGATTGAATGGTTCATTGTTTCAAGTATTCAGTATTTCCACACTTAAAGTTTTTAAAGTTCCAAGATCATCATATTTGCTCAAAAATTAACATCGTATCAGAGCTTAGGGTGTGAAGGAGCTAATATTTGTCAAGAAAACTTGATCCTACGTAGATCTTGAGGAGTTGAGCATAATACTTGAGAGCCATGGCATCGATCTCTATTCGACCAAAAGACCGTCTTAAGGGCACTTCAAATTTCAACACTTGGAAGGCGAGGGTGTTGAACATATTGGAGGAACATGACTTGGATGGCTATGTATCCATTGTGGTGGAGGATCCTACATCTAATGCAGGGTACATCAAATTCAAGAAGAACCAAGTTAAATCCAAACAAATCATCTATGATTCGGTAAAGGACAATTTGATGTTCGTGATCACTTTGTTGAAGACCGCAAATGAGTGTTTTGATACATTGAAAAACCTATATGAGAAGAAGGCCTCGAGTCAAAACAGGGCATTGAAGAATAAGCTTCGAAACCTAAATATGGAGAAAGATGAGACAGTGGCATCCTTCTTCACCAAGATCTCTCATGTAAGAGATCATCTTGCTAGTATTGGAGTAGTGGTGGATGAAGATGATCTTCTCCAAACCTCTATTGATGGTCTCCCATCCTCGTGGGAGACACTCTTGGTTGCAATAAATGTCCTATAGGTACAACCTAACTTCAAAAGGTTGTGGCATGATTTCCTCCAAGAGGAGGGGTCAATCCAGAGCAAGTTAGTGTGCATCAAAGAATAAAACATTTCCCTCGCAACAAGGATGAAGAAAGGAAAGAAGAAATTCTCTCAAAATAAGTTTTCCCATTCAAATAAGAAGGTATACAACAAGGACTTTGATAAGTATAAGATTAGATGCTACAACTGTGACAAGAAGTGCGATTATGAAAAGGAGTGCAAAGTAAAGGAAACGTGAAAAGGAAGGTTTCATGCTTCTACCACTATAGAAGATGAAACTACTCAGAAGAATGCACCTGAAGAAAAGGAGACAAGGAGGGAGTGTTTATACCTAGTCTTATTAATTTCTGGATCCATCATCACAAGTGAGGACACATGGTTGGTATACAGTGGCACATCCAAACATATGACTGGTTATAAGAGCACCATCACCAATATCAAAGAGAAAACGTTTCCATGCAAGGTAGAGTTGGGAGACAACACAACCTATTCAATCCAAGGAGTTGGATCCACCTCCTTCTAGCTGAGCTCAGGAGATATTTTACATGTCGAGTACATTATTTATGTTCCAATATTGAATAAGAAACTCCTATCATTTTCATTTCTTGAAGATAAGGGATTCTAAGTTATCTTCATGGATAATCAAGCTCTATTATGGCCGAAGAACAAAAACTTGAAATATGCAGCAGTGATTGGAGTTAGAGAGGGAGGTCTCTACAAGGTACCTGGGAAGTACTTTCAAGCCATGATTCACAACAATATCATTCCATGTGAGCTATGGCATAGGAGGCTTGGTCACCTCCACTAAAAAGCGCTACCAGGATTACAACAAATGGTGAAAGGTATGCCCGTATTTGATTTTGAACTTGATAGTGTATGTAGGGGTTGTGCACTTGGGAAGAATTTTAAAAAGAGTTTTTGTAGTAGTATTAATAGATCTTAAGGAATTTTAGACTTAATAAATTCCAATGTATGTGGTCCCATTTCATCCCCTTCCCTAAGTGGCTATTTATATTATGTATCATTTATAGATGACTTCTCTAGAAAGTCATGGATTCATTTCCTAAAGCCTAAGAGCGAAACCTTTAGCAAGTTTCAGGAATTCAAATCCCTAGTTGAGAATAATACATGAAAGCACATATGTGCTTTGAGATCTAACAATGGAGGTGAATTTGATTCACATGCGTTCAATGAGTTATGTAGTGATGAAGGAATTTGTAAATAGTTAACTGTACCCTACAACCCTCAACAAAATGGGGTTGTTGAAAGGAAGAATAGAACCATATGTGAGGCTGCAAAATCCATGATGCATGATCAAGACCTATCTACCTCATTATGGGATGAGGCCACTAGTACAACAATATATATCCATAATAGAAGTCATCATGCCATTCTGGATAAAAAGACACTTGAAGAAGTGTTCACTGGTGAAAAACTAGATATTTCACACCTAAGGATCTTTGGGAGTCTTGTATACATTCATGTGCCGAAACAAAAGAGGACAAATATGAAACCATCAGGAAAGAAGGGAACCTTTGTCGGTTATAGTGAATCATCCAAAGCCTACAAAATATATGTGCCATGTGAAAGACACATTGAGGTCAGCCGATATGTGACATTCCATGAAGAGGAAGCATTCAAGCGATCGAAAGAGCTTCAATATGATACAGAGGAGCATTAAACTCCTATGATGGAGGACTCAAATACTAACTCTCCCCATTCATATGCTCATAGGTAGAATCCAACAGATTTCTCAGATTCGCTAGCTCTTAATGAACCAATATAATTGGTTGATGAACCTCTTTCCAAGAGGAGGTCTACATAGTGCCGAGAAATACTACAAGATGCAGAGAGGCATAGAGCACCATTAGGCTCTTCTAGAGAGTGAAAGAAACCTGACAGATATTCAGGGTATGTTGCACATATGAGTCAGATTGGTGATTCAGAGCCTTCCACCTATGAAGAAGTTGCAAAGCAGCAAGTATGGAAAGATGCAACTGTAGAGGAACACAAGTCTACTATGAAAAATGTTGTTTGGGAATTTGTTCCTAAACATGAAGGGAAGTCCACAGTTACTTCCAGATAGCTTTACAAGATCAAGAATATTGTTGATGGTAGTATTGAAAAGTATAAAGCTAGATTTGTTTCCTAAGGTTTCTCTCAGAAAGAAGGCATAGACTATGATGAGACATTCGCTCATGTGGCCACGTACACCACTATTTGAGTTGTGATCTCACTTGCATTTGTTCTAGAATGGAAGCTTCACTAGATAAATGTGAAGACAAACTTCCTCAATGGTGAGGTTGATGAAGAATTTTATATTCAGCAGCCTGAAGGGTTTATGGTTCATGGAAAGGATTCCCATGCGTGCAAATTAAAGAAAGCCTTGTATGGGCTTAAGCAAGCTCCCAGAGCTTGGTATTCGAGAATTGACAGCTATATTCAAAGACTGGGCTTCTCTAAGAGCGAAGCTGATCCAAATTTGTACTTCAAAATAGTGAAGAACCAACCCTTGATATCGGTTCTATATGTTGATGATTTGTTCCTTACTGGAGAGGAGAAATTGTTGGTGCAAGAGGGAGCTCACTTCTGAGTTCGAGATGAAAAACTTATGTCTTATGTACTAATTTATTGGCCTTGAGATTTGGAAAAGAAAACATGAGATATTTATTTCTCAAGGGAAGTACACTATTGATATTTTGCATAGGTTTTGGCATGGTGGATTACAAATCCATCAGTACGACGATGATTTCCAATTTGAGGAAACTACATGCCGTTAGATTCTGGATTGGATCTAGTGAACCCCACTTTGTATAGACAACTTATTGTTTCGTTGATGTACATGATACACTCGAGACCAGATATATGTTATACTTATGCATATTCTGAGTCAGTTTATGTCTGATCCAAGACACAAACATTGGGTTGCTGCTAAACATGTTCCTAGGTACCTTCGAGGTACGATTGCTTATGGACTCAGATATGCCTCAAGTGGAGGGGTGTTGTTACTTGGTTATACTAACTGTGATTGGGGTGGCAACATTATGGCCCGAAAGAATACATCCGACTATTGTTTTAGCTTAGGTTCTGGTCTGATCTCTTGGTCCAGTAGGAAGCAGGGCTCTGTATCCAGAGTACTATAGAAGCAGAGTATATTGCGGCTAGTAATTCCTGCTGAGAACTAGTGTGGATTAGGAAGCTACTTGTTGGGTTGTTTGGTGAGAAGCTTGATTCTATAGTCATTTGATGTGACAATAAAATTTGCATCAATATTTCTAAAAACCCTGTGTTTCATGATAAGTCAAAGCACATTGAAATGAAGTATCACTTCATCAGATACATGGTCCGTAAAGGAACAATGAAACTTCAATACATTGCTACTAATGAGTAGATTGCGGATGTGTTAACAAAGCCTCTATCAGTGACGAAGTTCAGGTACTTCCGAGACAAGCTGTGTTTGGTAGAGAATGCCTCCCTCATTGAGAGGGAGTGTTAAAAGTATAGCATCGCGATTCATTCTCCAAGCCAATCTTGTTTAGCCAGGATTGGGCCTCATGTGTTAAGGTAGGGAGCCTGAGTTGGATTCAGGAACTTGGATTAAATTCTTAAGTTGGACTCAAGAATGACTAACCCTTCAGTTATAAAAGGTTATTCCTCATGTGTTGAGGTGAATGCTTTGATGTATCATTGTAATGATGTTGTAAAGTCTTGTTGGATAAGGATTAGGACTTGTGTGTTAATTCATATCTCATGTGGACCTCTAGTTATAGTAGGTACCCATGGGGTGGAACTCCAGTTATAGAGGTAGATGACTCTCATGTTGACCTCCATTTATACAGGTAGATGATTTGCATGTTGAAGCATTAATATTGTGTGATGTATTACTAACCATGGTCACCAATTTCTATTAAGTCTCCTTTAGAGACTTGCCACCTCTAGATTGAATTACTTTAGAATATGATCAGTTGGTTCGAGAGTAATATAATATGATCACAACATCTGAAAAATCTGAAAAATATAATATCATATGATAGATAATTAAAGTTAACAAATATTGACCATGCGGTAAAGATAACAGATAAAGATAAATGCATAGACAAAAAAAGAATTTGAATTGCTCATGAGATGACTAAGTGAACTTGAGTTGTCAAGCTTTAGTTAAAGCTACAATGTAGGCCTCAATACTCATAGTGGTTACTACAAGTAAATCAATCAGCATGATTTCAGTAATTGGGTCATCAAGTAAAATAATATTGCAAGTCGTTACCAGATTAATTTTTATTTAATCAAAAGGAGATTGTAATATATTTTTACGAACAAAACATGCTTGTGTACTTGACTTTGATTCCTGGAAGTGTCTTGTCAAACAAAGTACTTTTAAATTCAATGTGATAGTTTAGAGTTTTCCTTACCTAGTCCTGCATATATTTTTCTTGCACCTCATAAGATTACAGGCATCTGGATTGATAATTTAATACACAAGAATTTAAGCAATTAAATTACCAACAACCATTTCAATCAAGATTGAATTTAATCGTTGATTGTGAATCTCCTCTTGTCGATTCCACACTCTCATCAACTTGTTGGTAATTTGATTTATTGTATCACTCCAAAACCAAACAAACTGACCTTGTTAGTTACTATATTCAGAACCTGGTATGAAATGGTGCTATTCAATTGGAGTATGTCTCATTGAACAACAAGTTGTTGATATCTTTACCAATTTCATGACAAATGTGAAGTTTATTCATCTTTTCAACTTATTGGGGATGCAAAGTTGTCATCAAGGGGGAATGTTAAGATAATGGCATGTTCCTCCAAATGTGTTTCATCCCTCTAATCAATATTAAAAGAGAATATAAAAATGTGTATAATGTTTATCTAGTGATTTCATTACAATTGTATAACCTATCATTATGAAAAGGAATTTTGTAAACACAATGAGTCATTATTAGACTATTGAACATTTCATTCTTCAATAAATCACTAATTTATAAAGTGAGTTACACACATAATGTGATATGTTCTCCTATCCTTTTAGCCTATATACTAGAGGTAAAGGAGACTCAATTATAATGTGTGGACAGCTAAAACCCTTTTATTATAAACCTATTTTTAATCGTATGTGAGTTATATCCTTTTTATATATATATATATTATTTTCTTCTTGAATACAAAATATATGTTTATGCTTTTATAAATATGATTGGTTCTTCTCTCCTTTACTTTACATATGATTATATATTATTTTTTATGATTGACCGGAATAAACATCAACAACTTCGAATTGGATTAGCTTCTCCCAAACAGATTTGTGCTTGGTCCAAAATTTTTTTACCTAATGGCGAGATAGTTGGACAGGTGACTAAACCCTATACTCTACATTATGAAACTAATAAACCAGAAAGAGATGGATCGTTTTGTGAAAGAATCTTTGGACCTATCAAAAGTAGAGTTTGTGCTTGTGGAAATTCTCTAGGGATCAGAAATGAGAAGATAGACTCAACATTTTGCACACAATGTGGAGTTGAATTCGTTGATTCTCAAATTCAAAGATATCGAATGGGATACATTAAACTGGCATGTCCGGTGGTTCACGTATGGTATTTGAAACGCCTTCCCAGTTATATTGCGAATCTATTAACTAAAACTCGGAAAGAATTAGAAGGCCCAGTATACTGTGATGTGTGACTTGATCACAAGTTCCGATCATATAGATCCGTAATAAGGAACTGTCATCCTATTCAATCTCATTGGGATGCCTTTAGCTCTGACATGTCCCTCCGAAGGAGTAGCATGAATCTCAGAATTATAAGCATCTTGAAGAGATGTTGAGAAAGAGGAATTAGTCCAGGGTTTAGATATTCTGTATAAAATTGTTAATTGAACTTCGTGAAAACACTTCTTTCATATAATGGAATTCAAAAGTAATTCTCTTTCACTTGGGTTATCCCTGAATAGAGGTATTTCAGACCGAAGATATGGCTATAGGAGTCTATTCATCGCACATATGCTTCGATCGATAGTATTGTAACCATCGAAGTGGAGCAAGCAGGAACCTAAAGGATCAAATGGAACGAGATAAAGACAAGTAAATCCCTAATTGAAGATCTTTTCAAGAATAAATGGATTGTTCGGAAGGGAGGAGACTGCTCAATAATTCCATATCTACGTTGTAGAATCGTAAAGGAATACTCAATTTCACCTGGAACTTGAGCAGAGAGTAGCAGTCTTTCTTCAGAGCGAAAAAGAGTGCATTTTTTTCTATAGTTACTTGAGCCGGATGAGAGGAAACTTTCACGTCCGATCCTGAGGGGGGGAAATCTTAGAATAGCCTATCCGAATCTTTTTCTTGCTAGGCCCATAGCTAACAAACCAACTTTATTGAGATCACGGGGTACATTCAATTATGAGATTCAATCCTGTAGAGATATTATTCCTCATTACCTCTCTGCTCATCCTCATTACCTCTTTGCTCGAGGTTATGGAACATTTAAAGAGAGAGAAATAGCTACTGGGGGAGATGCTATCAGGGAACAACTAACTGGTCTGGATCTGCAAATGATTATAGATCGTTCACATATGGAATGGAAGAACTTGGTGGAATTGAAATGGAATAGATTGGAGGAGGATCAAGAATTTACTGTGGATGGATGGGAGGATGAAACAATTCGAAGAAGAAAGGATTTTCTGGTTGGACGCATGAAATTAGCTAAACATTTTCTCCGAACAAATATAGAACGAAAATGGATGGTCTTATGCCTATTACTAATTCTTCCTCCCGAACCGAGGCCAATCGTTCAATTAGGTGAAGGTGGACTTATTACCTCATCAGATCTAAATGAACTTTATCGAAGAGTTATCAATCGGAATAATGCTCTTACAAATTTATTAGCAAGAAGTGGATCTGAGTCATTTGTTATTTGTCAAAAAAAATTGATCCAGGAAGTCGTATATGCACTTCTCGATAATGGCATCTGTGAACAACCAATGAGAGACAGTCATGATAGGCCTTATAAATCGTTCTCAGATGTGATCGAAGGCAAAGAGGGAAGATCTCGTGAAAATTTACTAGGGAAACGAGTTGATTATTTAGGTCATTACGTTATTGTGGTAGGTCCCTTTCTATCATTGTATCAATGTGGATTACCCTCAGAAATAGAAATAGATCTTTTTCAAGCATTTGTAATTCGTAGTCTCATTGGACGACATATTGCTCCCAACCTAAGAGTTGCTAAAAGTATGATTCAAGATAAGGGACCCATTGTATGGGAAGTACTTCAAGAGGTTATGAAAGGACATCCCGTATTGTTGAATCGAGCACCTACCTTACACAGATTAGGAATACAAGCGTTTCAACCTATTTTAGTAGAAGGACGTGCCATTCGTTCACATCCATCGGTTTGTGGAGGATTTAATGCGGACTTTGACGGAGATCAGATGGCTGTCCATGTACCTTTATCTCTGGAAGCTAGAGCAAAAGCTCGTTTACTCATGTTTTCCGAGACAAATCTTTTGTCTCTAGTTATCGGAGATCCTATTTCTATACCAACTCAGGATATGCTTCTTGGACTTTATATATCAACGGTCGGAAATAATCAAGGTATTTATGGGAATAGGTACCATCCGTATCACTCGAAAAAGAAAAGGTTTTCCTATAAGAAACCTTCCTTTTATAGTTATGATGATGTGCTCAGAGCTTATCGACGGAAACGAATTGACTTATACAGCCCCTTATGGCTCCGATGGGGGGAAGTAGATTTACGTATCATTACCTCAGTAAACCAAGAAGCCCCTATCGAGGTTCAATACGAATCTTTGGGTACCTTACACGAAATCCATGAACATTTTCGAATAAGAAAAGGTAGAATGGGGGAAATTCTTAATATATACATTCGAACAACTGTTGGTCGTACTCGTTTCAAATGAGAAATGGAAGAAGCCATACAAGGTTTTGCCCGTTCTGAACACCCAAAGAAATCACTACTAGCTCTCAGGATCTAATGTAATTGATCTTATGATCTTTTCATTAGTGCAGATATAGAGATTGAGGAAGCCTTCGAATAACCGGCTTGAACCCATTGCTTAATCCTGCTCATGAAAATATGGAGATTTTTCCTTATGAAGGAACGAACTAGATTGCCCTTTGATAATTTTCCCTTTTATAATAAAGTGATGGATAAAACTGCCATTAAAAAGCTTATTAGCATATTAATGGATCACTTCGGAATGACATATACATCACATATCTTGGATCAACTCAAGACTTCAGGTTTTCAACAAGCTACTGATACAGCTATTTCATTAGGAATTGATGATCTTTTAACAGCACCTTCTAAAGGATGGCTCGTCCAAGATGCGGAGCAACAAGGTTCTGTTTTGGAGAAACAGAATCATTATGGGAATGTACATGCAGTAGAAAAATTACGTCAATCGATCGAGATATGGTATGCTACAAGTGAATATTTGAGAAAATAAATGAATTCGAATTTTAGCATGACTGATCCCTTAAATCCAGTACATGTTATGTACTTCTCAGGAGCTAGGGGAAGTACATCTCAGGTTCACCAATTAGTAGGTATGAGAGGATTAATGTCAGATCCTCAAGGACAAATCATTGATCTACCCATTCGAAGGAATTTACGCGAAGGGCTCTCTTTAACGGAACCAAAGGAGATCCTATTACAGGAATAGCCTCGGGAACACCGGTCACAATTTTCACTGCCCAATAACCAATTTGATCCCAGGGAAAAGAATAACCAGTTACACTGAAAGATACGGTCAGCACATCTAAAATTACACCCGTGACCCAAGTTAATTCACGGGTTTTTTTGAATCCACCTGTGAGATAAACACGGAATACATGCAGAATCATCATTAGAACCATCATACTTGCTGACCATCGATGGATTGATCGGATTATCGAACCAAATTTAACTTCGGTCATTAGGTATTGAACAGAGGCAAAAGCTTCTGTAATGATCGGACGATAGTAAAAAGTCATAGCAGAACCAGTAGCTACTTGTACTAAAAAACAGGTAAGTGTGATCCCCCCTAGACAATAAAATATATTGACATGAGGAGGAACATATTTACTGGTAATATCATCCGCAATCGCCTGAATCTCGAGACGCTCTTCGAACCAATCGTATACTTTATTGAGATAGGTAAACTTCAATTCCCCCTCTGAAAACCGTACATGAGAATTTCCCTTCATACGGCTTAAACAAGAACACGCAAATGCTTTTGGACACAAATATCTAAATTGGAGAAAATATCGAGATACTTGATGGTTCGTTGCCTGACCGGCTGGGGAAATCAGGATGATTCGAAACAATCCAGCATTTCTATTAGAAGACTCTATCTATAGTGCCAAAATTGAAAATAGTGCCAAAATTTCAAGTCGGCTCATCCCTATGATAAATCACTATAGGCACTTTGAACGATCTTTTACCCTATTCGTATGATATCAGTTCCCTAGAAAAGAACTAATATAGACGATTGATAGGAATTATCTTGTTGAGATCTCAATAGATGAATCAATCCAAACCTCAGATTTCAATTATACCCCGATGATTTTATCAAATCCCCAAAAGGTTCTTTGGGTAATAACCTTTTAATCTTTGCTCACTCGATGAAATATGCTAACTAAGAGAAATCAAATACTATATCATTCTTTTATCATAATAAGCATAATTATGAAAGGGGATAGATCCTTCGATTTATTATAGGAAATACCTCTTTCAATTTATTTATTGGAAGCCTGGTGACGAGGAAATGATAGGTACAAACCATAGTTTAGATCTTCCTGGAACATATCTATGATAGACCTCGTGCTCTAGAGATTCAATAATCTATCAATTAAATATCCAACGAGGTAGGACCATCTTGATGAAGATAACATATCGGTCTTCTGTACTATAAATATGGATCGATTTCAACAAGTCGCACACCCATATTCCAAAAATCCTTAGAGAAAAGTAATTACACGATCAAACTATTGGAACAAGATAAGCTAAAAACTAAAAGCCCCTATTTGGTCTGAGTTTGGATCCCTCAGTTCTTCTTTTTTTTCTTCAAGAGCTCGCCGGGCGGATTTTGTAGTTCCTCTAGCCCCAACTAACCGGAATCCCATCCAATAAAACGGAAGAATTATAAATCTCCAAGATAATAGATAGGAATACTGCAAATAGAGCCATTGCAAAACCCATAAGAGGAGTAGTTCCCCATCCAGGAGCTACTTTACCATATTCCGAATTAAGCGGTCTTAAGGACGTTCCTACACCGGTTTCTCTTGGCTTTATTTTGGAAGTATTATCAACGGTCTGTGTAGCCATAGAAACTATTGTATTGGTTGAGATCTGTTAACTTTGTTATTATATCGTAAACATACCATGATATTGGATCACCTAATAATGGAAACTGCAACCTTAGTCGCCATCTCCATATCTTGTTTACTTGTGAGCTTTACTGGTTATGCCCTATACACCGCCTTTGGGCAACCCTCTGAACAACTTAGGGATCCTTTTGAGGATCACGAGGACTAATAGAGAGAATGACCTTCCGATCATTTTATTTGGGCTATATTATGGATTTATAACTACATTGCCTTTTGGTCCCTCTAAAATATATTCCATGAGATCTTTATTTTTGGGAGAAACTCTCTATGGTATAATAGCTATAAGTGGTTCTATTATGGGACAATTAATAGTCTTTGTGTCCATGTACTATTCGCCCATCTATGCAGCGTTGTGGAAACCTCACGCAATAACTTTATTAGTGGTACCATACATGTTCTTTCGTTTTTATCAAATTAAGAAAGAACCTTCAAGTTCTGAATCTCTGCACCCCATAAATTCGATCAACAATCCAAAAATTCTAAGTATATTTATGGGTGGTATAATTCTTCAATTGTTCAATCCCATTCTTTTAGCAAATCCCGTATTAACAAGACTGGTTAACCTCTTTCTTTTTCGTTACAGCGATAATATCTCATTTATTATAAGTAGTTTTTGCGGTTGGTTGGGTGGTCATATTCTATTCATAATTTTGACAAAACGGTATCTTTACGTATAGAACGTAATTCACCTATCGATTATACTATATTAAGACGTTATATCCATCGAACCTTTAGTCTACTTCTTTTTTATTATTGTTTCTTCTGTTTAGGTAGAGCCCCATCACCGTTCCTTATAAGCAATAATGATTACATCGGTGACAAAAATGATCGCTCTGCGGCTAAAGATGATCACTCTGTGGCTAAAGATGATCACTCTGTGGATGCGGCTAGAGATGACCGCTCTGTGGCTAAAGATGATCACTCTGTGGCTGCGGTTAGAGATGACCACTCTGTGGCTAAAGATGATCACTCTGTGGCTGCGGTTAGAGATGACCGCTCTGTGGCTATAGATCCGAAAAAACTGAAAGGACTTCTGAAAGAAGAACAATTATCATGGTTCAAGCAACCATGGCCCATTATGTTCTTTGATCATAATAGAGCTTATCGGGCGATACGATATATCGGGAATAGCCCTACTCAACTAGGTCCTGTGAGGACCGAAGTATCTCAATATTTTTTTGGCACATATTTGAGTGATGGAAAACAAAGAATCTCTTTTACGTTTTTACCTAGTGTATCGGTCCTTGGGGAAAAGCTCGGGAAATATAGAGATCTTTTAGATACTTCTTGCTCATCTGAGGATCCTTATCATAGGTGGATCCATACCATGAAAATAAGAAAAGATTATTTAGGGAATGAATTTTTGGATCGAGTGAAAGCTTTAAGCAATGGATCTCCTGCTGAAAATGTTATGGAAAGGAGAGTTCAATTCTCCAATTCTCAGGGAGATTCTTTTACTGAAATGTATGATCCATTCCTTAATGGGGCATTCCGTGGAAAAATAAACCAATTCGAGTTCCCCCAAATGCTGAACGATTCGATTATTTCAAATCTTTCGGATTTGACAGAGGTATCTATGAAAGACTGTAAAGAGGGATTCCAAAATGATCAATTTGGGTATGGGTACCATATCTCTCATCATTGGCAGGAATTGGAACACGAAATCTTTCGACTACCCTGGGAACTCTTACCTACAGATACTGGTCGTTCGCTCATTCCGATCACTAAATCATCGAAAATAGTCAAAGTGGAACCTATTTCGAAACGGATTTATCTATTAACAGAACGAATAATTTCAAATCAAGCAAGGAAGATCTTTGAAGAGTATTTGTCGAATATAGATTCTTCAAATATAGATTTTTATTTTGGTAACCTGATCTATCCAAAAGATTTGTTGGAAATGCCTTCTGATCAGATTCAAGAGATCTATGCAAAAGATGATGATTTGTTCATCAATTTCCTGCGGTTGGAAATAGCCCTTCGAGTAGCCTATATATATATCATACCGGAAATAGCTTCATGTAATGAACGGATCTACACAAACTATTTGGTTAATATTTACAGCCAAATCGACGGTAGAAATGTTGCACCCACAGGTACCGTAAAATGGGAATTTATTCTCGATCTTGTTACTACGGAACAGAAGGTTACTTCTGAACATATTTTCCTTTTCGAGTCTTTGGCGCAACATGAGTGGACAATACTACGAAATTTTCGTGGGAATGTATCTACGGATGATTCAACACAAACGAAAGATTTTATTACCCTTTACAACGAAATACTATTGAATGAACTTCTCCAAATTATAGAGATTACGAAACATGTGCCTCGATTTTCATCTATTTTTATGATAGGTGAATATGATGATGGTTCCACAACTGAACCCACAGAGAATAGGATTCGTCCAAGAAAGGTAAGAAGTACACTGACTTTTTCTCTTGGGGAAAGACAAATAGTTATGAAACGTTATTTTGAAGAGACAGATTATCGTCGGAACTTAATCAGAGGATCCATACGTGCTCAAAGACGTAAAGTTATGATATGGAAGAGGATGCAACCGAATGCACATTCCTTTTTCTTTTTGGTAAGAATGGAAATACCCGCTTATCCTAAAGATTATTACGACATGTCAAATTCTGATAGAGTGAATGAACAAACCCAGAAGAAGAAAATCCATAGATACGAAGAATCGAAGCCAATCATCCCCTCCTACAATCCGGCACTCGTTGAGTCCTTATGTACACTGTGGTCGGAATTGAACCATTTAAGAGGTTTATTATTAGTGGTGAGTAGACTATAGAACTTTTTTTTTTTTCTTTTTTAGATTGATTGGTAAGTAACTGCAATTATTCTTTGTATTGAACTGCTTTTATTTATTATATTGTCCTTACTGCTTTTGCTTTATCTTAGATTGGATTTAAAACTGCTATTCCATTATTTGACTGGCTAACTCCTACTGTTAGAGCTATCTATAGCTCACTCAGCTACAGCTACAGCTTAGCAACCAACCACTGCCAAAGCCACTTCATTCAATCTATTTACGGGCTCCTTTCTTTATAGATTATACTGCCTTTACTCGATTGGTGATGTTAGCTTTGTTATAAGGAGTGCAAAAAGTTGGAGCTTTTTTCTTTAGTTTGGGGCGACAAGCAAGCCCATTAAAACTATAAACTTCTGCATAGTGTTGGAAAAGGAGTTCTTTGGTAGAGAAGAGAGGGATTGCATAATTAATTTTTGTGTTTGTACTCTTTAATGCTCCAGAGAGCCAAAAAAGCACCATTGTATTTTGAAAATCATTGAGAAATCAACACTGAGCAAAGGCATTAGATCTGGGTTTCCGGGATAAATCTCTGTCTGTTGTCTTATGGCATGTTAGTTGCTGTGTGGTTATTAATTGCTGGTTTAATTACTTCGTTTGGTTAAGTCCTATGTGTTCTGTTTAATACAATTGTAGAACGCAGTGAATTCTATGTGTCCCAATTCATTTTGATGGCCACAATGGTTGGGAAGCTCTAGACTGCTTATTTAAGAGCCATATTCTATTTCTGGTGTAAAGTTTAGAGCCGTTAGCCACCTTTTCCAGCTGAGTTTCTAATTGATTTGCTGGAAATAAACTATTTATTTCTTCCTTGGACATTTGATCTTTAAAACCGCCCCTTCAAAGGCGAGTCTGACTAAATAAGATGAAAACTGTCTAGGAACCAATATGGATTAGCAGGGTCCCACCTATCATGTGTGATATTTTGTATACAACTAGATCACAGGAACCGAGCAAAATCCTCTCTTGTTCCTTCGACATGCCAAAAAGCATTGAAATAGCTCAGAGGGGCCACTAGATGAAGAAGACTTCACCTACCATTTACAAAGTCTGAAACAACAACTCAGTCAGGTTGGAGGGAGCGGATCGAGACCACTGCTAATACCATACTAGACCTACGAGCCATCACATACTCGTTTTCTAGGAAACTCAAAAAGTGCAAATTTCCCTTAGCAAACTCACCTACTTTTATCGTTTTCAAGTTAGAGTGTTTTTATACATATTAATTTTATGGCTTTTAGACTTTCTGTAAATCGCTGGAGACTTTCTTAGGGCTTGTTTTCATCCACATAGGGGTACTAGGTGTCCAGTTCAAATTGGGGCTTCAACTCTACAGCTGCTTAAGACGACGGTCTTCACTCGGATAAAAGTGCATGAACGAAACTCTTTTAAGCTTGTTTCTCTGAACCAACGAGAAGAGACTAAAGCAAGTGGTATAGGGCTTACTCTGTGTGCTTATACATGTGTACAGACTAATAGGGCTTTCACTCTATAACTTGGTGTGCTTGGAAAAGAGAATAAGGCTAGGTTGAAATATTAACACCCCTCCAATGGATCAAAATAAAAAGTGATGTTTAAAGATTTACACAAGGATCAAAGTGATTGGACAAAGTGGGTACTAATTATGAAGCTCCCAAAATGGGGTTGATCGCCCAGCTCTAGAGATAGAAAAGGGCTTGAACGCCCCTTGTCCTCCTACGTCGAACAAGCCTTTGAAGCCCAATAGCTCAGAAATGAAAAAGGTGTGGGTCGTGTTATTTTCATCTTTCCAACCAAATTAGGCTAAGCCACCATATATTGTTTATTGTAATTACACACCATATCTAGTTGGTTCTGTCAAGATAGCCTAAACATATTCACATAGATAGTGCATGGACGAGATTCTAAAGAAGGCTTGTTTCCATACTCATAGGGGGACTACTAGTTGTTCAAATTGGGTGATAAAAGCAACAACAGATGATCTTCACTCCACCAATAGAGGCTCTTTTAAGGCTAGTTTACGATGAGCTCTAACTCTCCAAAGCTCCCAATTGATAGCTCCCAAAGAATTGAAGTTAACTTATAATCTATTTTAGTAGTTCTGTCTTTTCAGCTTAAGATGATCTGGTGAGAGATGATTTATATATTTGTTCAAACTCCGATGAAAGCTGATTTGTGATTTACTCATACTTTGATGATAAGAGAGATTGCTATATTTCTGTTAACTCCGATGAAAGCTGACTTGAATCTTATTCTCCAAAGAGATATTCCTCTCCAATAAGCTTTAATGATATATTACTCCCCAATAGAGATCTTACTCTCTGAAGAACTTACTTTATAGTAGTTATATGTACAGCTTAAAACGATCTTGACTCCACGGAACTAGTATGAACTACTCTTTAGGCCTGAACTCACATATTACATCCATAGGGCATATTAATACATAGGGGGACTAGTCTAGTAGTCCAATAGGCGCTAAGACTTTAGTCAACTAGTCCAGTCCAATAGGACTTTAACTCTACAGCTGATGATCTTCACTTGATCTTCACTCCAATGGACTAAGAAACTATCTTTCTTATAAGGCTTCTCTGCTGGACCAAAACAAGTAGTAAGAATAATTTATACGGACTAGGGCTTCACTCAAAGGCTTTTACACTCTATGAATAATTTTGTGCTTGGACAAAGGCAGAGAGCTAGTATAGTGTCATTAAGCATGAGAGCATTGATGGTGAATTAAAGAACAAAAGGTGGCATGGGTAGATGATCCAACAAATCCAGGAACTTACTTGTATAATAGTTATTTATATTCTGCTTAAGACAAAAGCAATTGGTTAAAAGAAGTGTGGAAGAATCCATCATTCAGAAGTTCAATATCTAGAAATATGCCGGAGACTCTCTTAAAGGCTTGTTTCTCTGGACCAAGCAAGAAGGCAAGACTATATAATAAGTGCTTGGACTAAGGCTAGTAAGAATTTATATGGAAAATATGAGAATCAATCTAACATCAAAGATCTTAACATATAATACTGGCATAGAGAAGTTATACTTTCTAAGAGTTAAGAGTGCAGGTGGACTAAAGCTAGTGCCTATTAAGGCGGGGCTGGTGGATGAAAAGCCTAAATTATGGAATAAAAGGTGGATAAAGGTGGAGGATGGTAATAGTATAGGTAAGATCTCAAACACCTGTCAAACTGGCAAATTAAGTACAGAAAGGTGGCGTGTCAAAATGATATAGAGTGTGCTCACTTGACCTATAAAAATGGTAAATTTACTAATGAAAGGTGGCCTATCCAGATGATAGAGAGTATTAACGTAGCCTAGTCCTCATTGATGGTAAATTAAAGAAGAAAAGGTGGCCTATTAAAGGAAAGGGTATGAAAAAAGGCAAGACCTATCTCTTTTTCCAAGTTAGCGAGCGTGAGTCTTTATCTAGTTATACCAGAGTTGAATTGGTAACTGGGTTATTCGAGAACCGCAGTAGATAAGATAGCAGTTGTGGTAACTTCAGGCAGTAGTGAACAGGGCGATGAGATATTAGGAGGAAGGAACTTTATGAGTCTTCCCCCAAGAGCCTTTCAACTTTTGCCTAGAACCTCTCGCCTTTTGCCTAGAACCTTCAGCCAGGGGGAGCCATTAGCCTCTCATCTTTAGCCCACCAAGGCACCAAGTCCCCACCTTAAGCCGCCTTTCACTAGGCAGGAAAAGGAAGGAGCCTCTACTTATGAATTTAGTGCTTCACGAAATGGATGTTTTCGCCTTGTCTCTCTACCAAAAAAGAAGGCTCAAATATGGGCGGTATGCCAATGATTACATCATCGGGACTGGGGTGAATTCCGATAGCTTGGAGCTAGATATAGTCAACGAATTCAGCCAGTTTCTAAACACGACGTTGGGAGGACTTAGTTTTCGGATAAAGTTGATCAAGAAAACAGGGGTTATATTAGGAGTCAATTTTGTCCTACCTCTTGTTAAGAATAAGGAGGGTCCCAAGAGTTCATATGCATAGGTTGTTACCATAGTCCCCTACCAAAGTCTGATTGTCTTTGATTATCCAAGGTATTTCCCAGCGTAATATGCATAGGTTTTGAGTATAGTTCGGCTGTAAGGTGCCAAGTATAGTGATAGGATGTTCTAGTTCTGAGGTTCTCAAGGCAAATCCAACTCCAGTCTGTAGGTAAGATGCATAGGTTCCAAAGGCTTATTTTAAGGATGTTTCCAATGAGGTAATAGGCGATGTCACAATAGTCCCACCACCCACCTTTGCATACAACACCTATGTTCACTGATCCTGGCTAGCAGCGTAAGAACCTGGCAAGATATAAAAACCACCTCTTTCTTTGTACTCTATGGGTGCACCTCAAACTAACAACTACTATGTTGGTTGTTCGTTCACCCGTAGTTGCCATATTCGTTGTCGTAGCCTGTTCCCATCCTCACCAATGAGAGCTATGGGTGAGTCTAGAAGGAGTGGAATGATAATTGGTTTCTGAAAGCATAAAGTGTAGATGGCATTAGTGCTCGTGCTCTGGGACTAGTGCGGTAATCGAGCTCAAGATATATTGTGCTATGTTACTGTCTTAAATCCAAATCCTCTCGGCATTGATGGCGCACCTGATCAGTTAAGAAACCTGATAAGTTAAGGTCCAGTTGGCAAAGCTAGGATTAATACAATTGATGCTTGCTTGCTAGTCGATGAACCTAGGGCTTGCTTTTTCTACTTGTCAGGAGTAGGGCGGCCAGCCAGGGTTAGAATTGTTGTTACCAGACGGGAAGGAAAGGCAGGAAATAAAGGAGTAGTATCGTCCCATGTTCACAATTGCCAGTCCAAGAAAGAGAGATAGAAGGTCCATAGCTTCTATAGTAAACCAGTCATTGCACATTGCAGTTAGTCTTTGCCAGTCATTGCAAGCTATACTCAGTTAGTGCAGCTAGAAATCTTTTCAGTGCAGCTTATCATAGACAAGTCTCATTGAAGCCTTAAGGGCATTCTCATAGCAGCCATATACCCCACACTCTATACCCTCGATCTATACCCTCAAACTATAATAACTCGACACTATACCTCGAACTCACTTATACCAGTATGGAACACAATGTTACTACAGAGGCTTATCCGTACGGAATACAAGGTTACTACATAAATTGGATTGAAAGGATGAATCGACAATGCTCACTTACAATGGGCACCTATTTTGAAAAGGTGCTGAGCCAATTTTGGTATTATTACATATATAATGAACGATGAAAAACTGATACATCTTACAAAATAATAGGCGTTCCCCAGATACATAATATATATAAATCTATTTTTCTCCACCATCGAATAAAATAGGCTATAACAAAAGTCGGAACCAGGAAAGTCTTTTTTAGGCTGGCTCTTACTTGACGAAGTATGCCTTTCTATATTGACTCGTATCATTTTGGTAACTAGAGCTAGGGAGATAAGTTGAAAGAGAAAACATACCTCCATAGATCTCCTGATTTCACGAAGTATTGCTTTCCTTATGTAACGAAGGCCCACACCGACCGGGTCCAGGTCCTTAAATGCATGCCTCTTACTTGACATGCACGGACTTGATTGTATAAAATACGCCTATAACGTGCCCTGTTTTCTTCCCTCAATTCTATGCCTGCTACTTTTCGTGTACACCTGGAAATTCCAATGCCAGGTCTTGTACCCCAACCCTTCTCATTTTCACTTGGTATTCCAACCAGGCATAGGCACCCCACCTACTAGCGAGGAATACCAGGCTAGGCACTACTGTCATGCATGCCTACCCTAGCATATTACTTACGAGCACGCCATCCTCCGGGCGCTCTCATGCGGGCAGGCTTACTTACGTGCTTACTGGCTGGATATACATAGTAGGCGGACGGGCAGCAGCAAGTCAGAATCTGGATGGATGCCCACTTATAGAAGGTCTCTCTTGGTGTCTTCCTATTTGAGTATAGGAACCCCAGTGTTCCCGTAGTAGACCTATGGATCACAGGGGGAAACTTCATACCATATAGATAGGATCAGTGGAGCAGTCCAGAGCTGCTATATATTTAGTTCAGAAGGCATACATAGATATAAGAGATAAACCTCTGTATAAAATGGTATAGTTTAGTAACAATAATCTTCATATGCTAAATGTCGTATATTATTTGTGGATACATAGTTAAATGGTATCTATGTGATATATCGTAGTTAAACAACGTATATATGCTAATCATAATAATTTTGACTATGGCAAAATGATGTGCAATTAGCATATCTTGGGAAGATGTCCCAACCAAACATGCATAGTAGATTCTTCATAGGATGGGCACATTTAAACCAATGGATATTCACAATTGTTACAATGAGACAAGTTCAACGTCTCTATGCGATATTGTGTATCGATGCCAAGAACTTATTTGTAGTAGATCCGGGGTTGTTAATGGCCATGGTAATTACTACTTATCCATACTTCATATGCGAAAACGTCTTTATCAATATATTTTATAAGTGTATATATACACACGTAGAGAGATCTATAGTTCAGTAAAGTGAAACAACATAGATATGCAATTTAGGCCATGGGCCTAAGACTCAGTGTCATAGGGGCCTACTATAACAATTTATTTTCGCACCATATAGTGTCAAAAGAAATCGTGACTTTCCCGGTCTCGGCCAAGTGGCAGCTCACACAAACAGTCCGGTGCCCTTTCTTATTGGTGAGAACTCCCAAAACACAATTGTGGCTATGTGGTATCACTCCATGCTCCCCGGTATCTCTTAAGGGAGGAAAGCCCACCTGCTAATCATAGAATAAAAATTCTAGCTTATTCGCTAGAGCTCAGTAAACACAAACAACCTTCTTATTCTTTGCTTACAAGGGAATAGTTAGTAAATCTAATTTCATTCTGCCTGCATTACAGCTTAGCTATGAGATCTGCAATCATAAATAAATCCCAAGCAAACCGGCCTGCTGCACCCAACCTGTTTGTTGTTGTATGGTCCTACCCCAACCACAGCGAAACCTCTCGATACAATAACTTTTATTGGCATGCTAATGAATGCTCATGAGAACATGTTCAATAATTCACTCACTATTGGTCTAACTCACCTCACCTGATAGAGATAGTGGTACCACCCCATTCTATGCGTAGTACTTAAACCTCATGGTTGCTATCAGAGAGAAACTTCTGGAAATGGCATTTACTTTAGTCTTTTTCATTGCCAGGTAGATGTGCAATATCATATAGTAATAGTTTTAAAGATATGCCCAATGAGGTCTGCTTCATGTTTTCATACCGATATCATATATCAACAAGTATAGATGCCAATATTATATATTAACAAGTGAAGATGGCAATATCAAATAGTAACACATAGATATTTTAATTAACACTTATCGATGACAATATTAGATATTAATAAAACGTGGGCACCTTTGAAACGTAGATATGCGAGTTTAGACCTGCCCCATAGTAAATGGCCAGGATGTATCCATGGCAACATAATAAAGTAACACGTCTATATTGCGATATCATATAAGTAGTTGTGTCGTAGGTCCCGCCTTCTATGAGGTATGCAGGTTCTGCAGGTTAGGTTTCCCAGGTCTTATCCTATTTTATTTTTATTAGAACCATATGGATTGAACGCGGGTATGTACGGCTCTCCCTGTGAGTTTTACTATTAATTTATTAGCAGCCCTATGTTACCTATAGCCCCTCGTGGTGGCACCTCCTGTGGGATGATGGTAGAATGAACCTGCTGCACTAAAAACCTGTAGCCTCGCGGTCAATGAGAATGCTTAAATGTTAGAAAAGCTATGTCAGGTGCTCTATGTGAGGTGGAGTAGTAGTAATAACTGTGTTTCCTTATTGGTAATAAGTGTAGGTAGTAAAAAATGTTCCGTACGTGCAACCCCGTAGGGGTGCCTATCAGGTAAGTACTGAACTGAAAGGGGACACATCCCCCCATAAAACTAGGTTTATTAAAAGAACAAACATTGAATTAAGTGAAATCCAATGGATTAGGCCTTTATTTTTACAACCCTTTCCCAATCTATAACTCACAAACTTGTCCTTTTTCATGGCTGCTAAGGATCCACCTATTTTAATGGCGTAGATATGGAGGCCTTGTCCTCCTTCCTCTATGGGGTGTATGGCAGCAACATGATGGGTACCTTTTTTTGTGATACAGAAAGAGTATTTATTGCACTGACTACTTGACTGGTTTTCTCCTATTTCCGAGGAGGTGAGAATCAACATGACTTAGAAGGATCATTGGTCTGGGCTCCAGGCTTCAAATTTGAAGTCTTCAGGGCTCTTCAAAGGTCATTTTACACGTCATAGAAGGCCACTTCAAATTTTACCATGCAAAAAAAATTTAATTTCATGGTAAGCCCTTCAATAATTAAATTAACCACTACTGTTTAAAATTGCAACAGAAGGGTAGCTTCAAATTTCACCCATCAACAGTTTTTAGTGGGAAATTGGGAATGCGGCTACTAGCTAGGTGACTTGGGAGTGGGACTCGGTTACTCTCCAATATCCACGTGTTCGATCATCCATGGATCATGGACCATTGGGCCTCTAATAATATCATTGAGCAACTTACGTGGATGGGCTTACACTGAGCAGCCCATGGCTTGAATGCTTCGAAGTTCTCGTGTTTGTAGCGAGCGCTTACGTGTTTAACACATTTAATGGCATCAACAAAATTATTAAACCTGGTAGGTGGCTCATACGTGTTGTTGCTAGCGGGCTTACCAAGTTACAAGTTATCACATACCAATTCGTGAATGCTGACTCCGTGAGTTAATTGAGTATTCAATGTATAATATATTATGTTAATGTGCCCCCGCGAATTTGGCATTTCAGACAAAATCCACAATCCATAAACTTCTTGTAATGTTGCAGGTTGTTGCTCCTACCCGTGGCCCCTACCTATAGCCCTGTGTTTTCTTTGTTGTATCAAGTTAATCCTACCGTCTACGGCTCCCAGCCTCACACCCTGTGTTTTCTTTGTTGTATCAAGTCAATCCTGCAGCTCTCGAGTTCCACCTTTTGTTTTCTTTGTTGTATCAAGTCAATGCTCGAATTCCATGCTTCCATGGCTCCGGCCATCAATATATAATATTGCATGAATAGAAACAAGCTTTTTCTTATACCCCTATTCCACTGTGGTTGAGCTACTTCCAAGTTCCACCTACCCTATCTCCTCGAGTCCTCGAGGATAGTTTGCGGAGCGAAGCTGGCAATGCCAGCCTGCCATAAACATATTTAAAGAAATTCGTTTTCTTTGAGGAGCTCAACTTCAAGGTTGACTAGATTTTTGACATCCTATGAATTTACAGGTCTGCTATATCCACTGAAAAATAAAGCCTCTCAACTTTACTACGTCAGTAAACATTGAAATTTTGATGTACTATTACATTTTCAAATGAAAATAATAACTTATTTTTACATGGCAGCATTGAAGGGTTCAATATCTCATAGCCCTTCTTAGTGAAATGGGACCCCACCCTTCAAATTTGATCCCTGCTGGGCTCCTCCGCTCAGGGTAGTTCCTTCCAATCGAGAATTAATATTTTATTAGGTGCCATCATTCGTTAGCTTGGGTTTATTCATACAAGGATCAAAGTATATATGCTATGGTTGTGTAGGGTAAACGCATGCATTAATATTTACTCCTAATTTTATAGTATGAATCTCAGTATAAAGCTAGTTCTCTTAAGAAGGCGAGCAGCTAAAGTAAGTGGCTAAAGTAACTAGTAAAAGATGAGTGACTTAGCAGTAAGATTATCTTGGCGAGCTCCTTTGTATTTGTGAGCTCCTTTCCATGGAATCGTAAAAGGCTAGCAAGACATAAGAAACTGCAGTGAGTGACAGAGAGTATCTTGGAGTGACAGCCGTCTCTTTGTAAAGTAATAAAGGGTAAGAGCAGTATATAACTTTGATTTGGTGATGATATTATTTATCTTTCTCGAAATATTCCTTATTGGCATTAAATACCTACTGACTGACTGGAGCAGGGCAACCAATATCGACCCCGCAGCAGAGTGTTTAATGCTCTTGCTGCGGGGTCTACGTAACGGTCTGTCAGGCCTGGTACTCAACCTCCGGTGGATATTGGCGAAGTCGGCTGCCGGAAAATACAGCTCAATCGGGGCATGCATCCACCCGACCCATGATGTCCATGCCCCCATCGCGATCGATCAACAGCCCATGCCCATGAGCATGGATGCGTGCGGTAGAGGTAGGTACCTCCGATAGGACAGCGGTTGGCTCGAGGAGATCCCAGCAAATGCGCAGGGCTCGAGGAAATCCGGGCTCGAGGAAATCCAGCTTGTATCTTCGACGTGTTGACTGCCATGATCTACCATCTGCCAGTTGCATCGGATCGACCCCGCAGCAGCCACCAGACCCCGTTACAGTTAGGAGCAGCGCCATTCAAGCCTTCAACCTGCAGCGAAAACAGAGCCAGGCGCCAGCATCCACATTCAACCTGCAGCGAAAACAACAGCCAGCCAGCCAACCAGCGGGTAAGTTACGGAGGCATTCTTTGCTTAATAAACTACAGCCTTTTAGTATTTAAATACTGAAAAACATGTGTTGTTCAAATGCATATCGCATCATGAGCTTTGAAAACCATTTTTCAAAATCATTTAACTGTTTATAACCAGTATTTAAATACTGAAAAACATGTGTAGTTCAAATGCATATCGCATCATGAGCTTTGAAAACCATTTTTCAAAATCATTTAACTGTTTATAACCAGTATTTAAATAATGAAAAACATGTGTAGTTCAAATGCATATCGCATCATGGGTCGGGTAAAACCATTTTTCAAAATAGTTTAACTGTTTATAACCAGTATTTAAATACTGAAAAACATGTGTAGTTCAAATGCATATCGCATCATGAGCTTTGAAAACCACCATCTGTTCAATCTAATTGATAGTATTTTCGTATTTTCAAAATCATTTAACTGGGTGGCGCTGTAAATCTGCGATACATGAATTATTGAACAAATTGCCTTACAGAATTCACAGTGAACAATATGTAACATTCAAATTGCTATGAAACATAGAAATTGAAATGGCACAATCAAATTCAATAGATAAATGCTCATTATTCAAAATCTTCGCCTCCCAAATGCATGTCCCCTCCAACCGCCTTTACCTCAAATTTGCTATTCTGCACAGTGAGAACAGAAACATCGAAGATACCTCTACCCAAGTCAAATACCAGGAATGTCTTCTTATCGCTGGACAAGTAAAAGTCAGTATCGAACCCATAATCTATAGCTGCCGCCGTGGGTTCGTTAATGATTTTCATGACGTTAAGGCCAGCAATGATAGCGGCATCTTTTCCTCTGAGAATCACTGAAATATGCAGGAACAGTGATCACAGCATCCTCCACATCACATCCAAGATATGCTTCTGCTATCGTCTTCATTTTCGCTAGAACAATGGAAGATATCTCCACGGCTGCAAACTCCTTCCTCTGGCCTTTGTACTCAACTCGGATGAGAGGCCGGTTATCGTCTCCAGATACAACAGTGAAGGGCCATACTTTCATGTCATCCTGCACATGGGGATCGCTGAATCGCCTTCCAATAAGTCTTTTGACATCGAACACAGTGTTGTGGGGATTACTACCAATCTGATACCTGGCACCATCTCCCACGATTCTCTCAGATGGTGTAAACGCAACGATGGAACCATACCACGCTTGTCAAAATCAAGAGCATAAAATTCTGGCCCCTTTTAGGCTGGTCACAGCTTAAAGAAGAAAAATCTTCACATCTCTGGTTGGTCAATGGTAACTATAATGAAAACGGGACCGCAGAATAATGAAAACGGGACCACAGATAACGGCATAACATGTGAAAGGAAGGATAAGCTCATCTATAATAACATGTAAAAGGAAGACCTTAAAAAATGCTGAGTGGATCGATGATTTGTATGCATGTTAAGTTGTTTACTACTTTTTGAGTTATTTATAAGCAAATATGCCTTGCGTTATTACATGTAAAAGAAGTGGTTTAGCTTTCTATGGATTTGGGACCCCTTCTTTGGCGTCTATCTTGGCGGTGTTGTGTTCATTATTTATGCTATGACAGACAGGTCCTTCCATAGTAAATAATAGCATGACATAGTAGCTGTTTGGCTAGGATGGGTAGTGTTCGGCCTTTTCCATGTGATCACTTCTTGTTTCCCTTGAATTCACTTCTGCATTGATCCTAATGGGGCTTGTCATAGAAGGGCCTCCATTCGAACATTAGAGTTGGAGAGATGAAGGGATCCCTGAGGTAGATTTGAGGCTAGATTTGTCATTTTGTCTGCTTTCTTCTTGTTCTCTTAGAGGACATGGAAGAATTGAACTTCTCTCAATGTCTTTACCATTTACAAAATTCTTACGTACAATCTTATTAGCATAAACTTTTTCGAGGAGAGGATTATAGATTAGAGATACCTAATTAGAATAAAAAATTTAGACCTTACGTATAAGATACCTAATCAGAATAAAAAATTTAGACCTTGAAATAAGGCAAGAAACTCTACTACACTATTAGTTTTCCTTCATAAACCCATGTATAGTGTTCCTTCAAATTTCCCCATTATCAATTAAGATCCCCCATTCGTGTTGCCCCGACTGTAATGATTGAATCATGATAAACATCATTTTTTTATATTTAAATATATATTTTAATCTTATGAAAAAAATTCTACATAATTAAAATAAATAAGTTAGTTTGTACTTTTTTAAATGTGAGATTTGCAAATTGATACTTTTTGTACTTTTTCAATTTTTTTTAAATTTAAATATATATCTTCCAATGCTTTATAAATATCTTAGATAATAGTACTATCATTATAATCTTTCCATAATTATAATAATAAATATTATATACTTCAAATTATTATTTTTTTAATATTATAAATATATACTTTTAATAATATTATAAATATTTTCGTTTTATAATGTTATGATAGGCAACACATTCAATCAATGTTCTGAAAAGAAGTTCTAATTTTCTTTTAATAAAATGAAAATAATATTTCTAAAATTTATTTTCTTTTTATTAATTAGAAAAAAAAGTATATATCATATAAGCTTATAAATCCATTTTCTATAATATTATTAAAGTTCCATAAATATACTCTCTAACATGTTATATGATTGAAGTAGTTTAAATGTTAGAGGATTTAAATTTAGTACCCTCAAAAATTCATAGTGTATTTACAATCTAAATAATTAATATATATTATTTTAATGACTTTTTAATATATGTTATTCTATAACTTTTTGACTTGATTTCTAATAAAAATGTTTGATTTAATATTAGTTCAATTTCATATTGGAAATTTTATAAAGTTTTTTAATATTTATAAAGTGAAATTTATTAAATTGATTTTTTTAAATTAAAATTAAATTTTTAAACTTTAGTCATTCCATTTTTTCATTGGTTAAAGAGATTATCTCTTTTATAGATGGGATATTCTATTTTTCATTAGCTAAAAAGGTTATCTCTTTTATAGATGGGACATAAATTTATGAGAATATGACTCATAAATTTTTAAAACACAAAAAATAAAATTGATTAAAAAGGTTATCTCCTTTATAGATGGGAGATAAATTTATGAGAATATGACTCATAAATTTTTAAAACACAAAAAATAAAATTAGAAACATTTAATGTGAAATTTTTTAAAAGTACCATGTGGCAACTTTCACATAACTTTGTCGACTTTTGTGTAAAAAATAAATAAATGCTGTAACTTCCCATATGATGTTTTGATTTTATATTTTTTTATTTTATTTTAATATTTGCATGAAGACAAATACTTAATTGATATGATAAACTTGATATGTTCTTATGGTTTTTATTTGCTTTTTGAATTTCTATATTCAACTTTGAACTTATTTATTTTTTCAGTTTTTAATTGGCCTAAATTAGTCACTTTTTAACATATTGACTTGTTTATAAAATAATTGTTTACCTTGATATAATCTTTGAACAAAACTTATATAAAATCATAAAAATATTATTTATAAATAGTTGTTAAAAAATAAGTCTACAATATTTATATTTATTTATAGATATAGAATCTCTAGAACCCATATACTCTTACATTGATAAATGTTTATATTTCACAATTTAGGTTGTAAGAGAAAACTTCATCTTCATAGATTGTATAAATCAGAGGAAGATGAAATAAGTATACTATCAAAATTTATTTAGTGTATTGTCAAAATTTATTTTATGAACATTGTTACAAATTCAAAATAAACAATTATAATATTATTATATATATATATTAAATTGGCCATCTTGCTGATGTAATGGCCAATTTAAAGACGTTCTTCTTGTGAAGAATCGCTGAAGACTGAGTTTGTCATTATATTCTCCATACTGTTATTACACTGTGTTTACTTGACATTTTCACACTCTGCGTTAATTTCTTTTATTTTGATGTTTATATCTCCTTGTATACCTGTCCGCCATGCTCCACGCGCAACTTAACCCTGCCATAATTAATAGTGCTGGTGGCGATCACCTGGAGCAACCGAGAATTAAAACCGTGACAGGTGTTCCCTCACCGATTGTTCGGCGAAGCAGTAACAAGTCGATCCAGCCGTTGTCTTTGCTTTTCTAATTTTTATTAATATTACATTTCTCTACTGTTGCGATTTTATTGAATGCCACAACACTCACCAATTAGTAAATATACATTATTTGTTTATCTACTTTTTAAGTAATTATTTTCAATGTTGTATTAGAATAGTTTATCAAGATTTTATTTCTGTACGTGATTGTGTAGAGGTGTTAAAATGGGAAAGTGGGAGGAGATAAATGGGTTGGAGGTTGAAGATCCGGAAGATATGGTAGAGTTTTCTGTCGAAGATTTGACATGGACAGAAATTTGGGGGGACCAAGTCGTAATTATTCCGTATTGTAGACTTCAGGATTTTATAAGAGGAGAGCAAGCGAGAGAAAGCGCTCCTACTCAATTTGTTGTTCATACTCGACGAACTCGAAAACTTGAGGAGATCAAAAGAATTCATTTTGACACGTATTTGGAGTATGCTATGTGAGTCTCTATAATTACTCATAATTGATTGTGTGAAACATGCTTAGATATTTTGTTAACTTATCATTCAAGTTGATTAAGAAAAACATTCATCTATAACTTTAATTTATTGTAACGATATGTAATAGGTATTGGTGTTCATATGGTCCGGACTCCACTTGTAAAGTCCAAGGTGATAGTCATACAACGACGACATTTGAAAATACAATGAAGAAACGCAGCTCGCGCCAAAGCATTAAAGTTGGTTGTCAATGCCACTTCATCATGCGTCGGCTTGTCATGAGACCAACTGATGCTGTTATTGTATATACAGCATGCAGGCATATTGACAAATATGGTGTTGTGTGTCATGGGAAGGATGCAGTTGGAAGGCCTCAGGCTTTCAATTATGCTCCACATCTAACAGATAATCTACGAGCTAGTGTGAGACAGATGGTTCAAGATGGTTTTAACGTCACAATGATATGGGATAAATTCATTAATGACGTGGAGCATCAATGTGGTCAGTTGTTCACAGGGACAACTCGAGATGCCTTAATGACAAGACAAGATATTTTAAACATGTACAATGAACTAAAAAGACAAGAATACGTCAAGGATGAGAGTGATCCAATTAGCGTGGACTGTTGGTACAATCAATTTCCAGATAAGTTTTTTTTCTACCAACAACAAGATATTGTGCAAAACAAGCCATTCATCATTGGTATACAAACAAGCTGGATACGTTCTATGATGATAAAGTACTCACATGATAATGCTATATCCATGGACTCTACGTTTAGCACAAATAAATATGGGGTGAGTACACATATATCGTGATTCTCACTTAATTATAGTTATTGAAATGATTTCCTACGTGTGGACTTTGTATAATATAATTATTTGTTTATTTGAATGTAGTATCAACTTTATACATTGATGGTTTTTGACAAACACCATAATGGTGTCCCGATAGCTTGGGTTATTTCCTCACGAAATACATCGGAGGATATTAAAAAATGGTTAGCAGCATTATTTAAAGTCGGAATGAAAGAGCGTCCAGATTGGCATGTTCGTGCTTTTATTACAGATGATGCTGCAGCTGAGATTGAGGCTTTAAGGTGACTTGATTAATTATTTGTAGAGGGGAGTGGGAGAGAAGATTAATGTTTCATTACATATATACGTACATTAATCTCTTTAACTGTAATGTCATTTCAGGTGTTTAACTAATTCATCAATATTATTATGCGTATGGCATGTTCGTCGTGCATGGATGAAGAATATTTTAAGCAAAGTCAATGGAAAGGAAACTAGAGTCTCAATTTTTCGTGCTTTAGGAGACATCATGCATTCATGTCCGGATGACCGCTCAGTTCAAGATGCAGTTGCACGGATCTTTGATGAATTTCAAGGTCAAGAAAAGTTTTTGAATTATTTCAGAACTCATTGGCTAGACAACAACAAAATTTGTAAGTACTGTCTACATCTTTGTGTTATAACTATATAATCTATTGCATTATTTTTAGTTTCTACTTTGTCACTAACCCCCTTCACTTTCCAGATATGTGGGCAAAAGCTTATAGAAATTTTCCCCATTCAAATCAAGATACCAACAATGCAATCGAGTCATACCATAGGTACTTAAAGAAAAGGTACCTTGATGAGAAAAGCAATGCATGCCACAGGCGGGTTGACTGGGGTATTCATGTGTTGTTGGAAAATGTAGAACCTTATTACATTCACATGCAACGTTTAAAGGAAGCTGGTATTATACGACCTAAAAAATCCAATGAACAACTGGCTAGATCCCAGTGCAAAGCAGATGCAATCCCAGATGAAGAATGTGCATGTGATCAAATAAATACCAATGAATATCGGGTTCATAGCCAAAATAAGAATACTCGTGATACTTGGTATAAGGTCATATATGCAGGGCCAGATTTTTTCTTCTGTAATTGTGCTTGGGCATTGAATGGCAATGTTTGTAAACATGCCTTAAAGGTTGGCATGTTGGTAGGAAAAAATGCCCTTGGTGAGCATGCATCACCAAATGTTTCTAGTATTTTTGAGAGGCCTAGATTTCTAGTTGATTTAAATGAAACAGTTGCTCCCAGCCCAGAATTCCAAGAAGAGCTTCCCCCAGGATTTGATTCTCCTATCAGTAATTCCTCTGACCATGTTGATTCAACAACTATAAGACTAGACAATGCCATGTCTGAGGCCGATGAGATGGAATTTCTTATGTCATCAACTCATCAAACACTAAGGCGTTTACTAGATATTAAACCTACTAGTTTGGAGCATGCACGTGCACTTAACACCTTGGTATACAATGTGGGTCAGGAGTGTAATAAAATGTTTAATTGTTGTATAACTCCATCTAAGATCACTAAACAAAGACACCATAGTTTTTTGAGCCCGCTCAATAAAAAAAGACAATGTGGTCGAGCATTGCATTCAAGAAAAGATGCAACAAATTTTCAAAGGGTCGGACGAGCTCGCACAAAAAAGAAAAGCATGGATGAACAAATGAAGATTTCTTCTCAAAAACAAAGAAATGTCGATCACATATCAGATATAGTGCAACGTTATATTCCATACAATAGAGGTATTTCAATATGATACTGAATTTTGTTTAATTTGAAATAAGGTGTATTATTCAACCCAATGCCATAATCTAATTATTTTGGTGATTATTGTTACAGTTGAGGGATCCACTTCTCAATCTATTCCAACTTGTCGACTTCGATTATTTCATGATAGTGCTATCGATGATACCTCATTGTTGCCTAATCATTCAATAGCAGAAATAGAAGGGAATGATACATTCAACCCACTACAACATAGTAACGAGAGTTGTATAGGTATTGTTATTAATTTCAATCACATTTTTTTAAATGATCGTATGGTCATGGTGAGAAGACTTTCTTGGTTGTTTTTATAGGAAAGGTGTCTATTGGTCAAGAAATTTCACATCATCATGGCCAATCAAATTATGCTGAAACACACTTCGAATGTGTTGGACTGTTGAATACAAAAAATAAAACCATAAATGAGCAAATGGAGATTTCTTGTAGACAACAAGGAGATGTGGAACATAGGTCAGATTCAATGCAACATTGGACTCTACGCAATAGAGGTATATCGGTTTGATAATATTTGTTAGTTTCCAT
Source organism: Larix kaempferi (assembly GCA_027924585.1). Taxonomy (NCBI): domain Eukaryota; kingdom Viridiplantae; phylum Streptophyta; class Pinopsida; order Pinales; family Pinaceae; genus Larix; species Larix kaempferi. Next base: position 8,817,121 of record BSBM01000067.1, read on the forward strand.
TAACTACGGCATATTTGATTGTTTCACTGGGCCTACTGTCATCGTCTTATTATTTTGGTGATTATTGTTACAGTTGAGGGAGGCACATCTCAAGTTTTTCAGACTTGTCGACCTCGATTATTGCACGATAATATTGCTACGGGTAGCTCGTTTTTGGTTGATACAACAACAGTAGCTGTAGAAGTGAATGATACATGCAATCTACTACACCAGAGATCGTTGTCAAACTTAGCTATTGCAACTAATTTTTTGGTGCCAACGACATCAAAGACAGGTCCAACATTGCCATCAATTCCGGACTTGAAGAATTGGATTTCAAAATTGTTAAAAGACCAGGTTTACACCCACTTCATTATTGCATGATTGGTGTATGCAAAAGTAAATATGGAGTCACTACAGTTGAAAATATCTTATGTTGACGATTGTAGAATTTTGTTCTTAATTAATATTCCTATCAAAGGCTGTTTGAAAGAAACCCAAATTATATTCAAACGTTTCATTATAATCCAATCAAAGGTTCATTTCCTTTTGAGACATATACTTCCCAATTATAAAATGATTAGTTTGGAAAAGTAATACTTTTTTAAATGATGTAATCACGTCGAAAATAGGTTCATGTACATGAAAATTGAAGTATATATATTTATACGAATCTCATTTTTAGAATGTGCACACGAGACACATCTCTGGTTTCCTCGAATATTTATTTCTCATAACTCTGCCTTATGCGTCCATAATCTCATCTACAGTTACAATATACCATTTATTTTTTTTAATCTGTTTTAGTTTAATATACAATATACCTTAGTTTTTAGTTTTATTGGTTGTTAGGTTTTCATTTATATATTAAATATTAAATTTTATGATTTAGTTTAGTTTTTTAATTTTATATATTTGATTTAAAATTTTATAATTTATGTTAGTGGTTAATTTTGATAATATATTTAATTTATAAAGTATTAAATTTTAAACTTTATAAAAATTTATATTAGATTTATTTTATGATTTTTTTTTTTTAATGGAATGAAATGTTTAATAAATACAGATATGTAATTGATTTCTTTTTTTTTAATGGAATGAAATGTTTAATAAATATAAATGTGTAATTGATTTCTAGATTAGTCTTTAGTTTTATTAATTTCTAGGTTAGTTTTTTGTTTTATATATTATATTTTCAATTTTATGATTTAGTTTAGTTTTTCATTTTATATATTAGATTTTAAATTTTATAATTTATGTTAGTTGTTAATTTTGATATTAAATTTATTTTAAATTTTAGGATTTAATTTAGCTTTTCATTTTATATATTAGATTTTAAAATTGCATTTCTCCTTAATACCTTTTTGAATTTTAGTAAATATGTAAATGTTAGTTTCATTATGCATATTATTTCTTTTATGAAAATGGACATTATTTATTTCTTTATTGTTATGTGAATTAAATTTTGTGAAATTTTTTTGGCTATTTTGTAGATAGTGTTTTATGGAGCCTCATCGGGTAGACTTGGATTACAAAATTATTAAGCGGCCCGGATTGCATCCACTTCATTATTGTATGATTGGTAATTGCAAGCATAAATATGTAGTTACTACACTCGATGCATTAAATAAACATTGACAAAGAATCCATCAACTTGATCAAATTCCACCTCGTCAAAGGGGACGACCACGTGCTCATGATTCCCATTGGCCAAAAAAGGATCCCAAAGCAGTTCAGAAAATTAATGACTTGCGAAGCCTTCGCCTTGAATTTCGTATGGAAATGGCTCTAAAAAATTTAAGAAGGCGTTTGGTAAATCAAGAGATATCCAAAGAGGTGTGTTCATATTAAGGTTTCGTCTTAAGATTTCTTTCTATTCATTTATATAAGTAGTTTACTTGTATTAACTTTTATGTGTATATATATGTTAGGAAGTGAGTCATGAACAACAATTGAGCATTGAGGCCATAAAGAGAATCTTTGATCGCGTAGAAGAATATAAATCAAAGGAAGTGAAACGACGTGAAGATACATTAGAAAGAATTGAAATTAAAAAGATGTTGAATGAGTTCACATGTTCCAATGAAGGTTCATCTTCACACATGGAGAACACTCCAATCAATGATTGTGTTATAGAAGTAAGTAAACTAGTATTTTTTATAAGATATATTTTTTTTCAATTTGTTATTTTCAAATACTTAAGTTTTTAATTAGTTGACATGTTATGCAAATTTTTAGTGTTGACATGAATTGTTTATTTATATTATGTAGACTTCCATAGAAGAAGAAAGGCAAAATTCTGAAAATTTTCATGAATTAACGAAAAATCTCAATAAAATGGTTTTATCCGACAAAGGATCATCTTCCACCACGGAGGATAAGGAAAAGGAGAAAGATAATGCATTCCACAACGATATGATTGAAGTGCGTGCAAAATTATTTTGTAGCTACATTATTTTTTAATATGATTTGTATATTTTTTTATTTTTTTTTAGTTTTGAAAATCATATATACTAAGTATGTTTGAATATGCATTTTGTACACAGAGTTCTGTAGAAGAGTGCTCACAAGACAATCTAAGATTAGATGACTCTTATGAGACACCTACTATTCAAAACACTCCTAATTCTACACCGGTGAGTAAGTATTTTTGTTTTATAGGGTTAATCTTATATTTTAATTTTGTATTGTTATGTAAGTGATATTCTTATCTTGAATTGTGGTGTTTTTAGTTATGTTTTTTTGTGTCTTGTATAGGTGAATAAAGAAATTAGAGGACGACAACAAAGAATCTTGAAACACACAAAGCTCACACCTGTGAATCTAAGTCATGTTGGATTTAGAAATAGACTTGCTTGGTTGAGTCATATGCAATCCAACAACATTGCTAGGAGGAAGCCACTGAGAATAGCTACTATCCATGGAAATAATCAATGTAAAAAGTAGTATAACTACTACCAAACTATTGTGTGTTGTGGATATGTAAACCATATTTATTTTTATAATTAACTTAGATCTTTATACTATGTATTCATGATTAATTCATATTTTGTTTTGGCATTTTCTCTAATCATTTTAAAAAAAATCTAATATCTTATTTATTTTGTAGTAATTTATGTGGAATTATTTGAATATTTTATTATCATTTATAATCAAGTATCATAAATGAAATATGTTTTTTGCATTTTCTTTTTAAATATAAATTTTCTTTTATATTGTGTCATCAAATATTTCATATTTTCTTTGGATTTTTGTTTAAATTTGTTCAATATAATGTAGTTGATATCATTCTTTATATTCAATTTAAAACAAGTTAATATATGGAACATTCTTTTTTGAATTTATAAAATTTTGTATGCATTTATATTAAATAGATAAATAAAACTAATTTTAATACTAGCTATTAAATATCCTTAATTTTAATTACAACATATGTACTATATTAATGAGTTATCATTTAATTTTCTACACATTTAACTTAAATATAATCAAAGCACATGTAGGAAAACAAATTGAATATATGCTAATGTGTATTCATTACATTCACTACATCTATGATATTAAAGATATGGTTAGGCTCGACTAGATGAGATGTATTACAATAGTGTTTAGATTGGTATTTAAAATTAAATGTAGATATTTTCTTGCTATGGCGTTTAATATATTTGATGAGTATGAGTACGCAAGACTAGATCAGAATGAATGAACAAATCGTCAACTCTTAATTTTTTTCAAAAAAATAATTTCATTAGAAAAACCATTGTAATGAAGAATTTGCAGATCTAAATTAAGTATTTGTGAAGACCAATGCTTTAAAAAAAACCATAATTTTTTTTTCTTGAAATAATTGTTTTTTTAAATATATATATCAAATCCAAATTAAATTATGTTAAAGTAAGTATGAAATAATTGTATTTTTATATATCAAATCCAAATTAAATTATGTTAAAGTAAGGTATAAAATGAAAATAACAAATTAAAAAATAAAAGAAAATTAATAATTGGATCTATTATTTGAGGACTATTAATAATTAAAAATATATGTTTTTTTATATATCATATCTAAAATAAGATATAGTAAAGTAGAATATAAAGTCAAAATAACAAATCAAAAAATAAAATAAAAATTAAAAATATATATATATATATATATGAAGTAGTGGATATTATATCTAGAAAAATACTTTTTTTTTTCAAAGAAATCTAAATAACTAATTAAAAGATGGTTTTATATAAGATCATAAATATGATATCTTTAAAAATGTTTTCATTTTTAGTTTTATGAAAAAAGTCAAAGTCTATGAAATATTGGATGTTTTATCTTAATAAAAACTATATTTATTTATAGTTTTATGAAAAAATCAAAATAATTAATTAAAAATAAATTTCACTATTAAAACTTACAAAAAGTAAGATTTTAATTAAATAATTCTTTTCTAGTTAGTTAGAAAAGATGAAGTAGAAAATGTTTGTATATTGGAAATTTAAAAATTATATGTTAATTAATATTTATTAGTATAGATTGTTAATTGAATAGAACATTTCATATTTTAATTTTAAAATTAAATTATTAAAACTTTTATCTTAGTATTTTTATTTATTAACTTTAAATTTTAATATTTTAGTTAAGATATGATGAATATGTAATTAACAAGAAAAATAGATGCAAAGTAGTTAGTCCCTACCAGCGTTCAAATTTGAACCATTCTCGGCCCTTCCAAAGGGTTCTAGCCCTTTCTAGAAGTGTAAAGTTAAAATTGCCGTTCAAAAAAAATTAAAATCCGAATTTTATCCTTCCAATAGGAAGGACATAATTTATATCAACATTTCAAAAGAAGGGCAACATTTGAAATTACGTATCCATATAAATTTCAATTTATATGTTGAAATTCCTATTCTATAAAATTTGACTCGTCATTCAAAATATTGGAAATAACATAAATTATAATCATTCACTCACTCATGTCATGCACTCATTGCTTAGCTTTGCAAGGTGACGAGAGATCACTGATGACTACGATGTACTAGCCACTGGGATTTGATTATGAATCCCGACTCAATTCGGGCTGAGATCTAAGGTGTGACAATGTGTTAATGACTATGGCTATAATACCAGAACCACTACTAGACCCAAAACAAGGATGAAACATTGTGTCTACTACCTATGTGAACCTGGATACCAATGTTCACTAGTTTTTCGTCAAAATGAAATTCAAATTTCCCCTTTGATGAGTACTCCTCTACAAGACTTCATTTATTGCATGAATGTCACAGACCTCCCAATCCCCCTCCCACCGACCTCCCACCTTGTTGGCCCATCGGTATATACACGAGTCTATATTTCGGTGTATACACTGGTGTATATACCGGTATATAGACTGGTGTATATACCGGTATATACACCAGTCTATATACCGGAATATAGACTGGTGTATATACCGGTATATACACCAGTCTATATACCGGAATATACACCAGTCTATATACCGGTATATACACTGGTGTATATACCGGTATATAGACTGGTGTATATACCGGTATATACACCAGTCTATATACCGGTATATACACCAGTCTATATACCGGTATATACACCAGTGTATACACTGAAATATAGACTCGTGTATATACCGGTATATACACCAGTCTATATACTGGTATATACACTGGTGTATATACCAGTATATACACCAGTCTATATACCGGTATATACACTGGTGTATATATCGGTATATACACCAGTCTATATACCGGTATATACACCAGTGTATATACCAGTATGTACACAAGCTATAAACTTATCTTTAGTATTATAAATGGGTCCCAATCCCCCTCCCACCGACCTCCCACCTTGTTGGCCCATCGGTATATACACGAGTCTATATTTCGGTGTATACACTGGTGTATATACCGGTATATAGACTGGTGTATATACCGGTATATACACCAGTCTATATACCGGAATATACACCAGTCTATATACCGGTATATACACTGGTGTATATACCGGTATATACCAGAATATACACCAGTCTATATACCGGTATATAGACTGGTGTATATTCCGGTATATAGACTGGTGTATATACCGATATATACACCATTCTATATACCGGTATATACACCAGTGTATACACCGAAATATAGACTCGTGTATATACCGGTATATACACTAGTGTATATACTGGTATATACACTGGTGTATATACCGGTATATACACCAGTCTATATACCGGTATATACACCAGTGTCTATACCGGTATGTACACAAGCTATAAACTTATCTTTAGTATTATAAATGGGTCCCAATCCCCCTCCCACCAGCCTCCCACCTTGTTGGCCCATCGGTATATACACCAGTGTATATTTCGGTGTATACACTGATGTATATACCGATATATAGACTGGTGTATATACCGGTATATACACCAGTCTATATACCGGAATATACACCAGTGTATATACCGGTATATACACCAGTCTATATACCGGAATATACACCAGTGTATATACCGGTATATAGACTGGTGTATATACCGGTATATACACTGGTGTATATTCCGGTATATAGACTGGTGTATATAGCAGTATATACACCAGTCTATATACTGGTATATACACCAGTGTATCCACCGAAATATAGACTCATGTATATACCGGTATATACACCAGTCTATATACTGGAATATACACTGGTGTATATACCGGTATATACACCAGTCTATATACCGGTATATACACCAGTGTATACATCGAAATATATACTGGTGTATATAACGGTATGCCTATATACCAGAATATACATCAGTCTATATACCATCACCCTACCGGAATATACTCATCATCATCATCCTCATCGTCATCATCATTATCATCGTCACCATCATCATCACCATCATCATCGACATCGTTGTCGTCGTCATCACCACCACCACCACCACCATCATCATCATCATCTTCTTCATTGTCGTCATCACCATCTTCATCATCATACCGGTATATACACCAGTGTATACACCGAAATATATACATACACTGGTGTATATACCGATATATAGACTGGTGTATATACCGGTATATACACCAGTCTATATACCGGAATATACATCAATGTATGTATATATTTCGGTGTAGACACTGGTGTATATACCGGTATATACACCAGTCTATATACGGGAATATACACTGGTGTATATACCGGTATATACACTGGTGTCTATTCCGGTATATAGACTGGTGTATATACCGGTATATACACCAGTCTATTTGATAATATTTTGAAGTAGTTTATTAAAATAAATGAGACATTTAATGCACCCCTTACATATTCTTAAAATTATAGAAAACAAATATTTGAAAAACATATAATTTATCAAACATTTGATACCAAAACTCACTTCAAGGTGAGTTTATGTCAATTTGGACTATACAACACCAAGAGTCAAAATGAACTATAAAGCACTTACTTCTCTCATTGCAAAAACATGATCCATATTAATCTATAAAATATGGACATTCTATGACAACAAGGCCTATAGAGTTTATATTGCATAAACATTTTCCCTACCGCTCTAACCAATTACTTTTAGAAGGACACTAGATTTGCAAAACATGAACCGTGTTGATCCACACGCTATTAGAAATTTGGAATTGCAAGGATTGGAGTGAGCATTACCTTGTTTATTATAGATTGAATTTTTTTTCACGTCCTTCGGACTTAAAATAGTGAGCATTGTGGGTCCTCTACAAGCCTAAAAATAAATCCAAATATATATATGTTGTATGTGAGTATGAGTAAGTATATATATAAAATGAGAATTTATAAATCCTTAATTCATATGAGTCACAAAATTTTGAACTTTGAACTTGATTTTTAACTTTGATGGTTGAATCGTGATGTCTTCTTATAATGAGTTGGAAGTTTAATTTACAGTATTTTTAATTAATAATTTATGTGAAGATATATAATAATTTATGTGAAGATATAAAAATACCAATTAATGGCATAAGATGATATAGAATGTTATTTTCTATATTATCATTTATTCTTTAAAATTAAGGATTTTTCTTTGTTAACATCTTTTCCCAACAAGTAATTTTATATAATGATATTGATAGATATAAACATAACATTTCATATTATATATATAAATTTCATTTTCTTTATAAATACAATTTATATATAATTTTATGAAATTGTTTTTTTAATATAGTTTTTATAATGTTTATAAATTGATTATTATAATATTTTAAAAAATAATAACATATTTATCAATTTAATTTTTATGAAATGAGAATTTATAAAAGTTTATAATGTCCAAATTTTAGAATTCAATTCAATACATGTATATAAATGATTTTTAAATTGAGAAATTAAAAAAGAGAATTGCACACCCCTCTAACTAAAGTCTCAAAGAATTACCATGTAACTTTTACCTACAACCTAACATGGTTATTTAATCATCACATAGATTTCCAGAAAGGAAATCAAACCCTGGTTGGTGTGCAAGGGTGTTCATAGAATTAAAATCATATCAACTACTTATCACCTCCCACCTTTATATCACCAAAATTTGATAATCTTTTATTACTATATATCTCCACTTTTTACTAGTTTATAGCTACAGTCCTTATATAGAAGGATAATGACAATTGTGAACATAATTATTTAATTAGAATAATAGGAGTTGATTTGATAATATTTTGAATTAGTTTATTAAAATAAATGAGACATTTATTGCAGCCCTTACATATTCTTAAAATTATAGAAAACAAATATTTGAAAAAATATAATTTATCAAACATTTGATACTAAAACTGACTTTGAAACGAAGATATTCAGAAAATATACGTTTTATCGCCATCCCATATTTGACTAGAAACAATGATAGTTGTAATAAATGTGATATTAAAAGTTACAATCCAAAATTCAAATTTGTGCATCTTTATCAGGAATTTAAAATTACACATCCTAAATCAAAATAAATGCCATGCTTATTTCAAATATAACATCATTTACTCAAATTTAACATCTCCACTCCAAATTGTATCAAAATTGATGTACATCAACAATTTTAGAAATAATTATATGCTACCTCTATGACATATGCAGGGCCAACTTACATCAACGCCATGGATTTCACAAATATGTTCAAGTTGGAAGAGTGTTGCCCTCATCCCAGAAAAAAATTTAAGTGTATAGTCAAACAGATGACATTCAGATCCAATCACGCGAGAGATCGTATGATGTATATGGACAATAAATTCTTCATGTTTTTCAATCTCAGAGGATGCCCAACTAAATTTAGAAGAAGCATTTGTAGTAACTCTGCATCACAAAAAAAATAATATTAATCAATCACTTATTAAATATATTTATTAAAATCAAGCAATATGATTAAAGGATTTATTAAACAAAATAATAAAAAGTAATACACATACCTATTAAAAGAAACATTATTGATAGTACTATTTCTTATCATGCTCTCTCCAAATTCAAATCTGCAACCGGATGTATGACACATGGAACACCAATTCACATCAACGCTTACATCACGATCCCTTTGCCTTTGTAACCATTCTCTCCTTAACTTTCTACCGGCCTCTCTTTGACAAACATGCTCAAATTGACGAAGTATTTGCTTAATCTTTGATAAAAAATTAAGTATATCATCAAATAGCCGGCATGGAAAACCATTTTCCTTGCTAATCTTGTTTCGAAAGTAGGAAATAAAATGTTCTTGTTGGCTTATGTCACGGATAGCAAAGAGAAATTTTGAAACATATGCATTGTCCATAACTGTAAAGAAAAACAAATATTTTAGATTTTAGTATATATAAGAAAATTTATCGTTACTACAAATGAAAATGGGTATTACAAGTAATATCAAGATTAAATTGTTCTACCTTCATAACCTATAAAACAATAATCATAGATTTGCAACACCTACAACTATCACAAATACAAAAAATACGCATACCCACATATAATTAGAGAGGTTGACATCCATCATTTGCAACAATTGTTAAAAACATTGCAAAATACAGCATCAACCACTTTATGAGTTGATAATGTTGAAGATGTGACGTTAACACATAAAATGAAATTTCTTTCATAACATAAATACATATATGACGATGAAAACTCATGTTGGAATCAATATTAGTTGAAATTTTTGGTAGATAAATATTGGAATAATTAACAAATGAATAGTTTGTACTGAATAAAGAAAAAAAACATCAAATCTAGAATCTTGAAATACTTAATCAGTAGCTAATAAAAAAAATTATTATCGCAATATGAAAAGAACATACACGACTACACTATGTGATGTATTTAGTAACTGTACTTTCAAGAAGAAGTTAATTGATTTTCGAGGACAAAGTGTCTTGACACTTAGAGAAAATTGATTGAAATATTGTGTTGAAACTATCAAATATTTTAAATCTATTAATTGTTTGTCAAATATTTTCACCTTTGAACAAACTATTGGACATTCATCTTCTAAACTATTGGACATTCATCATACATTCAATCATTCTTCTAAAATGTTCAATGGATTGAACGTAGAAGATGAGGGCACCAACAATTCCCGAAAGGCATCGACTCTATGAATATTTGATTTGAGCTCTCTGTCATCAAGTCGAAGTTGGAGCCCTATATTTAGAATGTAACCTTTGCAATGTTTCCAAGCAAAGATACTCCAGACCATTTAAATCTTCACAACTTTATCATAACTTAAGATAGGGTTCCTTGAGAAATCATGTTTATGAAGTCAATACCTTAAAATATTTTTCTCATTAGCACTAGCCAACCATAATTGTTTTCTTCTTGTATACTTATTATTACACAAAAAACAAAGCTTTATGTATTTTGATGGGAGAAATGATCTCTCTTTGTGTGTCTCTATTTTTATACGTTGTTGCATGCTACACACTCTATTTCAAATATCCCATGTGCTAAGATTCACTGCCCATCTAGTTGAGGTTGTATTTGTTTTGCAAAAGGATACATCACCTTACTATTATGTTCTGTGGTTCCTTCACAAACTAGCATCAAGCACTCTACTTCAACGGATCCCCACCCTATGCATCTTCTCTCTTCCTTACGACCTTCTTTAACATGCTCCTAACACTAGAATTTCTACACATCAATCATTTGTAGACATATGCCATTTTACTCCTTAAAATTTTAGATGGGATTCACACCTAAGAACTTTTATGCCTATGAACTTTAAATTCCCACCCTCTCCTTGGAATTTATTCGGGATTTCACACCTACCATTTAGAAAAAGATCTTCTTTACCCTATGAAGTGGCATCAGGGAAGATCTCGCCGGGAAAGAGCTCCTTATTACCCGACACCTCCGTTAGCTCCTTATTACCCGACACCTCCGTTAGCTCCTTATTACCCGACACCTCCGTTAGAGCCCTTGTATTATGAATGTAACCTTTGCAATGTTGCCAAGCAAAGCTCTTCGAGACCTCTTAAATCTTCATAACTTTATCATATAACTTAAAAGAGGGTTCCTTGAGAAATCATATTTATGGAGAAAATATCTTAAAATCTTTTTCTCGTTAACACTAACCAACCATAATTGTTTTCTTCTTATATACTTTTTGTTACACAAAAAACTTCATGTCTTTAATACAAGAAAAATGATCTCTCTATATATCTCTCTTTTTATATGTTGTTGCATGTTACACCCTCTACTTCAAATAGCCCATGTGCTAGGGTTCTACACCCTCTACAAATATCCCCATGTGCTAGGGTTCTACACCCTCTACGAATATCCCATGTGCTAAGGTTCACCTTAGTATTATGTTCCGCAATTCCTTCACAAACTAACATCAAACACTCTACTTCAATCGCTCTCCGCCCTATGCTTCCGCTCTCTTTCTTATTTAACATGTTCCTCACATAGAGTTTCTACACATCTATCCATTGTAAAAATGTCATTTTACTCCCTAAAATTTTTGTTCATATTAATATCTAAATTCAATATTTTTTTTAATTTTAATTTTCATTATATAAATAAAAAGTAAAGTACATTTTGCAACCTTATATTAAAGAATATAAGAAATTGTAATATATATTCTATTTACTAATGATGTTACTATTAACATATATTACCTAATATATATTATAAAAAACTAAAACTATAATAAAAATGTAAATTTAATAATAAACATTTACATGTTTATATGAAATCATATCAATAATTAAGATAAAAAGGAATTTAAAACAATTTTGTTTTATATTATTTTTAATTATTTAAATAGATTTCTTTTCAATTAAATAAATTAAATAAATAAAAATATATATGTAGAGAAGATAAATCACTATTTTTTAAATCAACTTGCGATAACAAATTACGATATATATAAATAAATTTTTAATTAAAAAATTAATTAATCAAAATAAATTAATCTTAATATGTTTTAATTGTTTATGGAGTAATCTATTTATTCTACTCTTTAGACTTTACTGTAGATTTTGATTAAAATCCTGTAAAAAAAATGATAAATTAAAAAACTATACATTTAAATAGTTAATATATAAAATAAATATATCTATATTAATAATATAATTTAATAATATTTTATTATTATTTATAATATAGTAATTTGGAAAAATACACCTAAAATAATTAATATATAAAATAAAATATATCTATATTAATAATATTTTTTATTTATAATGAATTTATATAGTGCAAAACACTGTATCACTGTTTTTTTCAGTTCAAAAAATCCTAAACAATATGACATCATCAGATATATAACCACATTTTGAAATTCTTCTTTACTATAAACTACTTAGTAAATGTTTCATTATTCTCCTCACCTTGTTGAAAATCTACGGTTCTGTCTGAACGAATCAATTTTTATTTTTTATCTATTGGATTTGTTGAAGGAGATAAAGAAGCTGTTCTACTTCTTCCATTAATTTTCATTCTCAATAAGCATTCAATAAGCATTGTATACGGGATTGGATGATCTCTTTGGAGCATTCATTCAATGGCATATTTGCAACGGATTTGGGTTATATAAACGAAAGCATATATGAGAGGCTGTAGCAACGGATTGGCATTCTTTGAATTATTTGATTTTGGTTATCTTTTAAGCAGATTAACTATATAACCAATGAGATACCTCGTTGTGGTTTTTTAAAACTTAAGTCTGCAGATACGAAAATACTATCAATTAGATTGAACAGATGGTGGTTTTACCCGACCCATGATGCGATATGCATTTGAACTACACATGTTTTTCAGTATTTAAATACTGGTTATAAACAGTTAAATGATTTTGAAAAATGGTTTTCAAAGCTCATGATGCGATATGCATTTGAACTACACATGTTTTTCAGTATTTAAATACTGGTTATAAACAGTTAAATGATTTTGAAAAATGGTTTTCAAAGCTCATGATGCGATATGCATTTGAACAACACATGTTTTTCAGTATTTAAATACTAAAAGGCTGTAGTTTATTAAGCAAAGAATGCCTCCGTAACTTACCCGCTGGCTGGCTGGCTGGCTGTTGTTTTCGCTGCAGGTTGAATGTGGATGCTGGCGCCTGGCTCTGTTTTCGCTGCAGGTTGAAGGCTTGAATGGCGCTGCTCCTAACTGTAACGGGGTCTGGAGCTGCTGAGGGGTCGATCCGATGCAACTGGCAGATGGTAGATCATGGTAGTCAACACGTCGAAGATACAAGCTGGATTTCCTCGAGCCCGGATTTCCTCGAGCCCTGCGCATTTGCTGGGATCTCCTCGAGCCAACCGCGGTCCTATCGGAGGTACCTGCCTCTGCCGCACGCATCCATGCTCATGGGCATGGGCTGTTGATCGATCGCGATGGGGGCATGGACATCATGGGTCGGGTGGATGCATGCCCCGATTGAGCTGTATTTTCCGGCAGCCGACTTCGCCAATATCCACCGGAGGTTGAGTACCAGGCCTGACAGACCGTTAAGTAGACCCCGCAGCAAGAGCATTAAACACTCTGCTGCCGGGTCGATATTGGTTGCCCTGGAGCAGCACCGTAAATACCCTATGATATATCAGGTCCGTCCCTTTAATGCTACTTTATTCCTCTATATAAATAAATAGTATATATAAATAAACTGCAGTGAGTGACAGAGAGTATCTTGGAGTGACAGCCGTCTCTTTGTAAAGTAATAAAGGGTAAGAGCAGTAAATATATAACTTTGATTTGGTGATGATATTATTTATCTTTCTCGAAATATTCCTTATTGGCATTAAATACCTTACTGACTGACTGGAGCAGCACTGTAAATACCCTATGATATACCAGGTCCGTCCCTTTAATGCTACTTTATTCTTCTATATAAATAAATAGTATATATAAATAAACTGCAGTGAGTGACGGACGGACGGAATGCACCTTTATCGGCGATTTTTACCGGGATCCGGTGAATGGGAAATTGCTGAAACTGCAATTTGGGTTGTTCGAATTGCAATTTTGGTTGTAGGAATGGCTTCAGCGACCTCGATTACCCCTGGGGCACCCCGATTATGCAATTCTAGCAACCCAAAACTGTCATTTAAACAATTTCAGCCGGATTTTCGCCGAAAAAATCGCCAGATTCTTGGTGCATTCGGTCTAGAGTTTAGCTCTCTCTGACGAACTGGAGCAGCACCGTAAATACCCTATGATATACGGCGAGCCTTATCGAATAGACAGACTTTCATTGAAGGCTCCCCTGTCTGGTGTCAGAGACATGTAGCATACATCTATATGGCATGAATTCCGCCATGGCATGAGTATGGGCATCCATGGATGCTCGTCGGCTCCGGTGACCGGAAACGTGCTATCGAATCTGCGGCGTTGGAAACCTCCCATCACGTCTCACACTCGGTTGTATCTGTCAGGTCCTCTTTAATTTCCCATTATGTTATCAGTGCATACGGTTACATTACATCTCGCCTATCAATTTTCTGAGGGCGCCATTTTCATTTCAGAATGGGAGACAGATTTAAATTTGAATTTGAGGATGCTAGGCAAATTTAAGTTTGAATTCAGTGACAAAGTAGTCACCGCTGTCACAGATGCCACCCATTGTTGGGAAACTGTATTTTCGGTGGGAGGAGTCGGTCTGTTTATCATGGCGAATATTCAGCCTATGAAGGCCTCTTTCATTTCTGCCAGCCAATTCTCTAAGTGGTTTCGCTTTCAGTTAGTGCCGGTGCCAATGCTGGTTAGGGAGCTGATGACAGCCATGGCCTCCACCTTGCTAATTTAAATTTGAATTCATGCAGGCGTGTTATATATAATTTAAATTTGAGTTCATGCAGACGTGTTATATATATATATTTAGATATGAGGTCGATTAATGGCAGGGATGATGGCCATGAACTTGAAGACAAGAGGCAAGTGCGCTTGGGTTCTGCCTTCCGGTCTTTATTTTAGACTGCCCGAGTTTTTGGCAAAGGGTGACATGTAGTGGTAGATTCCTGTTAAGTTTGCATACGTTTGCATACAGGGCAATGTAAAATAAGGGAAATTGGAATGTCGAAAGGGCACCTGCAACAAGAAGCCTTTCTTCAATGCAATTTCTCGATCTCATTCCTGTGTACCACCGTTAATTTTTTAAAATATAAATAATTATTGAATAGAGGATTGAGCAGCAAAGTTGATACTTGCTTATTTAGAAAAAATGGATAAAGCGCTTTACATGCCTAGTTTATCTGGTCTCTCAATTGTCCACTTAAAATGAAGTGCTTAACATGGTTGACTCTAGCAAAGAATGTCAATCGGTTTAGTTACTCAGGAAGCCAAACAGGAGGACTCTGTCCAACAAGAGCCAGGAGAAATGGTGATAGAACTAGTGGAACATGAGGACAAATTCAGCTCATTCCTTTGAAAAAGACAGAAAAATGGTCTTTGTTTTTAAATTTTTGAAATTTTATAATAATTTTGATATATGGCATGTGGCCAGACCGTCAGTTTGTATTACTATGTTGAAAAGTGTAGCTACAATATATTTTAATACAAAATTAACAGTTTTAGTCAAAATAGATATTGAAGAACGTAAGGCAGATTTACTGTTATATTTGCATGTCATAAAGTGAATCTCAGATTTGTTTTATGCCTGATAAGTTTGCCATGAAAATGATGAATGAAGCTCAACACAAACAACTAACAATTTTTATTGAAGAACTCTGGAATCCAGCTGTCTCTAGGAAATTGCCAAATCGTCACCTCAAAGGAGTCATGCATATGATATATATGTAGTTTGATAGTAATGCTTATGGTTTGTACTGAATTTGTTTTACTTTTGTCAATTACAGCTCTGTTTTCAACATGTAAATATCATATTCTTTGCTTAAAAGCCCCAATTTTGTACTTGACAGGCTATAAAGGATGTACTTGAAGGTTTCTTTCACAGATACTTATATATCTATACTTTAGATTATATGGCCAATTAAAGTAGAAGCGAAATAAATTAGCCGAGAAATAAGTAAGCAAAAGAGCCAGAGCAACGCAATCATGCCAGGCGTCAGTATAATGCTATGTAAATTTTCTAAATTGCGACTTGCCAAAGAAAAGAGTGTGTATACAGCGTTAATTCTCAAGGAGACTCTTTGCGGGTGGGGTCGAACCAGTCGGTTCCGTGGAGGTAAAGATACCAACGTTTCCATACTTACCAACTCTTGCAGGCTTGGTTGATGTTACATTTCCATACTTACCAACTATTGCTATGAGGATGGAAGTATCATTCCTGTGTACCGCTTCTTCTTCGGAAGCAACCCAGTATCGGGTTTTCGCTCAGCTTCCTTCGTTGCAGCGTTATGCCCAACTGTCTGTTTTGTTAATGCACTTTTCTTTTTATATCAGTTTCTCTTTTACTTTATTATCGCCTCTACTTAACCATCGTAGTGTATCAACTATTCTCATTCCGTTAATATTTTTCATCTATCTATTTTCATATCTATTTATATTTGATTTTCATAAAGCTAACTTTAGGTTGATTTTGAGTTTTTTAAATTTAAAGTTGATTTGATTGTTCAGAAGAAGTCATCATCCTTCTCTGGTTCAAAATTCAAAGCCCAATGCTATTCTTAAATATAGCTTTGATTGTTTAATAAAAATTTTGACATAATCAAAAAATTTCATGCTATGGTATTCTTTGTGCTTTTTTCTCCATCATCGAAATCTCTCTTTATGGCAACACAACTAAAAAATAGAAGTGTATTTTCTGAGTAAATGTTCTTAATTATAATGAAGGTATAACCATGTAGCTTTGGGAAAATTTCATCCCATTATGCTTGGAATCGCTACAAGATCGAATAAGTATTCTTGTGACAAATCCATTTACATTTTTTTGGTAGATTATAAATACACTGTGATCATTATAAGCATGGAAATTAAAATGTTTTGGTGGTTAATTTTTTTTTTGGATAATAGTGAATGAATATATTGGCATTATAAGCATTGAATTTAAAATATTGTGATTAAATAATTTTTCAACATTTTTTTTGGATAATAGTGAATGAAGATATTGGTATTATAAGTATTGAATTTAAAATATTGTGATTAAATAATTTTTCAATGATAAGTGAATAAAGGTTTAATTTAATAAATTATAGTGTTGATGTGTTTTCAAAAATTTTGAGGATTTTATATTGCTTTTAATTTTGGTCTCACTTTAAATATTCTAGAATTTTACATTACTTGTAATCAGTCTAAAGATTGTTATTTCCTAAATTTAAATGTTATTCAAAGAAAAATTAATAATTATAAAATTAATAAAATAACCACTTTAACACTTTATTTCCTAAATTTAAATGTTACTCAAAGAGTAATCAACCATTATAAAATAAACAAAATGATCAATCAACACTTATAAAATGAACAAAATGATCAATCAACACTTATAAAATGAACAAATAATAACTATTGTAAACAACAAAGGATTTCCCTCAAACTAAGAGTAATTGAATCTTTTAAGGAACATCACTAGGAATTAGAGTAATCAAAGTAATGATACAACTTGTTTTTCACAATTTCTTAGCCTTCATGCATTCAGTTCATGCATTCAGGGGTAATGATATTATAACTTTGGAAATAAATTCGATGTAAATTTCAATAGGCCAATTAGTAGAAATAATGGTATGCTAATACACCGAAACAAACTCAACCCTTTTATTTTAGATTTTTCATAAATACTTTTTAAGGTTATATAATTACAATGATATACATATATATATTCAACTAATTAAGCATTTATTACATAATACCTACATCCACATAATTTTTTATTGTTTTATATATATATATAAAATATAATATTTAATGTTTTTTTTATATATACATAAAATATAAAATTACATAGTGAAATTATATATATGAATTTAGTGGGTTAATTTATTGATACCATTTTTAAAGTAGGGAAAGTATATGGATATTTTCAACCATTTGTATTTCAATACGTGTGTGTTAATAGAGGCTAAGTTGAATAGTTAAAAAGAGAAGTTATAATATTGGGTTATTTTATTATTATGATATGTGTGTGTGTGAAGTAAAATTGTGTTAACAAATGCTTATATACACACATGGAAATATTTAGGTTTCTCTTTGGTAATCAAGAGAAGAAGTTGTCATTCTTGTCACTAATGTATAAATATAAATGTTTCCAATCATTTTACACCAAAGGAGTTAACTCAATGATCATATATATATATGATGATCATTTCCATGTTTAAATGTTGCAAGTTAAAAAATCGTATTGGCGTGGTATATACATGCATTTCTCCATTAAAATCCATCTTTACTTATTACTAGTTCATTAGAACATGTATTTAGACACAATAAATAATTGGATTGGCCTCCCATAATATCAACAATAGCCCATACACATGATTGTAATCACCTACCATAGAAGAAACCATAAAAAATATAATGAAGAAACACTTAAAAACACTTTGTTCTATCATGTTTAAGGTAAGCCCAATAACACACACATATATATACATGATGATATGGTTGTGTTCAATGCTTAACAAAATATTAGAATGATTTGTTTTTTAGTAAATAATATGGTTTAATGATTAATCTTTTGAGTCTATAAGACTATATTGAGAGAAAGTAAAATTATAATCTTATCTAAGCATAAGAGGATAAGTCATATGTGAATACACAACATAACTTAGTTAAACCAAAATAGAATAAAAAAACATTTAAATATGTATCATTATATAATAAATAATAAACTTATATAAAACTTATATAATATTAAATATGTACCATTATGCTTCAATAATATTGTATGAAAATCTTAATAATCCATATGTTACTTGTTAAATTATAAAGCGATTAAAACTCAACTCACAAATTTGATTTTATATAATATATTATGAACAAAAATTCTCCATAAGGTTTTTGAGAAAAATTTCATATTTAAATTGGTTAATTTTTCTATAGGGCATGTGCAAGTTAATGAGGGTCGCTTTTGGCGCGTTAGATGCAATAGAAAACTGAAAAATCAGGCATCCCTCAACTTACTTGGTTTTTTTGCGATACTTACACAAGATATCTTGTATCGAGTAAAAATTAGATGAAACGTAGGAAACTGAGTCACGTTTCTGAATATATAAGTTTGAAGTATTGAAAATTTACATAATTATGTCAAATTTCATGTTTTCTAACCGTCACTTTTTATTTGTTTGGCAAATGAAGGTATATGTTTTTGTGGGTGCATCCTTTCAGTGCCTAAATGACGGTTTCAGGCTACAAAAATTGGTAGAAATGTATAGAACCCGTAGCACTAGTGCAACACTTTTTTTCCAAAATTAAATGTTTAATTTTTATTTATTTTTAATTATGTAAGTGATCAAACCTTGAGAACGGTACGTCAAATGTGGGTGCAGCCTTTGAAGGTCTTAATGTAGTTATTTCAACTTGGATTTTTTATAGCATGTATAGGTCGGTGTCTACTAGTGCACCATACAATTTTTTTAAAAAGGGTTGTGAAATGAAAAAGTTACGGAATAAACAGTAACAGTATGTTTTTTGACTTAAGGAGTGATGACACAAGAAAATTAGGAAATAAATAGAAAATCTCAATATTTTTTAAAAAAAAATACATATTTGGAATGTGCATAAAAAATTCAATCTATGCTTAAAATTTCGTCAATAATGGTCATGTATGTCATGTTGTAGAGAGCGGTGAAAAACATGCATATTGAGAAAAATGGTGGAAATGTCTAATTAGTTATGGTTTAGTAAATTCCATAGAACAGGTTTGGTAAGTCCGAACAAACCACATAGGACTGTGGCTGACATGTGGGCACGGGAGGAGTGGGTGATTAGGTGCTCAGGAACGCGAGCACGTTATAATTAAATTCAAATATTTTGGTTGGCGCGCTTAATGTTATACAGAATGTGAGCGTGTTTCTTCTATACAAAACACGCGAGCGTTTTGTATATACATAACGTGCGCGTGTTATTAACTTCACAAATTTATGTTTTTAAGTGTTGGATGGAGATAAAGGGGGTGAGAGAAAGAAGAGACATATGAGAGTTGGGGCAAGGGACATAAATTTAAGGAGTTGGGGAGAGCAATGATATGGGAGGGAAATTAAAGTCCTAAACCCATAAGTCCTAAGTCGCAAACCCCCTAAATACCTACACCCCTAAGCACCTAAACCCTTAACACATAATCCCTTACCCCATTAATAGTTGATCATAAATCCCTTAACCTATAAAGGTATCACTCCTTAAATCGCTAGTCCCTTAATTAACCCTTTATCTCCCATCATTGTTGTCCTTATCCTCTAATTCCTTAAGCCTTTAACACTATAGCACCTTAGACCTCAATTCCTAACCTCTCTCTCTCTCTTCCCTACATCTCCACCTACCTCTAACCACAACTCCCATCTCTCTTTCTCACTCCCTACAACTAACACCCTCTCTCTCTCTCTCTCTCTCTCTCTCTCCTCTCCCCCCTAACCATTACTAACCCCCTCTCTCATCATCATCGTCGTCGTCGTCGTCGTTGTCGTCTTCATCATCATTGTCATTGTCATCACCCTCTTCCTCATCGTCATTAGCATCATCAACATCTACATTATGATCTTCCTCATCATCATCATCATCTTCATCATCATTGATCCATATCGTAGTTGGCATTGTTGTTGAATGCTAACATTGACGACGACAAGTCATCAACGTCGATTAATTATATAAATTTTAAGAAAATTAACTTGAATGTAGGTTTAAATAAATTTTATATAATATTTTTATTTATTTTAAAGTTTTATATTTATATGTAAAAAATAAAATATTATTTATTAAAAACTAATTTAATATTAATCTATAAATTAATAATTTAAAAAAAAATATTATTAAAATATATCATGTATTTTTACTATTATTAAAATTATTAAATTAATAGTTGGTGAATTATTTAGTTGGTGGGAGTTTTCCATGAGGATTTGGTTTACTAAAACATAAAATATTTTTTTTATATATATTCAATGGGAAGGTTTTAAGTTTATATAATTTTTTGTTTTTATGAAGAATATCATTTTTCACATAAATTTATTTACTACTTATTATTATTTTCTTCTAAATATCATCAATTCAATAAAATAATATTATTTATTAATTTTATTTAGATTTTTTATTTAAAATTATAAAAAACTAAAATGTTTTGTATTTTAATTATTGAAAAAAACTTATAATAATATTGATATAAATGCACTTGTACAATGTAAATAAAAGAGAACCAATGTATTGAATTTGGACTTTAATAGGAAAATGTTTATTGATGTTCACTTACCTTTTCAAATGGGAACCCCTCCAAAACAATATTAATCACTTATCAACATATTACATAGTTTCAACTTTTATAAAGTGTTTCTATATAGTCCAAATCCTAACCACTTAGTGGGATTGAGGCTACATCAAATACCTAGTGAGCCTTCTTTAATGAGGCCCTCACTTTATTGATCACATGCTCTAATTTCTTAGTGGTCCTTATATAATAAATATTTCAAGTATACATTATGCAAGAACCTATTCCCTTAACTAGGAGTGTTTGGGTGGGACCCTAACATGCCCTTTCCCATCAAAATCAGTGTTTTCTTGAAGGCTAGAGATATGGAAATTGTTGTAGGGTGATAGATTGTTCCCAAGTGGCATCTTTGCATAATGTATTCTTCCACTAGATCAAGACATTTTGGATAATGCAACGGCGCTTGTGGCATTTTGTGTTTTCTAAATATACCTCATGTTACAACCAAATGGAACCCTCTTCATCCAATTCTCGTAGGATGGTTTGAAATCCATAGTTTGGCCCTACCACTTTCTTTAAGCATGACACATGAAATACATGGTGGATCTTAGAGTAGGAAGCTAGAGATAATTTGTAGGCAACTGGTCCAGAGTATTGAATATGGGCTAGAGTAATATATTTTTATTATATGTTATGGATCAAATAGTTAAGGATTTAACCATAATCAACTGTTACTTAGAAGGTGACCCTTACATTTAGAGGTTTTTAAATTTATTTTACATTACCTCATCAAACAATGTGGTTAACACATTATCTCAAATCTTATTGGTTGAATTAGGCATTTTTTATAGTTTAAAAAAATTATAAAGTTCATTCTTGATTCCAATCTCCCCTTCTGCAATTTTAGATGTAACAAAATAGATGAGAAAACCCTCACTCTAGAATCAAACCCAGTCTAATGATGGAAAACTCCCACTAATTTACTGCTTGACCACAGCTAACTCGAAATTTCCATGATCTCTCCATCAAACCTAACAAGATCGACGCATGTTCAACACTATTTAGCTTATAACATCTTGATTTTATTCACATCATGCTCCTCGACTAGGAAGACAAGTCAAAGTATCCTATCCAAGGATGAATAAAATTGTATAAAGTACCCAAATATCAAGAAACCCATATGGTAAAAGGTAGCCTCGTTGATGCCAATGGTTTGAGCATGAAATCCTATCTCAAAGATCTTTATTTTGGTTCAAGCAGATCTTAATAAAGGCATTTGCTAGATTCCATAAACACAGATCGATAGGAAGACACTTAAGGGTTTAGATTCCATAAACACATATTGACAGGAAAACAATGATTGCAAATGGTTTACTTCTATTTGAATGTGAATGCTGAGCACATAGAGAAGACTAAAGACTTGAGCAAAGAGTATCATTCTCTATTTCCTTCGTAAAATGTAAAATGTTATATTAGACACTCGGAGGTCAACGGGAGTGAATTTAGGGGGCTTTATGTTGATTTGTGCACTTATGAATATTTAATTTAGCATGCATTTGGTAATATCATAATTCTAATTCAAGAATGAGTGACATATAAAAGTTGTCGAGTACATAGATGTTTATTATTATTTTTGCTTACAATGAAGGGTTGGTTTAATAATAAAAATATATTTACATTACAATTAATGAATCATTTCATTATATTAAAAAGGAGACACTACTACTACTAATTTGTAAACATTCTTAGTAACATAAAAATCATAATATAATAAAATTGATATATTATTTTGAGGTTTAAGATTTTCCCATAGTGTTAAATTTTAAAACTAAATGTACAATTCAAATTAGAAAGAGCAAAAAGCTAAGGGCTTAGCATGGTAAAACAAACTCAATGAACTTAATCTAAAACAAAATGTATAAATGGAAATAATTGAACCCTAAGATGTTATCATATTAAAGAAAAAGACAATGAGCATACTCCAACTTGCTCACACAAATCTAGTGTGGATTTCTAGCAAAGTTAAGTAGGGACCTACTCTCCCCATATACCTAGTCCACTAATTTATTTTATGGCCTAGTTTGTTAAACGAAGTTTATTTTCATCACTTGGAATGTGATAGGGCTCTTCTATTAAGAAAAAAAATTTAAGACAAAAAGTTAAATTTTAAAGAGGATAAATTTAAATAACAAAATTAGTCATATTTTGTTTGAAGAGTTATTATTGATTTAATCCTTTCTATTTAAAATATAAAATATATCTTTTTTAATTTTAAAAATATGATCAATAAAATGTTTATTTTGAATGTCAAGTACAACACAATTTTATACAAAGTTTCAATGAATAATATTTGTCCATAATAATATGTATCTAAAATTACACTTTATTATCCCTTTTAAAAATTCATGTATTGTGACTTTTAGGGTTAATTTTAACAACCTTAAACATATAACAAGTATATGGTCAACTTTCATTAATTTTAAAAATGAATACATATGCACAAACTAATCTTAAAATATAAGTATAAAAACTTTTTTATTAATTTTAAAAGTGAATACATGCACACAAGCTAATCCTAAAATATACGTGTAAAAATAGATTGAATATATGATATAAATGCTTTGAAAAAAGACCATTCTTTCATTTCAACAATTATCATATAAATTTTGAAAAAAATAATTTTAAATATAATTTAATTACAAAAAACTTAAGTGATCAACATGTTTTTTAATATATATTCATGACTTTTTATATTATTTATTAAAAATATTATAATATTTAATTTTTTTAATTATTATAAATCATGAAAAGTTGTTCTTAACTTTTATGAAACTGTTATGAGACACGTGGAATTGAGTTCCTACTTTTCTAAATACAAATTTTTTAAAAACTTGTATTTAGAATTACTTACAACTCTACTTCTTCAAATTATTTTTAAAATAAATATTAAAAAAAATAAGGTTTATACTTCCACTCCCACATACTTTTTTTTATATTCAATATCAAACTACTTAAAATATACATTATTTTCTGCTACATTTATTTATTATACTTACAAATTATTAAAAATCTTAGAGTTTGCAACTCATCCTTGAAGATTATTAAAAAATAATTTGGCTCAAAAATAAATAATTATTAGAATGACAACCTAAATCATCATTATGCTTCTCATACATGCTCAAATTTAGGAAAGGAAAACAAATCTATGAAAAGTTTATGTTTTATGTAGTGGTGTTTTCAATTTTTTATTTTTTAAAACTATTAATTCTATATTAGTAATTACATTTTTCATGTAAATTTTCTTTCAAAACTATTCATCCTATTGGAATGAAAAAGTCCAATAATATTTATCTTCTTATAACCAATAATCATATTATAAATTTTATCATAAGAATTTTTTTTCACAAATTTTATAATTAATATAATATCCATTTAAAATGTTTTTAAATTTTTTTACCATTAATATAATATCTATATATTAATATAAAACTTTACAATTGATATAATATCTATATTAATATAAAACTTTACAATTAATATAATATTCATTATTATTATTATTAATATAATATACTAAATGGTTACAAATGAACTTAATATTATCATTATAGCTTACCAATTACTCTTTGAATTTCAATTCTTTATTCTTTAACACTATTGTCTTTTTTATACAAATGATATTATATCCTCTTTTTCTGTTACAAATGCTCTTAAATCCTCAGTTAGTGAATGACAAATCTTAACACTATTTTCTTTTCTACATAAATGATATTAAATTTTCAGAATGATAAATATTTTTTTAATTCATTTTGTAGGAGAAATTATTTGATGTATTTTATAGGGTCTATAGATCTACACAATCATCCATAGAGGATCCAGATAACAGATGTGTATAGGCCATAATTGACAGTAATGTTCTCCCTACACAGCTCAGTCGTCATATCAAAATTATTACAAATTCAAAACCATTGAAGGAGAAGATTGACCAGAAAAAAAAAAAACCACCGCACTTCTCGGAACATATTTGAAGAGATCGACTCATGGGTTGGTGCAAGGTAATGATACCCAATTATGACACGTTAGTTGCAATGACATTATGGAAAAACAAAAATATTATCATTAAAATCAATTATTAGAGGTACCTACAAAACTTTTTCCGATTAGGTGTAAAAAGATGAAACGTAGAAAAACGGATGACCTTCCGGAATATATAACTTTTATTGATGGAAAAGTGGTATAACCACCCCAAAATGTCATTATTCAAAGATTGGTATGTTATTTTTTTTCTAAATCATAATGCACATGTTTTTGTTGACCTACCTATTTGCTATGTAAATTTTCAATTTATGAGAAAAAAAATATGTAGAGACGTAGGCAACAGACAAATCTTTTGCGGAGCTATTTTTCCAAAATTTTAAAAGTTAATTTTATATTTTTTTTAAATTACCGAAGTTAGTGAAGCCCTAAAAGGACATGGTCAAGTTTTAATCCACCATATCATGGTCTAAAAATAATCAAAATGCATTTTTTTTTTTAGGTTGTAGGTATTTTCGTGCTCTTATGTGGGTTCTTTTCCGTTTTCGAAATAGGTAAGCCAATCAAAAGTTATAGGCCAAATAACGACCTATGTTTTTTATGAATTTGACATGAGTGCAGTTTAAAATGAATTAAAAATAGAGAACAACAACAGATTTATTAAAAAATTATATATTTGGAATTTGCACACAGAGCTCGACAAGTGTGTGCAATTTCATCTGCAGTGCACTCGTGGAGCTTATGCAGAACTAGCTGTGAAAAACAGGAAGTTGCAGTGTTTGATGTGTTCTGCCATAAATCATAGATAAATCAGACCGAGCCTAAAGGTACAGTCCGAAGCTAATTCCAAGCCTACAAGGGCACCAAAAACAATTTGAATTCATACACGCATGTGTGCAAAGAGGCGCACACGTGTGTTTAACAGCGCACACACGTCCATAGAAGTGCACACGCATGTTAATAGCACGCACGCGTAGGTGCGCGTACGCGTTCATGTAATTTCCTTTGTCACGGGGATACATAAAGTTGATGAAGATGTGATGATGAAGAATATGACGATGATAGAGATGTTGATGAGGAAGGGGGAGATGACAATGATGATGAAGATGTTGATGATGATGATGATGATGGTGAGATGATGGTGACAATGGTGATGAAGATGATGATGATGATGATGATGAGATGATGGTGACAATGGTGATAAAGATTATGATGAAGATGATGGTGGTGATGATGGTGATGAGGATGATGATCATGATGGTGATGAATATGATGATGATGATGATGAGATGAGGATGATGATCATGATGGTGATGAAGATGATGATGATGATGATGATGATGATGATGATCATAATCATCTTCATCATCATCAACACCATCATCATCGACATCTTCATCATCATTGTCATCTCCCCATTCCTCATCAACATCTCCATCATCGTCATCTTCTTCATCATCACCATCTTATTCATCAACATCATCATCATCTTCATCACCATCGTCATCATCATCAACATCTTCATCTCCATCATCATCATCTTCTTCATCCTCATCACCATCACCATCATCATCATCTTCATCATCATCATCATCATCATCATCATCATCATCGTTATCATCAACACCGTCATCATCATCATCACCACCCTCTTCTTCCTCATCATCATCAACATCTAGGTCATCATCTTGATCGTCAACGTCAGATCAACATCATCATTATCATCCTCATCATCACCATTGATGTTGATGATGATGAAGATGATGATGATGATGAGTACGATGACCATCAACATCATCATCATCTTCATCATCGTACTCATAGTCATCATCATCCACCACCACCATCATCATCATCATCATTGTCATATTTGTCATCACCCTCTTCCTCATCAACAACATCTTCGTCATCATCATCATCATCATCATCATCATCACAATAGGAAGATGATGACGAAGGTGGCGATGATGAGTATGATGAGGATGATGAAGATGACGATTATGATGACGAATACAATGATGATCATGACCATGATCATATGATGATGATGATGATGATGATGGTGAGGATGACGAAGATGGCGATGATGATGACTAATGAAGATGATGATGATGAATATGATGATTTTGATGGGCATGATGATGATGATGATAATATTCATCGTACTCGTATTCATCATCATCGTACTCATATTCATCATCATCCACCGTCATCATCATCATCATCATCATCTTCATCATCCTCATCATCATCCGCGTCCTCACAATGACGATGATGATGATCATGATGAGGAAGTTGATGATGATGATCATGTTGTTGATGATGATGATGTGCTGCATATTCCTCATCATCTTCATCATCATCTCCAAATTAGTCATCATCATCATCATACTCATATTCATCATCATCTTCGTCGACGACGATGATACGAAGATGTCAATGATGATGATGATTATGATACGAAGATGTCAATGATGATGATGATGATGATATGAAGATGTCAATGATGATGATGATGATGATGATGATACGAAGATGTCGATGATGATGATGATTATGAGGAAGATGGCGATGACGAGTATGATGACGAAGATGAAGATGACTAAATTATGATGACGAAGACATTGATGATCGTGACCACGATCATATGACGATGATGATGAGGATGAGGATGAGGATGAGGATGATGATGATGATGATGATGGTGGTGGTGGTGATTATGATGACTAATGAAGATGATGATGACGAATATGATGATTTTGATGATCATCATATTCGTCATCATCATCATAATCTCCACCATCGTATTCATATTCATCATCATCCACCATCGTCATCATCATCACCATCACCACCATCATCGTCGTCGTCATCATCATCATCATCCTTGTCCTCACAATGATGATGATGATGGTGATGATGAAGTTGATGATCATGATCATGGTGTTGATGATGATGAAGATGATGATGAATATGATCATGATGATGAGGATGATGTGCTGCATATTCGTCATCATATTCATCATCAACATCATCATCATCTCCATTAGTCATCATCACCATATTCATCGCCATTGTCATCATCATCATCATCATCCTTGTCCCCACAATGATGATGATGATGACTAATGAAGATGAGTATGACGATGAATATGATGTTTTTGTTGATGATGATCATCATCATATTCGTCATCAACATCATCATCTTCATCATCGTACTCGTATTCATCATCATCCATCGTCATCATCATCATCATATCATCATCATCTTCATCATCCTCATCATCATCCGCGTCCTCACAATGATGATGATGATGATGATGATGACGAGGAAGTTGATGATGATGATCATGGTGTTCATGATGAGGAAGATGATGATGATGTGCTGCATATTCCTCATCATCATCATCATCGTCATCATCATCATCATTTATCACTTGCAGTGGACCTACGTGCAGTTGTTGAAACAATCCAATTAGAGGAAGGCCAGTCCTCTATTTCGAATGAATATGATCATATATCTGATCTAGTACAGCCAGGTAAACATTTCTGCATGCATATCCCGGTTCCCTCCTTGTTTATATGTAATTATCCAAGTTATCAAACCACTACTTGTTGGAATATGACTGTAAAATGCATCTTTGCAAGACACATATATGCAGTTGTCGCCCCGACAAACAGTGCAATTGGGACGAATTATTGGTTGGCACGATGCATCCAGGGGAAGCAAACCCTCCTCGCATCATTAACGGATAGTGAAGGCATTACCTTTCCCACTGGCTCGATGGTTGTTCAGGGGGAATATCTTACAATGGATGGAAAGGGACCAAAGAGCAATGGCTACACATACACGGATTATAGACCAGGGTCGCGGGTGTATCACTTTACGCACTTGATCGTTGGTACAAACATCCAACTACAGACAATGTCAACGAAGTCATCAAACAAGGTACACTACTTACTACCTCATGCAGAGCACGAGAGGTTGTTTGAGACAATAAAAAACCGAGAGGATCCAGAAGGCCTAATGGTATAGTAATGATGTGATTGTTTATTCATGCATGTCCAAAGTTATTCCTGTTTTCGGCTCGGTGAACATACTATATAATTGGACTTTTGTAATGTTCAAATCTTTTATTGCTTCCTTGGAGATGCCCGTGGAGTAGTACTCCCGCATCCTAGCTCTAAATTGAGTCATGTTTGTCAATTGCTGGTGTGCATGTATGAGGGAGTCGATTGAGTTCTCAATTGACGTGGCAAGAGACAATCGAGATGGTTCACCCGAGTTTCTAAGTTCACGAGTGTGCACTCACATTTCATTTACATAGTGGTTAAGGTCATCTTGTTCAAAATTAGGTTGTGGGTTTTGGTTTTGTTCGGCATTGGGTCCAAGGTTTGGGTTTTCTTGTGTTCCACCGGACTCCGGGTTAACATCTTGCTCACTCATTGTCTCAGTTGCAATCTGCAGTTGAAAATTGGTTCATTGTTTTTAAAATTTGGGAATTATTGACAATTACATAAACAAAAAAAATACAAAAATTGACACAAATAATGAATAAAATTGAAAAAAAAGGTGATATTTACCTATTAATCGAAGTGGTGACGAGTTTGTGGGTGTTGTTGGGTGGTTTTGGAGTGGATTTGGCCTCCGTTGGTTGTTGAATGGACGCGTACGCGGACGAAGAGGATGCACTCGGCCGGCCAAATGAAAATGGGGAAATTGTCGACTGTTTTTTTTAATATTTTTAACAGGGGCGCGTGCGCGTCTCCACTGCACATACGCATCAGCGATGCACACGCACCATCAACACGCATGTGCCTCGGTTCGGTACCGAACCTAGAGGCACGTGCGCGTCTCCTTAGGTTCGGTCGCGCTATTTTTTTTCTCCACTAGCGCGGCCCTATTGCAACGAATTTGGGGAGCATTTTCGTGCGCCCGCCCTCATATGGATTTCATGACTACGTGATAGGTTGTATATGAGTAATGATTCATGAAAATTTAACCCATTATTTATTCATGGAGAGCCAGGTAAGAACAAATTAAGAGAAAACTTCAATGCATGAAGAATGCTACTTCAATGCGTGAAGAAAGGTTTAGGTGAAGATAAACACATTTCAATAATAAGCATAGATTTACATATTACAAACTGAATCTTGACCAATGTATGCTTATGTATGCTTCATGTAAGGAATGTATAGAAATCTAACTCGTTAAACCTATATACTATAATTGACAAAATAACTACACAAATTTTCTCAATTTCAGAGCCGATTTATCATGAATCACTTTACAAAAAGAAATAAAGTTACCATCCCTCATATGTATAAATTTGCTAGTCACAAACCACAAATCCTTTAACTAATTCATTAATTACCACAGTTTATGACCAAACCAACCAAGTAGCGTTTCACACAATCGACCCCCAACACCTACTATTCGTAACAAATTCAAACATATCATTATGCCACAGTATATCTAATATAAAGAAACTAACTTTGCCAATATGTGTCCATTTTATTAGATGGCTTTGGATACCTTGAAGTCTGGATTGATTTTGGGTTTCATTAGTGGGCTGTAAAATCCCTCGACCAACTCACACGAAATCTTTGAACTAAATAAACTATTGAGAATATCCGGATGGAAAATCAACATCCATGTCAGTGACAACTCATGGTTCCACCAACAATGCTCATGGTTCCACCAACAACGCTCATGGTTCCATAACTAGAGCTCATGGTTCCACCAACAATGCTCATGGTTCCATAGCTAGAGCTCATGGTTCCACCAACAACGCTTATGGTTCCATAAATAGAGCTCATGGTTCCGCCAACAACGCTCATGGTTCCACCAACAACGCTCATGGTTCCATAAATAAATCTCATGGTTCCACCAACAACACTCATGGTTCCACCAACAACACTCATGGTTCCATAGCTAGAGCTCATGGTTCCACCAACAACGCTCATGGTTCCACCAACAATGCTCATGGTTCCATAATTAGAGCTCATGGTTCCACCACCAACGCTCATGGTTCCACCAACAACGCTCATGGTTCCATAGCTAGAGCTCATGGTTCCACCAACAACGCTCATGGTTCCACCAACAATGCTCATGGTTCCATAACTAGAGCTCATGGTTCCACCAACAACGCTCATGGTTCCACCACCAACGCTCATGGTTCCACCACCAATGCTCATGGTTCCACCACCAAAGCTCATGGTTCCACCAACAACGCTCACGGTTCCATAGCTAGAGCTCATGGTTTCACCAACAACGCTCATGGTTCCAACAACAACGCTCATGGTTCCATAACTAGAGCTCATGGTTCCACCAACAACACTTATGGTTCCACCAACAATGCTCATGGTTCCATAACTAGAGCTCATGGTTCCACCAACAATGTTCATGGTTCCATAGCTAAAGCTCATGGTTCCACCAACAACGCTCATGGTTCCATAGCTAGAGCTCATAGTTCCACCAACAACGCTCATGGTTCCACCAACAATGCTCATGGTTCCATAACTAGAGCTCATGGTTCCACCAACAATGCTCATGTTCCACCAATAATAATCATGGGCTCATGGTTCGTCAGAAAATAATCAAAGTCGACAATGTCGAACATCAAGAGGTCTCATGTGAAATGTGGACTTCTTGACTATGAAAACAATGAATAAAATACTATTCAATAGAGAGATTTTGAGGTCAAAAAATGGCCTCCTAAGAGATGTACTACAAAAATATGAGATATATTAAAATATTATGAATTGGGGGTTTTATGGGGTAGGTATATATGACAAGTCACCTCCCACACTATTTTCTATGCACAATATAAATAACCATGGTTGAGTTACTTTTCAAAATTCACTAGAAATAAAATTAATAAAATAAGTCTACATTGATGTGACTAAGATTCATTATAAATTCCCCAAAATTTATTGTCTTTAACATTTATTTGTCTTGAATTTGCAAATGAAATTAAATAATAAAAAACATTTTTAAGAGATATATTTTTAATTTTATGTTGACTTTTTATATTGAGTACTTTTCTCATGAATTTAATAATGTAATTTAATTGAGAATTTATTTACATGTAAAATGTCAATAATATTATTATAATCCACATTGCATTATTATTATTTATTAAATCTATTATTATTCTTTATTAGTTTGACATTATGTTATTAAATAGAATGGAGTCAATATATAATTTAAAATTAAAAACATAAAAATGATAATTTATTATTTTATAAAAAAATGTGAAAGAACTTTCTTTATGAATTAAGAGTACTTCACTTGAAAATGACAATAATATTATTTTATGAAAAGGTGTGAAAAGACATTCATTATGAGTACTTTACTTGAAAATGACAATAATATTATTTTATGAAAAGACTATCATTATGAGTACTTTACTTTATGACATAAAAGTACTTACACCACTACCTTGGTTAACTATGTGTTTTCATCCACCATAGAAAATTTGACAAATAAGCATTCTTAACTCATGCAATGCCACCTCACCAAGGGGGATGATGTCATCTACTAGAATGTGATTGGTTGTATTTTATAGTACATTTTCTTTGTTTTGAGGCCATTTTTTGACCTCAAAATTTCTCTAATGATTGTTACATTCAAGTCAACAATATAATGTATGTCATGAAAATTTCATAATGTGGTCGATAATATAACTTGCAATCTCACGTAAAATAAATCAAAATATCAAATTGAAATACCTGTATTACATGGTGCATGATGTTTGACTGGACCTACTGTTTCATGCACATTTATTTGTTCTTTCCTAGAAAACTTTGTTATCTTGTTAAGGTGGAACCATGGGCTCTATTTATGAAACATGAGCATTATTGGTGGAACCATGAGCTCTAGTTATAGAACCATGAACATTATTGGTGGAACCATGAGCACTGTCTGTGGAACCGTGACCTCTATTTATGGAACCATGAGCATTATTGGTGGAACCATGAGCTTTGTTGGTGGAACCATGAGCTCTATTTATGGAACCATGAGAATTATTGAGGGAACCATGAGATTTAGTTATGTAACCATGAGATCTAGTTACGGAGCCATGAAAATTATTGGTGGAACCATGAGCTCTATTTATGGAACCATGAGCATTGCTGGTGGAACCATGAGCATTATTGGTGGAACCATGAACACTATTGGTGCAACCATGAGCTCTATTTATAGAACCATCAGAATTATTGGTGGAACCATGAACATTATTGGTGGAACCATGAGCTCTATTTATGGAACCATGAGAATTGTTGGGGGAACCATGAGATTTAGTTATGGAACCATGAGATCTATTTATGGAACTATGAACATTATTAGTGGATTCCTAGACACATTGGATGAGTACAATAGCAATTCAAGGGATGAATCGAAGAAGAGAGTTGCAAAACTAGAAGCTCGTTTCTCTAACATCCCTCGCAATTATGTCACCAGTGTTGGGTTGCAGTTGCGTGTGAATACAACCAAGATACTTTGGATCAAGGTCGCAATCCTCAATGAATTATTTGGGTCAATGTTGAATGTAATAATGGATATTTTTAATTTAAGTGGAGTTAGTGGAGAATTTATTGCCCACCTTCATTCAGAATGGGATAAATAGGTGTTTTGGGAGGGTAAGAGAGCAAAGCTGGTACTTTGTAAAGAAACCCCATAAGAATTTAAGAAGATAATAGAATAAATGACCACACCATCCACATAATAAACATCAAATGTACTCTAGGAAACCCAATATGTGAAACCCAACCAAAAGGTAAGGACCATGGCTTGCTCTTGTCTTCTCATATATAGAATGCAAATAGAAAGAATGAAGGATTCACTGTGGAGTTGCAATAGAATTTGTGGCTTGAATGGTTGTTATAGGGTCTTCTACTTCCTTTGTTTTACTCACAATATTGTTAAATTTTCAGAATTTACTTCAATCTAATATAGGATCTTAACTGAGAGAACAACATGTATAGCATATCAATCATGGACACAATAATGCAAGCACACAAAAGACACAGAGTTTACTTGGAGAAAACCATAAAGGTGAAAAACCCCAATAACTTCCTCAGAGATAGATAGAGCAATGATACAACCAGTATACAAGAGATAGTCTTCTCCTGGCAGCAGAGCCTCCTTCTCCACAAGTGCACCACTCTCCAAAGTGTGAGTGAGAGAATAGAATGTGTAAAATGAGAGAGACACACTCTCTATTTATACACTTACTTGACTTGACCTTTACTCAACTAGGTCGGCCTCAACTTAACCACTTAACATAATGCTGACTGGGCCGACCCCCACTAGGGTGGTCTAATAACCCTTTGACCCACATGGCCGACCCCCAATTGGGTGGTCTAATAACCCTTTGACCCACATGACTTATACAGGGCCGACCCCAACAAGGTGGTCTAATAACCCATCAAGTATAAGTTACGACACTTACAATATAAATGATGACACTTCCGTATAGAGGAATAATAACATCTCTATATGAATAAAATATACATATATGTGAAATACATTCCGAAGTTACATATACATCAACACTCCCTCTTAACTAGGAAGGTATTTCTCGACACAGGTCTTCTAGCACAAGTCATCTTCTCTGGATCATCGTCACTGGATAATCGTCATCGAGTCATCATCATCGTCACTGTTGCTGCTATCTCAATCAATCTCTGAATCTACTCATCATAGGAAGTTCTACAGAGCCAGTCCTTTTTCATACTGGATGTAGGCCCACAACCTGCAAGTCTTCATCATTTATGCGAACGGTCTGATAGAGGTGGCTTCTCAGGACTAATTTTATGTGCGGATGCAATACCGGAAAGAGTATCCCAGTAACATTTATGTGCCTAAGCACGACCGACAAGATCTCCCAGGATTGATTACATGCATCTCCTCCACAATACCTTTAAAGAGCATCCCAGGAACATTTATGTGCCGCAGCACGACCAGAAAGATCTCTAAAGAGCATCCCAGGACTTATTACGAGCACACAGCTCAACCTCTCGGATCTCCGGGATTGATTACATGTGGATAGACAAAACCTTTAAAGAGCATCCCAGGAACATTTATGTGCCGCAGCACGACCGACAAGATCTCTAAAGAGCATCCCAGGACTAATTATGAGCACACAACTCAACCTCTCGGATCTCCAAGACTGATTACATGTCTTCGTAGTAATACCTCATCCCAGGACTGATTACATGTCTCCGTAGTAATACCTCATCCCAGGACTGATTACGAGCACACAGCTCAACCTATCGGATATTTGAGGACTGATTACATACTACATAGCAATACCGGAAAGAGTATACCAGGAACATTTATGTGCCGCAGCACAACCGGCAAGATCTCCCGGGACTGATTACATGCTATTTGCACAACCTGCCACATATCATCTCTGACCTCTAAGTATCAACATGATACTCATGATCCCACGGATCATCATCGCACAAAGCATCATCCTGATGCTCATGATCACACTGATCATCATCACTGTACCATCCTGATACATATCATCTGGAGCAACATCTTGAAGCCCGTCATCATGATCATCCTGATCATACAATGCATCCACCTGATGCATACCAAGTATCTACCTGATACATATCATCATACATGATCCACCTGATCATACAGTGTATCCACCTGATACAAATACATGATACATGATACATATCCACCTGATTCATTTTATTGATCTAATGACAACAGTGAATATCACATTAATAATGAGAAAGGTCGATTCATTTTCAAGATCCCCATTCAAAGGAAATAGTTTAGTTGCCCCATATTTGATGCAATGGGAACTAATCCCATTTTTCTAGGCCTCGAAAGAGATTGGAAACAGATGATGTGTCAGAGCACTTGACAACACTTCGCTGAGGATGGGCTTCGCTTTCAGCAGGGCAATGGAGGACAGTAAAAACAAGTTCTTTATTTGAAGATCGATACTAGCAATCTCAAAGTCTTTTGTAACTTATTCAAAAGAATTTCTATTTTTAGATATTAGTTCCAGATTTGTTCCACAAAGCCCGTATCAATCAGGGGAAGGATTTTCTATTTAATCTATGATTTTTATTGTAAAAAGAGGAGAGAGTGCCAGCCGAGGGCTGAGGCAGGGGCATGTATGCACATACTCTGCTTTGAAATGATTATGATCATTTGAACTATGTTTTGCTATATTTGAATTACATGTTGTCATGAATTTGGTTTGTGTATGGTCTCATTAATCCATATCAAATTTCTTATGATTCAATATGCAATTATCTTTAGATGTATGAATGCAAAACCTGATTCGTTTCCTTCATAAAGTTATGCTTGTAGTATTGTTACATTACTGGTACATTCCCTCCTGTTCAAATATTTAAATCTATCCTGATCTCTCTCATGTTTCTACCTTGTTTACCTACAACCAACATTTCCATACTGTTAAGATTTCTCTAAGCTTGACCCTAGCAGTAAGGGTTCAACTTTAGTGATAACAGTTACATCGACTTTGTGCAGGATTCCACCAACTTATATTCATGATTCTACCAATTTTTTTAATGGTTTCTTAACAACTCATAGTTCCATTGGCATCGCTCATGGTTCCACCAAATTTGTTCATGATTTGACATACAGTGCTCATGGTTCTATATACATTACTCATTATTCACAGTTCCACATGTAGACCACCAAATGTTATGCATTGTCCATGGTTTCGTATGTAGTCCTACGTTTTTCATGATTCCACCACCAAGTGCTCATGCTTCCTTTAACATTATTCATGCTTTTGTAAACATTGCAAGAAAACACCTTCTAATGAAGGTTTTTTTAGAAGCTCTCCAATAAATGTCTCCCTTGTATCTATATAGAGGAGTTGGGTGACCGTAGCTTTTTTTTCTAGGTATCCTAAGTTGTACACATGCAGTGATGAAATTCCACATTCGATTGCTAGCAATCATATAGTGTCATTTTCATTATATTCTTTTGGTAACATTCCTTATCTTTTAATACTACATATACAAATATGAATGGAAGAATATAAGAGTATAATAATGCTTAGTGAAAATGAAACAAAGATGGAACCAATTGGGCCTTCAACCCTAACAAGTATATATTTAGTTACATAACATATGGACAATATGAAAGAGGAAGAAGCTTGAGAAATATTACAACGTTGTTAAAAGCTAATTATGATAGATTTGTAATATGATTTTTTTTTTAAGTTCAAATTATATTAACAAAGTAAGAAAGAGTACATAAGAGTTCAAGATAGGTCTGCTCTGCATAAGAATAGTGATTTAGACTTCAATATAAGTTTTATATCTAAAACAAAAGCAGAGTCTTGGAAACAAGCATAGCAGAGTTCTATTGATCCCCCACAGCCCGAGGGTTACATAGCCTTGACCTAACATAAGAGTAAAAACTAGAATGAATCATAAAGCTAGTGTCTTGAAGTAGCAAAAAAAGCCAGAAGACAGAGATTACTTTGGAATTTCAGTGATGTCATCGCTGCAACTAGTCGAAGCAGGAACCACATCCAAAGAAGGATCCCGAGCCACCACGTCTGGATCACGGTGAAATACCAGCTGCTTGCCAGCAAACCTTTTTCCCACCAATTCCTTCGCCAGCGCTTCCATGCGTTCATTCAGATTGCTCAGGGTTTCATGTATAGCCACATGGTTGTGCCCAGTTGGCGCATATTGTCCTCCAGGCTCGCAGGGTGTTTATCAACTGTCAGGGGACAACCCTCCACCTAAATGTGACCATCCAGACAGTCATCGAAATCCATAAACATCATATATTTCATTGCCCAGAAGAGGTTGAGGGTGCGGGTGTGCCTTGTGTCTCTAGTGCGGGTTGCGTCAGAGTCCTCAATAATTCCCTCAAAAACTTGTCGTAGTTCCTGGGGGCCTGGACACGGTTTTTCCATACCCGAACTTCTCTCCCAATGCTTAAGCCAGTCCTTATTCTTGCGACTGACCTTCTGCTCAAGGAATCCTCGAAGTTTCGCCAAGTCCTTCTCAGCACAAGACGCATGGGAGCAGCGTGGGCCATTTTTCGTTTGACTTTTGGTAGATTTTGTGCGGACCATGATGTGCAGAGTTCCAGAAGCCAAATCTTAGGCAGTGTGAGAGCGGAGAGGGAGAGCACAATAATCTCAGAATGCAGCAAGCAGATACACGAGAAGGTGTTCGATGGGAAATTGAAGTGAGGTTCGCTGCAACCAACGAACCCCATAAATTGCAAATACGTTGCATGTGTCATTGGACATGACCATGATGAGAGCAACAGTTGGTTGAGTTCATGATGGAAAGATCAGGTTGGAGTAGAGGGATCTATACCTTCATTTGTAGAGGATTTAATGTATGTAGGTGTTGTTGAATTCGCATGGGAATGCCAATATCAGTCGAGCGAGCGAGGGGGCGAGGTTGGGCCGACTTGCAAAGATTTTTATGCATGCAGTGGTTCATCCAAATCATTGGGACTGGGCGTGTGGTCGTCAATCGAGCCGTTTAGGTTGAAACTTGGCCTGGATGCATGGTCGGTTCTTGTTTGCTCCTGGCCCACTTCTATGTGAGTTGGGTGGCCCACCATGTGGCACTAGACATGGGGGAGATTTGTAATATGATTTTGATGGAATCTAGTAGGAAATTTAAAATATTCTCATATGTGTTTCAAATTATGACTAATTGATGATCCAATAAAGGAAAGAAGGCCTAAGCATGTATGTTTATGGGTTATGAATATGAAGGCACGCACCTGAGAGGTTTCTATACTCTTAATAACTAGAGATATAAGCGATTCTTTGTCACATTTTTGTATACCCGAGAGGATCATCACCAAGTGTTTATGATGAAAACAAAGTTTATATCAAGACCATAAGAAACCCAACAAGGTAATGATCAAGACTGCAAGCCCCCCTCCCCCCTCCTTGAATCAAGACCAAATGGTTGAATTTATAGTAAGCAAGGAAAACCTGGACCATTGATCATAAGGCACAATAAAAAATGGAGATCCACCAATCCATAAAGGTAAACAAGAGTCTCATTAAGAGACAAGGGAGAAGTAGTGGATAAGAATGACATAGGAGTGTAGGTAAAGATTACTTAGAGATAAGTCACCACCAAATAAGTCCAAAAATTATCTCCATGTGCACGTGTGCAATGTTAAACCATTCTAGCGTGACCTAGTCACATGTATAAATGGTCCACAAATTATTTTATAATGATGACAAGACTACATCGATCCACCAGACAATACTAAACCACATTCTAACATTTTGAAATAGTTAATGAAATTTTTTCCACAAGTTGATAATTTCATATTATCAAAATTATTAACAATAAATGTAGTTGATGAACTCTAATCATTAATATTATACACTTTTAATAAAAGAAGTTCTACTTATTTAATCAAATTTAATTGAAAGCATGGAAATTGTCACATAACTTTACTTAGTATTTGCTTTGGTTTGTAATAAAAAATTATTTTAATTTAAAACTATTTTATTAATATATAAAACAACATTGTCTAATCTTTAAAAGAGATAGAATCAAGGTAACTAACTAATTAGTCCATGATATTAGAAATTATATATAT